>JBBMOE010000004.1:15131167-15302165 GCA_037975065.1 Chaetodon trifasciatus
GTCTGAACAATGTCCCCTAAATCACTACCCTTTAAAATGTACGGAGCGTCATTCTGAGGCTGAAATTTTTAAATGCCTGTTTAAGCAACTCCCCCTACATGATATGCTTATTACAGCACATGCTTGGCGCAAGGAGATTTTTGACTGATATGGATACATCTGACCTTGTGTAGCAGCGCGACTTGCTGTTTTAATGAGCTGTGAGCGACGGCGCCAGCACATGCAACCCACATGAGGTGTTCCAGCAGCATTTCATTATCTCTGACGATGTTGTTTTCATGGCAATATTTTGCAGCCACATTAAGCATGCATTACAAAGCGCTGCAGGAAACATGTTGATGGAACCTGCATAAGATTCTCTGCCTGGGCTCAATATTGCAAACCCTGACATAGTTTACATTAAGCAGTCAAAATGGCAGAAGAGTAGAGGGAAGGCCTCCCACTATCTTTTTCAAATGGGAACAGTGACCCCCAATGGATGATGCCATGCAATCGCAAAGGGTTAACGCAGCATCATCCACCACTGCCTCATGCAAATGGATGCAATGTCTCTCTAATGCAGCAGGGGTCAGTGTTGTATCATGGCAAAACTCAAGAAGGAGAAAGAAAAGGAAAGCTGTGGCTGCATAGATCACATCTGTCTCAGTGACACGACTAATCCCATTTAATCCGTCTCAGTTAATGTCCAGCTTTGCTAGTTGCCAACCCCCTCAGGCACAGGGCTATGACAACAGGAGCAGGGGCCTCAACAGATCCCATTAATGTAGTGACCCTAATGGACTAAAGTGACAAAGATGACACTTAGTGTCTTAAACATACAGATGCCACCAAGCAGGCAAGCACTTATACGGACACACACAATAATTTACACACACGAAGAAGCTCATGTGCTTAAACACACAGATGTACATATGTGTATATACACGAGAAACCATAAACCTCACTGAAGAACACACACAGACACGACATGTAAATGAGATGCACACATTGGAACACACATGCAAAAACACATTCTTCAAGCCAAGCAACAATTAAACGGAATCTAATTAAACAGGTGCTAATTGAAGCATTAATTAACTAAACCAAATTGATACAGCTTTGACAAGGGGAGAATGAGGCATTTGTAAATAACTGTGGAGAACAATACAAGTGGAGCACAGCAGCCTAGTGCAGGAACGCATCAGGGTACTGCCTGGCCCCTCTATTGTCTTTCCCCCTCTCAAGCCTGTCAAAACACACAGGCCTCCAAACAAAGGACCTCTCACAACTACAGGAGGCTTCTCTTTTCAGTAAAGGCTCTGGGCTGCCACCCACTTCCATTCTACCTAACAAACACCAGATCCCTTCATCCTTAAAGCCTCCCATGTAGCCTCCCACAGCACAGTGCACCAAACGGCTGTCAGTCTCTGGACACACAGCCAGTCAGGAAACCTGACCCTGACAGTGCTGAGGTACAGTGCTGCTTCTAGGGTTGAACTGATACATGATTTCAAAGGCCAATATATGATCTTGTACTGAGGTTAGAATTTTGCTCTGATATTCAGGATTATACATCAAGTGTTCCTCTTGAAGCCAAAAAGGTACAAGAATTCAGTGTGTTGCCAGATTTTTTGATAACAGTTAAAACAGCAGAAACACTAACAGCACATTCATCTCTCACAGATCACATTTGTGACTCACTGTGTCTATCTAAGGCTTGAATGAAAAGCAAGCACAGATTGTTTTTGATTTGTTTCCATTTTAGTAAATGTCCCACTGCAACAATGATTCAACACACTTCATGACAGCTTTCAGAATTGCAGACACCTGCTGCCCTTTTGATGTTTCCAGGGATGATTTCTCTGGTACACAGGAAGTAAACAAGGAAAAGAACGCCACCTATAGAACTTTTCTATATATAAGGAAACATAATGTCATATTAATAATCACACTGCACAAAAGACAAGCAGTCTTTTTAAAAACACCACAGCACCTGAGATCAAGAACAAACACACGCAGATCTCACACTTCAAAATGTCAAATGAGAGGATGAAAAGCTTATTGCACTTTGATGCAAGGACATATCAAGTACTATTTCTAAGGAAAAAAATCTGATATCGGCCACTATCGGCCGGCTTCTTTTTCATATCGGTATGAAGTGACATGAAAGGCAGCACAATCTGAGGATCTGGGCTGAGCGACCTCATTTCTAACACTTTGTTCTCTGTTCCCCTGAACTGTGGTGCTCAGTGTCTGTTAAAGGTTCCTCTGGTTCAAAGCCACAGTGCGCTTCCTATGACACCTCAAGTCAGAAGAAGATTCTGAAAGGACTTTTATTGTTAAAAGCCATTTTGATGCAGGTGTACAAACTGCGCACGTTCTCAGACACACACACAGTTATGGCTTTATGACCTACTGTGCGTGATAGTCTTTCTTTTTATATCTGTTTAAGACCTCTGTGATTGGCCTGTTTGTTAAAAGCACTTCCCAATAAATCTGACCTCACATGACTTGCAGCTCATGATTTGAAAGCTCTTGTAGGCTCCAGAGATTTCCTGGGACACACATTTCTGAACTGCTCCCTAAACATTACTGTAATATAAACCACAATGATACTGTAAATCATAAAGCATGAGGTGTAATAAAGTGTCTCTCCCTGCTGTCTGCTCTAGTTAAACATCTACCAGGGGCAATACATCTGTTGCTATAGCTACAGATTCTCCAGTAGGTGCAAAACTGGAATATGATGTAGCCTGGGAGGTCCCACTTTAATAAATTACATAAAAAAAGAAAGTAATCACAACTAGCCAGCTACCAGGCGCGGAGAAATAATAATGCCCTAACAAATTTATTATGGCTAACACCTGCCTCCTGAGTCCAAAACCTAATGACTGCACTGAACAAAATTCTGCACCCCAATGTAAGTCCAAAATTAAAAATTGCTCTAAAATAATGCTCTTACCTCTTACAGCAATATCAGATAGGCAGACTGAGTATATCCAGGAGGAGTCTCTCCTTACCTAGTCCAATCCCAGCATGCAATAGCCCCACCTCCACCAGAGCATGACTTAAGATTCCTGCTAATTTAATGTTCCCAGAGCTAATTGTCCCCAGAGTCGTTGCTCAGAAGCAGCCCTGCTGTATCTCAATGACTAAGGCTTGTTAAAAGTGATGGGACATGTGTGTGTGTGTGTGTGTGTGTGTGTGTGTGTGTGTGTGTGTGTGTGTCTGTGTCTGTGGACCTGCAGTACAGCAACCAGGCCAAGCACCTTACATGGCCTGACATTAATCACTGTGCACTGTCCCATGCAATATTCACCTGGCTAAGCACAGCGGGCGCAGGGGTTGTCTGGGTTCGGCCGGTCTTTGTCATTCTCTTCCCTTTATTTCCACTTCTATTTCGGTCCCTCTCTGCTTGTCTAAGCTGCGGCTGTGGTCGTCAGTGAAGAGGAGGAGAAATCCTGAAAGGGCTAAATATTTCTGGAGGTAATCTACTGTTGTTCCATTGAATTCTGAGATTGCTGCTGTTGTTCACTGCCGCATTTACAGTGCAAACAGGGAGCTGTTGATGCATCAATCTGTCCATCTGTGGAGCCTGGATCCATTTCGACAGAGCAGTCATATGTTAACAAGGAATACCTGCCACCTCTGAGTTTACCGGCTCACCAAATCCCACCCTCTGTGCCCAGTTCAGATTGGGACCTTGTTCCAACTCCAAACAGTCCCCTGGGACTGGAGCAGGGGACGTGAAATCCTTCTATGCCCTCCCCTACTTCCATTGCAACACCGGTGGGACTGTTCCCTCATCCTTTCCCAGCCTTCCTCTGGCATGCCTGGCAAAGTCAACAGGACCAGCCCCAGTGGAAACCCATAGGGACAAGTTTGGCTCCTCACACTAAATTCACTGTGGTCAGGCCGTCTGCTGAGCAAAAATAGACAGCATTTAGGAAACTTAAAAACACACACAGAGAAAGGTGCACACTCCCAGACCCTTATTCATAGAGGAAAATCATCTCAGGGAAGGGAAGATACATGTCTACTGACTTTTTTACCAAAAATCTGATATGTGTCAGTTTTACCCTCATCATTTCATTAGCTAAAGAACATTATCATTTCTTTTTCTATTATCTACTGGAAGTTTACGTCACTTGGATTTTGGATTTCAAAAATTCTCTTTTCACAAGATATTCTTCGAATGCAAACTCGACAATTTGAGCAAACACTTCATGCAAAAAGCTTGTTTGTAAGCCAGAAATGAATAGAGCTGTATTATTATATTTCAACATTTATTATAGTGATATATTAGCTCAGCACTACACACTCTCTGTCTGATCTCTGTTCTAATTAGCCAGCTTTACTGTTCTCTGCTGGGAAAATATTTCTTATTTATGTCATTTTCCTGCTACCATTGTATATGCTGTGCTGGAGACTCATCAAATGTTCCTGTTATTCCTCGGTTACCAATGAAGTTAATGAAGACATAAATAACTCATTTCAAACATTCCTAATTTGTAGTTTTTCTGCATATTTAAAGCAAGGTCATCTAAAATAAGACGTCTTTGATTTAAAAAAGTGGCCTTTTACTTGAGTCATGATTAGCACTGGCTTGTTAAAACCAAATGAGAGAAATAATATGGTCTTGATAAGGTTAGTGGTTCAAGTCCCTGGTACGGCTGAGTAGTACTTTTGTAAGGTAAGTAATTGTCTTCATTACATAAACCACTGCTGTTGCGGTGCCCTGCAGCAAGGCTAAAGTGGTCTAATGGACATATATGAGTGTGTGCTGGAAAAAAGGACCTTTTCCTCAATTAAAAAAAACATGATAATATTGAAATTATGAAGCACAGAGAAATGAACAAGTTCAGCTTGAAAGCCTACTCGAGCTGCAGTCAATGCTTATGCAGTCCACTTTGCCTTTCTGTGCATTTTCTAGTGCTTCATATAATATGCTACACAATCACGAAGGGTTTCCAGTCAAGAAAGGCCTTTTCGAAACAGAAAATGCACTCTGCTTAAAAGGCAGTGATCATATTTTATCTACTATCTGGAATTTCTACTGTCAGCAGTCAATTTATCAGTGTGTGTGTGCGTGTATGTGCGTGTCATATCTATTTTCCTTTTCAATAATCAGGTGCCTAATTTTTGGAATGAAACTATTTGTACTGTCATTCATCCCTCTCTCTTGCACAGGTATGTGTGTTCATCTGCTAACTCGTCTTTGATGTGCTGAGGACAATTACCTGCTGTGTGATCATGCATACATGTTCAACTTACAAGCAGCTAATTAATTGATCTGTCAAGGTCTATTACAAGTCATGTTCCTCCACTCATCTGTCTTTTCTCCTCTGCCTGCACTCTCACATGCGATGCTGCTGCAGACGCCGCTGCAGCGTACCTCATCATCCACTCATCTAATAATGCTCTTTGTTAAATTGCAGCGTTAACCTGGTAACAGGAGTAAAGGCCTACCACTTACAAGCTTTCCAACTCCATAATTACATCAAGGAATTCACATTTTATGGCTGATCTCATTACAAGTGCAACATCAGATGGTGTTTCAGTTCCTCGATCAACCACAACATCATAAGCAGATAATCGTAAAGTGAGCCAAAGGTTTGAGTCACAGAATTTGAAAAAAGTCATGGGCGCTACTGATGATGTTTTAATATACCCAGCACAATCTGACTTCTGCTGCAACAACAAGAAATAGGACATTTTTGACTTAAGATAAGTCAGCAATACTAAATCGCAGCTCAGCGACGAACCCAGAATGACTCAGGTGGAGAGGATTCACCTTGATCTCCAGTTTAAATGAGCTGGAAGCAGGGTTAGCCAGGAGAGATATTGTCTGCCGGGCGTCTCCTGAGCCGAGCTGCAACCGCTCAGCGTCGCTGCTCCCCAGATAACAGCCAGCCTACCGTTATCAGCCATCCTGATCGCCCGCCTGTTACTACTGCCCCATTGCCGATGGGCAGCGGTGCTCTTGTGTCTATCGCAGCTCTTAGGCTGCCCCTGAACTGTGTTCAGTGCACTGTTAATGCCCTGGCTAATCTGATCTGTCTCCAGCTGGCTTACTGCTCATAAACACACGTAGATATGAAGAAGGGGAAGTAATCCTGAAGCAGCTACAGTATGACAGGGGCATGCAGGAGCCTGGCTTCATGTCCACAGGCTGGCCTGATAGTGGAGTACAGTGTCCAGAGACATTTTCCTATATGGCATTGTTAGTAGGGAGTGTGCAGCGCAGGGTAAAGCACTGCACTAATGGACAGGGATGGTGATGTGATGTGCATGTGTAGCTATCAGTGTGTTGTTTGAGCAAGTCAGCATTATGTGTTATTCATGATCCCCACTTGAAACATATTGAAGGTCAGAGCCTTGTTGGTGCTTGCTGGGTATCCTCCAGCAGGGAATGACTGATAAAAACAACCACGCAGGTCAGACTGCTGTATTGGTCTATGAACATTGGCCTTGATAGAAATAATAATGAGCTACAAGGTTAATGGCCTGTTGTATTTACTTGAGTAAGGGAGCTAACTTACTGTGTTTTTGGTAGTGTGATGAATTTACCTGGAGCTTCAGCCGACAAGGAGGTGAGATGACAAAGATTGATCCTTTAAGGGTTTACTCATGCATTTAAAAGAATTCCAACAGTATGATTGTCAGTGCTGTTTCTTAATCAACCTTGCCAGAAATAAAAATCAAATGAAACTGTGTAACAGTTGCTTCACTTTGGCAAATAATTTTGGTGCAGTCTCCTGGGCCCAATTCAAACAACAGAAGTACTGGCCTTCAAAAACATCTCCAAACAACATGTGGTCCCTAGATCTTGGTGTGCGCGCGCGCACACACACACACACACACACACACACACACACACACACACACACACACACACACACACGATGCTCGATCACACCTGAAGTCCTGTTGAGTCCTCTAATTAGATCAAGTGCTGCATCCCTGTGACAAACTCTGCTCTAACACCACCTTGCCTATCCTCCAGTGAGCGTCTGGCACCCCGGGGTGCCCCGAGGAGACAACACATCACCTCGCCTGTGGATCATAGTGTGCGACATACACTAGGGATGCCTCCTCTGGCTGGAGACCCAGCAAAATGGAAGGAAATATGGACGAGGAAAACTAAGCAGGACACGAGACACACGGGCTGCTTATTTTGGAGGAGAGCATCCTAAAAGTATCCACACAGTACATATTAGTGTATTCTATCAATTGGATCAGTCATACTGTGTAAACATCTGCTTCAAAGCCCAGATGGCTGCTCTGTGCTGCCCTTTTCTCACAGTTACGACAAAACTCTTTATTTATGTGTGCATCCATCTGCTTAGTGTTTGTAGGATAAAAGGATCTTCAGTACGTCCTCATTGATGCAAGTAGGAGCAAATGTGTACACGGTATTCTTAAGTTAACTTGCCAGCAACGAGAACTGTGAATACTAAACAACCACATGACTGCGATAGAATCCGTGGGTATTGTTGCCAAGGACGTTTTCTGTGGCAGATAAAATCCACAAAGGGCTGCTCATCGAAGCCCCATCCTTCTGCAAGCGGATGTGTTTTATATGCATGGGATCCCATCTATCAGAGACACTTAGCGCATGAAAATATCACAGCGGTTGAGGATAAAGTAAGAACAGATAACTCGATTTATTGCTCTCTCCTTTGCTTTTCGACTGCGTGCATTTGCTCTTACATCGTCACTCCAGAGCCACAAAAACAAAATGAAGCATTGACGTTAAACTTTCGCTGCTGCTGTGATCACTGTAAACCACACAGGGAAACAGGGCTGCAGTTCCTTGATATGTTCAGGACGGAACAACCGAGGCTCATAAACACACCAAAAGTGGTAAACAGCAGTGAGTGAGCAAGCATTCAATCCAGAGAGACTGCACTCAAAAACAGTGAATCCATCAACACCTCCATCCCACAGCACAATAACCAGAGGAATGTGCCTCTATTTGTAAGGATAAACAGGAATGAAGGCAATCGCTCCCACAAAATGTTTTGCAGGTTGGCCCGCAGGCTCAGCAACATGTTGGTTTGGTGGTGCTGTAACGAAAGTTTTCTTACCACACATGCACAAATTCCTATTTGGCAACAAGTTATAAATAATATGGCAGAAGCAGTTGGGTGTGGGATAAAAAGCAGTGGGAGTGGGCATGTGTGGTCTTAAGAAACAGGCCTGCTCAAACACAAACTCGACTTAGAACTAAAGCAGAGAGGATCCATTCAGCTTTCTAAATGTTTATGGATAGGTGCAGATCGACTGTTTCATATTTCATAGTGTTAAACAGAATTTAATTAGGCAACACGATCATGCCACCGGTCTCATCCGCACTGTGATTACGACTGCAAATGGGTGTTTCCCACAACATGTGAACACAGCATAATAGTTAGTTCGCAAAACAGTAATAATGCAGCTGGGAACTGGGAGTTTTCATTGTGTATCAAAGGCTTTAATTCTCAGCTTGCAGGGCAGGTTAAGAGATATTTTAGCTGCTTGATCTCAGACGAGACAGTCAAACATTGCTTCAGCCAGATACTGAGATTAAAGCAAGCACCGGGTACAAGAAAAATGGGAAAGGATTGGAAAGTTTAGAATTGAAGGAAGGGCAACGGGGGACCTCCTGGCAAAGGTAACCAGCGGTACTTTATGAGATCACTTCAGCTGGAAAGGGAGACATCGCCAATTATCTATGGATCACAGGAATGAGGTATTTTTTTTAGACTTGAGAAAATACATGGGGTCATTGTGTCTTAACTGCTCCAGAAAGCCATAGACAAACTCTCCCTGTAAGCTGCTGCAAGGTGCTGAAGAGACATTCATGGCAATGGCTCACTGACACATAACCCTCTGCTGATAAACACCACATCACTGTAGTTTCAGCGTCAAGTTTCACATCAGTGAGAAAATAAACATTTTGCTCCACTTTCCTCAAAATATACTCAGATTTGTGGTTTGGCTGAGGGCAGTAAATTCACAACAAACTGACGGTAGGTGCATTATTGATGTACCTCCAAGACACTCTTCCAAATTGCACCAAGGATGCACAAATGACAAATAAAAAGACGTAAGATGTAGCTAGGCACTTATTCAATATGCAGTAATATCACTTGGGAAGCGCAGGAGACAGAGGATCAAGTGTTTCAAATTTTAAAAATATGACTTTTTTTTTTGGATTGCTTATTATGCATTCCAGGGACAAACAAATATCTCACAGCTGATGGGTAGAAACTTTAAAAAAAAAAAAAAAAAAAGCTTTAGATCTCTTGTGGTTTTGGAGCTGCTTTCATAATCTTTTATATTAATCTCCTTGGGAGCATGAGTAGTAACTCTTCAGACGCAGTTACTGTAAAGCATGAAATCCAGCTTCGGTCTTCACAGGACAGCAGCAGTTTGTTGATATTACAGAGTTATTATCTGGACTGGAATGTAGATTGGGTTCAGTAATTGCAGCCAATTGCACTTACGCTCTGGATAAGAGCATCAACTAAATACATATTTCTAACTGTCTCTTAGCAAACTAAATATCACAGCCAAACTCATTTTCAGCCATGTTAACTTCCTCAGGAAATCTTATCTAAGAGAGATATTTTTGTCTGTGGAGGAGGCCTCTGGGCTACATAGCCTCATTATTTAGTTTGGCTTCCTGACTACATTTCCCCTCTTATCCTCAACAGCACTATGGTGGATCTTGGCCTCGGACAGAAGCATAAAAACATCCGCCCTTTTAAACAAACTGTTAACACGTAGATGGGCTATCTCACTGGGACAGACTCGGAGTCTGTGGGCTCAGCAGTGCGCTTCAAGCCGGGGATATTGGCAGTTCTCTATCTGCATAAACAAACAGAAAACCACTTCTGCAGTCATGAAGGAAAACAAGAATAGGATGGCAGGGTAAACCCACCTGAGGGCAGCAGGGCTCATCGCGGCTCATGTATACAAGTCACATATATCGCCCTTCAATGGGGTCCAAACGCTGTTTGACTGACACAGTACAATTCTTCCCCTATACACTGTTTGAACTTCTTGTCTCTTTTCTTTCACCAAGCTAACAACATAAAACACCACGATCTCAAACAAGGACAAAACTTCCATCGTGCACCTACAGTGCAGACTGTGCATCAATGTCCTCACCTCTGTGTAAGCTGCTCAGATGTCCTGCAGAGTCATCGCTATGCCAAACATCCTGCGGTATTCCATTCAAAATTGCTTTTGCTTAAAAAAAGCAAACAAGTTGCATTCACCTTCAAGCAAATACATTTGCAAATAGAGTCACGTATGTGGTATCAAAAAGTGATTGCCTGATAAGTGGTAGTCCATAGTTGCAGTCAGCAGCATCATAGGAGAACACCACATTTTTCACTTGCATCACTTAGTAGGGAAAAGTTCCTTGCCAACAATCCAAAAAAACAAGCATAAAATCAGCTAAGGAGCATGTTAAACATCATTACTAATGCAGAAACCAAAATGCAAAAGATAAGTCCCTCAATGACTGGCACCCACTGAAATACAGGAAGATAAAACCATCAAAAAGTCACTTCAGACAGCAGCAGGAGGAAGGAAGTTAGCGCCAAAGTCACCACCAACCACAATGTGACAAACATCATTACTGACTACAAAAGCCTGGACTTAAAGGATAACAATGAAGTCAGGCAAATGTTCCCAAACATAATTAGACACACCATTTTCAAAACGAGTGGGACAATAAAAAGTCAGATTCAGACCGCTCGAACTGGGCTAAAACTCCTCATGACAGCCTTCAGCAGATGGTGCTCACAAAAGAAGCAAGTGCTAGAAGAACATGATTTTATCCAGTGCTGAACGGCGAGATGTGATTTGATGATACACTGGTAGAAAGGACCGAAGTGATGACAAAATCAGCAATGTGGGACAAAGTCCCTGCCAACACAAGAATAAGCAAGGTCACATTTGACATGCTGGAAAGGGAACTACCTGTTAGATGGATGGAAAGTATATATCTGTCCTGATTTTTAGTTAAAGAAGAGATCACAGCAAAGAAGTGGAGCCAGATGCTACCTGAGCAGCTGATTGGCCAAGATGGCCAAGACAGCAGACATGTCCTACATTTGCATATTTCTTTAAAAACTCGTCATGGGGGCAGACGCACTGACCATTTTGTTCTTCTTGGAGTACGTCTTCTTCAGCAGCCTCTCGTTCATCCTCTCCTGCTCCCGCTGGGCGTGATGGAGGAAGCCATTCTCCAGGGGATCCACCACGGGCTGGACGTTCTCCTCTTCCTCCACTGCCTCCTCGTCTTCCCTCTTCTGCCGCTTCGCCACCTTTTTCTCCTTCCAGCGTTCCTTCTTCTCCTGTGTCTTCACGACTCCGGACTTCTTCTGTGGGGAAAAGAAGAGCGTTAGAAATGTAAAAAATGAGAATGTGTGCCTGAAGGAAAGATGAGACACATCCACGTGATATGAACAGTTTGTGTGGTCCATGGGGACATAAATAAAACCCTGTTACAGGAGAACAAGGCAGTTTAAGAAAATGCCATATAATCCGTTTCACACAGCCATGACATGCATCCTTCTTTGAAATTTTTACTTTGCATACGTACTCTGCAGTGACACAGATACTCAATGTGACACTCAGTGCCACGCAGACAAGGGAGATTTACTGCCTTTCGTGTCTCAAGGATTCCCTTAAAATCCTTGATGCAATTGTACATGAGGTATTGACAAGTGCATGAAAAAGGACACTTCAAGCTGCCTTTGAACGAGAACAAGGCAGACAGATATCTAGATGGATCGACAGAGCGGTGGGAGACGGATGCGGAAAAGAATGGCGGGAGGGTGTGCCGCAGCTGGCGAACAGTCCAGCGCGCAGCCACTTTCACTGGTGGCTTATACAGAGCAAGCAAACACTTGAGCAGAGAGCGGCGACGCTCACTCTCTCTCTCTAAAGTCATCTTTAATCCTGTCAACAGCAGAACAATGCCTTACTGGAGCCCATAATCACTTTATGGCTCAGATATAATGAGCTTATGATATGAAGTGCTGCTTTAACACACACTGGAGAAAATACAGTTGCTCTACACTTACACTATGACCAAGCAATTTCCCCCTTTAACTAATCATTCCTTTCATGCTTCTGTTAGGCCTGTATGGAATTGGTGTTTGTTTATTGGAATTCACACACCATTTGTTGCTGCCTTGGATCTTAACTCAATGGCTTTTCGTTGCCCCCTCCCCAAGCTCACCTCCTGACCAGTATTTCACACACAGACCAAAAACATCAGGTTACCAGTTGTAGTGACCTCTGTTTGCTTCAGTCCAGCTGCTGTGAGGGCACAAAATACTAACAATTAATGATTAGGCAGCATTCATGTCATACTGGAGTTACCATAATTACCAATGTGACATATAAACGCCAGTCTACATCCAAGTTGTAATAATGATAAAATATCTTCAATAACTAATGATTCAACAACTGAACACTGATGCCTAACGTCAGCCGGAGTGTCACTGGATGTAATTAAACACTCACCTTAAACTCTACAAATGTTCAAATTACACTCCTGGGCATTCATGGAGTATTGCTAACAAACTTTATGTCAGTTGTAAGGTTTTAGGCCCACTACAAATGATCAGCAGCAGAATCACTGCATGCTGGAGTTGTTTTTCTATCAAGAGAATTAAGACACCAAATCTAGCACAACAGGCACAACCCAGACATGACACAAGCAATCTGTGTCTGACTTCAGAACACCACCACACCACATTAAAATCATGCCAAAAGGAAAACTATAGCATGGCTGAACGTCAGTCACTTTGTGACTTTTCATGCGCAGTACTGTACAATATAACTGGCTGCCACCATTTTTATGTGAAAGCCTGAAAGTGGTAAAAATCTTTCCCAGTTTTACCTTCCATCCATCCTCCCAACTTACATGACGTGACATGAACACAGCATTAGTCACAGAGCTGAGCTCAGACTGAGCTCTAGATGCACTGGCAGTGTGGGCAAAGTTAAGGACGTGGCAAATATAATACGGTGAGCAGGCACATCTGCCTGATGCACATCTGCCAGTGTGTGGAAAACACTGCTATCAGCCTGCCAGCCTGCCTGCTTGTGTGTCTAGTGATTGAAATGCATCCTCCTCCTGGGCTTCTGCTACCTCTTACTTCCAGATCTCATCAGGCCCGAGCGGAGCGGTGACGCGCTGCTGCTTGGTAAAGCCTGTTGGTGGAGATCGCTGTGTGTCTGAGCAGCACAGGATGACACGCCGCTGCTTGAAACGGCGTGGAGTTCAAGGCCGAGGGCTGCAAGCTCACGTTTCAACATCTGTTCACAGCCAGCAGCGCCCAGGCCAACTGCAGTCAGCTCAGTGCTCCATATGAATAATCAAATTATTGGCTCCAAGGGTGGGAGGTTAGCAGATGGCTTGAGCATTAGCCCCATAACTGCTAATGAATGACACCTTCCGTGACAAAAGGTGTTCATGTGTTAGGCTCTGCAAAAAACTGCTCATGGAAAGGAGGAAGGCTTTATGACAAAAAGCAAAGTTCGGGGAAAACTGAACTAAAAGTTCATTAGAGATGGCAACAATCCTAAAAACACCCACACAAACACCTCTGTTTTTGTTCTAGTCCAGGAGTCTTTGCATGAATTATTTTGTGCTGTGCTGCATGTGTTTGTAGCTGAATTGTTTCTTTTATTACTTGCTGGAGGAACCTCCTAGGAGACGCTGTTAGGAAACACATGCAGTGTTTCTAGTTATGAGATCTTTTTTTTCCTCTTTAGTTCAGAGGAAAAAAAAAATACCTTCACACTTAACAACCCTGGGTAGGAAGATTGTGGGAAGACTAATTTTGTTTATTGTGATTTATTGTGAAAGGAAAAACAGTAACCTCCTGACTGCAGTGTACTTACCACAGCAGCCTCAATCAGAATATGGATCTACTGGATGTAACTGGCCTCATTTTAAACCAGAGCAGCCAGTGAAGACTGAAACATTGAACTTAAAACTTAAAATGCCTTTCACCATTCAAGGCCAAGCTCAGAACAGTGACAACGTTTCCCACGACACTGAATTTTGCATCACATCCTCTGTGATACTGTATTTTTTTTAACAGCGTGGCTTTGACAGAGGGATTTAATGTCATCAAACTGACACCACACATCAGCTCAAAGCAGCCCCTCTCCCCTCACAAGGCAGCGCATTAATTTCTCATGAAGGACCAGACGGTATTAGCAGGCCGCTTGTCGTGCAATTCATTACCTGGAGAACCATCTTTAAAGAGCTGTTACGAAGACAAAGCGGCTAAACTCTGACAACAAAGGATGCTGAGGGACGAGACCGGGGCTTTTTCCTCCTTTAAGGCAGAGATGAAGCTGCAGTCCATCTGTCAATGTCCATCAATAAATGGCAAGTCGGGGAGACGGACTGCAATTTAAAATTTCCCATCTCCTTAAGTTATTAATAGAAGCATGCCTTTGTGAACTAACCAGCAGCGAGTGGTGTGATCAATTAAGCATCAACTTGCAGAAACATGAAGTTTAATTAGCATTCTGGAGGATGTCCCTGTGGTTATCGTCTGCTTTGCTCAGTCAAGGTACAAAACGGAGAGATTTACATAAGGATGATATTTGACAGTTTGACACCTTCATCTTTAATTGGATATAATATCTGAAAAGAGGATTACCGTGGTTTTTTTTTTTTTTTGGAAGATAGTGTGCAAGCTAAGACCTGTGTACACAGCAATCGTAGCAGATTAGCATGATGGAGAGTAAAGATAACATATGCAGTCACCTAAAATTGGACCTGAAATACAGTAAAAACAATTCAAAGCGGAACGTTAAACTTTAATCTTTCAAGCAAATGTATCATAGTTATAGCTTTGACTATTGCTCTATGTCTTTTTACCAACTAACACTCACTGGGTTCTATATTAGCAACTGAAGCTGAGGTCCTGAAATGTATAAGACAAATCTAACCACCTGTTGGGGTCAGAGTAACCTGTGGTGCCACAACTCCAATCACAAACTGAGTGAAATCACCAATAAACTCTTTTAATGCGTTGCCTTTCAAATCACTGGCATGCACAGACTCTGAAAGGGTCAGGGGAAGAGCTCTCTTTAAAGGCACTTTTGTGAGTGGCCTTAATTGGCTTGGAACATGTGTTGCCTGTTAAGTCCTCCTACTAACATCCTTTTCATGTCCTTACCCTGTGAAAAGCATGGCTAATGGTGCAGCATTGTGGTTCAAAAATGATTTCTGAAAGGGCATCTCTGGGTCATCCCAGTATCTCAGGCCAAGTGCAAAATCCAGTCAAGCCAGTCCAGCAAGTTCAAATCCATGTGAATCATGTGACCTTTCATTCATGTCACCCTCTCTCTGCGTTTCTCCAAAAAGTTTAAACTGTTTTATAAAGCACAACCGTTAGTCGTGTCATGAAAGTGGCCCGCAGGGAAAAGTATAAAAATCAGCTGTTTGTGACTCATGTGCAGTGACAGGTTGTGGAGCAGCCTCTGGGGTGGCACTGGGTGTGGCTGCCACTCGAACAGAGCTACAGTATGTCAACATATTTTTGAGACTTCAACACAAACGCCTCAAATAATACGACTTCATGAACACCATTAAAGAAAAATAACGGTTTCAGATACTCCGTATTACTCACACAAGCTCCATTCAGCATCAGCATGGTTCCTTTCCAGCCACGGCATTACGCTGTTTAACTTCCAGATAACACTACCTCCAGGCTTTGATGTGGGCTAACTTAGGTGGTGGGTTTTGTTAAACACCTTTAATACCTCTCTCGTGTTTCAGGGAATCGAAGTGTTCAATGAATAACTACATCTCCTCAGATTTGAGCAATAAAAACTGAGTACAAGCTCGTAACCTCATTTCAGGACAGCACTTATCTCAGAAAATAAGATGAGAAGCCACCCATACAGTGCATACCTCTGTGTTACCCTTATCTGACCCCATGTTTAAATGTCAAGACAAAGGAATGGTGGCATGCAGAGTTCACATCAGTAGAAGAGAAAGAATGTAACACAGACTACTGAGGTTCTAATAATGATAATACAATCTGAATAAATTTCATCTGGATAGCACCTTTCATGTGAGAAAGTGCTTTACAACTAGGAAATCACAAGTGCTTTGCACAAAGAGACAGAAAACAGTGCAAGAAAATGAGACGGGGAAAGGTTAGTGAAACAGATGTGGGTCTAGGCTTAAAAATGTGTGTCATGCTTCTCGGTTTCTTTTGTAGGTGCCAGGATTTCAGCTGCCGTTAATTGTAACATCTAAGCTCGAGTGCCACGGAGCGATTAGACTTTCTTTAGCACATTTACACCTGCTCTCATCGCTGTCTCATGTCTACTGTGTTCCATCAGGAATAAACTGATTCCAATTGTCTATCTGTGTCATTTCTATTTATTCACAGTCCACCACTCTGACAATAGATCTATAATAGCTGCAGGAGAAGAAGGGTAATCCATCACTGTGTGTCTGCCAGCAATGGCTTAGTTGTGATATAATTTCCATATGCCAATGGCCTGAAGTGGGGTTTTGCTTTTATAAAACGGTTACTAAATTATTTCTCCACATAATGGAGCAGCCTTATCACACTCTGTATTATTAAAAACTCATTTACAAATATAAAGAGTAAAATACTGATGCAAATAATTGCAAAGTAAAAGCTTTGCAGGCTGTCAAAATGGCACATGTGTATTCAGACTCAGTTTAGTTCAGGAATAGGCCTTTTGAAAGGGAAATACAGGATGTTATCTGTTTGCCCTCAGTGCCACTGCAACCTGCACGGTCAACAAAACACAACCGTCAGTCTTTCTTCATCGTTTCCCATGTGCCTCTTTTAATTCATTTGTCCACACATAAGAGAACTGTCATTTCTGCAGACCTCCATCAGACAAAGTGGTCAGAATGGTGAATCTCTGTGATATTGGCCATGAGGAAGAAGTAGCTTATGATATGATGAGCTGGGGGGGGGGGGGGGGGACAAAGAAGAGGGGAAGAGGAGGATGAAGAAGATGGACAGAGAAATGGAAAGCGAGATAGTGCAAGTGAGTGGAGGGGGTGTGGTGGGGGCTCAGCCTGGAACAAGAGAGACCGCTCGACTGGTCTGACCCGACCACGTTACCCTGGCAACAGTACGGGCGAGCTTTGTTGCTGTTCCAGGCTGCATGGGGACTGGAGCATCTATGTGTTCGTGTGAGATGGTGTGCATGTGTGTGAGGGTATGAGTGCATAAAATCCAACACAGGTTTCCATGCCGGCAACAATAAAGTGCATGGCTGTACGCCGCTATGCTGGGGCCTTGAGATCCACCGTGGAAGCACATTCAGCTCCCAAAGGAAGGTTTATGCATTCTGCTCAGAGGAATGTCAGCAACCCTGAAGTTGCCTGCAAAGGGTAAGGGGGGGGGGGGTCTTCATGAGGCATGCATAAACCAGAAGGCAAAGGAGTCTTACAAATGGAGCCTGGAGTGCAGAAGAATAGACAGGGTGTGTAAAGAGAGAGGGAGATAAAGAGAGATGGTGGTGTCTAATGCACATCATCACGCTTTCTCCACTGTGCTCTCTTCTTTCTGAGGCCAGTAATTATTCAGACACAAAGAGCTCTGCAGGGTACACCTCCCTCAACATAAAGCAGTGCCACAAGAGGCGACAGGGCCCTCTTAAAATTCACCGCTGTACAACTATGTGCTGCTCAGCACAGGAGCTGTAGCATAACTGTCAATTAAACACAGAGGGTGCATTCAGATGCAACAAGAGCAGGAGTGGGCACATGATCTTCTGTGTGTTATTCTGTGTTGATACTCTGAATGTCCATCTTACAGTGTGCATTAAACATTAAAGGTCCCCTGTGCAGCAATGGTTTTACAGGGTGCCCCTGTTTTGTTGGTATCATGCGTGCACATGAAGATGAACAGGCATGTACGTAAGCACACATGCAGCATCCTGGTGTTGTCCAACGTTATTCCACTAGCGGACAACCAACACAGCAATCTGTCAAAGAAGGCAGCGAAGAAGAAGGCTGCAAGCGAGCACACACAGAACTAAACCACGGCCGATTTAAAATAATACCAATGACAGCATGGCTCATGCTTTCTGTGGAATGACATGCATGCAACGTGTTGATTTGACCTCAGGGATGCACACAACGTGTCCTAAAGTATCCTAAAAAGACATTTGAATTTCCTGAAAAAACAACAACAAAAAAATATCTCTGATGACCTCATGCTGCCTTTCTGTCTGTCTCTTCAAATCTATACATCCCCAGAACTGATTGGCTACTGATAATCATTGTCCTGCCCTAATAGCAATAATATTAATAATAGAGAATAATTGAGAAAATAATGTACTATTTTGTAGGACGAGCATTATATGGTGTGCAGGGAAGGAATCTGACATGCTGAGGTAAACTGTGTTTCTGAGTTATATTTAGCATCTGTTAATGAAACAGGTGGTGTTTTCCGGATGCGAAAGGTATCCAAGGAGGTCAAAATTCAAATAAGTTCACCTCTTTCATCTTTCCAAACGATATAACGTGGTAACCCGCAGCAGAGCAGAGTCATTTGTTGCACCACTTCAGCAGTGTTTAACTCCTTTTAAGCTGGCTGAGGTGTGCCTGTGTAGATTTATTGCTCGGTTGTTGGACTGATTCTGTACGCATTACCGCAGCTCTCGGCATGTCAGATAAATCACTCTGACTTGTCATGATTTAGACTGGATTGATTTAATCATGCAGCGCTTGCTAGCTTCTATAGTCCCACACATGTGAAGCTCCGCAGAGACAGCGGAGCATACACCTTCGGTCTAATGCTGCTGTCAGCTACATCAAATACACCTTTGATTAACTTAGCCCATACGCTCATTTACCTGGCCTTCCTGTGTCTCTATGTAATCAGAAGGTTATTGCCTCAAAGAGAGAAAGGGGAGCGCGTTGTGTGCCAAGACGCTTATCAGGCAGCGAACAAGAGAAAGCACATTTCTACAGTGATCAATGTTGCATAATTTGCTCGCACAAGGATTAAATGAACCGCATCCTCTTTACCTTTTGTTAATCAATGTGGTGTTTTTTTCCTGTTCATTTGACTTCACGCTTAAGAGGCCTAATCCTTTGTGAGCGCGAGCTAGTTTTCTGGGAGTGTTGCTGTACGCACTGTTGAGAGCAGGGGAACGAACAGGAGATGTGAGGTGTTAATCCCTAGCAGGTCACCCTGCCGCTACACTCGTCCGGCTAACGGGAGCCAACCTTCCAGCAGGCCTCCTCTCTCACTTTGTCACTTCCTTCTCTCTCTGCATCAAACCCTGTCGTTCCCTCCATTGCTGTGCTTGCTCTCTCCGTTTTGCAGCAGTGCACATAATGCTGAATTTGAATCATGTGGGAATAACTGTCAGGATGATTTGCGGGTGAAAGCATCAACATGAAAGCAGTGACACTTCTATGAAGCTGTGAGATTTTCTGTAGACTTTGCTCTGTCACAATAATTATTCTCACATCTCATTAACCAAACACTTGAGTGCTTCATGAGATATTAGTCTGTGTTTTGCTCCAAACATTGTTGTCAACAAAGGACCAAGTATCTGACGCCAATCCAAGACATAAACTAACACTTTCAATTTGGTCTTGAGTGGATGAAGCTCAAGCAGACACAAAGTTAGCAACTAACTGCTTTCAACACACGCTGATCAACATTCAAGACCTTAAAAAGCACTTCACAAAAATCTAAAAATGTCCATGGCATGAGTAATACAGCATGCATTCCCTGAAGTAGCCACAGGTGAAACAGGGTCTAAATGAAGACTATGTTTATTACAGTATGAAGTCTAATGTTCACACTATAAGCAGAAACAACACCAGTTCAAAGCTGTAATGCAGAACACCTATTGCAGGAAGGCAAGTGGAGTAAAGAGGTGACATCTGCTCGCCTGGTCTCTCTTTCGGGTTGAAAACCAAGCTGTTCCTCTGAGTGCTCCCCCTAAAGGTCTGGAGAACTTCCGTCATGTTGACTGCAGATGCAGCAGTTTTCTGCTGCATTTGTTTTTGCATGGTTTCTGTATTTGCAGCATGTTTGCTGTTAATGTATTTGTTTTGGCTTTCTGCAGCGCACTCTGTCAGCTGCAGCACATTTCCGTCGTTTTATTTGTTTTGGATTTTTGTGTGCGTTTCTGAGCTGGCGTCGTTTCTGCGGCTGCAGTGCGCTTCTCATAATGGAAATGTTGCAGCACGTTTGCCTCTGCTGGCCACCGTACATAAGGCTCTAAAAAACTAGTTCCATGGGTAAAAGTTCTGCTTTTCCACCCTAATGGACTACTTTTAAGACAAAACTACAGTCGAAAGATGTCTTACTGATTAATCTGTGGCAGCTAGCAGGTAGTACTTTGTTGGATGGAAATCAGCTGCACTCAGAATTGGAAACAGGAAAGGCTGCAGGACAGCAGGAACAGGGATCTCCAGTATTTGGATGTTTTTATGGTTTTGGAGCCTGTTGGGTGGTTTTCCAGTGGCTGTTGGCCTGGAGATTTTCTCTTGACCTGGCAATGCTGCTGTAGTATGTGTGCAGGTGGTGATAGTCCCCCCTCCTCTCTCTCCCTTTCATTCCCCTCCCTCTCTATTATTACTCTCTCCACCCATTGGATTGTATTTTTTCAGCTAGTGAAATGGAACTGCAGGTTTTATGACCCTCTAAGTGATCTTATGGCTGTGCAAACTGCCGCTTGTTTGCATGTACTGTATGTAAATATGCACAGTTAACACGCGTGTGTACAGGTTTTTGTTAATGCATGCACACTGCAACTTCACCTATAGCAAAGTACATTACAGTCAGAATGTGTGTAAGCGTGCACACGTGCAGCTAAGCAAATCCTACATTGTGTACTTTGCGATGAGTGTGTTTGTGTGATTGTGAGCGTTGGTGTTGCACACATGTGGGAGGGCTGAATTGGCTCCTGGAGTGACACCATCTGGCTGGCGGGTGATGAGGGGAGAAGAATGGGGGGAATGCAGCGATAACAGGGCGGTGCAGCACAACAATAAACACCAGCTTTAAATCTGTTTAACGGCTCCGACAAACACCCGAGAAACAAGTGCACAGAGACATACGGTCCACACTGCAGGAATAAAAAGGCACAAGAGGCGAGATAAAGGCAGGGGGAGTCTAATCAGGATTCCTTCACATTTCCACACACAGAGTGCGTTGTGGCGGCATGTGACCTCTTTGTGTGGTGCAAATGCTGTCTCAGATATTTATAGCTACCACCAGGGGCTTACAGTACATGTGGTAACTATGTATCTTTCTTTCACTGCACTTGTAGTACTTGTAAGAGTTTATTAGTCATCATTGTTTCTCTTTTACTCACTTCAAAACGACATGATAGTCATTAAATACTGTGTGCAGTACTATACCACTATAAGTACCGCTGATTTATTATTGCCAAATCAATGTTTGGTTTTTTTTGTCTAATGAGATTCTAAAGATCGTGTTAATGCACCACTACTCAGTTATACAGACACATTAACAACCTGCATTGCAACATTTACTATTTGAGATACATGTGGAAAATGTTTGTGACTAACGTGCCACCTATGCTGATGTCGCCACTGTCCTTTTGAAAATGTAACCCCGGTGATCACTTCTGCCGTGTTAACATTACATCAGACGAGTCTCAAGTGTCACGCCCTGCATTGGCTATGTGTCGGCTGAGTTGGACACCACCAATTGAGCAGTTTATTTTAGCTGTCAAACTCACTTCTCCACTGCTGGCGACTCTGCTGCTGCTGCAGCTGATGCATCTCTCGTCCGACTGCCATCCCAGCATGCACCTGTGGGCTCTGCTGCTTTGTGGCTCCTCACAGCTGTGTGTATTGATCTCTGCTAGTTTCAGCTGTGGCGTACTTTGGGTGTCAGGCTTTCAATGAAAAAGGCTAATTTTTGTTTGTGAGTAATTGGACTGAGTATAAAGCAAAAGGCAGACATTTTTTTTACAGTGTAAGCAGTTTCTGGACAATTGCCGGTCCTGCCAAACATCCTCAGCAAAGTGAAAATGGTGATTATCCCAAACTGTCCGATTCTTAAAGTAGAGACCACAACATATCACAGGTCTCACCTCCCACAGGCTTTTCCACAGACTATTAAGTTGACTGTCTGACAGGAAATAGGCTTTCGACAGAGGCCAATGTGGCCTGTGAACCTCCCACCCATTGTCACAGGAAGCTCCCTGCTTTCTGCTGCTCAGCCCACACACTGCAGCCCAAAATACAGCCGGGTGTCATTCCTCGGAATTCTCCTTTCCTCACACACACACACATGCAAGGAGAGGAAGTGTTGCCTCGGCAACAGCTATTCCCATTGGTGGAGCAGAATAACAAATAAACTCCTATGAATGTGTAATGTTGGTCTCGCACTGTCAACATATCAGCTCAGCATATTTCCGTACCAACTGTTGAGTACGTTTTGCATGGGAAGAACTACTAAAAGCACACCAGGGATGTTAACGGCAAGCCTGTTCAAGAACAATAAACCCAACACTGACAAACACGTTTTTCTGTCTGCGTTACTGAACGCTCCCCATCTGACAGCCACTCTCTCTGTCTTTTCACTACAAAGTCAAATCAAAACACAAATTATAAAAGCGACTTTCCTTCCCACCGCTGACTAACGCAGAAGATGGCAGAGGTCTTTTGACGTCAGCCGAATTTCTGAGCGCGTCCTGCTGCGAGCTGAACCGGTGCGAGGAGTCGACTTTGTTCACACAGCAGGAGGCTGACAGGGCAGAGGAATCCCAGCCGGAGCCGACAGACGAGGGAGGAGAAAGCTCAGATCTGCCTGCAGCTTCGTATCGCTGCAAGTCAGAGCAACATTTATCTCCAAAAAAGTAATACCCTTTCTTCAACACATCCACACATATTCTCTCAATCCGTTTCTCCGCCTGGTCATGATGAATCTTCCTGAACCTACACACACTTAAGCAGAGCTGAAGGTTTCAGCAAAAAGCATGAAAACTAAAAAATTCAAGTTACAAGGTTTTTCCAGCCTAACCCTCAGGTACACCCCTGCACAGTCAAAAAACTGTGTCTGCCCTCAAGGAACAATGTGAGGATTAAAAAAAAATGTGTGACTGGTATAAATAATACAGCGAACACCATGCAAAGCCTTTTAAGCCTCTAAACCGAGCCATTATGAAACTTTTCAATATTTCAGAGTTGGTGGCTGTGGGTTGAAGAGGCAGTACTGTGACCTGAAGACTGATGAACTCAGCCTGCAAACGGACGAGTTGCATGTGCTTCTAAAGCAAGAGGAACTTTGTGTAGTGTCAGTGGTCCGTGGAACCTGGTGTTTAAATCAAGCCGACGTGAAATTTGATCTATATATAGATCTATTATGTTACCCCCAAAGTATCTAGTGGACTTGCACAAAACACTGTTTTCACTGTGTCATTTGAAGAAGAGATCCACTTGTCTGTGACGCACAACCATAAATCTGTGCAATCTCCCTGGTCAGCAGAAGACAGACATGACGGGGCTGTAAAAACTTGGATTATTACCCCTTTAGCTCTCTGAGCTACAGGAAATATTGACTTCTTGAGTAATCTATCACCCCCCAGTTGTGTCATTTTCCTCAGAAACCCCTTGTTAAAACAGCCACAACCTGTCATCTGAACGAGTGCGAAACATTTGAATATTCAGACTGTTACCAAAAGAGAAATCATGGTGATTTTGTTTGACAGGGAGGAAAACGAGCTGCCACAGAGAGAATGAGGCATCATGTCGGAGGCAACAAAAACAAGCGCTCCTGTTGCTGGTGCTAAAAGCCGCCCCAGAGGGCTCCCAAACCACTGAGTCAGCCCTGAACTGTCGCTGTCACACTGTTTGCTAAATGAATGAGCCTGACATGCTGTTTGCATACGCACTCACACACAAACACACACACACACACACACACACACACACACACACACACACACACACATACATGAGTGTGGTGTTTACATGAACCTCCTTTAGTGTGTGTGTGCACTTCCATCAGGAACAACCAGCTCCATGTCTATTAATAGTCTGCAGTTATTTCACTCACTTTTTGTGTGCATGCATGCCGCATGCACACACGCGGGCATGCATGTGTGCAATGAACAATCTCTGTATTATCTCAGCAGTTTACGTTCTTGCTTTTCCTTTCAGTTTAACTTAAAAGTCTTGTTTTTCGTTGAAATACACTGTGTGTGGATTGTGCACTTGCTTCACTTCCACTTAAATCCTCCTCTCACTCCACACACCCATGCACACACACGAACACACAGTGCAGTGGCCTCATTCTTTCCCACACAATACAAAATGTGAAAAAGCACTTACATGCACACACATAACAGAGCTCTCTCTTTTCCTCATTGTTTCTCACTGTCTCACACACACACACACGCAGACACACACACACACACACACACACACACACACACACACACACACNGTCCACACGTCCACTTAACACACTGGACTCTCTCTCGCACCTCGATCTCTGCCTTCCTCAGCTGTCAACCTGGCATTTCTCCCACATCTCCTCCTACTCCACCCCTTGACTGCTTCAGGTGGTCAACCTTGCCACCTCAGTGTGTGTGTGTGTGTGTGTGTGTCACATGTAACTGCAGACAAAGGCCATGCTGCAGAGCATGCTCTTGTTCTTCTTCCAAAGAAGAGTTGGAGGCATGAAGCAGGGCTGTGATTGTGATTTAAAATGCAAGTATGTGTTGATCAAGGGTCTTTACCAAGAATTAGCATACAATTATATATGTGTGTCATATATGTATACACAGTCATGTGAAAAAATTGGGACACCCTATGAAAACATGTATTTTTTGACAAATTTAAACATATCTATTTCAACAATACTGAGAGATTCAAGTAATATAACTAAACAAGTAAAACTGAAGAAAATATTTTTAAAACGGTCTGTAAAATGTAATAAAATAAAAATGCAATTTCTGTTGAGGAATAAATTAGGACACCCCCACATATTTTCCCTCTTAAATTGGCTGAAATCACACACAGGTGTATCACATCAGGTGCACATGATTACAACATTGTCACTCAGCATTTTGAAGGAGACTTGCTCTATTTAAACCTCAGTCATTCAGTTTGGTGTACTCCTGACTGTTGACATGAGAGTGAACACCATGATGAGATCAAAAGACCTGTCTGAGGCCATCAGAAAGAAGACTGTTGCAGCATATGAGTCTGGTAAGGGATTTAAAAAGATCTCAAAAGATTTTGAAATCAGCCATTTCACTGTCCGGAAAATAGTGTACAAGTGGAGGACATTCAAAACAACTGCCAACATGCGCAGGTCTGGCCGTCCAAGCAAGTTCACCCCGAGAGCAGACCGCAAGTCTCCAAAAACCCTAAAATCTCATCACAGGACCTACAGCAGCCACTGGCGACTGTTGATGTGAAAGTGCATGCCTCTATAATCAGAAAGAGACTGCACAAGTTTAACTTTCACAGGAGGTGTGCAAAGAGGAAGCCTTTGCTCTCTAAGAGAAACATTAACGCCAGACTGAAGTTTGCCAGAGAGAACATAGACAAAGAACAGGACTTCTGGAAAATTGTTCTTTGGACAGATGAGTGTAAAATTGAATTGTTTGGACACCAGAACAGAGGACATGTTTGGTTCACACCAAATACTGCGCTGATGCTTTGCTGCAGCAGGACCTGGCCAGCTCACCATCATAGAATCTACCATGAATTCTACAGTGTATCAGAGGGTGCCTGAAGAACATGAGACCATCAATAAGAAAATTGAAACTGAAGTGGAACTGGACCCTGCAACATGACAATGACCCTAAACATACCAGTAAATCACCAAGGACTGGCTGAAAACTAAGAAGTGGAGAGTCCTGGAATGGCCCAGTCAAAGCCCAGATCTTAATCCCATTGAGATGCTGTGGGCATCTGACTTCAAACAGGCTGTGCATTCAAGAAACCCCTCAAATATCACACAGGTTAAAGCATTCTGCATTGAGGAGTGGGGAAAACTTTCCTCAGACCGATGTCAGAGACTGGTAGAGGGTTACAAGAAGCGTCTCACTGAAGTTATTTCAGCCAAAGGGGGTAACACTAGTTATTAGGGGGTAGGGTGTCCTTACTTTTTCCTCAGTTAGAATATGCATTTATGGTGATGTCTTTTGCTTAATGAGTAAAGCAGTGTTTTTTTTTTTTTGTTTTCACTTTCTTTCCAGAGATTAATAACAACAAGATTAGACATTGATATGTGAACATTTCTTACTGAATAACTGAAAATGTAATGGGGTGTCCTAATTTTTTCACATGACTGTACATACAATCATGTGAAATGTATATGTATGTATAATATATATAATTGTTTCTGTTTGGCAATAATTCAATAAAATGATTTAGAATTAATGCCTCCCTGAGGTTATTTAACTTTAGCAAACTTTAATTTAAACGATAATGCTAACAGCTCTATATCCGCCTGCGCTAACGCTAACTTCACAGACTAACAAGCTGAATTGTTTCACTACTCAATTCTGAAATTCAGGGCTTTTAGAGCCGCACTAATCGATAGTTTTTTGTCAACAATGAATGAAATGACTGCATGTAATGTAGTGACAAACACCCTTCTGTTTTCAGCAAAACAAACAAACAAAGAAATCAGATAAACATATTGTACCCAGCCCCAAACGTTAGCGGCTGGCTGGCTAGCATGGTGGAGCATTTAGTTGCAGTTAAAGAGGCAGGAGACCAAAACAGAGCTAAGTAAGATAAGATAAGATATTCCTTTATTAGGGTCCTTCCTAATAATTCCTTTATTAGGTTTAAATGGGAGATTACGAAACGACTGATTTGATGAATTAACTGTGGCAGGTAGAGAGCATATTTACCCACAATGGAGAAGATTCGCACTTGTAATCTGATCAACTCATGGAATTCATTTTGATTAGTGACAGCTTTGAGACATTACAGCCAGTCAAACCAGTGAGTAATTCTACCACACCCTACAGCTTGTTAAGACATTGTTAATCCTGTGCATCCCAGTCCAACTCAAACCTGCGATGTGGATATTGTAAAAAACGAGTTAGCATTCATCCCTGGGTTGGAGTGATGATTAAGGAGAGAAAAACACACAGTAACCTTTGCATGCCGGTGAATTGTTTTAGTTCAGAAAGCAATTCCAACATGATGATTGCTTTGTCTTTTAGTTCAAATGACAAATTGCAAGCTGGTAAGTTCTGATCCTGTTTATTTCAGCGGAAGAGCAGCAGCAGTAGATGAAAATACCATGTTAAGAATAACATGTCAGGAGATAAATATAGTGTAATGTGCACAGCATCTGGCACTATGGCTGTGCTGCGAGTCATGTCCTGTTGTCCTTGAACCGCATATATCAGTATGTACCGCTATCACTGTGCCTCTGCACCAATGTCACCAAGACAAATCCCTGTGCATTAAATATACCTAACAATTCAATTGACCCACATGCTTACTTTAAAGTGAGGCAGGAAGTGCACTTTAAGAATACCAGAAGGCACAGGGGCAACACGGGGCATTACAGGACTGATATATTTATCCTGCCTCCATCAACCACAAACACACACACACACACAAGCAGAGACGCATGCATACACAAGCCGTCCTCTTATCCCTCATCCACCCAGCGCAGATCCTTGACCAGGGCGCTTGTTTGAAAAACCAGAGGTCAAACCGTAAAGCAATTACCCCGGCAACTCATCAACCAAGGGCTGACAGCAATACAATTACCTTCAGGCTGCAGCGGCCTGCAGCAGACAAGTGAGCGGAGAGAGGGCTGTGTTTAACTCTGGATGTAACAGTGCTGGCTGTATAATTGCACCTTGCCCAGTGCACTTTAATCCTGTGTTTAACAGGTACAGAGCAGTGCTGAGGGGAAGAGAGAGAGAGAGAGAGAGAGAGAGAGAGAGAGAGAGAGAGAGAGGTCTATTAGGTGTTACCGGAGGCCTTGGCATCAGGCCACTTCACCAGGAGGAAGATAGAGAGATATGAAAATGGTGTCAGGAGAAAAGAGACCACTGAGCGATCTCCCTGCAGTCAAGGCTGGCAATACAGCAGCCTGACAACTCACTCCTGAGGGATGTAAATAATTACTGGAGAGGATGGAAAGGGAGAGCGAGGGAGGGTCACTACAGTGCTGGCTGCGAGCACATTTTCTGTGTTTCTCAAGAACATTTACTGTAGGCTGAGCCTGAAAGATTTATCACATAATGTGGCTATGAAACATATTCGCCCACCGTGAATTTTTTCCACACTGCTGCTAATTCTATATGGATGGAATTCTAATTTAGATTTTCTTTAAGTGATATTGGTATGCCACTGGTTTAAGGTGGTTAATCTTCATCTTGTTGCACATTCACATACAACCAAAACATGTCTTTCCTGTTTTCCTGTTGAGCTTATTTCAAAAGGATGCAAGAAATGCAAAAGTTATGCTGATCCTGCTGCAGATGCAAGACATAAAAGTCATAAAAATAACAGTAATAAACAGTAGCTCTGCAGAATGCATGCACTGCCGATGGTCTTATTATAACGAGATCTTCACCAAGGTTCTCGCATATCGATTTTTTTCCTGTTTCAATTTTCCCTTACTTCTCACCTGTGGCACTCCACACACATGATGTGCGAGTGAAGGCCAAGCAGCTCGTCGGTATAAAAGAATTAGCGTGTTGACCACAGATAAATAAAGGGACAATTGCCAGTGTCACATTGTCACTTTGTCATACTTTAACAGCTGTGGTAATCCACATGTGTAGATCTGCAGATCCTCTACATTTACATACATACACATAAATTACTCAATATTACAAGGCTCAATGAATCAATACAGTGAAACTGTACAGTACATAAGCCCCCAGATCTGAATGAAATTAATTCCAATCTGTGCATATGCTTAGGAGGAGAGGTCCTGTATGTTCTGCCGTTACTTCACACAGGGCATAAATATTGCTATTCTTATATTTAATTTTCATTATTTCCCTTCTAATATCTTCTAATAAGTCCTAAAATCACAGCCCTGTTATGTTTAATCCCCCTCATCCGTTTAACTTTAATTTACATTCTTTCCTTCTTCCACTATCCGAGTTATTTAAATGATGTTGCTGCTCCAATGACCCATTTTCCCAATAGGGATCATTAAAGTTTCATCTTCATCTATGTGAAAGCCTCTCCCTTCACTGTGGAGCAGAAAGTGAGCACTTTTAAAGTTTCTTTTAAAAGCAAGAAGTTTCAATTACAGACAAATCTCGCAGTTACAAATACGAAATGGTGACTTGATTTTTTTTTCATGGAATTTTACCCTGTTATTCTCCTGATTGGGATAGTGGACAACAGACTGAATACTGGATCTGTCACGAACATGTGGCATATCAGGCATGAACAGGCTTGTCTTTAAATTGTATTTGATGGTGTAATATTCTCCATTTATGAACCTGAACAGATTCAAGAGGAAGCTTGACCATGCAAAACCTCTTGCCAGGGACCAGGCTATACGCTGGAAGAAGCAATAAGGAACAAGTTAGCAGCAGCAAACGGGAATCACGGGAATGAATTAAAGCCGATGTCTGGTTGAAGTGGCACATTTAAACCTCTGCTGTTGGCAGAAGCTCCATACTCGAGTCTAAAGCCTGCTCCTCCATGAGCTGCCTCCCTGTAGGAACCAGCCTGTCAGTCATGCAGTGGGGCATGTAAAAGCACAGCGTCGGTGGCCCAGTCTGAGGAGTCCAGTGGGTCTGAATGATGTCTCATCAGTTACTGTAGTGTCAGAGCAGCGGTGCGAGACCAAGGTGTTGGCGGGTTACCACAGCACCTGCTCAGGTGCTGTGCTCTCGGGTGTGGCGAGACGGGACCGAGATGGGTAACGTGCCTCCAAGCCAAAACAGTAGAGGACAGACTAAAGAAATAGGTCTGTGAACCAGACCTAATGTTTTGGGAGCTGTATGGCTGACAGCAGCTTGCGGCACATGGGTGAAGAAATAAAACCTGACCGCTCAAGTTTCTTTTCTCAGGATCCAGTTGTTATCCACCTTACTTTAGATGCTACACCACCTGCCAGGTATGCTGCCGCGTGTGCTTGTGAGTATGCACGTATATATGGTACACGTGTGCCTGCGTCAGGCCTGCTTCCACTCAGAGAGAGCAGACAGCAGCAGTGGCTGTGCGCCTCTCGTCTCCCTGCCTTCCCTGTAATGAGGAGTGATCCATTCGCCTCCCGTGGAGGAAGGACATGTTTATACAGCTCCTGCTCACAGGCAGTGAGAGGAGAAAAACAGATTACAGAAGCACTCTGGTCAAATGTCAACACAACACCGCACAAGTAGCAAAGAGACACACATCAAACGCCGCAGCAAGAGTGTGAACAGACGGCTAGCGCTTAGTGAATCAGCTAAAAACAAACAAACCTTTGAGTTTACAAATACAGGAATTTCCTCCATGTTGACCCTTGCTCAGCGTCGGGAGAGGATCTGGATTTCCTGCCCTGTGGCACTTTAAAATGGGGAGCTGCATTGAGCCCCATGAACGGTGGAAATGAACCAGCTGCCAACTCATCAAGCAGGCCCCATGAAGCCCTGCGTGACCAAGGAGCAGGTTTGTTGCAGGGGCAGCGATTCATTACAGGAGCCCCCCTCTGTGAAAATTAAGAGTTGAACCAGAGCGGAGGGCTAACTGTGATTCATCTTGCTCAACTGCTAGCCCGATGAAATCATCGCAGTGAATAGGCACTCCTGCACAGCAGGACATCAGGGAATCTGTATGCTGGAGGCAAAGAGCAGTAATTGGCAACCATAAGCAGGACGGGAGATTTGGCCCACCACTTTATAACCCAGTGAAACACGCTGCCTGGCCGTCAATAAGTACATGTGGCATTCGCAACATGTGTGACTGCAACGCCGGTGGATTGCCACTAATGCTAACTGTCCTCAGTCAACGCAGGTCCTGCGGCACACATCTACTGCTGCGGAAGGAAGGTCCTCCATGAGATCCTGCAGAGCACCAAGAGAGAAGCATATGAGGACAGGACAGGAAAGGAAGAGGGAAGTGAGTGAAGACAGAGCAGAGGTGTACTAGAGTCAGCCCAGCCAAAGGTGGAGTGTCTGGGCAGATGCCAGATCACAGACAAACTAGGCACAGTGACAGATCTATTCCCCCTGCTGCCTCCAGCCAGCTGTCACTGCAGATAAACACAATGGGCTCCTCTCTCCAACAACAGCACGCCGTAATCTGGAATTGACAGCTGACTCTGCCTCACAACTCCGAGGGAGCCGAGGGAAAGATGCTGTGAGTCAATTAACTGAAAGAAATGAATTTTCATTTGGATGGCTCTGAATGCGGGATGAGTAGACAGAAGAGAATGGAGGATGAGCGACGGCAGGAAACTCAGCTCAGGTGCAGGGCGAAAAGATTGACTGCAGAGAGGTTAGAATAAGTGCAACTTTCACAGTACGGTGTAACAAAGCCAGACTTTGGATTTAAATGCTTGAGATGTAAAGCTTACTGCGAGCAAGAGTGAGCATATGGGTATTGACAAAATCCCCAAAAATACTAAGATCAAATCCCTTAACTCCTCTGCAGCTCACATATTTGCCTGCACATGTATTGTCTGATCCGGCTCGGCTCTGAGGCCCAGCACAATCCACATGAGATGGCCCCCACCCAAAAACTCCTTCACCACTGGGGTGTGACACCCATCCGGTGACACATTCCCTCCATCAACACGAGCTGCCAGGAGTTTGATGCTTTGCATGAAAACACTGCCCGCGCAATCACTTTATATGGAGGAAAATGCATCCTTAGCCTCCAAAAGGCTCGCGCTGCCAGGTTTCGCTTCAGTCTTTCCATGGGGCATTATGCACAGAGCAGTGGATCAGCGTGCTTGCTGTGACTGTCTGTTTACGTTTTCACAGGGAAAGTTGGCAGCCGCAGTGTGTCTGGGCCTGCCAATACAAGCCTAGGCCTCAGCTGACCCGGATTTGTGTCTCTTTACACAACAAAACTTTTTACAGCCTCTATAAAAAGGAATATCACACACACACTTAAGTTCAAAGAGTATCAAATGAAGTGAAACATATATCTTCACTGACTCTCTGGGGAACTGCTCTTACCCTCATGCATTCAGTCTCTCCCAGCCTCCTTCGACCTGGTTAATGACTTCAGGGCATTGACTTTTAAGAGGTCTATTCCCCTCATGTCCGGCAACTTAATATTCAACTGCCTTATAAAACCGGCGCTGCCAATCCTGTCCCCATTTTTCAGCCGACTAGCACCTCATTTTATCCCTATTACATTCTGCTGGAGTGATGTAACCCCGCCTCCCATCCCCAGAGTCCCTCTCACAGCCAAGGAAGTCATCCATTCATAGCAATCTGCTGCATGTATCATAAATACCTTGATAGTTGACCCCTGCCAGACCTATTGCTGCAGATTCAGGCCCACAAATCAATGCTGCACAGCTGGATCTAGATTAAGTCAAAGCTGCCATGCACCATTATTGTGTAGTGAAGCCAGAGAAGTCAGTTTTCCATATGTAGCTGCTGTCTTTGCAGGCCTGGGTCAAATCATTGGAGTGTTTGTTTGGGACTGCTTGGAGTGCATGATGGGTAGGCTCTGCCACACACAGAGCAATAAGTCTAACAGTATATTGAATGTGCTCATGATCTGAACCATCCTGATGTGGTAAAGCCAAAGCTTACAGATTGTTAAGGCTGATTTCAAAACATTAATATATATAATTTATATTCATATGTAATATATTTTGACTTTTTGAAGATGAGAAACTCTTGGTGGGCTGATGGGAGTAAATTTGAATATGCAACAGGCTGCATTATTACAAACAACTACAGGTCAACCAGAAGTGGATTTTTGAAGGCTGACTTAATAACAATAGTTTGGAGCAGGAAACCCCACTGTGAAAAAAAATTTGACGCTGTTAGAAATGAACAATCTTTGACTATTAGAAACTGGATAAGCGTTGAACTGAACATTAAACTCAAAGTAATTAAGAAATACATTTGGAACCAAAGCTCCAACTTACCATACAAACTCTAAATGGGAGTGATTTGGACGTTCTGAGCTATTATTATTCTTCCTCAAAGTCAGTACTTCCAGTTGAGAAGCCTAATATTATAATGGAGGAAACAGATCTTGTCTGCAGTCTGTCCAGAAAAGCGTCCGACCTCTACAAACAACATAACAAACTTTGTACAGCGCAGGTCTGCTGATGCATAACTGCTCATTACACACATCAGTGTAAACTCTTAAATACACACCCATCATCTTCTGTATAATAAACAATTAGTGCACTTGACATTCATTAAATTAGCATGAGTGCATCCATTCTCGCTGCTCTGAGCCCAGAAATCACAGACAGCCTCTCTGCCAATGAGTCCATGTGTCAATTTACAAATCTTTACGAAATTGAATCATGACTGTGTATCAAACAGAATAACAGAGAATTTAAATGTCAATATCTTTGTTCAGTTGAAATGTATTTGGCCCTGTTTAAGCCCCAGCCGAGTACTGCAAACACTGACTATATTAAGGTGATATTTGAGCCAGCGCTGTTTTTCTGTGATGTTTTTTTTTCCATTCTGCGTGCTGAAAAATGTGTTAGAGAAGATTTATACTAAATATATACAGTAAACAAAGACTGATCCGCCGCTGAAGATATCGGGATGCACAACAGCCGTGTAACAAAGGCAGCATCTCAACAGCGAAAAGTGCAAATGTGTAATATTGATCGCGCACTGCCGACATAAGACGTGCGAAAGGCTGACCTTCTTACAAAGTTAAGAGCGAAAACACAAACTCCCTCTTCACCACAGCTAAATCCTGCGGATAAACCAGAGCTCATACAAGTCACCATCTCAACAAACTTCCTTTTCTTGGCTTGCAAAAAAAAAATAAATAATAATAATGACAATAATAATCACATCCATCCTGATAGCTCATTCCCACTTGCCAACCAACCCCCAAACAAAAACAACTTAACCTTCCTCTCGTCTTTTCATGGATTGGACGCAGTTGACATTACTGTGACATTTACCTCAAGTCAAAACACGGCAGCTTTCTGACTGTCCTTTAAGCAAGCGCTCCTCTATCCTCCAGACTCGCTCTCTTTAAATGTTACCTGCTTTTTCTGGGGGAGGTTATACACACAATAGCTTTTTATCATTTCCTCTGAGTGTTGATGTGTGGACAGGCTGCATCACTTAGAGCTGGGAGTCTCTGTGAGCCTTGTTAAACCTGACTTTAAGAGGCATACTGCATGACTGGATCCTATTTGGACTGAGCAAGAACCATAAAAAGCACATAAAATCCAGTAGTAGATGCACACAAGATTTACTGAGGTCGTGAGGGAAGAATTGGCTTTACAAAATATCTGAGAAACATTGGCCACATTATTAACAAAAGGGTAAATGCAGGCCAAACAATTATAAATCTTCATCTACAGTTGGTTCCTTTCAGTTTTTTTAGTGCCAGACCAGATTCCAGTATCATGTTTTCTTTATTCAAGTGCAGCGACTTGACTTATTCTGTGTTATTTCCAGTAACAGGTTCATTTTTATTGGAAACTAGTTGAAATATTCATACTGAGCTGTCACTTCTTTTACAGTAAACAAGGCTTTGAGAACTCAATTAAAGACAGCAATGGTATGATATGTTTTTTCCACTATAAAATCCAAGCAAAGATGCCCTGAAATCATCAGAATCTAAATAACTTCCATGACAGGTCCAGAGAGAAAAGGAGTGTATCTGGATGAATGTAAATATTGACTTGGATCTGAAGCCTTACAGAATCAAATCTGATTTCTGTAAATATAGCGGAGATGCGTGTTTATTTCAGGTGTAAATGTAATCCATCTGAGTCATGACCCAATCAAGACTGAAGATGATATCGATGGCAGGTGGGGGGGGGGGGGGGGGGGAGGAAACAGGGTTTGGGTGGCTGCTCTGCACATAATGAGGTCTGATCCAGGAAGAGAATCAATGGTGATGTGACAGCAGGGGTTAAAGGTCAACATGACCCCCGCTCCATCATGAGACGTGTGCTCTTGTTTGTGTTTGCGCACACGGCTGTGTGTGCGCGTGGGTGTGTGCAAGGGTGTCTACTAATATGCTACTATTCTTGTCTTTTGTCAAGCGGTCGAAAAGGTAATTACTGTTTCGAAACATTGACTCATTACAATATAGAGACAAATGACTTGTCTGTTCTACCTGAATCATTGACAGCATAATAACAGACCATCTGCCCCCCCGAAGCACTAAATAGTATACATTCATCATACCGTGCAGAGGGAGTGTATGTAATTACACGACACTGGCTGCATGTTATTGTACTAACAAATGAAATAGATTGTGATGTGTCTATTAGTGCAGGCAGCCACAGCGAGTGAGCTCGCAGGACGGCCTCTGACATCGACAGGAAGCCAAACAGCACAGAGCTGGCCCTCCTCCAATCATATCGGAATCTCTGCATGTCAGGATGAACTGGTATTATGGACTGAAACTGCATTTAAAAACAACGTTCAAAAGTACGATTGGAGTAAAAATTAAGATTAAGATTAAGATTCCTTTTATTCATCACAATTTTTTTTTAACACACAACATGCAGAGTTGAGGAGGGAAACTGCACACGCCATGCATTTTGTGAAATTCTTTCTCCGCTTTTGACCCATCCATGGTCAAACCTTCCTCCACGGCAGACCAGGAGCGGTGGGCTGCTATTCGACCAGCGCCCGGGGACCGGTTCCATTGTTGTCACCATTGGTCAGGTGGTGATCTTCTTGCATGTTTTTAGTGGGGGTATTTTTATGGAGGATACCCCAGGTGAGCACGGGGAGAACATGCAAACTCCACACAGAAAGGCCCCTTTTTTCCTCGAGCAGCAGGCACTGAAGGCATGGTGGAGGACACGCCACCAGCGCCCACAGCGGGATTCGAACCGGGGACCTTCTAGCTGTGAGGCGACAGTGTTACCACTTGTGCCACCGTGCCACCAAAAAATGAATTCACACACCAATGGCACTTTTGGGGTTCAGTGTCTTGCCCAAGGATCCTTCAGCATGTGGACTGCAGAGGCCAGGGATTGAACCGCTGACCTCCTGATTGGCAGATGACAGCTCTACCTCCTGAGCCACAGCCACCAGCCAAAAAAAATACAAAAAATACATCAAAGCGTAGTGCTGTGCAAAACTGCGCAAGACACAACGAAGAGAAAACTATCTCTGTCAGCACACTGCACGCTGTCACAGACCTGTCCCCCTGCCATCACTCCACGTGAATGTGCTGCTTGCCTGAAACGCCATGGTTGTGTTGCCGAAGTAGCACGTCGGGTGAGGAAAAACGACTGCCAAGCAGAAAAGGTGCTGAATGCAGTAACATGATGTATAAAAATCCACGTGCAGAGCTCGCCATTCTTCAGCTCCAAGAAAAATATGGCAGGAATGCGGGCACACAGTGCTGTTGTGTGGGAGTGTGGTATGCATGCGTGTGTGTTCTTGTGTGCGCGCACAATTGCATCGATGTAACTTCACGTGTGCTACATGCATATGTCAGCTTTCTGTCTGCCTTCATCTCCATCTTGCCTGCCAATCTGTCAGTCAGTGTATGTGTAGAAAGAGCCCAGCACTTCTCTGTGTGGGTTGCAGGCATCTGTCTGTCAATAGCTCTTGCTTTCTCTCTGTATTTTTATGTTTGTCTGTCTGCCAAGCTGCCAGTCAGAAGTGTTTGCAGAGAGGCAGAAGCCATCTTTCTCAGCTGAAGGGCTCCCCACAGAGAGAACTGAGGAGCCCATCTATCTCAGTGGGTATTTGTGATTGCCAGCGTAGTGATAAGATGCCCCCGGGGCAGCGCTCTGTGCTCCGGCAGGCAGGATCTTACACTGCACTGATGAGTGCTGTCTAGAAGCTTTATCTGGGACAAAAGCGGCCTTGTTAAAGCTCAACACCAGCGCTTAAACTAGCCGTGGAGAAACAGAGTGAGGAACTGTAGGGGAGAGGGAGGAGAAACGTCTCCGGCTGAATATAATTACCTAGTTCAAACGACGCTGAATATGGTAAGTAGTACTTATCTCTTCTTCGACCTTCCCGGCCTGCACATTCCACTGTCATGGAAACTTAATGGAGAGAAAGCTGGGTAATCATACTGTTCTATGAGGTAGCGTGCTCAATCTGTAATGTACAGTACGTGCTGGAAGAAGGGCAGTCCAGACAGAGACTAAATAGTGGTATAATAATATCAACTTCAGGATGTCACACATTCTCTCTAAAGACACAAATAATCACAGCAGGAAATGTGGTGTAAGAAGTCACAAAGAGGGCAAGATGTGCTCTGCTGCCTGGCAGCTGAGTGAGTTTAATCAAATGACTGGTTCGGTGCTGGTTCACACGTCCATTAGCTGGCTGAGTCGAGCACTGCACAAGCACACTTCTGGCACTGAAAGGCGCCTCGGAAGAACATGTTCGCTGCATGCATGTAGCAGAGGAACAGTGTGGGTCAAAATGAGAATGGCCATATTATCTGCTCGTCCTCACAACAGTCAAAACAGAGAGTATTTGTGAACTTAACGCACAGCGGGTCAGCAGACGTATGTGTCAGGGTTCATCAAAGCACCGTAGATGAGAGGAAGTATTCCGACACTGCAGCTGTGTGGCCACTTGGTATTCTCCGCAATCCCTGAACCTCACTACATATCTCAGAATATATCTAACACATCATTTCCTTTGCAGTGTCAAGATTCAAACACTTCTGCGGCACCAAATCATGTCAAAAACGCTAACAGGCTGAATACAAGCCAAGACACTCCATACTTCATTTAACCTTTACTTAAGCAGGAAAAATCCCATTGAGATTAAAAAAAAAACCTCTTCTGCAAGTGAGACCTGAAATACTTGGCTATGTGCCCTGCAGCTAGTCCAACAATGAAAATATTTTCCTTTTCTGCAAAAGGATCTTATCTAAAAATAACAGCAATAAAGCAACAGCACAAATACTTAAACGATGAGGTTTTCAAACGCAAGGCCATGAAACAAGGGGATTTACACAAGCACTCATCAGTAATATAACCTGCAGATTTAGCCAATGATAGGCCGTGAGTAGTATGCAAGGTCTGCGCTCCCTTGGGTTTAGGGTGAATAAAAACTCTGCAAGGCCTCGTTTTGACAATTTGAGCGTCACAAATGTACTCCACTGCTCAAAAGGCAGCGTCGTCTTAGCAAAGCGGAGCACTTCAGTGCAGGGCAGAGACGCTGCAGAACACGATGAAGTGAATTTTAGACTTGTGGATCCTTGGCGCTGTCATTTGGGTTTAGAAAACATATGCTGCATGAGCTGTTTGCTGTAATTTATACAGCACTTGAGTGTATTCATCGTGGTCTGTTACATAGACATGGAAAACAATCTGTATAACAATGACCATCAAGGTGAGGTTACATGATGACAGCAATTTTATTTATGAGTCGCTATGCCTTAATAATGAGAGTAATCCTCGTTGTTTTAATTGTGTCTTTGGATGGCTTTATGTCATAGAGCAGGCCAATGACCCACTAACCCCTGATCTCACGGGCTGTCACCTGTCAGTGATGCATGGATGTTTTTTCTACGGCTTTCCACGAACCAAGCTCTTGCTCCAGAAAGCGAGCGATAAAAGCAAATCAGAAACCTTAAAGTGGAAGCAGACAACTTTTCCACCAGCCGTAGCATTTCCACCTGATATGTCTGTCAACGCTGTTTCCTCAGAGCCCAGCATCTACCAAAATACAGCACACACTGCATTTGTTTCCAAATTTCTGAAAAGAAATGAGCACTTTAGCAAAAAGAGAGAAGTAGGTTCACTGAGGAGGTGAAAGCAAGGCTTATGGTGGACCAATCCAAACATCGATGCAACCAACATTTCTCACCTAATGTCATTTGCCAGTTTAAATACATCATTTCCTGCACTGCACCTGTTCAGAGCAGCAAATGCAGAGGCTTTCCTGAACGTGCTGATTTTTACAGAACAGAACGTGCACATTTGTTCATATGGAAAGGCCACAGACGCCTTTAATTCGTGTTTAAGTGCTCTATGGAAAAGCATGACCTGGAAATAGGAGATGAGATGCTTTTTATAGACGGCGCAAAGCCAACAGGCATATTCAATAAAAAGGAAGGAATGAACGGATCTCGGTCAGGACCGACACAGAAAATGTCTCATGTTTTACATGAGACATAAGCCTCTGCACTGATGGGCCATTCACATCTACAGCATGACAGACTGACAGCAACACGTGTCACATGTATATTTCATATCTACTGAGTGGCTTGAGCTGAGGTTAACTGACTATTTTCTGTCACTGACTGAATCTTTTTTAACAATGACGGTAAAACCTGAAGGCTGTCTGGCGTTTTCACAGATTAGAACACTGGTGGCAATCTACTCCCAATGTTAGGTAATGCACAGGCAACCCAACCAAATAACCACATGTGGACACCTGGAGAAGACCCCCCCCCCCCCTTCAGCTGGTAGCAGGTGTGCACATTTAACAGCTAATGCTAACACGCATGACCTCTAATCTTGCTGGCGTTTGCCATGGCATTGCTAGGCTATATTGCTAGATAGCTTAGCTATCGCAAAATGTCACAGCAGCTGAGTGTCCCAAGTTTCTTTAGAAATGATGGAGCGCGTCTGAGACCACTACGGAAGGGTGCAGCTGCGCCCCTGGTGGAGCGAATGCTTGCAAGATGGGGAAATTCCACATTCAGAGAGCCTTGCAGACGTCCAATCACTTCCCTCTGACAGGTGTCGGTGGGGTGCATCTTTTCTCTCTATGCTCTCATAAATACATACGCCTTGTTCAGTTTATTAAAGTTATTGTGAGCAACCTGCTGTTGAAAATTAAATGCTATTAAAGAGGCTTTGGCCTGTTCTAATTAAAAAATGAAAATGACAGCTAATAAGAGATTAGAACTGGATGTTTATGACCCTGTCTGTCAAAATGACGGACAATGAGGGGCATTCAAGCTGTCATCAGTGTCTGATGACTTACAGTTATTGTTATAGCACAGTGTATATCTGCCGTTGTGTGTTGTGCGTCTGCACGTGCTCACAGGCAGCTGGCAGGTTAATGAGCTCAGTAACAGGTCTGCACACTGCCATTCACCCCTTATTAATCGGAGAGTCGCCGTTTGTCCACACAGCTCAGTGGGCCCCAAAAAAGCCAATCACAGGTAGTCTAAATACTGACATGCAGCCAACAAAAGCTTCTCCAGACAACATGCTGACAACAGAGGCTCAAGGCTCAGAGCAGTGATGGTCAACTAGTGGCCCGTGGACCACGCTTGGTCCACCGAAGCTTCTCATCCAGCCTGCAGAATATTAATGACTGTGTCACACCAGTAGAAGAGGCCCAGTCTGCACTGAGAGTGAGCATGAAGTAGCTTGCCAACCCCTGGCAATGAGCAAAAATTGTACCGTAGCTCTATCCATTTGGATTATTCCACGTTGGCTTTTCTCTGGAGTCGACGGTAGCACGCTAGCCAGGAAGTAACTCACTAAGTTTGTCTATTAGATACAAGATGTGTCACTTTGGGTCATTTTCATGATTGAGTCTCGAACTGAGTCATTTTGCTAGCTTCTGGAATCCCGAAGCAGACTTTTTAGTTGAGATAAGGAGTCATTGACTTTAACAGTTGAACTGTGGGTTTTCTATTGAGCGCTGAGTGTCTCATTGATGAAGGTCTGAGAGCATTTTCTTAAGTATCTACTTATCATTATGAATTTTCCATGTTTTTTAGAATTCTGTTCACATTGGTATATTCCTTGTAAAAATAACATTAATTTTGTATGAAAGAGAAAAGATTAAACTATAATAGGCTAATTTTTATTTGAAAGTCCAAGGGGACTATAGGAGTCAGTGTCTGAACAATTCTGGAGGATCTCTGTCTTAGAGGATGTACTGCATGCTGTAACACTGGGTACAATAATCATTAACTGTATTAACTGTGCAAACACGTTTCAATACTGACATATTTTGAAAGGAAAATGGATAAAGCGTAGCCTGTAATCAAGAACACAGCACACATTAGCCTTTACAAATTGCACATAGCGTTGAACACATTGTCCAATTTCCAAGTGGAGATCAATAAACTTCATCTTAACACGAAACCTATACAAATCCAGATAGAACCATCTATCTGAGCCTAAGTGGCCCCACATGGCTGTGGAACATGAGTATATTTTCCTGCGCACTGACAGCAAAGAAAGCACACAAAGCCCGACGCCGAAAGTGAGGCGAGCCATACTGCATCAGCGCCGCGGTCGGCCCATTCTGAACGACTATCATCAGTTTTTACCGCTGATTACATCATTGAAGTTGGGGAGATTACACTGTTGTTTATGCTCCCATCGCGGCACTACAAATGAGAGCCTTGCAAGCTTCCAGCTGTGTACCTAATAATGCAGTCTGTTTAGGATGCTCATCTCCTCCATCAGCCAGCCTCTTACATGTTTCAGCCGTTAACAGCACATGGCTGGCAGTTTACATCAGGCACGTAATAGGGGAAGTGGAGCCAATATGTTAACTGATGGTTCAGATATTGGCAGAGTGTGAAAAGCTTGGCACAGCAGACATGCCTTAAGAGTTGTCTCTTTCCAGGTTGAGGTGCACTATGGGTCTTTTCTTTGTGTTGATATCAAGCAAAGTGGATTGCCATGACAGCAGATCATGCAGACAGAGTGGAAGCAGTATAATCGGAGCAAAAAGCTGTGTAACTAAAAAGATTGTCTACAGGAAACACAATAGGCCTCCAGTACCCGAGAGTACATTAGCTGAAAATAGGCCACAGGCATTTTAGTCCATAAAAGAAAAAGAGAAATGAAAATCTTCCTGCAGCAAGGCAATAACACAGCTTTTAATGACAACAAAAGGAATCAACAAAGCACAAAGCTCTCTTTCTGAGTGTGCTCTAATCAGCGTCTCGTTGACATTGTTTAGATCACACGAGAACACTGGGAAGCTTTATTTGACACAACTTAAAAAGCACGGTATTTTGGATTTAATATAATTTAATTACAGTGCTGCCAGCACAGAGCTGGCATAACAGCTCCCCGTCTTGGCAAAAACCAGACAGTAGCTTAATGTGATTAATTGGTGCTTTTCGTATTTCTATATGGGAACTGTCATTCAGCAATCAGGATGAGAAATTGAGTCAATGGTGGAGTGGCATTGCTCAAAAAGCTTCGTTGCTGATGCAGTCAACAAGATGCCATTAGGGACTGAATTAATAGCCCTCAATTGATGTGATTTGCTCTAAAAAAAAAAAACATACTTCTTCTCAGAGTCTGTAAATACACATTGAAAAATCCCCCAGTAAAAGGCCTTTACTAAGGCTAAGGACATCACATCAACACTGTCCTCATGGTCCTCACACGCTCCTTTATGCAACCATATCCATATACTAATGTTTATTTGTAAGAACACATTCCATTTCTAAGAAGACAGGACTGACGAGCTCCGCTGATAAAGCCGCAGAGAAGCCGAGATGTTGCAGGTGTCACGCTGAGGATCTACACGGCCTGCTCACGGCAAGGCAAGAGTCAAACAAATCGCCCCACACCCTAAATATGTAGCGGATGTCTTCACACAAATCCTCCCTTTGAAGATTTGCTACAGCTCGGCTGGTGAACATGCCCTTGTCTCCAGCAGCCTGGTGTTTCCGGCTTTCCGTGCCTGCCTGAGCTCGACAGTGTGAACAGAGGCACAGCGACAGCTTTAAGTTAGCTAGATCCCTGTCAGCCCTGTCACTACACACCTCTCTGTGACCAGGCTGCTGCTGCTCTCACTCTGCCTCTCCCATAACGACATTTTTACAACTTCATGCTGCTGAATGTCATTGCACCGGGCAGCTGCAGCTTGTTTTGACCTCTTTGTGAATAGTGCTGCACATAAAATTGATTTAAGACTGTGCATGGAAATAACAAACGATTGCAACGGGGCAAAGTTTACTCAGATAGCAGACGATATATTAGGCTAAAAAAAACTAAGCCAGTAAACTGCACAAAGACAGACTTAAAGGAATAGTTTGTCAGTTTGTCAAATATGCCTATTTTCTTTCTTGCTGAGCTTTAGATGAGACGATTGATACCACTCTCATACTGTATCTGTCCATCAAGAATGGATGATTAGCTTAGCATGGCAACTAGCCCACTCAAAAGCAAACAAACAATCTGCCTACTAGCACCTTTAAAGCTCACTAATTAACATGTTATATATTTTCTATGCTTTGCTTTTGCACACACAGAGCCAAGCTAGCCCCAATTCCCAGTCTTTATGCTATGCTAAGCTAAGCTTACCTGGTTGCTAAGCTTGGCCTGATTCCAGCTTCGACAGATATAAGAGGGGTATCAATCTACTCATCTCATTCTTGGCAAGAAAGCCATAAGTGTATTCCCCAAAATGTTGAACCATTCCTGTCCCACAATTCACTATTGTGGAATAAGACATCATTTCAAAACTGAATGACTTAATAGTGGCAGCTTCCTTAATCTCTTTTAGGTCCATGCCGACTTTCTGATAAGCTGTTTAAAGACTGTGGAACAGTATAAACTGGATTAGTTTGACTAACAGTAACATGCTGTAATCTTTTAACAATTACTTTTTTTTTTTTTACAATTTCCATTCAATTGTAAATACAACTCTGAAATCATAGCTGGAAGGCAGAGTGATTCATGAAGCCGTGAAGAACAGATCAACTGCCCTACAAAACAGCTGCGGCTCCCTCAACATGTAGTCTGCCTTCTGTCGGCTGAGTTTCCTGAACAGACCTTTCAATTCCCCTTTCCCTCTGCAAGCTGGGTAATGAAAGGCCGTGGCAGGCTAGAGGTAGTTGTGGGGTTCATACATTCCTCTTCCTCTCTTCCCACACACTGAAAAGCACGGCAAGCTTGATCCTCTTTAAAAAAAAAAAAAAAAAAAAGCACCACGCTCCGAGCAGCCACATTCATCAACAGGAATGTTTGGTTTCAAACTGAAGGGTCTGCTGCTACAATGGAAAGCAGTGCTGTTTCCCTTGTGGTGAGAAAATGAGTTTTTTCTTACACTGTTGCTGATGCACAGCAAGCTGCTGCTGGGTTCATAACCCACTGACTCACAGAAGATGGGCTTAACAGGGGGTGACAGACAGAATACTCTTAGATATGTTTGATGTATTTCACTGAATTATCAAAGCCAGTGTGAATTACATAAAACAAAGCAGAGCCTCGCAGAGAGGCTTCATCATCTCTTAGATATCAAAGAAAACAAATCGTGTTTGCCCCACATATCCTCATGCTGTTTGGGGATTTTTAATATGAAATCACGCCCCTGCAAGCCTGAAAGCTTTATACGCTCTACGTGGGCGTGATTCTGGGAACAATGCAACCTGGCCATTGATCCTGCAACTAGCAAGTTTACAGAGCAACCTACATGTTCTCTGTGGTGATCTTAACCGCTTGATGCGGGTCATGAGGCTTTCATGATGCTCCTGCAGCACTGAAAACTGACAGGCTTTCTCTAGAACAACAAAAAGGCAGGAAATTGGGCTGCATCACCTTTGAAGGTCTGAAATGTGAACTCAAACCAACAAACTGCGTGTGATGTAACGCCTGTTCAGCACAGAGAGGGTAGAGCCTGGCAAAAAAAGGTTCAAAGCATACTGTCTCTAAAATCACACATTCTCCTCTGGTTATCAATAAAGGGATGTCAAAAAATGGAATTGAAGGATAATGATATCTTGTCCAATTTTAATGGTGAAAGTCAAAAGCGGAAATGATGTGCGAGCGGTGCTGTGTACGTCGCTCCCTGTGCCTGGAGCTCTTGGTGTTCTCAGTGCGGTGCGGAGCCTCAGCTGTGAGATGTTTCAACAAGCTCTGCATCCTCCTCTCAAAGAGGCCTCAATCAGGGTTACAACAATGGCAGCCGAAAGTCATCCCCACCCCTACAATAGCCCTCTTTGAAAGGAGGCTGCCATTAATTGGCGCACAGCACATTCCACCCTGGCAATTACACTCTTGTCTCTTGTCTCTTGCACCGCCTGGTTCAAAGAGCCGGGAAACGGAAGTCCTTCTGGTGCTAAAAGCAGAGCAATATCCTGACAATGTCTGGCCTCAACTGGCAAAAGGCTGCAATATTTATCACAGGAGGGAGAGGCAGCCGCTCAGTGCCAGAGAGACGGTAACCTCCCAGTATGAGAACGTACTGGAGGAGGGAGTGAGGATATCACCAGGCTGTGGTCTGGAGAAATGGGCTCCAGCTGCTAAAGCCACTCCTAGAGGGTCGACATCTGGGCTATTTGGATGGAGTGAAGCAAGAAACAAAACAAAAAGGCGATCAAAGAAAGAGATGAGCAAAAATGTAATATACACTCCAGTGATATAAGACTGCAAGGTTGAAAACTGGCCAGTTCTCACCAGTCCTTCGAAGTTTTCACCCTCTCACATTCAGGCTGCTTTACTGCTTGCCTGCAGGGCATCTGCCTTTCCCTCCCACTGAAATTCCCCAGCAAACTAAATAAAAAGAAATACCAGAGAATTTGTTCACAGTGGTTGTCTTTTGCCTCTGGCTACAACATCCTCTGCAGCTACAGGTCAGCATGGGGTCAATGCTACTGAATGACAGCTGACATGATCACCGGGAGCAAAAACGTTTCTTTATTCAGAGAGCACTTTCCCGTATTGGCTATGGACATGAGCTAAATAGGCTAAATAGCATGAACACATGGGCTGTATCCTTTCCAAACAAGAAGGTTAATCTATCCTTTTCATTACTTCTCCCTGACTGTTATTTCTTTATCTACACTATTCTGTCTTATCTAACAGCAGAATACTTGGGCTGGGAATCAAACCTCTTGAGCGTGTGATAAATCCACGGAGAATTATAAACCGACCTTGCAGTTCCCCTCAGCTCCATGGAGGCGTTTTACCATCTTTCAGTGAACTCTTTTGGTTTCACAGCCCACAGCATCACTGTTTTGGTTCACCCTGTCCACTCTAATCAGTGTCATTTCCAGACAGCTGTTTTCAGTGAAAAAGCCCTGATAAACCCCACTGTAAACTACCTGTCCAGCACCAAACGCAGACAGACAAACAGCTGGCGAGTGAACACAGCACAACATTCAGACAGATATTGCCCTCAGGAGTTGGCAGAGACCAAAAAAAGAGCTAAAAAGGGAGTAAATATTGCAGTTTTGTTTACTAGGTCACCGGAAACATGACTCCAACATTGTGTGAATCTGTTGAAAGTGTTAACTTTATTACATTTCTGCATATAGATCCCCTAAATCCTAACCACCGGATCTTAAAGTCATACCTTTTTGGAAATGAATAACGACAAGGTTAAAAAAAGGCTTATACAAGTTTTTGAAAAAGATCTTTTTTGGTGTCTGTGCTGTGTCAGCTACATACGCTGGATCGGCTAATACCGTGGCTTTGGATGTAGGCTGCTCTCTGCTGCTGTAAAATACCAGACATCTTCTGATGTTTCCTGCCTTTGTTACAGACAGGACAAAGAGGTGATCATGGAAAAATGTGCTTTGCAGATCACTTGGGTCTTTTCAACCCACTGTAAACTCTATTCCGTTTCCTCTGCCATTCAAATCTCTAAGCCTTACCACATGTACTCTCATACCATACAAACCACGAAAGGCTTCTCTCATACTTGTCCAGCTCCAGCTAATTCAATCTGGTCCTAATCTGTGCAGGGTGCAGCTCCTGTGCCCTAGCAGCTTGCCATGTACCATTAAATAGAGGAACAAGCATCTTGTTGATCTGCCTAATGTCAGAGTCCAGTGGTTCACTGCTAATTCCTATCATTAGTGCATATTGATGGCGTGCAGCTCAGGGAGAGCTCCGTCCAAAACAAGCAGCTAGGGATCAGAGCGGAGGAAATGAGGAAGGACTGATGGTCACTTCCTGCATCGCTCACTCTGCTCCCAAGGCAGCTGACAGCGGCTTCCTGTGGGTTTCTGTCAGCTGCTGGGAGACAGGGACAAACAGACAGAAAAGGAGACAGAGAGAGAGAGAGATGGCTGTTCCTGGGTTGCACCCAGTGTTCAGCAGTCCAAATCCACTAACAACACACCAAAACTGACTTTAGAGTGTTGTTGTCCTGTCAATCTGCAGCTTGTGTCTGTATTCATCCAAAGACTGTTTGATCATGAAAGAGGCACCGCTCTGTAAAACCACCATGACTGTGAATGAACTGTGTTTTGGCAGAGGCTAACAGGGAGTCTTCTCTAGTGAAAGGATCTGCCTCATCGTGTCAGACGCTCCACATGAAACTCAGTTTATCACCTTCATTATTCTGAATCAGGACCTCCAGAATCTGGAGCAAGCGGCTTGTGAAAAACAAGGTGTGCAACATTAAGTCTCCACCAACTCTACCACTGAGCAAATCCCCAGCAGTTCCCAGTTGGTCAGACTTTGAATTTGAACGCTGTTGAATTGGCTTCATGGTGTGGCATGATCAGGTACAGCAGCAAGCAAAGCTGTGACAACCACCGTGCAGTCATAACAGTAGAACTACCAGAGGAAATGACTTAAAAAAGGGTTCTGCAGCAAACCTCAAAATGCAGCAGACCTGATCTGTTCAAAACAACTCAGAACTGTCTTTCAAGGATGGAAACAGAAGGGCAGAGAAGCCACATGCAGCTGGCATGTAAACTGTGAGAAAAGTACGCCGCTAGCCAGGTTGCAGTTTGCAGCTTTAGCCTTTCTGGTGCTAGTGTGGCTCATGTGGTTATTCATCAAAAAGCAATTAGAAGTGATTATGTCTGCAAAAAGTTTATACTGTCTGTAGAGAAAATAAAGTCAGATCCGCTAAACTCTCCATACAGAATATTTTCTCTTTTATTCAGTGCACTTGATTTTATTTGGTGAAATGAGATGAAAGACGGGAAACAGAGGCGATGACACATCCAAAGCTCATATTCAAACACTTAACTAATCTAAATGCTTGGTCTATTAAGCCATCAATGTACCACTGAGTATTTTCTCGTCATCTCAGGAACTGAACTCTAGGCCGAACGATTCTACCTCTCCTCACACCCTCTTTTCCCATTTTGTCTCAGTTTCAACAATCCAATGCAATATCATATCTTATTCACATCAAGGGACATGATATCCTGGGCAACGCATCTTTGCTAAAGGAGATGAGAGCCTTTCCCAATGTAAGCAATCAAGGCTCATGTTTAAAATTTAATGTGGTGGAGTTAAATATAGAGCGCGGGGAGGAAACCATCTCAAAGAGCATGCTAAGCAGACCTGAACCTGTGGCTATTCTCCCAACACATTGCAGACAGATTTGAATGCTCAAGTTATTTTTGGTTATTGTGGGCTTTTTGCACTAACCTCATATGTTCCATGACATGTGAAACACAAACCCAGTTAAACATAAAACCTGTGCATGCGATAACAGGTGGGAAAAAACACTATTATTTTGTTGTGGATTTATTCATTGATCTAAGTCATTATTTCCTTCTGAATCTCAACACTGATCACTGTAATTCCTACAATCCACAGCTAACAACAGGATTTAAGTGTCTCCCCTCAAAGAAGAGACGCTTCTCTTCTTACCACAGCTGCACAGTCAGAAAACTAACTGGCAGATCTGATGATTATCAGCTGAAATGAGAGTGATAAGAAATTGAAAAAGATAAGATCTTATCAAAACATACTGTACATGCATTTCTTGAGGCAATATGCCAGAGAGGGCAAAGTCATTCCTCATTAGTCTCCCTGTCAAAGCCACTCGCAGCAATGATACACTGTAAAACACAGCTGGATGCAGAGCGCTGCTTCAACGGACACATCAGTCACATGTTGGAGTGGTGTTATACAAAGTAAGCATTTAATAATATAGTAAGGGATTAATTCTGCAAAACCAGTGATGTCAATATCTAATAATTATATGGTATATAATATATATGCATACATGCATACAGCATCTACAACTACTGCTGTTAATATGACCATAGTTATGATCCAAAGCATTTACTATGCTGACTTAGCTGTGCTACATGTTGCTGCAGCTGTACTACTGCACACGAGGGTGTCATGAAACTCTGCGACTTCGAATAATCTAATAATGTTGTTCATTAATGTGGCACGTTGCAAAAATGTTGATACCGAATGAATCAGTAAAACATTGACTGACTGTGATTAATTTGTTTTCCAGCTAAATATCTGACCTTGCAATATCCACTCTCAGTGATTACTGCATTATTCAACATTTTATGGTTATGTTAGAGCACTCACAGCTTGGTTGAGATTACAGAGAGATGAATAAGTAAGTAAGTAAAGCTTTATTTATATAGCACTTCTTAAAACACACAGGCACAAAGTGCTTCACACACACAAAGAGATAAAAATAAACAATTAGAGTAAAAATATGATATAAAACACAGCACAATGAGAGACCGGACAACAGAAACAATGAAAAACAAAGGCCAGAATGGAAATCTATAAAAAGGCTTGCCTATAAAAATGTTTTTTTAAAAGCTGCTTGAAACCTTTGCTTTTGCACTTGGAGCGGGGGATGGATAAAAGGCCGAGATTAGAGGACCGGAGTGGTCGGTAAGTGGAAGACGGAACAAAGAGAAACCTTGCCCCCAGTTACATTTCTGTAACATGCAGAGCCTTATTAGTAATCATCACGATTTTGTAGTTTATTCTGAATTTTACAGGGAGCCAATGGAGGGAAATAGGAGCAGGGCTAATGTAGAACATCAGCTCGTTCTAGTTAAAAGCCTTGCAGCTGCTTTCTGAACTAACTGTAAAAGGCTCAGAGCAGCTTGACGGAAACATGTGTAGAGGGAATTACAACAACCAAGACGGGATAAAATCAAAGTGTCAACTGAAAAAAACAGGACAGAACAGACTTCATAACATGTCAAAAGTCACAAACTAATAAAACATGATAGCAAGATTCTCAGCTGTGCATGTGTGATTAGAGTGAAATGGACCAATAAACTGATCAACTGCAGGGGAAAAGTTATCAGGACCAATTAAATACATTTCTGCTTTGTCAGGGTTTAGGTGGAGGAAGTTCAGAGATGTCCATTCTTTGGTGGGTTTAGTAGAGGAAAAGATGTGTGTATCACTGGCATAACAGTGATGTGACACATTCTGACAGTAGCTGCACTGTTTGATACAGAAAAAGTCCACAGTAACTTCAATTACAAAACACAATGTGTTTATTAATTCAAAGGAAACCACGACCCTTTCCTGACCTGAACCAAAGCGCTGTTGGTGCCTAAACCTAACCACAAGTGGGTGGAGGAAAAATGTAACGCTTCACTCAGCAGAAGTGGCTGCCTTTAAGAGCCACCAGTTGCAGCCAGCGATTCTAACTTGTCAAACAAATCTGCATATCGCAACTTTCAAAGTGACACGAAGAGCAACAGAGCACAGACTAGTGGGTTTTTGGGTCCTCAATCCCAGAACAGCCTTTTGTTTTCATACAACAACACCATGGCTGCATCCCAGAGAGAAGGAAGGATGATTCACTGTCCTGGAGGTAGTGAAGTACTAAAGCCAGTCAGCTGCAGCCAGAGGACTGGAACAAAGCCTCAAACTGAACTGAACTATATTTTGGGTTTGTCATCATTTCCAACATTGCCCTATATTGCAATACTGTTTCTGAAATGTCTGCTGTGCTGTTGATGTGATGTTGATTTTCAGTGTATGAGGAGCCGTTCCCACCTTGTCTTCCAATAATCATTTTTTGTGCAAAAGAAATTGTCAGACCTCAAATATTTCCCCTTTGTGTCACACTCCACTGCAGCATCTTCTTTCACTTGGAAATATGTCAAACCCTTGAACCACAATGGAATGCCATTACCTTGAGGCATACATAAAACCAATATCATAAGGATTACACTCTCAGATTTGGAACTTCAGCAGTTTTCATTCCTGCCCTGATGTTATCTGAAATACCCATTTCTTTCCAGCACATGAAGTCTGTAACAAGAACATGAAGCTCAACCCAATGCTGAAAACCCCTACAGCCCTTAACAGCTTCAAAAAGGACAATGCCAGCAATCAGGCCAATACAACAACCTGGCATAGGTGGGTCAAGAGGTTATGGACATTTCTGTGAGTGACAGCTGTAGGAGCTCAGCTGGACGAGGCCGATATGCTGCAGTGCAACTAGCACCAGCTCGCTCCATCTCACTGTATCTGCGGAGCCCCAGACAAGCCAGGCCTTAGGAATAGCCCACTGTGACTCACCCAGTTAATGGCTGTAAAGGTTTTATTATCCCAACCCAGCCTGCTCCGAGACAAGATCAGAGCCGCCACAGGAGTCCCCGGGGACTACTCCTTACCCCCTCCTCTCCACCTTCCCCTCCGCCACCCACAACCATGATAAATGACTTCACACTTTCCACCCAACAGCTGTCTTCTTTTTCTTCCTCTTCTTCTTCTCCTCCTCTATGAGGCTTACTGGAGCTGATATTTTCCCTGGAAGATTGAGATTTGTATAGACACAGTATACTGTGCTATACACGTGGCGCTGGGACTAAGTGCAAGGATCACTCAGAAATGAAGAAATGAAATGAAGAAGGTCTGTGACCTGAAGTCCATGTTTTTGCACTTAAGCATGCAGATTATCCAGTTTGATCCATTTCTCTTCCTCAACAACACTATTTCAGCCACACAATTCAACACTTTCTATCATTACCATAGTCAATTAAGCCTCTCAAGAGTTTCCAAGCACTTGTTCTTGGTCAAGTACCAAAAAAAGCCTCTGGTCCTTAAGAGGTAAGGTTAAACACTGTCTGCAAAAATACTGTGTATATTATAAGAGTCGTTTTAAACCATTCTTCAATAACTAAATGGCATTCTGCTGAAATTTGGTATTTTTCACTTTGCATCAGGGTTTCAGCACCTGTCAACGTGTCCTGCAAGATTTCAATGTCTTGGACAAATGGGAGAAATTTCGGTCAAATATTACCTGTGTTTATGGACCCTATTTCCCCATGTTTTTGCGTGTAAGTGACAAATGGGTACACCAATTTTTGGAATTGGTTGAGGCTGGGGTCACAGCGCAGCAGCCAGCTGCCAGCGGCTACAGAACTGGCTGCAATGCAATGCCTCTGTCCGTCAAAGCACGTCCACTAAAAGTGCTTGTTTTTGCCACTGACAGGCTCAGGCTGTTATTCCAAGAGTCTGACAACATCATGGAAAGGATCCCTACAGAGTCTACTAATCACATCCAGACCAGAGAATGTGTGGTATTTTTCCCCAATTTTTTGCTTGAAAACTGGCTGTGACGATTAATCGACTATCAGCCGCCAAATATTTTTTCATTTTCATTGACAAATCGACTAATCAACTAATTGTTTCAGCACTAATGTGTATGAATGGTGGCAGTTTTGCGAGTCCATGGTTTAATGTGCATGTGCTGATAATTCTGTTATTACAAAACATCAGCTGAATATTAAACTGTAATTTGACTGCCAGCAATGTTAGTGACACACAGCTTTAACTCCGACTGAGGCTACTGCTGCACCTGCTCTAATTCCCCCTGGACAAAGGCATCTGCTAAATATCTAAGGCAGCAAGGTCTTTCATTTTACATAAATGACTGCAGCAGACCTGGATCTGCGAGCCGTTTAGTTTAACCCAAGCCTTGGAGTTTCTATTTCAGGAAAGGGAACACAAAACACAGCAACACCATTTGTACATCAGCACAACAGCATTTGTCACTGCAAGTGATTACAGTCCTGTAGCTGAAGCGCGCTGGGTCTTATAAACAGATCAATGACACAAGACAAACTCTGCCTTGTTAAACTGATACAACAGTACTAATAACAACACATATTTAAGTATGACAGACAAATACTGAAAGGGGAAGATGGAAATGGTCCTGCACAACACTTTCTGCTGCTCTCTCTGACAGAATACCAGTATTTCCTGTTGCCAGTTCACTCAATGCTGACTCATTCGGTAGAAAACAGAGTGCCATAATTCCTGTTAATGCTTACCTACACAAGCTCTGGAGAAAGACTGTAATTTTCCAACAGCCCAGTGAGCATGCTGCGTTGTGCACAAACAGCTCCTCCATTATTTTTTTCAAGAGTTAACAATTTTATAGAGATAGAAAATGCATCACTGGTGAGGCTAATAACTGACTTTGTATAAACTGCAAATGGGCCAGTCACTCTATGCCACCAACATGATTCAGTTACTCGTGCCTATAAATATACTGACAATTGAAATGAGTGTATCAAGCATGGGAATTTCCTACATCTCACAAGACTGTACACAAGAGACTCAGTTGTGCACAAAAAATCTGAAAAGGACTAAATCAGAAATACAGAATTTTACATTTGACCAAATGCTGAATGCCTTAAAGAACAGTGAATCTCAGCACATGCACTACACAACAATACGCAACTATAAAAAAGCATTCAACTTATAAGATGCAATCTATCTAATAGGAAAGAGAAGGTAGTTATGAGCTGACTGGAGTTACCCACATCCCCGATTTAACACTTTATAAATCTGGTCCGGGTGTTTGTATCTATGTGATAATGCTGTCACTGGAGGCCTGCGCAGAGGTAAAGGTAATTCAGAGGGAAACATGATCAAATGCATCCTGGGATGACAATAAAATATGGTACAAAGGAGTACACAGCATAAAAAACAGCGTAATACAAGACAACAAACACTTTCTTTGTAAATCTGATAACAAAACGACACGTTCTGTTGAGACCGTGCCAGGAAAGTGTTGACTGAACACTGGTTATTTTTGAGAGTGTAGGTTGTCTTACGGAGCCTCTACAAGAACAACAATATAAATTTCACAATGTGCTTTTTGCAGGTCTATTGTAACAGACTGTGCTATCCTGTACTGTGCAGGTGTTCGTGGCATTGCATTCACCCCCTCTAGCTATTAAGTGTGTGGGATAGATGCACAGTCTTGGATAACCAGACCAAAATACCATTTGAAGTGCTGGATTCAGCCAAAAAGGGGAAATCTGCACAATTTGACGACTACCCCTTTAAGAAAATAAAGACTGTGGCACAGAGCATAAGCAACTTCTAAATGTTTCCCCAAATATGGATATGATAACAGCCTTGGATCCTTTGAACTATAATATAAAGACAAACTCGCTGCACTATGTTTCAAGCACACAGAGTTATTCCCAACAAGGAGGTTGGAAGAAATGAAAAGAACAGGGTAAAAAATATTATTTAGATCCAGCCGGAGTAAAGCTGCCTTTGGTTTATAAAAAGGTCAACTCAGCAGGTAGGGGATTAGCAGAATCACTGAGCAGGACCAGCTGAGCCTCTGAACCTGATGAGGGATGGCTAACTCATTCAAGGCACAACATTAAATATGCATTTCACTAACTCAGCAGTGGGCAAAAGGAGTCAAAAGCAAAGGCCGATATATTTATATTTCAAGGCTTGCTTTTGACAATCCACAGGCAGTGCAGTGATTCAGCAGGTTTGGGCGGGTTGGTAGCCTCTGCTGTGCAAGACTCAATATGTAAACTGAAAATAAAAACTCAGCGAAGTGAACTGCATTGTGTGATTCAATGGAAACATGTCCGCCTACATGTCCAAAAAAAAGACTGCTCACCGAAACAAGAAAGCCTGCCAATAATGGATGAGAGGAAGTGAAGGTAAGGGGGGGACAGAGTCACAAGCTTTCGTTAAATAGCTTTTGAAAATAGCACTCTCACAGAGAAGCTGAAAACAAGTAGAGGTCTGCGAGGCGGCATTTGTTCTTGGCCAACAGATCCATTTTTCAAAAGGAGCATGCACTACAGGAAAAAACATGGTTCGCAATCTCAACATTTTCCACTGCTCCCCCTCTCTCAATTACTACATTCCGAAGAGGCTTCCTCAGAGCCCATCATATTGAGCACGGCAGAGCTTTATTGTACATGGCACATCCTGGAATGGAGCCATTGTGGGTTGCCGAGCGTATTCTCATTCCGTCCCGCTAAGAGGAAATCTTCAGGGCCGAGGCAGCCGAGCACAATCTCGGCTATCTCCCGGGGCACTGCAGCGGGGCGAGGAGGTCGTGCTGCGTGTTAATTGAACCCATCGCAAGTGTTATTGAGGCAAAGAGAGTGAAGGAGCGAAATGAGAGGAAGGGTGTGCATGACATAGCAAAGGAGGTAGGGCACATGTCTGGAGTGGAGGAGGGGAGAAACCTTCGCTGAGACACTGACCTACGTGATCCCGCTCGTGCTCCCAGGGGAATGCCGTGTCATCAAGCCAAAGACACCCAGCATGTGTGATCACAGTAATTAAATAGAAGCAATTGGTCATGGGTCAATGAACACTTCACGGCCACATATGGACACAAAAAGGGGAAAGGCAACATGAACACAGACATGGTGAGGTCACTAAAAAGGGTTCCATCTTGTCCGGATAATAGTACTGAAACTGGTAATTAATTAGCCGACCCACACAAAATTGAAAAAATGATGATGGCTGCTTTATCTTTACAGTCATTTATCAAACAACAATGGCTCACATTTGCTGGTTGCAGCTTTGGAACTGTGAGCATTTATGATTTATCTGTTTTAGATAATTGGAAGTTGAATATTCATTAGTTTGCACTGTTAGTTGAAAAGTAAAGAAGTAATCAAAGGACATTAACTTGATTAATCAAGAATGGAAATAATTAGCGCTGCAGTTTCTGCAGCTGCACAAATGCAATTTTGCAATTTAATCAAACAGTACGTTACAGCTGAAAGAGTCATTTTTTGTGTCAAGTACCACTGGCATTTCAAAGAGTGCAACTTTCAAATATTTTAATTACAACTTAACCACTGCTGATTTCACTGGCTGTAACTCCAACTGCCATTGGTACTTTAGCTCAACTGTTGCTAATTTAAGCAGTGTTTTTGTCAAAGAATATATGTTTCATGAGCTGTGGCGCAGTCTTCATAGAGGACAATCAAATCTTCACAGTATTTTACAACATTTTGAGGATTTGGTCATGTAAGGAATCATTAGCATAGCATAGATTAAAGAGGCCATCATTAGCACTGACACTGCTTTTATGCTTTTGTGGTATTTTTGTCTGTTGTGCTGGACACAGAAACTGTAGCTAAATGGTCCTACTTTGGAAAAAAAAACATCACCAGGCTCTGAGTGGGAACCCCTCTTCAGTGCACTCCACCTAAAGAGAGACTAGCAGACATATATGGAGGAGGTCAGGTAAGCAAATGCATCTGTTTGGTATGTACCAGCCTTGTGAAGCACAAGACAGTCCCTCTAAGCTCCCAGACACTATCCTCAGCCTATAAACAATGTGTCAGGGAAACAGAAAAGCTGTGTTCCACCCCGTCTTACTCACTGCAGCCAGCAGCGGCAGCGCTTGAGTGATGCTCTCCTGGCTCCGACAAAAGACTTTAAAGCCAGTATGAAAATCACCCCGACCCCCCGCTCTGTGTTTGCCAACAAAAGCTAATTGTGGCAGCCATAAATACTTACAGATACCAGCTAAACAAAAGAGCTTTGGTTTCTGTCTGCCGCCCCACCGAAAATCTATGCTGTGAGAGTGTCAAAGTGCATTCAGGTCCAGCCGAGTTTCTTCTTCAGTGTTTTAACCTGGAAGACTGGGTGGTACACAAACCGCTTTTCTGACGTCCCAAAAAAAGCTGAAGACTATAATGTGACTGCAAATTTAGAGTTCTCAAATGCGCTGTGATTATACAGCAATACAACAATGGACTTTCATGCAAGGCAGCATGGGGTTCTGGACAATAGAGCGCAGTGTATTCCATTAAAACGACAAACGCCACTGCTGTCCTCTTGGTCCTAAATCGCCAGGCCCGCAGAACAAAACAAGCCTTTCAGAGGATAACTCTGCAAAATTGATTATTGCTTTCTCTTTCAAGTGGCGCTGCTGCTATGTGACTTGCACATGACTTGGCAGGAAAAGGACAGCTGGCTCTCCATTCTGGGCCCTATTCACATGACTGGTGTCCCACAAAGGAGGCAGGCTGTAGGGCTGCAGGCTGGGCTCGACTTCACTCACAGAGCTGGACCGAGGATTACAGCACAACTGGATGATCCGAAGTTTTAAGAAAGAACGGTTAACAAGACGAAGAGAGAATAAGACTAAGAAAATAAATAAGAAGCATCTCTACGAGCTGACAAACTGGGTGAACTTTCACAAAGGAATGGCTGCAGAAAAATGGCCAGCATCCAATAAATGGTTTCAGCTTTCAAGTGTTGCAGGAAATGATATGTAACCCTCTTTACAACCGCCCTCTAAAAATTAAATCAGAGTTTTATGCCTCCTCTTAATATTGCTGTTTGCTCGGAAGACAAAGCATAGCCTTGAGCCTTTGGTGAACCAGACTATATTAACATCTCAGTTCGAGCCAGCACTTCATACTCACACCCACTCATTATTGCCATCCAGGCAAGATCATTACAGGTGATGTGATATTTCACTTCTCTCTTGTCTCAAATCATGTGCTAACAGCCCCTTTAAAGCAATGGAGAGCTTTATTGAGAATCTCCTTGAAAGGACCTATTGAGGGATAAAGAATGCACATCTTTGCCGCCTTCCATGAGCTACAGCTGGCTTCACAGACCACTAAGCTTGGGTTCACAAATCAAGCCCGAGTCAACTGCATGTTTGGAGCGAGCTAAACAAGAGGGCAGTGTTCCCGCTGTCCTATAAAATAACACAGACTTCACATTGACCTCTATAGGCTGGTGACTAATCAGACCCACCAACAAGAAGAAGAAGAAAAAAAAAAAATTCAAACATCTGCGATCACTGGAACAAGAACACATTCGCTTGTTGCACACATTTGATATTTATATTCCTGCGTTCTCTTCTTAATTCCCAAAATAATTGCAGTTCTTGTTGTTGAGCAGCATGTTGCTGCTTAGCCATGGGAGGCGGGAAATGAGTTGGAAGCCAGTCCTTTTAATTATCCTTCATATGCTTCCTGCGCTCAGCAGATGTTGGGCTGTGGGGCAGGCAGCCGAGCAGCAGGGCTCCCTAAAGCTGTGTTTCCACTGCACGGTAAGGCTCGGCTCGACTCGCTTTTTTGGTTGCATGTAAAGTTGTGGATAGTACCTGGTATGTTTTTTTTTTTTTTGGTATTACCTCTGCAGCCTTTTGTCTGCAATCAGCCTTTTCTGAAACAAACTTTGTCCCCTTGCTGTGGCAAACAGCCATCCCTTCAATATCTTCCATCGCTCCTGTGTTTGTGTCACACTGGAGATGATGTCACGGCAGTTTCTCGAGGCGTCGCTATGACGACCAGCTAAGAATCCCGCCTACAATGAGGGGCTACTATCTGCAGTGGAAAACGAAATTGAGAAAAGTTGAGCAGAGCCAAATCGTATCATGCAGTGGAGACACGGGTTCAGACGCAGATCAGGACTTGGCTGCTCACTCCCCTGCTCCTCTAGCTGAGTTGCATGCTGTAGTTTAAAGTATATTGTATAGTATAAGGATATTAAATAACAAATTGCAGCAGTGTTGGAAGACAGAAAAAACTAGTGAGCAAACATTAAAAACTTAACGCGGTAAAAACACTGTTTTTCAGCTTTTTTACACTGCTGAACTGGTTATTTCAGATTCATAAAAAGGAACAATTTCCTGTCCACATTGTGGCTTTGTCATCTTCTCAAGGCCTTTTTGTGTTGTCTGTGTACTCATCTCCTCCTACATGCAGCTCTCACCTCTCTTTGTTTGACTCTGTCCACAGCCTCTGAGTCACCCTTGGCCCTCAGCGTAAGTCTACCTCCTCATCGCTAATGAGCTCCTTGAGTCTTCTGACGGTGGCATCCAGTGTGGAGATGTCAAGTATGGGAAAAGGTGAGTGGAGAAAATGGCATAACAATATAGAGCAGAGGTGTCTGGAGTGAATTGTATAACTTCAAATATCAAGTGTGACAGTATAATGGGATGGGAGTTACCCTGCAGCAATAGACAGATAATGGACATGTAACTAAGCCCAATTACTACAGTAAATCAAATACAGAAATGTCTAGTGTCCATTCAGTCCAAGATACTCTTTCCACAAGTTGCACTGCATTTTGTTTCCTTTTAAGGAGACATTACAGTCCAATATGGCAAACACACTGACATATGCTATGAGAGCTCCTCAATGCACCCGCTCAAGTTTGACAAGCCGTTGTGACCTCAACTCTAGCAACTGAATCCAAACACGATCTTCCAACACAGCCAAGTTCTGACATCCCCTCTAAAAGCTGACTCTAATTTCCATTCAAGTTGTAGAAAATGAGGCTTGTGTTGGCAGCATCGATATCCCCATGGGGGCGCCGCCTCCAAACGTTAGCAACTTACCAGCGCCTGTGAGGCGCACCAATTTTATCTGCAACAGTTCAGCTGCCAAGTAGGCTACTCGTGGCGGAGATGGTAAACGAAGCTGTCCTGACATCCACACTTTAGCTTGTGTGCTCTGCGTGCTTTGGCAAAACCTTTTCAGCTGGAGGAAAAATATCTCCAGACCTTGGAGAATGCTGAAATACTGCCAGCTGTGAAGTTCATAGGTAACGAATGCATCATTCCGGATAAGCCTTGAAAATGACGAAGAAATACCACAGGCCGCGCCTCCCGCACTGCTCAGAAACTGTTAATCCATTCTCACTGGGCAGGTTTTACTCGTTGACCCACTGACAGCGAGCTGGTTTCATCTCCTAACATGTCCAATTTAAGACAACAGTCTTTAAAATGTGAAGCTTTATAGTCTTCAGGATGCAGCCTATTTTCTTTTTTTCTTATTGTCTCAAGTCATGTATTTATCTGGAGATTCTATCTGAGGATCGTCACATAATGTCCGGTTCATAATCAGAGTGAACAAACGGCTGAAGGCAACTAATGCACTTGTTTCTGTGCTGTTTCATAATTAGTCTGAGAACTGAGCAGAATGTGGGTTAATGTTTCTATCAGCCAATCTACTGAATAATAAACTCCTATTAGCAGAAGAATGCTCCTCTCTTCTGCATGCATGAAGTGTACTCAGCAGAGGGTTTCAGTGGTGACAGATCAGTTTAATCTAGCTTTAAAATCAGACAAGTTCTTTCTTACTTTCTGAGTGAAGGGGCATCAGATAAGAAGAACTGATTGATTCAGTCTTTGAAAGGCTGCTTTGACTGAGCTGCTGCAGGCTCCCGATGACAAATTGAGACACGTGTTTTATCCACCCTGCTGTGAATACATGACACAGTCGTCGCTAACGATCTGACGGCGTCTCAAAAGCCATCGGGCTTAGCTTAATCTGAGAACAAACATCACCCCAAGTGCAGGAACATCAAATGCAGCGAAGCAACTCCACTGCAGAGCGGAATGGGGGAAGAGCGAGCGACTCAAAGGCACAATCTGAAGACGCATACTGTATCTTTACTGCAAAGCCAACGCGCTGGCATTTGGCTGAGATGCTTTAACTGCTCTGCTGACATGTGTTGCTGTTGTTATGTAATAATTAATCCTAATCATGTCATTTTTTTAAAAAAACCCATTTGCAAACTGACACCATCTCCGGTGCTTTGACTCAATGCTTGCTTACGGTTTCCACAGGGTGACGCAGACATGCAAAGGTGCCACTTGTATTTGACACCTGCTTTGTTGAGGACTCTGTGTGTGTGCGTGTGTGTGTGTGCGTGCGTACGTGTAGCCACAGAGTCAGCCAGGCAAGCAGTTGTAGCTCCCTGGAGCAGCGGGGAAGTTAGGCAGCAGTATGTAGGTAAATCAGTCTATTACTAACACTCCGCCTGCCTGGAGCGAGTCTCCTGGGACGCCGTTGACAATACACACGCCTGCTGCCTGCTGGAGCATTCATCCATGGCTAAACATACATACACACACAACACAGTCAGTACACGCATGCACATATGCTTAGAAATATACAGTGGGGAGCAGGCATACACGACACAGGCACAGATCATTCCCACACTTGACAGATTAGAATAGCAGCTCTGAAATGATCTGAGCGACGACAACAGACAACAACGAAGAAAAAAAATCCCAATGTTCTTAAATCTGAGGATCTGATGCTTTTCTGCGCAAATGTACATATTGTCTCCATTTTCTATAGAACATAGAACATAATGGAAGCTAAACTTAAGAGAATAAAGGGATGGACAATAAAAACTGCATAAAAAACAGGACATGAATGCATGCTTTGGTGTCTTTATGCATGACAGTCTGCAGGTGACCATCCTCCACTGTACCTGACACTGTAACATCATCTGCTGTGTAATTTTCTCTTGGCCATGTCTATGACTCACGTCCACTTTGACCAACTCTTTCTGTCTGTCACAGAGCAGCAGCGCTCTGATGACACGTCATTCGCAGCTGTACTAAAATGAATTATTTCAGGTCCCCTGATACGACTACTGGAACGGCGAAATTTGTTACAGTATGTTTTTCGTCTGGTGATTTCTAACAGCAGAACTTGAAGCTCTGCGGTGTGAAAATCTCCTTTTGACTTTTTTTGCCCACACATGGAGCAGAATGTGCTGCCTTATGTAACGACTGAGGGGCATACGCTAATAATAAAACCTCATGAACAGCTGGCATTGAGCCAGTTGAAATGACAGATTTATGACAAGTTTGCGCAGTTAAGAGACATCAGTGAGTCTTTCGTGGAACATTCATACAAGCGAGCGTCACAGGAAAAAGAAAGATTTGGATCGACGCACAAAAATATTCTTGCATGCTCCCCATTGTACCCGCTGTGTGTCCCGCATTAGGACATAAGTTTGTCCGCCTGCTACGCTAGCAGGGAGAAATCAAACATGAACAGGAAAATGCTAAAACAGCAGCCCTGGCAGCGGCTGCCAGTATGAAGTCCCAAGCAAAGTGCACACAAAGTTGTAATTACACTGAGTGGGGAGCAATTAGATGGATCAGGGCTAGCCCATTTAAATCACACTTTGGACCATTCATTATGCTGGGAGCCATAAACAGAGACTCTGTCGGATGTCCTGGAAACCACCGTAGAGCCTCATGAACTGCATGGTCATCAGATCTGCCTCTGACCCCCTTTTTCTGGCGCCTGTAATCAAATGAGGCACTGTGTGAATCATGCAATGTGATACACACTGTGCAACCAGAGCAGGAGCCAGCAGTTACAAGCTGAAAATATATTACCATAAAAATAATGGGAATCCATACTGTAGCAAAGATTGTGATTAGAGGCTGAGGCTGTTCCTGTGAGGCCACTGACACTGTGAGCAGCACCACAATCCAGTCCCACTGCTGAGCACTATAGGGACGTGGTGACATTACCTGCAATGTCACTTAAAAAATAAAGCTTTTCATTAAGCAACATGAGAAGAGATGAAAATAACACATATAATTTGCTCCACTAAAGCAATTTCTATTTTCCAGGGTCCAGGCGGCGAGCGCGCCTCCCGACTCTCTCCCTTCAGCCTAATGCTGAATGACAGATAGTAAAAGCGGAGGAACCCTGAAGAGTCAATTTGGAGCTGGAGAGGCATTTCAAACCCCGCTGCTAAAATGTAAGAGAGAGAGGCAAGGAAAAAAAAAAAAAAAAACGTTCAATCAGACACCAGACTCGGCTCTGAAAGCTCTTCCCTCAGAAAAGCAAAGCAGCTTTCCCTGAGATGGTGTTCAGAGGCTGAGGATGATGATATGCCTGACAGAACTGCTGTTGAATGAGACCGCCACTGACGCCTTTTTTTAGATTGATGACAAAGATTGAATTTGAATAGTGTGTGTGCATAAATGTAAATGCATTTGCACATTTATTCATTCATTCATGTGTTTATGTATTCATGGGTCTTTGAACATAAACACATTTTTGGTACTGTACGTCTGTGTGCGCACTTTGAATTTGCATTTATTTATGCACATGCATTTGGAGGTTAAACCAGCGGTTGATCTGCGAGTGCATCGTTTCTGTCATTTTTAATGCGACCACCCCAAACACTGTCTGCTTTTAACTTTTCAAAGGTGAGGCTCTGCTGCTTTTACATCTTTTGAGAAGTTCTGACAAGTTTTACCGGCCCGGTCCTTTTCTCAGCAGATAAAAACTCCAATCCCATTCCTCCATTTACATAAATGTTGTTAAAATATGCAGCTGAAACACTGAAAAACGAGCTCCAGACCACTAAATCTGGCATATCTTGTCTCCCACGTTTTGTCATTTTAACTGGTGAAAGCACTGGTGAGCTGCAACCTGAGTGTTTTTCACACCACTCTTTAAATAAGAAAGCAAAGGGACAGTTAATGGATTTTTGAGGGGTTTTGCAAATCTGTGTCTCTTGCCAACCTCTCTTTTTGCACTCAGAAAAGAAATAAATTAAATTTATCACATTCACAGACTCTAATGTTACTTGGATATGCAGTGAAATGCTGCACTGCAGAGCCACAGTTATGGTTAAGGTGAGCATGGCTGCACAGCACAGTACAGTACAGAATGTGTTAGAGTTTGATTGGCTCTATTACGGCTGACCCATTAAAATATGTCCGGATTGACCCTGACACAGATCCTGACAATCAGCTTGGAGTATGTTTAATGTTCTTACATTTTATGGACAACCAGATTACTCAATGAATCAAGAAAACCATCAGCAGACTAACTGTTAGTTTAGCCCGGTGTGAATGATGTGTGCACAGGTGCACGGACGGCTGCGTGGATGTGTGTGTGCGTGCATGCATCACCGTTTGCAGCTTCCTGTGCTTGAGTGTTCCTTCTGGAAATGAATGCAAAATCACTGCTGAACGAATGTGCAGCACCTCGTTCACAGCCGCCACACTGAGCTGTAACCCAACGCTTGACACCGGCGTTCACCCCGAGCAGCATGGGCAACACAGGAAATCTCCACCCCCGCCCTCCACCGTTCCCCCTCCCCTGAGCTGCTCAGTTACAGCACAGCAGAGCTCTCCTGGGCCCCTGCTGTAGCAGCTAGCAGTGGACTGTAACACTCAAATCCCAATGGAGCGTGTGCACCCAGTGGCATCGGTAAACACAAACACTTGCGGACATGTTCATGCGTGTACGCACAAAAAGTCAACACGTAAGCATGAGCACATGTGCACACACCCGCCCTGACTGTTTCAAACACACGTAACAGTAAAGTGCATTGCTGTGTGTGTATGTGTGTGTGAGTGTGTGTAATCCTACTGCATTGAAATTCTCAGCCCACACAGCGCACACACACACACACACACACACACACACACACACACACACACACACTTTGACTTTCTAAACCAAAACACATGTGGAGGGTAATGCGATTACATGGCTCTTTGACAAGAAAACACTTCCTTGCTCGGCTAAAGCGCCAGCAGTGACGCAGGAGAAGAAGGAGAAAAACAACAACAAACAGAAAAGAAACGCCGCACCAAGGTCAGACAAGTATTCGTCACCTAGATTAAACAAGTCAAGCCGGGGAGCGAGGGGGTAATGGTGGTGGTGGTGTCGGTGAAGAAAATATTCCAGCCATTTTATCCCTGCTGCCGCCATCCGAACTCACTCTGTCAGCCTCTGAGTCACATTATTTATAAGGCCGGGAGACAAACTATTGACCTCGCCTTTTTTCTCCATAGCATCAGCTGACTCTGACACTGACAAGGACGCTCAGGGGAAGAGCGCAAGATGGGAGTGTGGGGGAGAGAGTGCATGTGAAGAGGGGGAAGAGGGAAAAGTGGCAAAGGTGAGAGAGAGCGAGGAAAGGACGAGGATGAGGAGGGAAACATCTTGTTAAGATTTCAACCAGAGTTTCTGGCTCCTCTCAGCAGATTTAGATGAAAATATTGACGTCGTACAACCAGAGTGGCTTGGATCGTGTTTCTTCCTGTTTTCTCTGGGGGTGATTAGAGATTTCTAATAATGCCATCGAGGATCCGGTTTGCGTAATGAACTAGTGGATGAACTCAAAGAAAACACAACTCCTTGATCCTGTTGGATTCTCAGTGTAATTCACCTCTGATGTCCAGCAAAAAGGGTTTCGTCGTACTTTCCTGGCACATCGCAGAGCCACTGATCCATCCACAGAGGGATAACATCCTAGATGTTAAATCCGCTAAATCTTTGCAGCTGGCTTTATCTATTTTAAGCAGCTTTATTCACAAAATATTAGTTTCAAAAACCCGGCTGGGTATTGTATTTTCACAGTATGTACCACTGTTGATACTGTTCAACATTAAATGATGCTGAGAAATATCAACATGTTTTTCCATGAGCCTTATCATTTAACAAAAGAGGCTGTCAAAGCACACGCAGCTGTTCAAGAACTTTTCCTGAATTAAATACAGTCTCCAAACAGCAGAGGCATTAGTTAAATGAGCAAATATTTAACTAAAGAATGAGTAAACAAGACTGGGAATCTGACCAGGCATTATTGGAATTATTCCAAAATGATTCCTGATAGATATTTCCTGTTATTTTTATGGGTTTTTAGCCTGAGTGATTTCAAAGGCATCCAAGCAACAAAGCATGCTGAGTAGACATATTTGTTATGTAGGTATATTGACCAAGATGATTTTGAACTGACCACTTTTTAGAGTGCTGTCAGTCAACCAGACAGACACAAGCCTGTTCACCCACCAGTTCAACCACTAAAGCCACAAACCCGCATTACCAGCATGGGTCTGGAATCTGATCCCCAGCCAGATGAGCTCTTCCTCCAAAATAGCACTGCTAACAACCGACAGCGCTCCAGACCGTGGGAAACAAAAGCAACAGCAACAACAATAACGACATTGGAGTCAGTACAGCCTCACTGACGAGCACAAGAGAGGTGAAATAATGACATGAAGCGATTATCATCATGATGTCCAAATGAAAATGTGCAGTAAAGCCACAACTGAACATAGAACCTAAGCCTTAAATTACCCAGAACCACCCATGCCATGAAGCAAACTTGAGTGTCAGCCTGTTGTGATGATTCAGTGACAGAGCTGAGCAAACTTTAACTGAGCAGCTTTCTGTCCAATTGATACCATCACATATTAAAGGCACAGTGAAACTGAACTCACCACCGTCCCAGAGGCGGGTCCCAGCCACACAAACTCTGGAGTCTTCAGCTGAAATGTTTCACTCTGTAAACATCTTAAAGCCTCAATAGCTGGAACAAGCCAATACAAAACATATACAGACAGTGTGGAACAAACAAGGTCATCTCTAAACTAATGACTCTTTAAAGCCAATCAAGGAAATCACTTTCTCTTCATAACTACGAACAAGCACGGAGCAAAATTGAAAAACCAGATCAGCTCATCAGTTCGGTACGAGTAACCTGCAGCGTACCAATGTGACGTTTAATTACACCACCATCCCATAATCGTGTAATATTCCCACAGTTCTTACCACAGAAGCTGACTGCAACACATTTCATGTCACACACTCCTGGGTTTGTGTGTTGAGGTGTATTCTACCTGTTCCATCTCGGCTGCGTGTTAATGACTGGTTGGTGTAAAGCAAACTGCCCTTCAGGGATAATAAAGATTTACACAGGGCTGTTCTGTGCTATCAGCGCTGCTTTTCATCTCCCGTATCTGAGGAGACGATCACAGCAGCGGCATAAAGCAATATGACCCTCTCACCGCATCACGACCAGCAGCCAACAGTCCACGAAAACCCTGAGATAACAACAGAGGCTGCTCTCAGTACATTCAACGTCATCTTCTAGATTCTTAAAACACACACAGGCTTTTAGAAAAGTTTCCATTGATTTTATCTGATGATGTTGTCTGACTTTTTAATGTGGCGTTCATCTCAACATGGACGATTTGTCCAATTAATACTCATATCTCTGCTGCTCCATATTTTCCTTCTTCTCATCTGTATCCTGTTCTCTGCGGCTGTCATGACCCAATTTCCCCACAAGGATCATTAAAGCTCCATCTAATCTAATGGCCTTTTATTTTTATCATTTCATTCTCTGTAAATCACTGTGTGACATTTTTGAAAGGCGCTACACAAATTGTTATTGTTACGATTATCAGGGCTCAAGTGAAATTTCACACATTGATGCATGTAGTTATCTTGCTGGATTGAAGCTTTGGATAACTGACACTATTTGTTGCCTTTAAATGTGACGATTTACATACCAAAGCAGGAAATGTTTCTTTGTCTTTGTCTGTTTGAAACAGCACGTACATGTGTCACAGGCTTGAGAAACTGAAACGGATAACCTCCCTGGCTGTATTATGATATCATATAATGGGAATCAATGGAGATTTCATTCAGATTGAGGGATTCCCACTGACAAAAAGTGGTAACCAATTACACAGTAATGATGCAAGCAAACACAACAGACCAAATCAATTGCAGGTAACGAGACATCCTTACACCCTGCTAGCAGTGGGGTTTAATGTTTGCAGCATCCATCAGACCAGCACTTTGCATCCACTGCCCAGATTGCTGTGTAATTTGGTGTGGATATTTGTGGCACCAAGAGGACGATTCATTTTATGATCATTAGCAATATCATCAGCACAACTTTTCCCCAAGACCGATCCTTTGGTCCATAGCCAAATATCTCAAAAACTAATGGCCAGACATTCAGAATAACAATGTAGGCGCTCATCATCCCCTGAAGATGAATCATCATGTAGGAAGTCTAATTGAGATTAAGATCTATTATATAAGGCAAGTGTATAAATCACAACAAGACAATTCACACACAGTAATATCAGGATGTCAGTTGTATCTATCTTCAGTAGCAATGAATGAAACAAAATCTAATAGAACTGAATAAGCCCCAGTGGTTTATGGGTAGTGACTGTAGCATGAGCATACAGGATATTCCACTCATCCGGCGTAGACAGTGTATGGATTTTACAAAAATTCTATTTGAATTTTCTGTTTTTGAGCTACTTGTTCAACATGAGTTCAGAGAAGGAAGCTCAAAGCACTGTGCTCCGGTGAGATGCCTTTTATTTTATTTTATTTTTTTTACAGTTAAGACCAGGCTTTAAAGAAGTAAAAGAGGTCTAAAGGTCACCAAAAGCAGACTGTAACCTGGAGAAGGCCTGGTTTGCAGTGTCCGATACAAACAAGATGTTATCGTTGGCATAACAATGAAATAAATAAATATTATTGATGTATATAGTCAGTAGCATGGGGGGGGGGGGGGCAACGATTGATCCTTGTGGGGCACCTTTACCAACCAAGTAGGGACTTGATTTGAAACCATCACAACAATATGAATTCTATCAAAATCTATGTCTAGACAATACATCTGTAAACTCTAATCAGCTGCTCCAAGAAAGCTGGGAGGAGGCTGTACTTGACCCAAAAGTATTTTCAGTGACAATACATAACTAAGATTTTTGCCATTATACAATCATGGTTCCTTTCGGTGTGACTAGGAAAATCCACTAACAAAGATACTTCAAAAACAGCTTGGAATTCATGCTTATATTTTGTTGGACAATGAAATATAGATGACAAATAATAAACAAGCACACTGTAATTATTCAGCCTTGACAGAGGTTTGATTGTCCGCAGAGTGACTCCTAGCTATTATTACGATGCTTCTCATTATTGTTTTCATTATTACTGGCTCGGCATCTGCATATTGCATTGGTCCACCATATCTCCTCTGCTGGTATTTCTATATAGGTGCAATTCTGTGTTATGCCCCTACGTGTGTGGGCTGATGCCAGTGTTCCCCCTGCCTGTCCTGCATACCAATTAGAGGCTGATTAACAGCAGCGCAAGGAGACATTTCATATATTGGGGAATGGTTGTTTTTCTGGAGCTGAGGGTGTCCTCATGGAGAAGGTCCATTACATGCCCAAACACACACACACACACACACACACACACACACACACACACACACACACACACACACACACACACACACACAGATACTGTGCAAACACACTTGGTCCCAGGTTACAAGTATTTAGAAACTTTTTCAAATGGCACTAAAGATGTAAGCACTCATTTTTGTTGCCAAACTTTGTTAATACAGATCATGTGTCAAATATGCTTGGAGAGAGGGTTCCGGCTGGGTTTGAGGGGTCTTCTTACTCTTTAGCAATTCTGTGAGGCTGCACTAAAGCACAGCAATGCTAAATGCTAACACTATCAGGGCAACATGCTCAGGCTTTTTTGCATGTTAGCATACTAACATTTCCTCATTAGCACAAAATACATAAAGTACAGTAAATCCATTAGCATCCATCCTGGGCCATAGATATCTGTACTAAATTTCATGGCAATCCGCTCAAAACCAAAAAATACCAACCCGAAGGTGGTGCTAAAGGTAAAGTCAGGGGATCACCAAAATCACTAAAATTTGGGTGCTACAATATCCAATGCCAATTAGTTATAGACTCCACTTCCCAAGAACCTTTGCTGACTTTGCTGGAGAAGACAAATTTGTTCGACGTCCCTCCTTTCATTATCCCGACTTACTAGAAAGCTTTATTCTAGTTTGCACTAGAATCCAATTTAGTACATTCTGGTAGGCACAGTAAGTAATAAGAGCCAGGCGGGAAAAATTTTTCCCTCTCTTTCTTCCCCCTCTACTAGCGACACTGCACTACAGAGAGGAACTGGGGGGAAGTGAGGAGGATCAACAGTTCATCTTTTTTGAATAAATGTCTTCAGGCATCCAATCCCATTGAAGCTTGAGCTCAAAGACTGTAGCTCAGCACTGCATATATGCAGGTTCAGTCAGAGTCACCATTAACCAAGCCTCCATTAATGACTTGCCGACGGAAGAAAATTCTTTTCACAGCACTTTCTTTCTTTTATACACATGTGGTATATGAGCATCAACATATACTTGAGAGGCTACATGTTTGTCTGCCTCTTTGTGTGTGTGTCTGTGTGTGTGTGCGTGTGTGTGTGTGCGTGTGTGTGTGTGAACCACATTACAGCCAGGATGTCTGTTTTTAGCTGCTCGTTGTAGGCTGATTAACTTTGACAGGCTGCCTCTCAGACCCACCGCAAACACAAGCAGTAAAGAAACCAGGCAGCATTTCCACCACAGGAGAGTCTGCTCATGCAGCCTCGGCTGGTTCCTGTCCAGATTTTGGTCATTCTAAGAATTAATCCACTAAAGCTAAACTGAAATCACTATATTGACTACAACTGTCCAACTGCTTAAATCAGGATTTCCTTATTTTACATAGCTTCCAGAAACACACACACACACACACACACACACACACACACACACACACACACACAAAGATACTGTGATGCCGTGCTAAATTCCTGCCCGATGAATCAGTAAACTGTTTGTATTTTTCATACCAAGTGGAACTGAACACAAATGAGGCAGCTTTGCATGCTCACGGGTGGCCAAAACTGTTGACGATAACACCAGACACCATTTAACGTGACGCCAGTTTTACCAAACCAGCCGCTCTGTGAGGATTTATACCAAAGAGCAAGACATAAAAGGTTTAAGGCCGGGGAGTCGAGCATTTTATGCCACTACTTGTTAATTTTGCCCAATGTTTTCATGTGTTTAAAATGTTCTTTTCAAGGGAAGGATGAAGGGGAATAGGATTTGTCATCAGTCTTCCAACAAAGTCGCTACAAGGGTTGGTGTCGGAGCCTGGACAAAACAGATGGAGCAGCAGGTGAGCTAACAGTAGCAGTGGTCTGGTCTCTTTCTGAACAATGTGGAAAGTATAATATGATGGTGCAGCAAACAGCAGCATCCTGTTTGGACATTGTTGAGACATGAAAAGGCTGAAGTGTAGCAGAGGTGGCTTGAAGTCTGCACTGATGGAAGTGCAAGAGGAACTGTATCCAACTGAAAACATTTAGCTGGACTGACCACCATTCATGTGCCAACGTCTGGAAAATATGGGCCAGTATGTTATATGAGCGGTAAAAGACTGCGGCCGCAAGAAAAACTGATGAAAAGGCCAAAAGCAACAGGGTCTATGCACCTTCAGTGGACAGAAAGAGAAGAGGCAAGCTTAATGCAAAGTTGTGTGGAATCTGTTCAAATGCCACATAAGGATCCAATTTCATGAAGGGCTTCCCACAGCCAGCTGGTGAACTGAACAGTGCAGCACAGACAATCTTCATTGAGAGGTCAACAGAAGTCCAAAAAACCCATTAGAACAAACTATGATTTCAGAGTTCTTTTCCCATTAAGAACAAGAAGAAAGACACAAAGAAATGGAACTAGAAAGTTACAGAAACAACGAGTGCTGACACCTGCCCAAACTCCACACTGTTGACTCGACAGCAGTGCCTCGCAGGTTAAATAAGCAGAGCCAGCACTCTAACAGGTTGCTTTTGTGAGCACGTGCTTTTCTCTCCCCCTCTGTCTTTTCACCCTCACTTTCCTCAGCTCTGACAAGCTTTCACTTGTGCTGCTTTTGAACAGAAACACCATTGTGCCTTCTAGTGCAAACAATGCCTGCAGTTTTTGCTGAAGGTCCAAAAAAACACACATTAGCTCACTTTGCCCCTTTTGTCTGCTGGAGATTCCTGTCTTGGATCTGGTTGCAAGGCCAATAAGTAAGACTGGAGCTGTTAAAGACAGCACAGAGCATGTCACAATGTCAAGTGGGTAGCTTGCTGCTGAAGTGCTCTTAGGAAGCCTGAATCCCTTCCAGCTTTTGCAGGTGTTAGCGCACACTTTGACCTTCCTGTCAACAATCTGAGGCAGGGCAAAAGGATACACCTTCACCCTAACAAGGTCAACAAGATTAACATCTTCGTCTTGCTAACCCTTAAATCATAACACAATATGATGGCACACCAGTGTGTTCAAAAACAATATATGGGCATGCCTTTTCTCATAAATAAAGTGCTGCAGGGAGGCATGCTGTACCTTTGCATGGATCCACAGCAGTATATCTCTATTCAACGACAGCACAGACACAACTGAGCCTGCCCTTGGTTTTAACATTCCTGCCTGCAGCTACAGAGGCTTGGAGAGGCCTCCAGAGGTATGTGACCCTCAGTTACATTTATAGGCTTCAGAACTGATAAAGGCAATGCCACAGGCTACCAAAATGACTGGCAGCTACTAGAAATACGGGCTTGTTCTGCCAGTCATAAAACACGGCTTTATGCCATATCAGTCAACAGAAGAGGAGAGAATGATGGGAAGAGGCAGGTGCAACACACAAATCAAGAGTTTCGTGTTCAAAGCACTGATTGGCTTCTTCTGTGCTATCTGAATGGGTTTATTAAGGGAAAAAAGTCATATGATGGAGTCATAAATGTAGAGCTTTCATTTTTGCGCTGCACTTCTCATAAAATTCTGATCAAATCTTTCAAATGCAACCATTATTTTCCTCGGCAGAGAGCATGTGATGACGATGCTCGCTGACTGACTTCATAACTTTCTCATTAATGGACTGATTTACTAACTAGCGAGCAGACTGGCTGATTGGTGTCTGCCTGAGCGACTGATTGACAAGCTGGCTTTGCACGCTTCCTGATTGGCTGACTTACTCATTATATGTATGACAAATTAACAAGTTACTCTGTTCTGGGTGGCACCACCTTTCACATACACGTATACACACACGGTGACACCCACCACCCCTTTGGTGTAGCCTGTCAGTGTGTGTATCCGTTTTCCACCTCTTGTATTATTGTGCAAATTGAAACGCCAAGGAGAGCAATTCACACACACACACACACATACACACACAGGCCTCGTGGTGTGTGTGAGTGTTAGTGGGTGCGATGGGTAGGAGGGGGAGGGGGGCAGGTTGCCTCCATCTCCCTCTCAGCGTCTTGGCAGGCGGGAAGGGGAAATATGATTATCCAGTGGGGGAATTGTTTCATCAACACCTGGAGCAGATAAATGAAAATAGGAGGATTTATGTACTGAGAACAAGCTTGCCTCTGCTGCCAGGAAGCAATTAAGCAGGAAGCTAGAATACAACCCCCCATACTCGCTTCACACCAGTGGCACATTTGGAGAACTGATAGTGAGCCTTGGGGAAGGCCGACTGGAAGACAGGGAAGGTATTCATTCCCACAAAGTGTCCCATTAATGGCTGATAACAAAGTGTCTGTGAAGTGTTGGGAACTCATTTGACTCCGTGTTGGGGGGGGCTGCAGATAGGCAACGCTCGCCCCGCCTCCATGTTGTGACCCGGTGGAAATTTTAAATGTGGTTCAATCTCCTTAAATGGTGTTGTTTAATTCTGAGAAAGAACACTTCTACATTCACTGAGAGGTTGATGACCAATCACAGTGCAGAAAGGAGTATACTTATGAACTATGGAGAGTGTTAGATGTGTGAGACAGTCACAATAATGAGACACTAGCATATAAAAGCTAACATTCGTCATATAACAGCGAGTGGCATGTTGCAGACAGTACTTGATGGTTCAGTTTAAGGTCGGGCATCAGCTCATTAACCACATATAGTGAAATCATTGCTGAAATGTTATCGGATGTTTTTTCCTGAGCTGCGTGCATCGCATTACAGCACACAACGAGCACAGAGGTGAGTGGGTGTGTGTACGTATGAGAGAGAGAGTGTGTGTCGGTAAACTCAAGTGTCGGTTATACTCTGGAAGTGTGTGTGTGTGTGTGTGTGTGTGCTGTAGCAGTATGAACTGTATGGGAAATGCTGATGTTTCAGCTAGATTGCGTGTTTATTTAAAGCAGCAGTAGAAGCTTCAGTCTAAAACTGGTGAGCAAACTATCTAAAGCCAGACACCCTGTAATCATGAACAGCACTGGAGCTGCTAACTTGCTAACTGATATATTTTGGCATGTATTTGGGGACATCTAAAAATGCTGTTTGTATTCAAAATGAATCTGGATGTGTTTCTTAAACAGATATCATCAGACCACCAGACCAGACGAGCTGCACTCTTTATCATCCAACCTGTGTTTCTCACCAGATAAGGATGAGATAAAATCTTATGCAAGTTTGGAAAAAATGACAAAAAACTTACTGGTTTTGGTGAGACGAGCTCAACTGAAAAATTGACTGAAAAGTTCAATAGAATCTGATAAAAGAATACAGTGTCAACAAGACTACAGTAGTTCAGGTTTTCTTTGACTAAGATAACACTACCATGCCCAGGCTGCTTTTTTTTACTCAATTGAAACTTGACTAAAGAACAGGATGAGGTTGACTAAGTGTGACTAAGACTAAGACTTAAAAAAAGCAATAGTCAGTGTGCCACATAACAAGCCAGACGCTGAAAAACAGCTGCCCTCTTCATGTTTTTTTTTTCTTCTTTTTCTTTTCAAATGACATCAAAATCATCTTATGGTCTCCCGTCCACACAGCAGAGCAGCTCTGTGTGGTGCTGGTATCATCCTCAATGCAAGGAAACACTGGTATCCCCTCTGAGGCCGAACAGTTCATTAATAATAATGACCTCTTGTCAGGCTATACAGGATATCCAACAAAACAAAGCTTTCAGCGGCTGAGCATTTAAAACAGCAGATGGGTAACGAACTTCAGCCACAGATTCAAGAAACGAGTTCAGTTAGCTTTGAGTGGTATTCTTGCAGCTTTCACAATGATGAAGTGTGACATTTTGTTTGTGCATGATGTGAAGCTACGGGCCGCCCAGTGACACAATGACCACAAAAATCCAACAGAGAGCGGAGATGATGTTCATGCCAGACCTCTCAGAGAGCTGACGCATGTGCCACACATCAACCTTTAATGAGGATTAGACATTAGGGGCAAGTACAGACTCAGTGCACTCCCTCTGAACCTGGCTGAAAGTCAGACTGGAGTCCTGGCATGAACCTGTTATGCTTTTAAATAATGAGACATTATACGGTGGACATTAAGTTGAGTGCAGGCTTCCTTGATTCACAACACCAAAAACTAAATTCAATAAGCCACATAACTGTTTTTTCTTTCACTGCAACAATCAAATGCCTTCATCAATCACCAGCTGTATCAGTAGAAACATGCAGGGTTGAACTACTAATATATAATATCCTGTGTCAATATTCAATATATTAGAATTTCACATCCAGGATCCCACTACTCACTCTTACTACTGAACACAACCAGATTCAAACTTGCATCAAATGTTCTCTGTAGAGCGTAAAACAAACTGCATCAAGACAGTGACTGGCCTGTATCCACTTCTAAATTGCAGGCCATATCTGCAAATCATAATATCAGCGTGGCTATGAATAGCGCGGCGTTTGAACTGCACCCGGCTAAAGGAGCTGCTACGCTACAAAGCCGAGAGATGTGGAATGCAAACAGTAGCTTGGCAGAGTTCTGTTTATGCTCTCTCCCTCTCATACGCTGCCTGTTTTCTTTATTGACTCAACAACTGCCCTTGTGCTCAGGCCCCAAATGTGTGTTTGTGTAATTTTGATCTCATTCCACGCCTTGGGTAAAGCCCTCCTGGCTCTGAGGTGCCTGTCCTGGTTTCAGACGCACTGACAAAGTGGCCTCTCTGAAATGAGCTGTGTGGCCTGTTTGCAAGAAGGGAGCAGATGCATTTTACTACCTTTGATCTACGGGTAAACAAACAGCAGACTAAAGAGAGACAGAGGGAGACAGAGGGAGAAGGCGTCAGCGCCTGAACAGCGTGGACTGTCTGCACAGCGCATGAGGACAGAAGAGTGAGGACATGGACGGGGGCAGAGAGTTGAGGAGACAAAGTCTGACAATACTTTTCTTTGGCAGATCTGCAGCCAGATCTCACTGCAGGTGACGGAGGGTGTCTTGCCCTTGCAGGTTTTACTGTGGAGGCAATGTTACACATGCCTTATTATATATCCCATTATATTTCAAACACATTCTCCCTCACTCACTCTGCTGAGCACACAGCCGGTCGCAACACTGACTTTCATGGACGCTAGGAGGGTTCGTAATGTGACGAGTGTCTGAGCCAGCAACAGGTCGAGCCTGTTAAAAACTGATGCATGCATGCGGACCACGTGTGGGCAGACTCAGATCTGCTTCCTGAGCAGAGGTTTGACCAATGCAGAGACCTGAATACAATGCTTGTGTTTATGGAAGCACTCAGCATACTATATTCACATTAAGTCAAAAATTTACATTTGTCATGCCAAGTAAATAGATAATAAAGAATCCAGACGGGTTTAGTGTTTCCCCTATAATTTAATCTTGGCAGGGTCAAAGCCTCTAAAACAGCATGCAGACCGCAAAACATTCACCACTGAAACCCAGAGTGAAATCATTGCTGCAACTGCTTCTAATGCTTTGAGAAAAATAAGAGTAAGAAGCTTAAAACAATAGGCTTGGATTTTTTTTTACTTGATCTTCATACAATTCTCACATATATGGGTTGCTATAATCATTCCTTGTCTCCATTTAAACTGTGAAGTGATACTTCCGTGAGTTAGCCAATAATGATGATGATATGATAATACACGTTTATGACCACGAGTTCATGGCAGATGTCCCAGAATACTACAATACCCATGAGCCTTGCATCAGAATCAAAACTGCAGCAAAAAGAAGCTTTGTCATTGCAGCTGAGCACATACTACAGCACCTTCGGAGCTGAATTCATCCAAATTGACCCAGAATCCAAGTCGCACATTATATTATCAGTTTTCCCATCAGATTACTATTTAGCCTTCACCCTCTGCTGGAGTAGCTGAGTGATTGGATGTTTTTTACTCAGTTATTCTTTACAAAAGAGTGTTGCGCCATCGGCTTTTTATCAAAGAACCACACACTTTCTTAGATAGCTGTTAATCTCACACTTATGCTTCAACAAGGAGAGTTTCAAGTTTCCACTTTGCAACTCTACTGCTGCCGTTTCATTCCAGAAAATAACAAAACAAATAAATTTGTTTTGAGGGATACGTGGAGTGCATTTTTGCACAAGGCTGTCCAGGATTTCCTGCAGTGTAGCCCCTGTATGAGACTGCTTCACGGCTAGCATGGAGACGAGGGGAGAGCACAGATGTATCCTCCTGTGTCAGTGCACTGATGGCATGAGGGTAATGTAATAAGATACACTTGAAGAAATCAGAATCTATACTTTAATATTAACAACACTACTGTGTGAGACACCCATAATAAATAAGCTGAAATGTCTCTTTCAAAAACAAATCGTAAATTTTCTGGTTAGAATGAATGCCCTGTAAGAATCACGCCAGTTAAAAGGATCTCACCCTGCACCACAGCTATCACAAAGTGGATAACATTAACCAGCTGATTTACTCACTGGACTGAGAGGGCAATAATCAGCATGATACAGTGATGTACTGTAGGTGAAAGGACGTTACTTTATCAACAATGACAAACTCCTCCAGCGGCCAAACAAAGCTGTTCAGATTCCATCAGCAAAGTGTGGATGGCCGACAAGGTGCTTCATTTCAACTGAGGAAAACTGAGTGTGGCAGCTCAGCCCAGAGTTGTCAGGCAAATGTCATCCAGACAGTGAATAGAGCAGAAGTGGCGGCGGGAAAGAGAGAAATTCCACATTGCATAACCACCCTCTTATCTAAGCTCTATTATCTTGGCCACAGTTTGTTATACGGCTGCCAAAGCTATCACACAAAAACTGAAGCAGTCCTTTTTTGGCTTTGCCTGAACCCACACATAAACACACAAACGCATATAAAGGGCTAAATGCTGCAAATACGATCAACATATCAACAAACAATGAGCTGTAATAAATTGCAGACTAACATATCACTGTATCTTATTCCAGACGGGGAGCTGAGTGCTGAGCAATTATTGTCAGCATCACTTGGCCTATAAAGACTATTCCCCTCAGAGCTGGTGTTGGTAGCGAGCGTCGGTAACAGAAGAGCATGTCAACAACTGTTAACGCTAATTGCTTTCACACCAAGAGCGATCTATGAAGAAAACATGCGGCAAGACTCCGCGCGATGTCACGACTGCATGACTCATGCCTTTTAAAACGAGGCACTCCTTGAAAACATGACCACATGGGCTGAGGGCCGATCTGCACGCTGTTTTGATGACTTGAAATTTATTCCTCCCAGGGCCTATAAAAGTCTTAAACTGTGTTATGTAAAGTCAGATCTTGAATACAGTTAAATATTGCATTCTGCTCTTAGATGTAGAGGCTCTTAGTGCGGTTCTGTCCTAATTTGCCTAATTTTGTCAGATGTTTTTTAATGCTGAACATGTATTTTATTCTACCTGTCCTTAAACTTAAATTAAATTTGACTTCATTCAATGACTTTTAATGTGTAAAACAACAGATATGTCCAGTGTTTGAGCTGAGATTGCTCGGAAGCATTCACAATACTACATTCTGTACATTTGGTGAATAAGACAAGAAAATATCAAGATATTTTTGCAATGCCGAGCCCTGCCTTGAACCAGTGTGTGGGGTAAACTGAATGCTAGTGACACACAAGGACTGCAAGCATCTCCAGAAGATTTTTTCCCCCTTTTTTTGATAAGTAACACGACCAAGCAAATGACTTTATTGTTAAGTATTCACCTTGGCTTGCAGGAGAGCATTGTTAAGATCGGTGTTATTACTTTGCCCCGCATGCACTCGACTCAAGGCGGACCAGTCAACGGACCTTTGTGCTGAATGAGTCTGCAAGGCTGGAAAAAATGACCTGGAAAAGGGATTCAAGTGATGTGAAGGTTGAAGCAAGCCAGGCTTTCAGAGCTCTCTGTCAGCGAAGGACACGGCTGAAAAGGAAAACAGCCATTACTTAATGAGCCACTTAAAGAGTGCCCTCTCTATTTAGGTTTCATTATTTTTATTGTAAATCCTTCACAGCCCTCGTCTGCTAGTCATTCATAGGGAGCTTCTGCAGCCAAGTTCGGCATTATATATTAACCAAAATCACAGGGCTGGAAAATACCTCGGCTGAATGACAAATATGATTACTATATAGTTATCTCCAAATAATTTCTTTTTCTCAAACTGCTCAAATGAAATGTCTTTTGTTAACATTGTTTAATAACATGCATTAATCAAGCAGTCGAGGAATCAGAGAGGGGTTGAGAAAGGCAAAGAGGGGGGACAAATCAGCAGTGGATAATTACCGGGGAACCTTCTAACAGTGCAGCTCCTAATCCATCGCAGGCTCGGAGACAGCATCTTAATCACAGCATAATTACATCCTGTCATTCACCGCAATGAAAACACCGAGACAGGAAGATGGAAGACAGCTCGGGACGACAAGCAGGAAATGGATATATGTGGCTACAACAAGCTACCCACGTGCTTTCATATGCTACTTATCACGCGTCAGCTATGTTGTTCTGTCTGCAAATTTCGGCAATTCCTCACTAGTCATGCTACCTGAAAACAAAGAGACTCTCGTTGTGAGGTTTTGTAGTGCTGCTGCATTAAGACTGTGGAGTGACACCTCAAAATAGACAAGTGACAGCTCTTCAAAAAGGGCCCTTCAGGGCCAGCATGCATTTATGCCACTACCCTCCAGAAAATGTACCCGTTCTGCAGGCTGAAAGAAGCAGAAATTAAGAAAACACACACACAGATGCATCTCTTTCCTGCCTGGTGCCTGCTGAGGCTGGTTATAGACTAAAATGTCTGTACCACTGACTTTGAAAACTGTCAATAACCAAAAGCTGGGATCAAATGCATGCTCTTTTTTTACACCCTATTTCTGTTCACTTGTGCTGTCTTTGCTGAATTTTAATACCTTATGCTGCAGCTCGACTTTAGATATTCCATCAAAAATTGCAGTTGCATCAGCACTCGTCTACAAATTCTAAAGTCTAAAGTCGAAAAATTTGATATGATAACAGTCCGAGTGCCTTTGCATGTTAGAGTACACTCCATTTACACATTCACATCCTTAGAGTAGAGTTGGTACAATTAGTTGCTTAATCTATAAGTTCATCACTGGTTCCAGCTTCTCAAATATGAGCATTTGCTTGCTGATCTTCTATAACCAAACCAAACCGAATAAACTTGGGTTTTGAATTATTGGTCAAACAAAAAAAAGCCATTTGAAGACATCAACTTGGGCTCTGGGAAACTGGGATTTGTCACACTTTACTTACATTTTACAGCCGAACAATCAATCAAGTATTCAGGAAATACTGAGCACCAGTAATGAAAATAATAGCTAGCTAATCATCCTACAATGTGTGCTACAGCTGTTGTCTGAGCTGGCCTCCAACTCCTCTTTAATGTTTGACTTGTCGGAAATCTGTGAACTGACACATTTGCTTCAGTTGCCTTTTACATGGTGTCACGAAAATCCCCCATACGAGTGTATATTTGTAGTCACAGACGAGGCCGAGAAAGTGATTGCAATGCTTCCAGATTCACATGAACACACTTCCCCAGCACACGAGAACCGTCCTTTGGTGGATATATTTAGGTCAGCGGTTGATGGCTCGGACAGATGCACTGTGGAGGTTCAACCCGTGTCTGAGTGTGGGAGAGAGAGCAGGCTTGTGAACGTGACCGTGCATTTATCAGCCATGCTGTCGCCTACAGTGTGTGACAGTAAGAGAGAGCCTGGGCCGGGGGGACATCCCACTGGCATTAAGAAAGCTCTCTCCGTGGGATGTGTCAGCCAATGAGCAGCGGAGCCTCAGGGGGCTGCCTTGTTAATTAAAGCCGGAGTTGTTTGTCAGTGCCGGCATATGATGCACAGCGCTATCACCGTCAGGGGAAAGACAAAACTCGAAGCAAGATAGCTGCAACCCCTGCAACAAATCTGCTGCCTCACCATGGAAGCAAGACGCCTTACTACAGCAACAACTGCCGTGGCTTCGGGAGTGAGGATCAGTGTTACACACCCGACAATCAGAGTCCACACCTCCAGAGCAGAAGCACACAGCTGATCACACAGAAAAAAACAGGGAAAAGATGGGATTTGCAAATTAACAAACATTTCTGTATCACCCATTAAAGCACCAACTCAAGCTCAGAAGACATCAAAAGCAACTCTGGACAGGCGCTACCAGGGTGTTTATTAATTAACTGTCTTTGGCAAGTATTGTTCTGACTTGAAGTGTCATCACTTGACAGAGGAAAGCTCCTGAGTGTCAGCTGTGCTAATGACTGCTAATAAGGAACACATGGTGCTATCTGGGAGCTAACAATGAGATGGCCAGTAATGAATGTGGTGGAACTCCAGTTCTAGAGGTGCAAGTGTGGTTATTTATTAGGAGGATAGAAAAAATAGAGTTATTTCTACAGGGTGCTCAATTTGAGGCCTTCATCAGAGCCTTGATGAAACACAAGGACACTTACTTGTGGCTGGACTGTTGCTGACTTGGAACCACGTACCAGCTTGGAAAATATGGGTGGAGAAAGTGAAGCAGCAACTCACAGCTTCCCCAACAACTACTGTCAAGCTCCCCTCAGGCAAGGGACTTCATTTCCCCATATTGCTATGGTGGAGCTGCTCAGTGGCCAACGGCAGAGGATGAGAAGTATACAGTAAGTGCGCAAAAGAGGGCCATCTAGGAAAAGAGCAAGCAGCACAGACTGGAGTTCTCATCAAGACCTTCTATATATGAAAGCCATTTTTGTCCCAGCGACTGGCCTTTCGGCTTCCGGCCCTTGACATTGTTGTAATATCGCTAAATCAACTAAACCTAAATCCCCATTTGAATGAATTTAGAAACTCATGCTGCGGAACGAAAAACCCAAACAAATCTGTAAATTCGTGTTAAAGCAGATGAACAGAAGGATTGTGGATTAACGAGAGGGGATTTGCCACTCCGACGTCACTCACAGAGCAAATGGAGCAAATCAAACATCTTATTAATACTGTGACAGAAGGATAATTGTGTCATTTTATTATCTGCTCGCTTGTTCGATACCCACAGGGAGACTTCTGGAGGGTTTAAGCCACAGTGGGTAATTGTTTTATAGCACCGCTGTCAGGTGAAAACCTTTTATCTCCAGGAGGTCAGCTTTCGGGCATTTGAGGGTTTTAATCATTCTCATATTTATTCTAAGGATTTTCTAGGCAGTATTTCTAGAAGTAGCAATTGATGACCTGAATTTTCATTCCAAGAAAGAAATATAAAAACCACCCTTACCGGACATACTAGGTTTTCCCTTTCTCCTTGCAAAAACCTACAATAGTGCATTGACTGTGCTCACTGTCTTTGAATCATCACTGAATCGCCCCTAACATTTCTCTAATCACAATGAGGCGCCCGTGACAAAACAGCACGGCTGTGTTTGCACAGTCGATTTGCACAGGTAAGTAAGCGGCTTTCCTATGAGAAACGGGGGGATTCAGAGCAAATAAACAGGCCGTAATCAAATGCAGCCATGGCTACAAATTGCTTTCGGCTGTAGTGAACCAGGTTACGGGAGAGGGCGAGACCACCGTACAGCCTAAGCCTTCATCAAGGGAGCTTGATCCTATCAGCACAGTGCAGGAATATCAACAACACCACCCAACTGATTGTGTTCAAAGTCAAAAGTGCTCTGGGGGACTCCCATAACCTCAGGCTCTTACAAACAGCAACTGTGCACATGTTGCTGCCTGAAATTGGACAATCCAAATGATGGTGACAGCAACCCAAAGGTGACAGGGATTTTATGAAACATCCTGAAGTGCTTGAGAGAACAGTGACAGGCTTAGATAGAGATTAAAAGGAACAAGATAGAGTAAATATCGGTATGAGCCATGTGGGCTCGTTGAACCCGTGGAGGATGGGATATTGATGTTGGCAGAATGCTAATGAGACAGCAGCCTGACTGGAAACCTGACATAAACAGTAGCATGCTGGCCATCAGTCACTTCGAAGAGGTCAGGAGGACCGCACACACCCTCCACCAAGCCTTACTGGAGCATGATGCAATAGGTCAGAGCTATTCCCTGGCCAAACGCTGCTGTGTCCTCCTCATAATTGATGAGCAATTAGCACAGGTGGCATAGGTCATGAGCTCCACTCAAGCATACAGTAAGTAGGTGAACGCATGAGCCACGACCGATCATGTGACGCTTCCAGTGGGTACACAATTCAAGAGACTGCATTCCACCCACAGTGATGCAACTTATCAACCAAAAGCAAATGTTATTATTGCTGTCACTTACAGTAAACAGAGTATGCAGGGAAATCAAGGGGCAGAGCACAAAAAAAAAAATCTGCGCATATCCCCTTATGTATTTGTACCAGATCCACCAACATCATTTAATAAGCGCAGTCCATTTGCATGCAAATCAGACCAATTACCAACAAGTAGCTGGCATGTGAGTATCATTTCACATAGAGCTGTATCATGCCTCATTTGCTTAGCCTTGAAACATAAGCTCCTATGTAGAACACATTGTTTTCTCTGTGTTCATTCAACATTGATTTAGCACTTGAGTCAGAACACTATTACTGCTCTGGAATGTGTAAAACAAAAAAACTGGATAATTATTTAACTTGATTTCCCAGTCAAACACAAAGAGGCAGCATTTTTTTAAGTATGCGAAAGCATCAAAAGAAAAGCCTCTTTAGGTACACAACCTGCTCTGCAACAACAAAACAGACGGCGGGGAGGACAAATGTGAAAGCCGTGAACGAACATTACCTCCAACTGCATCAAACGTACACACATGCACACACGCACGCACACGACATCATTCCTAGAAGTCAATCGGGCAGGGCACTGCTTTGACAGCAGAGGAGACACCAGCGTGCGAGCAGAAGATGCCAGTGAGAGGCACTTTGCTGCTGTGACATCCTCAAAGTCTCTCACAGTCAGCAGCTGTCAGAAGTGGCAGCCACGCAGCACAAAGGGCAGAAAAACTCCCACAAAACACATCACAGCACGCTGCGCTCATACAAATCAACGAGGACGGGCGCAGACACACATCTGATGCACTTTTGATGACATGTAACAAGTTTATCTTAGGGAAGCACCGCTGCGGCCTCACTGTGGTACGGAAAGGGGCGTTTATCCTACAACCTCCTACTGTATGGTGTCATAACAGGAGTTTAAGAGGTTTATTATATTCCATAGTTGTCTGTAGAGCCTGTTATTCATCTTATATTAATTACACTTGCTTCACACTGACACCCTTCCTCTTATTTCTCCCTTCTGCTTTCAGGGGCCAAGCTAAATGGAGCAGCAGCCACTGATGGCCCGCACAGGTTAAACCTGTCAACAGATGGCAGGTGGCAAACTGATGATCAGCTCAAAGTGAGTAACTCTTCCACTCTACATAAGAGGGTGGTTTATATTTCATGCAGTTATTTTGCTGCAAATCTGCATTCAATACTGACTAAGCACTGTGTCGGAGGCAAGAGTCAATCATGACTGATTAATACCACTGCTAAGCCTGCACGGGAAGTTGCCATTGAAATGAGGTGGCCTGTGGTATGATCCATGGGCTTTCAAATGAGGTCATCATCTTAAAATACACTGACCTCAGTGGGCATGTAATATGTTTGCTATGTGTATTAAAGCTCGTGATTTATAATTCAAAGTGCTAGCATTCTCAGAATGAGCCATGAAAAAAAAGAAGCAAAAAAAAAAGAAGGAAAAAAAACAGACCTGTCTGCCTTGTCAGTCAGCATGAAGTCCCCGAGGGAACAATGTTTTATTTGTCATTTGCAACGTAATGAGATAAAAGAGATAAGAGGGTGTTACGGGGAACCTGCTTTCTTCCTGAAAGCCATCCTCTGACACCACACTACCACACAGCAGTAACAGAAACTTATCAGCACACAGTGTATTAGCCCATGACAGCTAAGGGGTGCAATAAATAAAGAATAAAATAAATAAAGAGTAAAATGTCAAGTGCACGGGTGACTCATTGTGCATCAGAATACAAAACAATAAGACATTAGTGACACAGCAGCAGCACCTGTTTGTTTTCCTCAACACACCATATGCTGCCAATGATTAACATCTCACTCACAAAGTCTTGAACTTCTAATATTCTGCACACAGAGCTGTGTGCTGCAGTGGATGTCAGACACTTTCATGTCAAGGACTCCACACAGACACCCGCTCAGCTCCACCAGCAGATACCACAACAAGCTGCTCGTGATTTAGCACTGAGATGACACCCAAACCAAGAAGTGATCAGGACACCTTGGGATGGGGGCCGGGAGGGAGGGGGGCTCTGCTCTACACTATCAGCTGATTGGAAGAGTCATTCTTATCCAGTCTGTAATTGGCATCATCTCAAGTAAATTAGAGACAAATTAGACTAGTCGTCACGTTACTGGGGGGGGGGGGCTCAAGGACCACACTTTGAGAACCACTCCACTGATGGAGAATGCAGCACACACGCGCGCGCACGCACGCACACGCACACACACAGGTAATGATCCGGTTCCTCCGTACCTCCAGACGGTCCAGGCTAATGAAACTGGTGATAGCAAATCCATCAATAATATCCTCCTCCTGCGAGCTGGACTCCCGTCTCTTCCGCCGGGGGGGACGAGGAGCTCTGGCGGCGGCTGCGGGGTGCGGCGCCTTTTTACCGGGCAGGGAGGCGGCGTCCCTCCCCGGACTGTGTCCCTCCCTGTCGGAGCAGGAGGAGTTGGGGTCGGGGCTGCGGGCGTCTGCCTCCCGCAACCTCCGCACCCTCTCCCGCTTGGACCGGCATCTCCGACCCTGCTTCAATTTCCCATCCATGTCGTTGGAGGAAGCTTGCGGCGTCAGAACAGAGAAATGTAACTCCACACAGCCTGAACGCTCGCTGCACCGCGTTAATAACAAATCACACTCACTGGACTGAGAACTGTAGGCTGCGCTATAACGTGCGGATTGCGCTGTGTGTGTGTAAATAACAACGCAAATAAATCCTTCTAACACTCAATGACCTTGAGTACAAACCTCCCCAATCTCCATTACGATAAGCAAATGTTCAAGTATCCCACTCAGGCGGCAGAGAGGGCGCAAAGCGACGCGGATCCACACGCTTATTTTGTCACGAATCTGCACTATGTCGACGCGGTCTCCGTTAAAGCAGGTGCAAAACGGTGTAATAGTTCAAATCCACGCATTACACTCGCTTTCTAACTTTTGTTGCATCGGAATAATAACAAGCAACGTTGGAGCCTAACCTCGCTGCATACCGCAGACAGCGCAGGGAAATCATGTCGCTGCCCGTTGTTGTTTTCCACCACCCCGATCCATGATCCAAGGCTGTCAAACACGGAGCTCGGGATACTATCCGTCCGAAACAAAACGCCTGGCGAACAAGTACGTGTCGATCGTGGCTGTCGGGTGAGCGAATAATCCCGAACGCGTTGAGTTTTAAGCCATATTCCTCTCTGCGCTTCAGGGGCAAAGGATCCCAAGTCTGAGAGCTACTTATGCGCAATATTTCCTAAATGATCCGAACCGTCCGAATAAGACAAGCATCCAGTGTGCGACCAAACTCCATGAGGCGATGAAGCGGTCTATTCCAGTTCAGATCATGTAGAGTTTCCTATAAATCCACTCCAGTCCGTCCCTTGGCTGCTCAGTTGCTCACTGGCTCGTGGTATTTTCTATTCGCATAAGAAGGCTTTGATAAGTGTCCTTAAAGCGACAGGAGTGATTAAAATCTCCTCCCCCCCTTCTCATTCCCTTCATCCGAAATTAAGAGACACAGTCAAGCTTCAGAGGACCCACATGACTGACGTATTTCCGCCACCTCTGGCTTACAATTTACCCTAGTAAGAAGGATGGTGTTGAAAAAAAAAAAAAAAAAAGAAGGGGGGGGGGTGGTGATGGTGGGGATCATCCTCTCTCACTGTTGGGCACACTTTGTCACACAAGACACTATTTTAGTCTGTCTGCCTGCCTTAGTTGATGCCACATCATGTATCCCTCTGACAGTTTGTGCTGTCACTGATAGAAAATGCAGGGTGCGCACACACACACACACACACACATACACACACACACACACACACACACACACCTATCAGGACTTGACAACTTCTCCATTTGGACCACGTTGGCCCTGGCCATCATCCCCCGACTCGCTGAATTCACCAGCAGACAACTCAAAGCAGAAAGTTACATCTCACTGTCAGACTGTACAGCAAATTGTTGTTGTTGTTGTTGTTGTTGTTGTTGTTGCTGTTGTTGTTTTGCGGTAAACATGTAAACATGGGTTGGCACTCTCTGCCCTGTGCCAAAGCCCTTAAAACCTCCAGCATGAGCCTGGTGTGTTTCCCAATCTACACCATGGGGACTTCAGGGGTCCCTCTGGGAGCTGAGTCCTCTGCAAAGTAACACACAGCTTCATTTATCTGCTTTCCATCAGCAGAAAGGAGGGAAATGACATTATATAATCTCTGTGTTGTGTAACAATTATTTCCATTATAGGCTTCACTGCGCCTACTGTATTATAACTCCACCTACACTTACACAGACACTTATCCAAGTCTTAATAAATCTAAAAAAAAAAAGTGTTCTGAAAGGGGCCATGATGTGGTGAGGTGTACGCTGCATTTCTTTGGGAGGTCCTTAATGTACAAAAGTGTGGAGACCACTACGCTGGAATACATTCATACTGTATGCTGCAGTATGTGACTAAGTATTTTTTGTGGCAGGAAAATGTGCAACTTATTAAATGATTGGAGAAGTGTCTACTGCAAACGATAAAACACTGATTTCTCCTGTCTGTCATCTTTAAAATACTCTTATTCAACCTATTCGATGGAGCGTCAGTCCCACATTAAAACAGAACCCCAGAAACTAATATTCAAACTGGTGATCATACTGCCTACTCCACAGATTACAGGTCAAGTTAACTTTCATACGGCGCTTATAAAATACAATATCAAGTGACAGATGTCAGGTAAGAGGTGCCTCCTTTGTAAATACCTGGTTAGTATTTGCATAATGCTTTGCTTAGCTGGACCTTTGCTTTCTCTCTCCAAGCCTGAATAATGGAAGTTTGCCATTTTTTATGAGTATTCCCACTCAGATTATTTCAACTTTCTGAGAGAATATGGAATAAACCGTCATGCTGTGTGTAGTTTATTAAGTAGAACATACAGTAGTAGAACCTCAGGGCCTCCTTTGCTCGACAACTTACGCACTCTAAATACATTTTGGACTGAAATAAGTTGCAAAAACACAACTGGAAATGACAGAAGAGATGAAAAAGTGTGACCTACAATTAAGATGAAGTGATTTTACACCTTCAGCGCACTGAGCCAGCAGCTCACCCTGTTGACTGTCTGATAAGAAGACGTCCATGAACGACACTGTGACTATTTGCAGCTCTCATTAGCAGATGGGGACATGTGGGGAGAGACGCTGATGATGAACACTTAATATCAGAGGCTCGCTGGTAATGATCTCACACAAATTTGTGTGAACTGAGGAAACGTTACAGTCTTCAGCCAGTGTGAAATGTTGCATGTAAGAAACCTCTAGCTCATTATTTGATCTTCACAGCACAGGAAGTATTGAAAGCAAAGCTGCGAAAGCCAGACTGAAATATGTAGGCAGTTAGTGCAGCGGTTCAGGTGTGGGAATGTTCTTTTATGGCGAGAATCTTCAGCGAAACTGCAAGGCAATGCATCAAAATGCAAAACGAAAGTACTTTTATGTGAATGCAGTGTGCTGCGGGGTAAATTATCCAGATTAAACCATGGGGGATGGGTGATTAAACCAGAGACTGCACTGAGTGAGTGAGTATGATGAAGTTTTTATGACACACTGCTGCGTCAGGTTACATTGTGTAATCTACGGGCAAATATCAAAATGTTATACTTAGCTGCTGCTTACAACTGGTTGCAGTTTGAGGTCTGCAGCTAAGAGCGCCCTCGTGTACTTTTCATCCAAGCAGCAAATTTGGCAGCAAGTGTATTCTACCTGTATGTTTCTTTGGAGAACAATAACCAGGTGAGTAGCACATCAATCTCTGAGCAAATGCACCTTTCGGGAACTTGAGACGCTATCATTTTCATGTTGCTTTAACCTCTGTAACCAGTGTGAATAAACCCTTCTCTGTTTGAGCAGCTTTGCAAGAACTAATTCAGTAAGGAGATTAAAAAAGGGGGAACAGGTATGGTGAGAGGGCCGTGGAGGAGAGGGAAGAGATTACCTCTGTTTCTTCCATGCTACTATTTGCTGTGAGCTTAATCCATAGCTACAGACTCTGAGCTCCCACATCGCAGTCATTCAAACACTAGTCTCTTTGAAACGCTTAGCCCCGGCTGTGCTGGAAGCTACGGGGAGGGAGCCTGTCATGCTTTTATGATGTTTAAACAGTAGAATTGTTTTTCTTTGCCTCCGCCGCCATGATAAGGATTCATTTCATGTCGCTGGGGTCAAGGTGCTTCTTGCTTAAAGAGTAGTTTTCCACTGAGAAAGTTTCAAGAGTGAGCTTTGTTGTGTTGAGATGGGATTGAGAGGTGAGGGATCTGAATCAAGTGGTGAAAAAAATAAAAATAAAAAATCTCTCCTAAAGTACACACCGAATCCTCTGTAAAGAATATAGCACCGCAGAAATCAATAAGCATTTCACACTACTTTTCACACAATTTCACACTAGAACACCAGACAGCTGTAAGACACAAATCCGTACTCTGTTGTAAAGAAAATAAATTCTGTTGGTCTTACAACATCCGTTGTGCACAGTCAGTATGTTAGGACCACATTCATAAACTGTGGAAGCCATGTCACAGCTTTCCAAAGGCATGAGACAGTTCAACAGGCAGATTTTGCAGCGTCTGTGCATGGCGTGTCCATGGCATGTACGGTAAGCCCAGTCTCTTGCACTGAAGCCAGCCGTGCTATACGACCACCACCGCCCAGACACTGGATGTACATTAAAAGGTGCAGAATCATAGACTCATGCTGTTGTGTGTAGCCATGTTAGTGGCATGACTCTGGGGATGGCATTGTCAGTCTGTCAGTCCACCACCTTGATCCAGACTGAAATATCTCAATAGAAAATCATGAGGATGTATCCTACAGATGTTAGTGATTCCATGACTTTTCCTGTGGTGTCACAGGCAGGTTGACACTCCTGGTAAACATGAGTTAACCAGGAATGACTGATGATCCCTGCCCTTTTCTCTAGCACCACCATGATGCAGACATGTTATTTTTCTGTGTCAAAAACTATAGGATGGCTTACAGTGAAATTTGCTGCAGACATTCATGTCCCCTCAGGATGAATTGTAATCACTCTGGTGATCCCTTAACTATTCATCTAGTTCATCATCAGGCCCAAATTTTAATTGGTCCAATATTTTTGGTTTATGACCAAAAATCTGCAAAACTAATGACATTCCCACCAGTCTTAGCTGTACTTTATTAAGTGCTAATTAGCATATGTTTGCATGCTTACACCCTAGACTAAGATGGTTATCGTGCCAAGTTAGCATTTAGCTCAAAGTGCCACTGTGAATACGTTCACCCCTGCAGAGCCACTCACACGGCTGCAGACTCTTGGTCTTCATCTTGTGAGAAAAGTCTCAAATTTGCCATTTTCCTGACAAATTATCCCAGTGTTTTCACAAAATGATTTGACATTGTTTGTTAAACTAGAAGCAGCGCACTAATGTATTGAATCCATCAGAAACAGTAGCGGCAAATGCAACCAGCTGTTTTAAATATGGAGTTGCTCGGTTCTCACTGAGACATCTCAATTTGCTGCCCTGGCTGTCACTGAGGAATTACTATGAGGGAAAACATAAGTCCACGGCTTTATGCCTATAGGGCTTTCGGCTGCCTCTGTGACACATCATGGAGTAATTCACTAGTTTGGTGGCAATTTACAGGCAGACTCAACAAGAAACCCGCCCGGGGGCCTCGAGCAACAAGCTCTCTCTCGGGAAACCGTGGCCAGCTATAGGATTGCCTGGGCCGGGGCCTGCAAACCGCTGCATGAAAAATTAACCTGCTCACTCCACAGACAGAGCTTACACATCCTCTCTGCCTGAGAGCCTCCTCTTCATCTCTTGCCCTTTATTCTCTCCCACCCTGTCTCTCTTTTTCAGCTTTTCTTCCTTTCCTCCTCTCTTCATCTCTCTTGTTTCCTCTCCCTGCATGGTATCTGCACAGCTCCTGTTATTTAGATCTATCGCAGAGCTGGCGCTCCGTATCTTTGCTTCAAAGACAACAGCTGTTTGTTTCATGTTGAAAACAGACAATTATTTATAGACCAGCATACTTAGCATCAGATATTGCATGTGTAATGTAAACATGTGTAAAGCCACTGCCATCAAGTCATAATGAATCATTCCTGAGTAGTTTATCACTGAAAGTCAAATGGAAGTCACCAACTTAAAGTGAGGTAACAACACTGGATTACTTGAGAAACAAGATAGCAAAGGCAGCGAAGTGTCAATAATTTAACGGAGTAGGCTGTAAATCTAAGTGCCTTTGGATATTTCATACCACTGGGGAGCAAAGTTTAATCAAACAGAAAGATTGGCCCCAGAGCTGTGTGGGTGAGAGAGCTGAATTTATTGGCAGCCCTTGAACAGGCAGTATGGTTTTTATTACAGGCATCATTCAGGGCGAAATTAGCAATGTGACCTGCTATTTTAGTGAAATAAATTGAGCTAAGAGATTGATGTGGATAAATGTCACATTAAATGTCAGCATAAAAGCTAGGATTTTTTGAACCATTGTAAGCCATGAGGGGAAACAGCCATGACCCAAAACATTGGCACCCTTGCACATCTAACAAAAAAATAACTAAATAAATAAATAAAAACCACAGCTGTCTTTAAAATAAGATGAAATTGACGGAATTATTTGGTCTCTCAGTTCTTTTTTTCACTGTTAATAGCACAGTAAATCCTTCTGAATAATACACAGGCATGACATTGACAGAATTACTGATACCCCAGATTTGTCTGTCTCCTGCACCTCTCCACTGGCAGATTGGCCCACTCTTATTTCACAAACTGCTCCATTTCTCTCAGAAGGGCGCCTTCTTGCAACTGCTGTTTTCAGATCTCTCCACAGGTGTTCAATGGGAATTAGATCTGGACTCAGTGCTGGCCACCTGAGAACAGTCCAGCCTTTTCTTTTGAACCATTCCTGGCTGCATTTTGATGCGTGTTCTGGGTCATTGTCCTGCTGGAGGACCCATGACCGTCGGCAGAGACACAGCCTCGTGACACTGGGTGGAACACTGTGTTCTAAAACACCTTGGTAATCTCCTGATTCCATGAAGTCATGCACAGATTCAAGGCACCCTGTACAGAGGCAGCAAAGCACCTCCAAAACGTCAGCGAACCTCCTTCATGATTGGCACAGTGTTATTTCCTTTGAAGGCTTCATTAGAGTTTATGCAATTTACCAAGAAGCTTTAATTTGGCCACAAGATATTCTCCCAGGAGGATTTGGGATTTTGCCTCTCTCTTTGAGTAGTGAGGTTGTCCTGAGTCTCCTACCATAAAAGCATCTTTCACTGAGTTGGCGACAGGTTGTACCTTGCGCACACAAAGTGACAAAAAACAGCAGAATGAATACTTCGCTCCATTCAAGCTGAACTGGCTGAAGGAGTGATTATCGTATTCACTCGAACTCATCACAGGTGGGTTCAAGGTGAATTACTTACTTGAAATTATTTCTTACAACTTCCATAAAGGTGCCAGTAATATTGTTCAGGCCATTTATGGATTTCTGTGTATAACGAGCAATTATTCTGTTTCAGCTATTGTGATTGTGTTGTTTCTCTGCCCACCAAAGAAAAGTGTATCTGGATACCAAAAGATGTTTTAGCCTCACACTTTCCTCGACGAAATGGTGTTCTATTTGAAAAAAACATGAAAGGGTGCCAATATTTTTGGCAATGGCTATATGTCTCTGTTCCCTTTTTTTAACCCCCTTTTTTTTTTTTTGCAGAATTCCCATTTTTTATGTTTCGGTTCTGGCCATTTTGAGAGGAATGCCATAATGGTTTTTATTGATCCCTGATGCCTCGTGCCCTCCCTCATGCTAAAGTAACATTGCTCTCTGCCTCTTAACAGATGTTGTAACAGCAGAGCTTTAATAAAAGACCCAACAGACTTGATATTTCCCAAGAACTGTGCTTCGATTTCCATCCGTTGGAAGGATAAAGGGAGGCCGTCATGAGTGTGATGACTGTACTCACTGCACACTCAGTAGCACCAACAGTTCGCCACTATTTTCCTCTCACATCTTGTATTCAGGGTGCAGGGAAAACAAAAATAGACAAATCATTTCAAGCTACAAATTGCGGAGTTGGATGAGAATATCTATAACACTCTCTTATCTGTCTGTTGAAATGGCTTAGCTTAGCAAGAAGACTGGAAATTGGGGGGAAACAGCAAGCCAAGAAAAAGTCTGACAAATAACCACATAACCAATATCCACAAATTGTAGTTTTTGTCGTGCGTTACACTTTATGTTGTGTACAGATCAACCAAACATGATAAGATGTGTTATTTGGTGAGCTTTTGACGGGCTGGTGGGTGCAGTTTCTGTATGTTTGGACATCTGAATGTCACCTAGAAAGTGAATAAGAGCTTATTCCAAACTATTTCTTCCACTATGCAGTTCTATAGTTTTCATCCTGAAACCGCAATTGCAGCAAACACTGAACACACAGGTGAGAATCTGCAAGTCTTTTCATCAAACAGCTTAGTTAATTAAAAGCTTATTTGCTCAAAGGTCAATGCATTACTTGAAGCAAAATGGAGTGGATTATGTAAAATATAAATTCTTAAAGTACTTTGTAATATATTTTGCATGATTTGCATGACAGGGCACACCAGTGATTAGACTGGAGTGTGACCTATGGCTCAGCGGAGGAGGGAAGGCAAAGAAAAAAGGTTGAATTACTTGCTTAGGGATCAGTATCAAAGTCTAATACAAAGATTTAAGGAGAGACTGTAACTGTCGCAGCTTTTCTGTTCACGTCTGACCCTGATTTGAATGCACAGAACTTGATAAATAAGTTGAGTATGGGCAAAGATTGGCGGGGTGTGAGTGGCGCCTTGTCGTGCTGCTTAGTGACAGACAGAAAAGCATTCCCACTGGTCACGCTGCAATTAGCACCCGAGCCACTAAACCCCAGAAGCTGCAGTGATCACTTGTGCCAAATCCCCAAACAATCACCTCTCCAACCTCCCCCATACGCTCACACAAAGCCCGCTCTCCCCCCTCTCGCTTTCGCTCGGGTCTCACTCAGGGCTTTCTCCAACATGGGGCCATGTGGTAATGTACCCAGTAACTGTTCACAAGTGGCAGATTTTTCAACCTCGAAGGCCGTGTCACACAATGCCACATTAGCAGAGGTGATGTTTTCTCCGTGGCACTCAACGGGCTGACACAATGTGACAAAACTGTCACAGGGGAGGGCTTCCCCACCCAGGACCTCGCTTGTTAGAATGCGTGAATAAGTGAGCGAGCGACACCGATAGAGAGTAACAGAGAGAGAGAGGGAGACAGACTTCTCTCAGCTTGTTTTCCACGCATATCTGCAGCTACGCAGCATAATGAGCACAATGTTAACAGAGAGGGTAAACATAGAAGGCAGCATAAACAAGCTGACGACAGGCAGCAGTGAGGACTGTCTGCGTCTGTGTAATGAGAGAGCTGCACAGATGAGCCTGGATCCAGCCTCATGGTCTGGAGTGCGTGTGGTTGGAGAACCGCGGCCACTTCATAGAGGACGTTATGAGAAATCATGATAGATCTTTCATTTCATTCAGCCAGAGGAGAGAGTTCGCTGGCCAGTTTTTATCACCGGTGCTGCTTCACATTTCTGACCGCTAAGCATTTGTTCAATAGCTGATTGTTTATATACGCAGAAGGAAAATACGTCTAGTTTTATACTCTAGCTGTATTTTAATTAAGAGCCTATAAATAAAGAATGTCAAAGTAATCATACATATTCAATAACAGATGTATGTAAAGGATTGTCCACATGTTCTGTATATGAGATCCAGTGTCCTATAAAACTCCTTTCAGTCACAACTTGTGGACATTAAACCCTAAATATGAGTTATAAACAATTAACCAATGGCATGTCAGCAGTACTTGTTGAGGGAAACTCGTTCTTTTATGTCTGCTGTGTTTTCTCTTTGACGCTGTCAAGGACCTTGTGAAGTGGTGGATGAATTTTTAGTTAGGACATAAATCTTGTCACAGATGGTACATCGTTTCTCTTTGATGCCAATCACTGAAGCTGTGCGGAGTGTACAACAAGATGTGATTGTTCGGCATCCCTACAAAGAACCGAACCTCCCCCCAACCAAAAAAAGAAAAACTTGCCATAGTGTTCTGTCCCTTTGAGCATTGCTGATACGCATTATCTCAAGTGTTAATACAGTGCATACATTCAAAGAGCAACTGAGAGTGTTGCTGAATAACAAACGAGTGGGAAGAATAGAAAATCAACGACGGGCAGATTGAAAGTTAAAAGGCTGTAAAATGAGCGTGTGTTCAAATAGAGAGAGAGGGCTGTGAGCGGGCGTATTATACTCAGCTTCTTATAACGCTCCCCTGGCTTTCACAAGGCTCTTGATTAGCAAACAGCAGCCCCCGAGATAAAACACACTCATAGACACAGACTGGATTTGCATGTAAAGAGACTTGGAGCTTTTCATGCATGCATCTACTCCTGGCAAATGAGAGAACATGATGCTTTAGATGCTGCTGCTTCTTGCAGAGAGGTTCCTTCTTTTGTTGTGTGTCCTTATGGGTCAACTCTTCCTCTTCCTCTTATTTCAAGCCACCTCTAACAAGTAACCTTAACTGGGACAATTTGTGTGTACACAAGGTATTGATAAACTGCATGTAGTGTAATTGTGTCTTTATTTTGTGACCTTGCAGGATCACTTTGTGAGGAACTGGTGTCCTTCACTTGCTTGTTATAGACATGTTGCATTAACAACACTAGTGTCTTTTTTTGTGCTTCAGGTCATGTTCAATCCCGCACACATTTGCCACACAAGCGATAAGTGTATCTTAAATTAAAGTTTGAGTGATTAAGAATGTATTTTATAAGCTTGTAAACGACGATTTGCACAAGCAGCATTTGCATTCATACATAATGCAACTCCTAAATGTTTTCATGCAAGGCTAGACACATTCACAGGTCTCATGCAAACTGGAACAACAGGACATCACGTACAAGACACACAGTGCTGCAGCTGCACACATCGCTCCACTCTACAGCCTTTATCGCTTTTGCATGCTCAGACAAGATGTTTATATAGTAAAACAGAGGAGATAATTAAAAAGTACCTCAAGAAGACTTGTACAAACTGTGAGACATTGTGAGCGAATGCATGTATGGATAATTTGGTTTAGAAATGAAGACACGCTGAGGCAATCCAGTGTAGTACTTTCATGTCAGAAAAGCAGTCGCTTCTTGAGTTCACCCCTTGTAATGACTCGGCTAAATATAATTTATGACGTGGATCATAAGTTATTCACTGACTTGTTGATTAATTATGTAGGCTCGAAATGTAATATCTCTGATTATGTGTGACAGTAGATTTTCATCGCTGCAGATGGAGGGAGTTTCTAACAGCGGGTTTATGCTAAGCAGCTTTCTTTTGTAAATTGATACACATTTCAGCAAATGTGGAAAAAGTGTTTATCCTCTTGCTTGATTGTATAACACTGGAGGATTTTCTTCTGCAATATTATGCATGCATCCATTAAAAATCATTACTTTTAGGTCATCATTTAATCCCTCTAAAATATAGAGGCTCCAGTCTGTAGAAGCTAAGCTGATTTTGTTCTACTCTCATTTTTAAGAGTAAATGCCACTTCTTTGCAAATGATTGAATCTCATGTTTGAATAGAGCTGAATTTATAGCCCTGGAGCAAAGTACAGTCATTCTCTAATGATACCAAATACAGGGAAGGATATGGTCAAAACCTTTCATCCATTTTTCATGCTTGTTTAACTTTTCCTGCACACCACACCAAATCCATTTTCCGCACAAATTTTGAGGAGCCTTAGCTCAAGATTGGTGCAGGCAGCTGGTTAAATATGTATCGAGTTAGCGGCGGGCAACCTGCTGAAGTGGCAATGTACCTCACCTCCAGTTGAACAGAGTGAGAGAAAGAATGATAGATCCTGCAGTGAATCAGGACCTCAGCTTCAGCAGCCATGCCGAAAAGGCTGGTGTGACACTTCTCTTCATGCACTGGATTGTGGAAGAAAATGCACTGAAGTCGCACAATATCGCACTGATGAGATCCAGGCATGGCAGCCAGAGCAGCCAGGCTGCATATGCTAGCAATTTATGATTATATTCTATCTCATTGCAGCAAATTTTACAAACGTAAGCATAATAAATTTGGGAAAGCCGATCATGTCTTCATGAGTTTGAACTTCTTGAGTATTCTGCAAGAAGAAAGCATACCTTTTTGTTCCTGTGCAGTCTGGTTCCATGATCATGTGGAGTGGCAAGGTTGAGCTTTGTCCAGTGATAAGCAGTCTGTCAGCTGGAGGAGGCACACCTGAAAATACAAAGTTTTCTTTTTCAGACATGTTTTTAACTCTAAACTAAATCTGAGTGTCAAAGTTGTGCTCTCTAAATCCAACAAGGCATTGTGTGTGTATTCCCTTAATCCAATGATATGTATGGTCCCTGAATGCAACTAGAAATTTGTGCATTTCCTGAATTAAACAAGACATCATGGCATCAACCCAACAAGAAAAATATGCATTTCCTGAATTCAACAACACATTGTCTGTGTTCCCTCAATACAGCCGACCTTAAACTCCTAAATCTGGAATGATATGTACATATGCTGCCTACCTCCAGCACTGAATCAAGTGTGCGTTCCCTATATCGAATTGTGATTGTGTGTGTTCCCTAAATCCAACCAGAAGAAACGTGCATTTCCTAAATCCACCAAGCCATGGTCTGTGTCGCCTAAATCCAACAAAGCATCTTTTGTGTGTATCCTAAACCCATTTGCTCTATCATGTGATACCTAGTCTAACACACAAACACACATACGGAGCACGTCATCCACAGTGTGCCTTGTCTGTTGCTGTTTAGTGAGTCACTGTGTCTGCAGTGCTATCTCCCAGCTGATCTGTAGCTAATCTCTCAGAGGTCTCCGGTGGGAGGAAACGATGACGGGAGGAAGAGAAAGGCAGAGAAATAGAGTTACTCTCTCCTCTGTAGCCCGATGAGCTTCCCTAAGCTAAGGCTCCCCAGGGAGTGCTCATATGTCCAAAGTGAAAGCGAAACTTCACCGACTCAAGTGATTATGTGTGTGTTAGTGTGTGTTTACGTGCCCGGGCTCATGTTCAATGTTTGCTTACGAACTGAAATATACTCGAAGCTTTTTGATATTTCAGCCTCAATATCTCGCAGACTACCCACAGAACTGCGGGGAGTTAATGGGTTTCATTAAATCTGACTGATTTAAAGCATCTGCAGTAAAATCTGCAGAATATAAGGAATCGCAAGTTAGCAAATCCACATTTTAGTTTCCTCCAGGCTTGAAGTTGAGATCCTTTTCTGCTTTCACGTACACGCTGTCTTCGTGATTGAAGTTGACTGAGACAGAAAAATCAATAACCGGTCCGCTTTTAGTGAGTGTGTTTCACAAAAAGACGACTGATTTTCAGCTGCTCAGATACAGAAAAGACCTGCAGTCTGGCTGTGGGTCCGTCAAACACAGAAATCCTCAAAGTAAGTCAAGTAGAATCCAACAGATTGGGGACAGGGCTCTGTTTCTGGTGATGCCTCCATTTGGTGGGCTTCCAGGTGGCGCCCAGGCTGACAGTGCTGGGCTGTTCCGCTGCAGGCTCTGCTCGCTGATTTCCTCTCTCTCCTGAGATGCAGTTCATCTGCCACAGAGAAGACGGAGAAATCGTTTTCTCCACTTTCTCCCCCCCACGACTTTAAAAGAAGCTCCTGTTTGTCTGTGATACAGCGAGCAAGATGAAGATCAAACTTTCATCCAAGAGAAAACAGGTAGACACACATTCATAGACAGAGCAAATGCTTTCACGCTTCCTGTCCCAGCAATGCATACTTTGCACCGCTGTGCCTAAAGGAGTTCTTAGAATTTGTACAAGATGAGAGGCAGAGGAGAGAAGGGGGGAGACAAACTGCCTGAGAGAGAGAGAGGCAGAGAGATATTGGATGTATTCTCTACCTTGCTTCACTTCTCCCTGGCACCCAGAGGCTTCTCCAAAGCTTTTAGTAAAAAAACAAGCGGCTGTGTGATGGATCAAACAGCAGCAGCAGCCACTTCCCAGCCTACCCAGCAGACTACTGCCTTTGATATTTCAGTCACTATCAGTCCCCGCGTTGTGTCTGTTTTATACACCGCCGGCTAAATGAAGCTTTTCCTTTTCGTCCATTTTTCCTTTCCTCATCACTCCACTCCACCCCTCACCCACCTCCCTCAGTTGCCCCCCGTCCCTGTCTACAGTTTGTTCCAGGCTTCCCTCTCTCTGACTCACAGTGAAGCTCACCATGTCCCAATGCTTAGGCCCTGGCTAAAGTTGAATGATGCATTTGCCATTGTAATTACTGCCAGCCCTGTGGGCAGAAGGCAAGCTTTCAGTCACTTTAAGTCTGTCTGGATGTGAAGAAGCAGAGACGTGTCATTGAACCCGCTCACTCCCTCCGACCCGCTTTCCCATTGGGTCAAGCCTGTTGTGACATGCATGGGCTTCATTGCCCAAGGCTCAGGGTGCACTCCGCAACTTTTGATTTTCATTATCAGATTAAGGGCCGTAGTCTCTTGCCAATCAAGATTTTTTTCCCCCGGTGCAACCTTTGACTATTACAGCTTGAGTCTTGACGTCTTCTTGTAATTTGCTAACGATCAACAGAAGACACATCTGATGCGCAGGAGCCAACTGGAGCAGAGTAGCACAGGGAAGGAAAAATGATTGAGGGCATTTGTCCAGCCTTCATGTTTGTCTTGGTTGGGAGCTCATATTTTCATTGGACTGGGAGGTGGCGTGGTGTTGAAATTCAGAGATTTGGTGTGAAACTCATCTCTCAATCTTGTCGTCAAGTGTGAATCTGTTTAGCCTGTGCATTTTGAGCAGTGTGTTCAAAGCCTACATGAAAAGACCCAAATAAACATAAAGACAGAAATTTAGCATTGGGTTGTTAATTATATTCAAAGATCAGAGCAATACGAACAAAATGATCCCACCATCGTGCCTGCTCTCATGTAACACCTTAGCGTATGCTAGTGCTGTAACTCAGCTTGAAACTGTGCAGAAATTTGAAGCCAAGCCACTAAAAACAAACACTTTTTTCCTATAACACTCTGATTTTAGCTTCTTTGGACTGGTTGCCATTTTCTCTTAGAATCCCTTTTAACCCCTCACTCACCACATACAAGGCTTTACATGGCCAGGTGCTGGATTACATCAGTGGGCTTTTATGTCCCCACTGTCCCAACAGACCAAGCGAGTGCCAAGCCAGAGTCCTGCTAAAATCAAGCGGTGGCTCAGCTTTTGATGTACCTTGGTTTTGGAGCAGATTAATATTAAGTATTCAGTCTGCTGGCAGTATTTAAATCCTCCAAACACATTTTGTAAAGTCTTCCTCCTGACGAGCGATAAACATCTTGTTGTTTGTGTAATATCACTCTGAATGTTCCCGTCAGTGTCTATGTTACCGCTTCATCATTTTTATCTTGTTTCTTATCAGTTTGAAATGATTAGTCTGTTGGACCGTTTGGTAGATCTATCCTTTTATCGATCGTTTTTATTACGTTCTGTCTGAATTATTGTGGATTTTACTCCTTTTATTTTGTTGTTATCTTACCATGAATCTTCATGATGCTGTTTATTTTCTGAGCATTTGGGTCTGAGGGTTGGGTTTTCCCTCCAGAATCATATATTTTCATGTTCAAAAGATGTGTGCATGTAGGATCCCGTACAAGCATTTGTTTTGAAAATTATCCTTATTTTAAGACATTACTTCCCCAGGGATTTTAAACATGCTGAGCAGGCATACCAACTGTATATAAGGTGCATACATCTTTATGTGCAATGCCCTGTGTTGCGCTCACTGACTCACACAGCTGGGAGCTGTCCGACACAAACACCACCAGTCACCTCTGATCCTCTTGTTTTGTTTAACTGACACCGAGCGAGGCACAACTACTGGACTGCCACAGCTGGGACTTCCATTCCAGCTGAGGCCTTATAAATTACAGGATAGTCTACGACCTTTTGAAAAAGTCTGACAAACTGTGCACACGCCGTTATCTAGCGATACTCAAGACTTGATGTTTTTATTTACTTTAGTTATAAATCTCACAGCAACTGGGGGCTGGATCCCTGCACTTGTAATGAAGCAAATTATTGTTTTGTTCTTTGAATCCCATTCGTTTTCTCTAATAAGCATTGATTTTAAGAGTGGTATATTGACTTGTGCCTGGAGGACGCAAAGACAACGCATACATGGTTCCTCAGCTGGCATCTTATGGAGAAAATTATGCGCGAGTAATTGATCGTTTCCATACAAATGGGTCTTTGATTAAATATTGAACTGCGCGGTGATATTGAAAGAGAGTAATCACAGCCCTGACGTTCCTGACAGGAGACAAGTGGCATCAGTGTCATGGGGACTGACGAATCAGATGTGATTCACGCAGCACAAGTGGCGTGCTGAATAGGCAATAAGCTTGTATAAACCTAATTACAGCAAATGTCTCTCCATCAATGATCCCCTTTCACATATATAGATTAGCTACAAGGTAACAATTGGAGAATAATGACCCACTGAAATTTGCCTTGTACTGTCAGAACCTCTTGCTCTTTTTATTGCTCGCTCTCTCAACATCTCTTTGAGTCAGGAGGCACATTTGCACTCAGGGTCAGCCTTTCCACATCCTGCATTTTCAAAGAGCTAAATGAGACACTCGCTGTGGCCCCTGCCATTCTATTGATCCCCCTCTCTAGCTCTCCGAGTGGAGTTTATGCACTAAATTTAGTTTAGTGCTAAGGGCCCTCATTAATAATAGATCCATCAGTAGGGGGTGAGGCGACCATCACTGATTGATTTCAAAGAGAGAGAGAGAGAGAGAGAGAGAGAGAGAGAGAGAGAGAGAAAAGAGAAGAGCAGGTTTATTTACGTGAGTCAAATCTCCCTAGTAGTCTGAGTCAGCTGTCCTAAAAGCCTCATCCTACAATGCAGGTATAAGTTCCACACACACACACACACACACACACACACGCGTATCAGAAGTGCTGTCATCCATCAGCATTTGGAGAATAGGAACAGAGACGAGCATAAAAGCGGCAAAATGAGATGAAGAGCGAACCGAGGCCTGTGAGATGCTGCATGGCCAACAGGGTTATGTAACGCTACATGGAAACACACCATGTTTGAATCTACAATTTGCTAACAGATGGGATGCAGCTCCAGTCGTTAAACAGACATATTTCCATCCTACAGCAATCACATGGTTCCAGCAACCTGTTGACCATCAGTCGCAAACAGGCGACGCATGATGGAATGGCAGAACATCCGAGCAAGGACAAGAGGAAATACACATACAGGGTATGAAAATGTACACATGAAAAATTAAAATATAGGAAAAAAACATGTGACAGATGCTATAAATATGGAAATATCAATTCATTTTTAAGCATACAGATATACTGTATGTACAGAAAACATCTAGTGCACATGTCTTGTAAGCCACTCAAGAAGTGACATACTGGACGCATATTAAGCTCATATAACCAGTATCAAGTCAAATGGGACTGTCAGAGTCTAAAACATAGTAAAATTAGCAGTATGTTAGCATAACTAATCTCCATTTGTCAGGAATAAGCGATGAGATAAATATTAGACAGCCCAGATCATACAGGAGAAAACGTTCAACGTTCATCAACAATATATCACACAATGTGACCTACAACCGGATGACAACAACAACAATAATACTAACAATATCAATGGAATCCAAAGTCAAAATTCCCTTCAGAAACAGCGCAAAGGTGATGAGTTAAATGCTCGACTGAATCACATCTGTAATTTAAACACGGACAGTGCTATAGGCTGATGTTAGATTTCTAATAAAAGGTCAAGCGCAGTAAAGGCTGTGGGTAAAGTACATGCTAATATATATAGCTACAATTACAGACATTAATCAAATCCAGTCAAAAGATATTAACCAAATCCTCCATCCTGATAAGTGAGTTTAGGTGGGACAGCTAGTTTTCAGAGGGGATCCTATTTGGATTGGATCTGACTGCCTTGCCACAGGGTGCAGCTGTAATGACAGGCCTTTCAGCAGCCACACAACCACACTGAGCATGGCTCATCACAGACAGCAGCCCTACAGGGGAATTATGTGGACCGACCTGGCACCATAGCACTAGATTTTCCAGCAGACTGCCTCTTGGGTTGTGTTGACAGTGAGTAAGCCTTGAATTTACTCTGCCAGTCAATAAATCCCCCTCTCACCAAACCAATGGGAATTGATGGATCATTGGAGGTGCTCTTTTCTTCCTGTATGTTGCACTTGTTTTATGTGATGTGCAGCTGTGGTTACTGTGCTGTGTGGGTGTGTGTGCACACTTGAGATTGATGCAAACATGCATACATTTGGAAATGCACAGCACACAGACACACATAGGAATGCATATGCATGCAGCTTTCAGCTTCAGATAAATAATGTGCATATACTTAGATACATGAAGTGGGTATAGCAAAGATGTCTGCACATAGTGCTTGCAGAGAATGCCACTTCTGTTGTTGGTATTTGTGTTTGAAATCAAGCACCACTTTGATTCCCATGAAACCATCAGCCATCGCAAAGGCGTCCCCGGCGACGTGTGTGTGTACGCCTGTGTGTATGTGTGTTTATGCATCCGTGTTGGAGAAAGCTCGCGGATCAAAGTGTCAAACCAATCCCCAGTGCAGCGCAGCAAGAGGCGAGAGGTGTTTGTGCTTCCTAATCAGCCTCCTGCGCAAAAAGCCACTGGCTTTGTCTCATGTCCCCTCTGCTTCTGGAGATAATATGACACATACAGTTGTGCTGGTTTAATTCATAATAATGGGCTGACTTGTCAGGATTATTAATCAAAGGAACTCCCGGAAACTGGAGGCTTCTGTGAGCCTTGTGGGGAGTCGCACATTCAAGAGCCGCATATCTGATTAAAGTACTGCCGGCAGTATGAGCCGAGGCCCCCGAGATCAGATAGTTAAGCAATTATGCCTGCTTGAACACTACGAAGTAATTGAGAGACTGGTGCATGTTCCAGCTGTTCTGTCTTTGAGTGTGACAGGCATCAGCACAGCCAGCACTTGACCTCGCAGATCTGAAACAGCTTGCTTACCCACCATTTAGCAACATATCACGCCACCTACTGCAGTTTCCCTTTGAAAAGAGAAGGATTGGGTAAAAGAGGAGAGCGTCGTACAGTACAGAAGTCAGCTGATGTGTGTAGAATATGGATCTGAAAGTGTATTTTCTTATAAGCTGTTGAGAGCATAGTATGAGAGCAATAAAATGTATTTCAGGATAGGAGACAGAGCTTCAAGCAAACTGGCAGACAGCATTGCTTATTTACTATTTGGTAAATTATATATATAATACAACAATCACACTGAGGAACCATTAACTCTAACATGACAGTTAACTTGTTATGTTGGGTTTTGTTGGCATAAATCAAAAGGACTGAGATGCTACATGAGCGGTTACCCAAAATGCCCCAAAACACTTCAGCTATAGCTAAAGCCAGGTGTTAAAATATTCATTGCATAAAATATTCGGTGCACATATTAGCCTGGAGTGGCAGAGTTACACGTAACACTCCAAACTGACCAATTTAAAAGAGTAACTATTCTTCGTTCCAGACTCCCTGTGGAGTGCATTCATGCTGAATGATTCGACAGTACATGATCTACATCCGACGCCAACGTTCAGTGCCGGTTCAGGAAATAGTGTGATGTTCATATAAGCGAAGCAAAAAGTAAGGATATGAAAATGCCTTAGGCAGCAGAGGCTGTGCTTTTTGTCAACATCCTGTTTAGTGAGTGGGTTGCCCACCCCCTCCCCCCATGAGGTTATTCCAGTTCTTGTATTGATGATGCTGTAGTTTCTCCTGTACACACACTTGCCTTCTCTTTGCAGTTTGCAGCGTGTACTGAGTCACCTTTGTGACAGTTGTGCCGACAAATTTAACTGGTAGCATCATTTTTTTTTCTCCGTTGCCTTATTTGACCTGTACTGTCACATCCAGTGACTTTTTGACAATTTATCCTCATCGTTCTCAACATTTAGCTGTAACTCCATCATGCTGGCAGACAAAAACAAAGCTAAACCAAATACATTCCAGGCGACTTTTATGCAAGCAGCACCCCGACATCCTGTTTCAGCAGGAAACACATTAACCACATTAAGATGTTGTCTTTGTGATTTTATTTCTGTTAGATGCACAAGCTGTGACATGTTATTCTGTTACCTGACATGATCTTAAACTCATGCTTATCCTCTCTATTACAATTCATCTCATTTTAATTTCATCTCATATGCATGGTATATTGCATAATTACATTCTAATTCTAATTTATGAGTAATTGCACAGTTGAGATTGCTGCCTAATTCTTAAACATGGCAAACTTAGTGTTTTGGATAAATTCCTATGTGAGAAGATAGAGGAATTCTTTGGATTCCACTGACAATTAGAGGCAGTCCCAGCCCATGCCGTTGAAATAAGAGCGTCCCCACTGAGATCTTAGAACAATGCACCAAAATTTCCATTATTCTAATTTGGATTCTGACTCATAATCTTTAACTGATAAATTGTATACGGGCCGTTAATCTCGTTTCATTGCGTCATCTGTCTCTACAGTGATGGCTAATGAACCAATGCAAACCCCACAGGTCCCTGGGTTGCGGGTGGGGGGGTGGGGGGTTGTCTCTGCAGAAGAACTGCAGCAGGGCTGGCTGGTCTTGTCAGCTGGTTGTGTTCAAGTGTCAGCTCGGCTCTCTGGATCAGCTTGCTTTTCAATGGCACCACCTCCCCTCTAATCCCTGCCTGTCATTCCTCTGCATTCACAGCTCAGGCCCTCCCCTGCACAAGCCCAAAGCATAACAGACTTCTCAGTGTATTCACACATCTCTCTGCCTCTCTCCTCTCTCTCTCTCTCTCTCACTCAGTTCAATTCAGTTCATTTCATTTAAATTCTATTTAAGTATGCGTCAATTGCTGCATATTTGAATAGAAACCTGTGCTACCAAAGCAAACGGTCTTGAAAACAAAAGGCTGTTAAACAACCTCAATGATAAAATTAACAAATTAATTCAATGATCAATCCCACTGTCAATCCTAGTGTTTCTTATTATGTCATACTCCTTTCGTCCTTTCTCATTTAACTTAAAAGTCTGAATTTACTCCTTAATGTGATTTAATGTCATGCCAATAAAAGCTCAAAGCAGCTTTGGTTGCAGCAAAATGATATCATTTGACTCCACTTCTCTCCCTCTCTGTCTCTCTCTCTCTACTATGGTAATGTGCATTCCTGCCTCAGTTCAGCTACCATGACAACTCCTGGGTTTTTCTCCTCATGCAGGATTGTGGGACCGGAGGGACTTTACAGAGTATGTCCTCTACTGTAAAAGACAGCACGGACACCTCAACCGAGGGAAAAGGCTACTCACGCGTCAGGTGCGGGGGCCGTTATGGAATAAGTACAGCGGTGTCTTTCCATGCAATATGGTGAAACACACAGAGTGTCATGGGTTGATCTCTGTTATGCTGGCAGAGTGGAAGGTTCATCAGTACAGTGTCAGGGTTTTTGGATGTTCTGAAAACTGTCAGTGTCGTAGATGTACAGATCATTATTGCACCTCAAACGCACACACTGATAAACTAGATCCTTCCTCCGTCGTACCATGAGCCAAACTCATGGAAGGCTTGTTTCTCTGAGGGAATGTTGAATGTTGAACCCTTTCACAATTACTGTCTAATGGATGAAATTAAAGCTCCCCTCAAAGGTTAATGCATTTCCAACAATGCTGGTTTGATACTTATGGCAGTTCTTGGTCAGAAGAGACATTAGTGATTGCATAAATGCACATATTATATTGTGTCGTTTAATTAGACCGGCCAGCATGTTGTGACACTGTGTGGTGGAGATGCTACTTGTTATCATAGACTAAGGTATTCTTACTGTTCAGTGTGCCTTCAAAGTGCACGCCGCCTTAATGAACACTATGAGTGTACAGACAAGGTAGCAGCTTAATTAGGCTATAGACTGAAACAAAGGTAAACATCAACAGGAGAATATGGTAACATGCTGATTTTAGCAGTTGCGTTATTAATCATGTTCACCATCTTAATTTAGCGTGTTAGCATGAACAGCAGCTAATTAACACTAAGCACATTCATTCTCTGAGTGGTTGATCAGAGCGACTGGCCAACCCCCTGACATAGCCATCTATAGAGCCACAGTGCTACTGAAAAGTCGCAGTTTGGTTAAAATTTGTTGTTTCTTGCGTACTGAAAAGGACATCACAACATATGTGAGCACACTGAAAATTGCTCATGCAAACCACGGTGTAAAAACAGCGCGTAAAGTTTGTATTGCTGGCGGTGCTGTATGCTGAATGCTCAATAAATCCATTGGTTTGTATTCCCAGCTGCTCTGGCGGCTCCATTAGCCATTTAAGAGCTTCTGCAGTGTTGGCTGATGGCTGATTCTGTCAATGTTGCTTTAGATAGCTGTGTCAGTATGGCAAGGTGACTGTGGCTGAAAGCAGAATGGGATTGACCTTTGAACCTCCAGCTACTCAGCTGTGATAAAATGCTGACACAATGGACTTCCACACCCCCTGAGTGTGTCTCTCTGTCTCTGTGCCTTCCTCTCTGTCTTCTCTCTCTCTCTCTCTCTCTCTCCAAAGTCCAACCCCATGTATTATCTACTCGCTTTAAAAGCCAGCTAATTAAATCACACATCATAAATACACCACTCCTGACTTCTGTGCTTGCTACACGTGTTGATGCGTATGTATATCTACAAAATCCACCCAGCAGCACTGGAGAAATGCCTGCTGTTGTTTTCCAAAGTCATGAAGCAGTGAATCTAAACTTTGTATCTACGTACAAACGCACTCGCAACCTGAATATTTGAATATCTTTAACCTGAATATTTGCAGCTTGCGCGCTGCAATTTGAATAAGGCAACTGGAAATTCTTGGCGGGGTGGTTTCTCTGTGATTAACAGCAGTGCAGATGGTTTACAGCTGCCTTTTACCGAGGGAATTAACTCTTAATATTTACAATGAGGCCAACGCAGAGCCCTTGGCAGCTGTTCTGCAGTCCCCAGTGCCAGAAACAAGTATGAAACCCTAAGCTATTCTCAGGGCACAGATCACACCCCTGCCTGCTGTCCAAACTTATATATATATCAATAGTGTATTGGGTGGACTGCTGTGATCAGATGTGTTTTAGCTGTTTAGATACAAAGCACAGCTGTGAGCAACAGTGAAAGCAAGAGATTACAGGTGTTGCTGCTGTAACTACCTAATTAGAATTAAATCTTACAGAATGGAAGTGTCAAACTTGGTGCATATACGGAAGAGAGAGTGAGAAATGGAGTATTTCGCTCTTAAAAAGAAGCTGAAGAGATGAAGAGACGTTAAAGTAAACATCGCTTCCCTCTACTCATCATTCATTTTTTATCACCATCCTCTCTCCACATATTGACATAATGTGCAGCCTAATGATGAGATATGCTCAGTGTAGAGACATCTGGGCAGCCCCGCAGCACACTAAATGTGAAGTGGATTGCTGCAGAGATTTGTCAGTAAACGCTTCTGGAATGAACACATTGATAATATACTGTAGCTTCTCATAAAAGACTTACTACTTACTGTCAGAGTCTGTAAAATCATTAAAATCAAGCATCCAACTCTCCAAGCTGGCAAAAGTGGCTACAGCTGCGTTCAAAAAGCCGTCCTGTTTCATCACTGCCTAACGCTGAGCTCACACTGTGGAGCTTTGTTTTCAGGGGCAGAACAAATTCAAGCTAAACACGTTCCTGACTGCAGTTTTATGTGAGTGTGCTGCTGAAGACATCAAGGAGTTAACAAGAGGCTGCAGCCATGCTAGCGGCTCTGGGAGGCTGTAGACACAGAGGTGCTAATGTCAGCACACTAATGTGCTTATAATGACAATGCTAACATGCTGGTGTTTAGCAGGTACAGTGTTTACCGTCTTCTCCATCTTAGTCTTAGCATGCTAACATTTGTTAATTAAACACAAAGTACAGCTGATGCTGATGGGAATGTCATTAGCTTTCAGGTTTATCCCAGAAAATAACCTATCAAACATTCTTGACCTGACAATGGCATTAAAGAAGAAGCCAGAGGATCACCAGTGATGACAATTCATTTTGAGGGCAACGCTGATGTCTGTACCAAATTTTATGGCAATCCATGCAGTAGTTTTTGAGATTTGTTGGTTTGAACTCCAAACCATAAAAGCCAGCCACGAGAGGAAAAGTCAGAGGATCACCAAAGTCATCATGATTCATCCTTTCAGGACCACAAATGTCTGTACAACATTTAATGGCAATCCACAAAATAGTTGTCAAGATGTGTCACTAATACTTTAACCTCATGGTGGGGCTGGAGGAAAAGTCAGGGGATCATCAAAGTCAGTAAGCTACATCTTGTGGCGACGCTGATTGCCCTCAGAGGACGGTGTGAATTTCATGGTAATCCATCCAATAGTAGTTGAGATATTTCACACACCGCAAGCATGTTTATGTGCCTTCCCCTCACGCTCATCTTCCCCCACTGAACACAGCAGCGAATAAGCAGAAGCTCTCTAAGGAGACAGGATGTACCATTACTCCGAGGTATTCCGACCCCCTGCTCGACTTCCACCTCATTTGCAGTGTGAAGTACATCTAACAGTGACTCCAGCATCTAAAACATTTGAACATTAAATAAAACGGTCATAAAATGATCCTGGAGGAGTTTTTATTGCGCACAGTCCAACTACTACATCCTGCAGTTTGCTGCTGCGGTTGAGCAACATCCCAGTGTGGGCTTTTCTTTACGCCACAATGGGAACATAGAATAATATACACAAATGCAGCAGGAATGACCGCAGACCAGAATGCCCTTATTTTAATCTGGTAACACACAGCATCCCAATGTACACAGTGCTGATCACCGCTGGTGCTGAAAAATAGCACACTGTGGGCGTATTACAGCCACACTGGACCCATTGTGTATGAGCTGCATAAAACGTCAGCTTGAGATCCATTAAAATGCAGGCCGGCCTGCTGACCAGCCTGCTCTTAATTCACAGCAAAAAGGGAACATGTGGTTAAACGTGCAATGCGAAGGCATGTGTGGCTCTCTCACTGCTTTTCTCGTGCTTCCTCACGCTCAATCAGCGGAGTCGGGAAAATGGCCACTCCTGACAACTCACCAACACTTCATTAGAGCTGCAACGATTAGTCATTTAATTGATTAGTCAATCCAAAGAAAATGAATTGCCAGCTATTGTGATAATTGATCATCTGCTGGTTCAAGCTTCTTAAATGTCAGGATTTGCTGCTTTTCTTTGTCATTTATGTAAAGTAAATGAAGAATCTTTGGGGTTTGGACAGTGGGTTGGACAAAAGAAGCAATGTGAAGACATCACGTTAGGCTGTGGGAAACTGCGATGTGCATTTTTCACAATCTTACAAAACAAGTGATGAATCGATTACTTGTGCAAATAAGTGGCAGATAAATTGCTAATGAAAATAATTCTTAGTTGTAGCCCCGGACGTCATCATTCATGCCTTTGGATGGTGTAATTGGAGTGATGAGTGTGCGTATGTCATGGTCATGTGATCTCCATTTAAAACCACAGTGACACCCGGTCCCTGCTCTAAGAGCGTTTAACCGCTGTAATGAGATGCGAGAGAAATTATTAAGTGCAAATCACAGTGAGGTGCTGCTGCTGCGAGCTGTGCTAATCAAAGTAAATGATGACCTTAGCAAAACACACATTTATCTGGCTTGGGGCTGTGTGTGTGTGTGTTTGTTTGTTTGTGCGTGTGTGTGTGGGGGGGGGGGGGGTTGCTCTGGTAATGACATTGTGACGTTAAGCAGGGGAATGCAGTATATCTATTTAACACCCCAGTGAAATATTAGCTTCCTGGTTGCCCACTGAATGCATCTCCACTGCAACCAAACGGCCTCACGTTTAAGGTACACTATACAGAAACTATGCAACACTCAAACCTGTCCCCTCCTGGCTGACTCAGCCCCTGACCACACAGCCCGGTGCACCACATGCAGCATCACATCCCTGCATAATAAAATGAGTGACGAGGCATCTTGCAAATATCTTGTGAAATAATATGTTTATCGTGTGTTGATGGCATTGTTTGTCTACATGACCCACGACTACACGAACAGCTGCCTTTAATTAGCCAGCAAGTTTAGCAGTCTTCACTCTCATACTCTCATAGGCCTAGTACTAATTAACACAGTAACATAGTAACGTCATTACAAAGCCTCATAATGTGTCGAGTTACAAAGAGCAGTCAACAAGCCAACAGCAGCATTAGCTAATTGTGCCGGCACGGTAGCTAGCTTTTTATAAAGTCCTAACCTCACCTATCTGTTATTGGCTGGGGGCTACACAGCAGGGTCTCTGCAGATCAATACACCACCACACACTGCTGGTGGGTCATGAGTGATTGAGAAGGATTACTTTTGTATGAATCTATATATTGTTTTTTTTAGGAAAATCCTGCACAGTGTACCTTTGACGAGGATGTATTGCATTGTGTGATGCATTGTGTTGTTTGTAACACAAATTAGTGTTGTAACAGACAAAAATATTTAATGCTTTCTATGACATTTATTTCTTGTTTTAAGACAACGCACCTTTTTTGTATTTGAGAAAGCATTGCAGTATAAAGTATAAAGGTCAGAGCTAAATATTTTGACCGGTGCAGAAGTCAGCTTTAGGTAGGAATAAGGCTGGTTATTAAACGCATGATTCCAGGAACCATTAGTTTAAGCTTTCTTTGGGTTAGACAGCCAGCAGCTACTGTAATAAATCTAACCAGAAAATGGGCCAGGTAAAGTGTAACTGATCAGATCAGAAGAGCTGCAGGTCTGAATAAAGGCAGTATGTGGGTTTGTTTTACATCAGCAATACGTCTTATTTTTTGGGGAAAAAGCAAAGCAAAAGAAAGATGGATGAAATAAATATTTATGTTGTAACTAAGACCCCGTCTGTTCATGTATCCCAATTTTTAGACTTTTTAAAGAACTGTACCAAGACAAACAGACAAACATGTTCTTCAGTGATATGTTTTCATTTTTCACAAGCATTTATAAACTGAGACATCGTCACAAATCATTAGGGCTGTCCTAAACGATTATTTTTCTCTCGATTAATCTATAGATTATTTCTTCGATTAATCGATTAGTCAAGCGATTACTTTTTTGCCTAATCTAGCAATTATTTTTTTGGTTTGATGATTATTAAATTACAAGAACACTTCTAAATACTTTTCTTATTTAAATTCTTTATTTATTCATCTACTCACAGCAAGAAGGTTGCCGGTTTGATCCCAGGGTCGGGTGGGGCCTTTCTGTGCAAAGTTTGCATGTTCTTCCCGTGCATGCGTGGGTTCTCTCCGGGCACTCCGGCTTCCTCAACATTAGGTTGAGTGGTGACTCTAAATTGTCCCTAGGTGTGAGTGTGAGAGTGAATGGTTGTATGTATGTTGCCCTGCAGTCGGCTGGCGACCGGCTCAGGGTGTACCCCGCCTCTCGCCCATTGACAGCTGGGATAGGCTCCAGCCCCCCCCCAACCCCGAAAGGGATAGTTGGGGGTATAGAAGAGAAATGAATGAATGAATGAATTTATTCATCTATATTTGCAAACCCAAATCAGTTTGCCTTAACCTGAAAAATAGACACATAAAGCAGAGTGCACATTGAAATATTAGGACAATGATTTTGAGAAGGCACATTTTATATATTAGTACAGTCATGGACTATACTAAGCAGACCAGTGTTTCCTCTCTGATTTTTTTTTAAGCAGCGGGGCAGGACATCACCCTCACCCCTAGTTAAATAGGATCTGGCATACTGTGCTGCGTCCACGGTCTCTGCTGCTACAGAGAGCTCGCCGGAGCAGTGTCGCAGTACATACAAAAATAGATAACACGTGTTTATATCTATGGATACATAAAGCAGCAGAACCAGTAAAAGTACCTACACAATTTGACTAGAGTGAATCGTATCAGCTTCGCTACATAATGTTCAAAGCTGAAATACTGTTAATATGTTAAATTGAAACAACGGTCTGGTAATATTATGGTAACACAAGTTACCGTCAATGTTGCAAAACCAACTCATTCATGCTACCGTGTTACCGTAAATTCGCATTAGTTAGTTAGTTAGTTAGTTAGTTAGTTGGACGTACGATTCTCCAGCCTTTTGCTTTCTGTCGTCCTCCAGCAGCACACCTGGATGTCGCCGCTTCAGGTGCTCATTCATAGCTGTGGTGCTGCTGTAGTTACGCCATCTCAGCTTTGCAAATGCTGCAGACGACCAGGTCATTTGTAATCTCTTCAAAATACGTCCATACTTCTGACTTCTTTGACCATGTTTTTTTTTTTTTTGGCTGTTTAGTGGTATCACTTCTGCCTTCATCTCCATTCGAGACGTTAGAACATCTAAACTCCACCATTTTTTTTGCCTAATTGACAGTATGTTGTACGTGTCGACGTATTTACGTAATGGACGTAATCGATTAGGTCGATTAATCGGGACAGCGCTACAAATCAGTGTAAGACATACATTACCTCCATCGACATTGCCCAAGACTAGAATAAAGGAACAGACTTCAAAAACCCCAAACTATCCTTTAGTGCTTGCCTCTCAAAGGTAGCTGCCATACTAACATTAGGAAGCCGGTGTTAGCTCGCGAGCATGGTAGCTATTAGCATTTGTACTGCTGTCCTTCATGAAGCCATCAATAAAATCCTTACTTGAGGTTTCTTATCAGCATCACATTACATGACATTTTCTCATCTCCTCTCTTCTCTGCCTACTGTCACTGAGCAATGACAGCAGAACCTGATTGGTCCTTGTGTGCATTCAAAGTGCCACTAACTGTGGAAGCGTGTGTACACGCACATGCTTGCATTTCATTGTGTGTGTATCTGAGTGTGTTCTCTTGTAAATGGCTCACAACATGGAGCATGTAGGTGTTCATTCTCCTAATCTATTGTACTCCTATGTTATTATCAGGGACATCCTCATGTTCTTCCTCCTAAAACATCCTCCCACAACCACTCACACAAAACATCTGACAACACTGTGCAGATTACTGGTCTTTCATCCAACTTATCCTTTGCTAACTTGTTTGTTTAAATTGCAGCAAACACATTGAAGTGTGACAAAGTCCTTCCAGGGAGGGAGCAGATAAAAAAGTTCCACGTTAAACTGTGACATGTAAATCATTGTTGAATACTGTATTAGGTTTTATGGACAATAAAGCCATCATTCCAGCCTCCAATTTATGAACTGTCAAAGAACATTAGTCCTCAAGCGAATGGAGTGTTTTAATGGCAGAAAAATTGAGAGAGAGTGGGCTAGAGTTTCCAGATAAGCCCTTAGAGTGTGTGAGAAAGACCTCTTCCTTATCTCCCACTCTTTTATTCATACACTGCTGTATTTCCGCAGCTCGTCACAGAGACAAGCTGAGACTGCAGAGAGAAATGAGTGACTTTGAAACGTCACTTGTGAGATGGAGAGAGGAGAAACTGAGGTCAGTAGTTCTTTCTCCTCTCTGCCTGTGCTTCCTATCAATTTCTGGCGTGATGTTTCATGAGAAACAGTATTACCAAAGTTGCATGTAAAACGTAGCCTTTTACATACTCAGTCCCCAATGATATGGTGAAATATTTAATGTGAAGTGATCTTGCAGTCATTTTGACCTGCACTTATTTCACGGTAAACTCTGCCTCAAGCCGTGTGAGCTATCAGAGGGCACGGAACTGAGCGACCAATAGCTGTTAGACTTTCAGTCAATGGCAGATGCTGGGAGGAGTGAAATTCAGCATACCTCCGTAGCGCCACAGCCCTGCATTCAGCTGCACGCTAAGCGCCAGCTCGATGTGACACGTAGAGTCTTCTGCCCAGCAATCAGCTGGAGAGCTCCAGCCTGCAGAGTCCTGGCACTCTGAGGCCGCGAATGAGAAAGAGAGCCATGAGGAATCTTCCTCAGCTCAGTCAGAGCAGAGTGGTGATGATAGCGATAATGATGATGATTGAGATGATGAATCAGAGGGCTTCAAGAGCCCAAGCGACAGCGAGGAGTTTAGCACATCTATTATTCCTGGCAATCAGAACACCAGCTTGCGCTGCTCCATCTCCTTCTGATACTGTGGTGAGTCTCTTCTTCCCTCGCTCTCAAGTCCACTTCCTCTATGCGACTTTTGAAAACTGGGAACCTGGACTGCTCGAGGGCTGCAATCTTAAGGTGCAAATGCCTGCAAACATTGTCCGGCAGCTAATCAGGATTTCAGTATTCAGTTCTAAATTTATGACAAGAGCAAGGCAAACTGTCACATAGCTAAATATTTTGAGTTAAGTACGGTTTTGCTTATGCTGAGCCGAACATTAGATATGTGGAGAAAATGAGTCAGTAGTCAAAAAAAAATCCCAGCAAGAACAAACTTGAGTACTCTTATTTCTGGCATGATGAGCATGAGAGCATCATCATGCCTGCACCAAACCGCAAAAAACCAAAAGAAAAAAGTCTACACGGTCTGAAATGAAAATGGGAAAAGCATTACAACCACACAAGGAGATTATACAGCTTGCATGAAATATTAGGAATGTATAAAAGTAAGATGCTGTTGTCTCAAAGAGGACCAGCAGCTTGATTAGGATAAATCAGCTTTGATTCCTTCATAACTTGCTACATGCAGCACCAGCGGTGAGTAGCGGCAGTGGCAGCATGACATCTTCCTCCAGACAAGAGCAGAAACACAGGTCTGCGTTCAGGAGATGATGATCTTTGAGATGACATTTGAAATTTGAAATAGATGACATTAATATTGAACCGTGCAGCGTCTCGCTAAAGAGTATTGTTACTTATTCATTGTGAATCTAGCTACCTGCCTGCTGCAGCTCCATGCTGTGAAACATGCTCTGTGAGTACACACTGGATCAAACAGATATGAAAATAACTTTAGCTCCCCTTTCCTGGCATTACAGCTACCTTTCGAACTGATTCTGACTGCTTTTTTAATGTTACATGGCCCTTCATGGTCTGACACATGCTGTGGTTCTGTTGGATTAGTTTTTATCACCTTAACACATTGTGATGCTTTTGAATTCTGTTCCTATATCATTTTTCCTTTTTATTACATTCCCTCAGTTGCCTCTCTGCCTTTATTTTCATTCTCTTTTATCTGTTCTTGACATTTTACTGAATGTAATGTTATTGGAAAGCACTTTTATTACGAAGCGCTTTGAAAGATGGGAAAGTACTTATCGCTACGAAAAAGTTGTGTTATAGTCAATCTCGTCCAAATGCAACCAATGTAATGAAAATAGAGAAGCCTTTCCAAAGCCAGACATTAAATATGCTGCTCGACGTTAGCCTGAACCTTGTGGACTCATATCCAGACTCTGGAACTGTTATGGTCTATTTAACCGTGTTGTAAATGGATGCAGACATTTGTTTGTCTTTTGTAGCGTTCATATCGTATTCATGATGTGGAGCTGCTACCAGCTCCTGCTTGAGTGGGCCTCGTGAGGTTGAAAGTGTCTGATTTCTCAATGAAAGGCTGAGCCATCGCTTCAAACGAAGATCTCACCAATTTATTTCTGACATTCCCATCATTGGAAACAGATTCCCAATCAGGAGGCCATTGGTTTGATTCCTCTGGTCTGGTTCCAAAATGTAACTAGAAAATGAAACGCTCATTTTCCTCAGCAGCTTCTGTGGAGATGCCCTTAATCCAGTTGCAGACCCTGTCCCCCCTCAACATGCTGGTACTGGAAGCTTGCAGGCACCAATGTGTGAATAGATGTTTTTTTTCTGCAGGTAAATAGACCAAACAGGCCTCCTTGAAATGCGGAGCTGGAGAAAGCATAGCAGTAAACACAAAATATTCTGCCCCAACCTCCTCTAAGATAACAATCTACAGAAGAATACTTAACCCGAGCGCTGCAGGCATTATTCACAGATACTTCTGCAGTGTTTTGCCTTTTGAAGAGTCCTTTGTAAATTCTTTCGACGAGCACCATGAATAAACGCTAACTCTCACATGCACACATCATACAGGTTATACATAGGGTACGGTTCAGCTGTCTCTTTTAACTGAAAGATCTTGTATTTATTCTGTTTCGCTCTGTTATTCTCTTTTTTGAACAACACAATTGCAAGAGACCTCTCAAAACAGCAGAAGCCAAGAGCTGTCAAGGTTTCCCAGATTTTCTACACCCTGTTATCTCACCATCACAACTTAATTATCTTGTAATCTCAAGATAACAAGCTCTTTCCTCGTGATCACATATTAATTATCTTGTCATCCCAAGATAACAAACTTTGTTTTCTTGCTAAAAAAAAAAAAAAAAAAGGGCACTGCTCCACAGAAATGCAGAGCTTTATTGTTTTTGGCTCAAGCTGGCGGCACGCTGGTTTCTAAAGCCCTGAAGTTGGTCAGATATTGTAACACCCACATTTCAATAGAGCTGGGCAAGTCACACTGTCAATCAATTACTCATTACTTCTAAAAACAATAATTAGATTACTAATCACTCATCATAAAGATGAGGGTTAATTAATGCACAGATATCCCTGATGCAGTTAGAGCAGTCCAGATTATTATGGCATGGATTCAAATGGAGTCGATTTGTCATTCTGTGAACTCCAGCATAGCATAACAAAAACAGGTCTCAAGATTAGTAATGCTGTTTATGCCAAACTTCTACACTACCTACATGAAGTCACATCAGTAACATCAGATAATTTTTTGCCTCTTTGAAGGGCGCAGGAGTGAAAATTAGTCGTCCTCAACATTTGCTGTATAATGGTTTCAGAATGATGAAGTCCTTAGGAGAACAAAATAGGATGTAGGCTCTACAAGATGACTTTTTTCCCCTGGGTAACTACCATATTTTTACCAAATTATGTAAAGATTTTAAGGCATTCTATCATCTCAAATAGTTTTAAAAATAGTGCATACCGCTAACAAAAAAAGACTTGAAAACATAAGTTGTCATTCCCAAATGTCGAGATTTTATTTTCATGCTTTTTGTCAGTGTTAACAAGTTCAGTATTGTCATTTTACACACAGATTTCAGGGGGTCAGTGTATCATATCAAGGTTCAAATATCTATGATAAAGCAAGAATGACACCTTTTGCATATTTAATATTGCTACACCGAGTCACTGGATGAGACAGCTTTCTGCTCATGATCCTGTGCTGACAGAGCTCTGTGCATAACTGACTGATTGATCAACTCGTTGATACAATTAACTGCACAGCATCGCTCTCTTTGAGTGACACAGACAGGCATCCAGATATCTATAAGAGGACAAAGTTTCAGCAGGGACAGAGCTGTCCCTCGTCTCCCTGCTATGCGAACACCTCACTACAAATGACTCCTGTATGAGCACAAAGTGGAGCCGTGGCCGCTCTGGCTGTGAGGGCAAACGGCTCTCTGCCTGTCGCTGCCGCCTCTCTGAAAACCACCCCCTTCAGAGGGGCCATTCCTCCGAGGGGCCCCCATGCACAAGCTGCTGATGCTGCAACAATGAAGCAGCAGGACCTCTGACAGCAGCAGCCAGCGGCCATTATCTCAGTGCATTGTGTGATCACGTCTGAGAGGACTGAGAGAGTATGTGTATGTTTTGGTGTGTATTTTGCCTTGGTGAGCACTTAGAAAAATGTCTTTGCATGTGTGCGACTGTCCCTCTTTATGTTCCTGTGGTTGTGTTCATGTTTGTGTTCATTTAAAGTCTCTGGCTGACCATCTTGTCCTTACAAAAGACCAGCTCCCAGGCCTTTTACCTCCTATAGAAACGGCCTAAGTGGGCACTTACAGCTGCCTTGCTAGTGCATAGGAACTTGATTAATGGTGTTTAGATAGACTGCCTTTGTGGGTTTGCTCCACTAAATCATATGGCAGAGGAGGGTTTATTACGCAAACTAGAGGAAAATACAAATCTAACAGCCCCATTGCACATCCACGCACACAACAACATGTTCTTCTGTGTTAAGCTGCACCAGGGCCAAAACTGAAAATGCAGGTTTAATGAGTGTTATTAAAAGTGAAGTAGGGATGCATAGTTTCAAGCTACCTCAAATAAAGACATTTCCATCAGCGGCTCGGTTGATGCCCTTAAAGGATTTCTTTGCACAGATGTCCTGAAATTTAAACATTATTTTTTCAACCTTTTCGAGCCTCCTACGTGGAAAAATTGCTTGGTGCAGTTATGCAGCATCTGATAAACTAATCAAAGTAAGACAAATCAAAGACATGAGCCTTTGGAATCTTTTCTCCCTCTGGGGTTCGGTGCATCTCGAGTTGTCAGCAATACATCTGAAATTACAAGCCAGTCATTCAGCTCTACACAGACATACGTTGTTATAAGTCTGAAGCCATAATCCATCAAATATGAACTGCACTGTGTCCATTACTTTTTCAGCAGTAGTGTCCGTTCTCGACTTAGGCAATAAGTCATGACTGACAGCGAGTTCACTGATAAGAAGCTTTGAGATCCAGTGTTCTTTTGCTCTGCGGGAATAGTTAAGTTCAGACTAGAGTTCATATGAGGACGTATCTGTAGTGTTGTGCAGCTACTGTACTACACATACTCAGTAGCGCAAACACTCAGTTGAGGGGTTTCATTCTCTCTAGGACCTGAATACTACCAATAGGCCCTGAAATGTTTGTATACTTGTGAGCACATCTGCCCACATGAAACATTAGGATTAATTAAGACTACAATCTAATGTTTGGTTCATCAATCACACACCTGTTTTCAACAATTGCGTGCGTTTCTGAATCCAAACCACTCATAAATGTTAAGTGCTCTCAATGGATCTTGACTGTCATTAATCAATATAATGGTAACAGTATCCACAACTGCACCACCTCAGAAATCTCACTGCCTGTTAAGAAAATACATGAGAAGTATAAAATAAGACACTAATAAGAATATCTATAGGAGACCGTGGAGCAGGTGAATGCCGTGCTGTGTTCGAAGTTACTAGAAAGCAGGTGCATCTACACCTGTGGCCAACTATTGGGACATGTAAACCACAGAGCATATCTCTGGGATCACTGGGGATGTGTTGGTGGCATTGTTCCAAGAGCACAGAGAGAATAGAGAAATCTTGCTCAGTGCTGAAGCTACTCGCTGAGCTGAAGGGGCAGGACCCTGTCAGACTGTGGGTTTACCACGAGGAAATTTCTGAATCACTGCTGACTCAGGTATAAATTGTGTTTTTCAGAGAGCAGAGCAGAGCTCCTCCTCTGGTTTGATGAACACCCCCAAAGCGTGGAAATTTCTCTCTACTAATGATTTACATGCAAATGTGTTTGAATCATGAATGAGGCTCAGTGTTGTGCACTTGGAGCTCTCAGAGGTGCCAGATGAAATCATCACCAAAATAGCATAAAAGTGCATTTGTAAAAACATGCAAACTAGGAACTGCTTAATGAGAGCCAGTGAACGCTTATATTTGCCAAGGGATGTCAATGGTTAACTGGCAATCGGTTAACCACCGAGAATATTTTTGACCCATTACGCAAGTCCGTCTTTAGGTCAATTTGCATACACACACATACACACAGTGTGATGCACGACGGGCTGAGGTCCAGTTGGTGCGCTTCATGGTTGATACCCACATGCTGCCAATCAGTGAGGTAAAGGGCAAGAGATTAACAAGGAGTACGTCATGCCACCGAAACGAAAACTCCATCACATCTACTCACTTTATCAGTGCTGACTGGGAGCAGGGTTTCTGTTACCTGGTAATAATCATCATTTTTTACCAGGAAAATCTGTTGAAGTCTGACATATTGAAGTGTCTCTGATCATAATGTCCAGTGAAAATGGTTCCAGAGTTAGATGTGAAAATATTCCAGCTGTACACGCTGCTCCCCCGCTGCTTCTCTGATGTCCGTCCCCTTTCTGGCTCCTCTCATGATTTGGTGAATTAAGGGTTTACCAGCTCTAGCATGGGAAAATAGTGTCCATAAACCCTGATAATATTTTACCATAATTTCCCTCATTTGTCCAGGATATTAAAATCTTCCAGGACATGTGGACCAAAACCCTTACTGTGGGATGCAGTGCAGCGTGTTCCTCAGCTAAACATTAACCAGTTTGTTCCCGGTTAATGGATGTCAGACGAAATTAAAATGAACCAAAACTTCCATCCCTACTTAAAACACTATTCAAAATTGCATTTGTATGTGATCATTATTAAGCTACCATGTCCTTCATAGACAAGCTAGCCAGATATGACCTTTCCTGCTGATTCTATTTTGCTTATATCATTTCATATGCATCTTTCACTTGATGTGGATTTGCTCTTTGGTTCTCTGGTTCTTTGAATGTACTGTCAAGATAAATTCCTGGACATATACTATAATTCTCAACTAAAACTACCTGACTGTGATTCTGATAATGTAATTTAGAACATGTTCATTATTCCATCAACAATAGCAGTGTAAAGTATATAATTACCCTTTTGTCACAATGTCCCCGGAGTTGTGAAACATTTTTCTTATGGCAGATTCTTGGCACTTGATACCTGTTCTGCAAGTGGTGCACAAAGCCAGCCGTGACAAAGATGGAGATACAAAGTTATTCCAGGACACTGAGAATATGTAGGCCTATTATACTGTGGAGCAATAGGCCGACTGCTCCGCTCATCTCCTTTCGCTTCCATTATTCTCCACTGATAAATGACTCTCACAGCTGCCCTTGATAAGAGCCTTCCCTGCCAATTCATCAGCTCACAATTCAAGGCTTTACACTTGGAGGAGAAAGATCTACAGTTGCAGTGTTAGTGACTCATGGCTTCCTATCAAGGAATGGACTAACACCACATGTGGCAAACACATTCTTTAGCAGGGTGTCAATATATACCAGCTGCATGTAAACAGGTGCACACACTCAGATAGATAGATCTATGTTCACTCTTAATTGTATTGTTTTTTGGCCCTGGTTAAAATTATGTTATTACTTTACTGTCTTTCTTTTCTAACATAGTATATATTAAACTGCAGACACATGTAATATCATATAAACTGACTGTTGCAGTATTTTAGATTTTTTTTTTTTTTTTTTTTTCTAGCCCCATCACGAGGTCAGAGTTTTAATTTGTCTTCTATTTTGGTTAAGGACCAAATATCTGCAAAACCAATGGCATTTCCATCAACAGCTACAGTTATACTTGAAAATGCTTGCATGCTAACATCCTAAACTAAGAGGACCTGCTAAATATTATCTTCTAACCATTGGTGTATTAGCATTCAAATGGTGGATGTCCTGGTCACATGAAGTGCACCTTAGTCCGCTCACTCACCAGGTCATCCCTTAAACTTTCAGTTCTTTTTTCTTTCCAGAGGGAAAGGTGTTTTATGTGCATCAAAGTAAAGCTGCTGTTTTTACAAGATGAATCCAAGATGAGCATCACCCAGCATTTTAAGGAGCCCTGGCTCTAACTTTCATGCTTTCCAAGAAAACCTTTTAATGTACAAACACCTAAATTGCAAGTGGAAAGGAGCCTTCCCCTATTTATGACTCCAAATGCAAGTAAACACAATGAGTGAAGTACATTGTAGGGGTGGGAATGTGCAGGGTGGGACAACTTATTTAAGCCGGAGGCACAGCAAAGGAGCAAACTCCTTGCAGTCTGATGCACTGGTAATCCAGGATGGAAGGCATGTCAGCGACAGTCTGTGTCTGTGCTGTCACTTCCCATCGCTCAGACAATGTATCACTCCATTCATAGCCCAACCGGGCTTTGATGTGCCTGAATAAACGCAGTAACACTGTCCTCTTTTAAGCCGGTAAGTGGGTGGATGTTGCTGACTCTTAATCTGTGTATCTACATGGTTCCCTTCTCTATGATCAAATTCGCAAACTTCAAATTAGAGCCGCGGGGCCCCTAAGTGTATTTAGTGAGGGAAGGGCATGGGTTTCATGAAGCATAATTACCGTTCATAACCTGAGGGCTTGCAAGGTTTCTTTTCAACACTGCTTATGTAAATATTATCTTAAGGCCCTTGGTAAATTAAACAGTTCCACTCTCTGGCATAGCCTTGTGCGGATGTGTGAAGAACCAGGAAAGAAAGCCTCAAGGAGCCAGATTATTGTACAACAAAGATACGCTGACTGTGGACAGAAAGAAAAGATACTCCATTGTTGTACTTGGGTATGACAGTGCTAATGCTTTCAGACTGGAAGCCCTATATTTTAGGGCTAAAACATAATGAACTTCAAGTAATGCTTTTCTCCCACAGCATTTTCAAAATTAAGTCTTCCTGTTCACTGATAACAAAGAGAGGTATTTGTGCGTTCCTTGTTTGGCTCTGTGCTTGCAAAGTCATCTGCATGCTATTTTGAGAACACAAACAAGATCTAAATTATGGCCTTTCCAAATTTCTAAACCCATTGTAGAGTAATGTGAATGCTTCTTTTCCCTTGAGTTATGCAAATCATTTCAGTGCATGAGGTGGAATTTCTAGATTGTAGCCAGTATTAGAATCAACCAAGCCTGCAGATGATGCAAAATGCATCACTGTGTTTCAATGGAACATTTAGGGAAGGTCTTTATGTGTTTTTGAGCTTTTTTAATACTGAAAATGCAGACTCGCTGTGTTGTCTGGCCAAACGCCAGAGGAAGATCAATAGCCTTCCTGTTCCTCTTATTCTGACTCAAGCATCTGGGATGTATGAAGATTGAATTAATGAGCACTACATGCAACACTCTCCCCCTGCCCACCATTGATTTGAGCTCATCAAAACCTCATTGTGTGAAAGTGTGGTTAGCTTCGAATGGTCTCAACTGGCTTCAGTCAATTAGGCTGCGAATAAGGCTTCCTGTGGCTGACGCCTCTTCTTGTTAAGATGACAGTGATGACAGGGGACATCGAATAAGGGATATTGATGAAAAATGCGTTGATTAATATGTCAACACCAGGCTGATAAATGATGAATGTTCAGTGTTGTTGATGCGAGGCATGAGTCTATTGTGAGAAATGCAATGAAGCACCACAATTTGATTTAACATCAGCACAGCAGAAGCTGCGACATGTGACAATAACGCATATTTAATCAGATTTTTGATTTTCCACCATTACTGAAACTGGTTTCATCCTGCTCAAATAGAGCTACTGTATTCTTAGCTTATTCAAAATCACTTTGTTTGGGCAGGATTACATAAGAAAGACTGAATATTACATTGAAGAAATATAGAAAGACCTCTCAGCATCGCAATCCAAAAGAACCACATACGAAAGCCTGCAAAATTACCATATTACTGTACTTGAATCAGCACCTCTCTGCAACAGTTTCAACACAAATGGAACATTATATTGAAGGCAGGATTTATAGCAGGGCTGTTGCAGTTTATTAGCAGTGGTCAGTTTATTAGCTACGGCTATGTAAGAAATTAACGAGTCAGTATAATAGCATCTAACGGCTCAAAACAAGGACGCTAAATGGAATCCAGGTTCTTTACATCATCTACCTATTTATCTGACTGAACAGTGTTCAGCCCTGACATATATTGCCTGACTGTTTTATAGAGTGCTTCATGAGAGCATTACCCTTACATTAAGGGGAATTCTTTGATGATTCATTCTCACGAATAACAATTTTGTGCTCTTGACTTAAAGGAACAATCAAGCGCAAAGAAATGATGAATTCTACATTTCCGGAGATCAACATAAGCAGGAGTTATTTTCCCATACTGATAAAATCCCCTCAAAAGGCCCCACAGAAGACATGAGTACAACTGTTTTCACATAATAAGTAAGTGACCTTTAAGTGTAAAACCGAGGGAGTTCCCCTTTAATAACGCGTGTGCACAGATTGACAGAACAAAAACAATCCGTTATTCTGTAAAAAAAAACATAAAAGATGTAAAAGATAACAACACAGTGTTTAACAGCCGGAATCACAGAGTATCCCACTTGGATTGTTCGTGACTTGACATTTTGTTACACAGAGGCAGGTGTACTTTAACCAGCCAAAGCCTTTCATGGAAGAATAAACAAGGAAAGCGGAAACAACAGCTAATGTAGCATCAAAACTGTATGTGGAGGGGTGTGTCGAGGGTACAAGCACACATGGAATGAATACAATAAATGAAACATAGCCGCTAACCTGCTGCTGCTGGTATTTCACAGGACGAGCCAAAAGAACTTGTAATTCCCGTTCCTATCTGCTACAACAACAATGTTTCAAGTGCACAATGACAAGCGGTAAGTGACATTTGGCAAGCAACAAACAACCCAAGTGTGGTCAAATAAATACCAAATTATACCTTTTTAAGGTGTGAGGAAGAAGTTCTGACCTCGAATTTGCCTTCAAAGCAGCTTCAGCAATTAGAGACAGAGAAAAAAGCTGAACAAGGGAAGCAACATATACATAAAAACACAAAGCAATTGAGAGAGTGCCCGGGGAAAGCACTCCCTCCCTTCTCCAGTGAGGATATAGCCACATTTGTCTCCAAACAAAACAATAAAACCAGCCAGCCAGTAGTTGTTAATTTCCTCTTTGCTTCAATTGACTCAATAAGCTTTTTTTCCCCCCTTGGAGACAGCAGCCGCTACTCTACAGGTGAAAGCAGGGAAAAGAGAGAGGAGGAAATAGAGAGAGGAAGAAAAGAAAGAGATAGAGTGCCAGCGGCAGAAAAGCAATTGAGGACTTGACTTCCACAAAACCCTGGAAGAACTTAATCTAGACTGCCGTGGGAGTTTTTCATTAGCTTGGCAATCTGTTCCTGCGGTGAAGATGTAAGCTAAGTTATATTTTATAACTGGGAGCTCTGAGACTCTGAGTCACACTGAGAATAAATATGGGAACATTTCACTGGGCCAACAGCTCGCCTAAAACCTTAACATCCTCCAGACTTTATAGACCATCTTAACTCTGTTTTATCTGCAACTTTCACCAGACTTTAACCTTTATTTAATGTATTCTGATCGCATATTTTAACCACAATGAGCAACTGTCATCAGATCCTTTCCTTGAGACTGAGTGTGCTCTGTGGTGCATTCTGCACTTGAGTGACAGGTTGCAACAGGATCGACTGTTTATCATGGAGTCATCTGATCCAGGGTGGAACCAGATTTCACACTCCCTCACTGTCTCATTGTCTGTGAGGAGGCATAGGCCTGCCACTCACCTCCCGGCAAGGACTGCCGGGTGTTTGCTGCATTGGGTTGATGCGCTCGAAAAGTTCAGGTTCATGGTGAAAATGCGGCTGCCTGTGATTCCACCATCCCTCAGCTAAACACCTCAGTTGTCCACCATCTGGAGGAGCCCACTCCCCAGCAAGCTATCAAGAAGCAGGAGGAGAGGGATATTCCTGTCGCTTCCTGCAACAGTGAATGCTTAGAATCTGGTTCCTGTCAACCTTGCTTCCACACCTCACGCCTCCTTGGCCGGTCCTGGTGCAATGATGCAAAGACTTCATAGAGTCAAAGCAGTTAGATCTATTCATGCTTACCGAGAACTGGTGAGGTCCAGGTGACTGTGTTGCACTGAAGGAAGCGTGTCTTCCTGAATTTAATTATTTTCAGCAGCCTACAATTTCAGGTTGTGGAGGTGGACTGGTGGTGGTTCCCATTGAGAATTCTGAATGTTCCCCTTACTCACTTGGAAACCTTTGCTCATTTGAAACACTTGGTTTCATGTTAAATGGCAACTTTGTGTTTTAATCTACAGACCCTCTAAATGTAACTGTGTGGAATTCTCTGATCTTTCAGATTTTATTATGCTTCGCTTTGAAGAAAAGTAAGTGAAGAAAGCTATTTTCCTAATCTTTTATCTTGCTTGGCAGAAATAAAGTGCAGGATGCCCCAGAACCTTCTCCAGCCAAATGAAAACAAATCAGAGATAATTCTCTTTGGTCCCCCAAAGCATACCCCTATTTTACAGAAACATCTTGGATCCTTGTGTACAAATAACAAACCTGCTGCCAGAAACCTGGCCGTAACATTTGACAGTGACCTTTCATTTGAAAAACAAACTGAAAACATTGTTCAATCATGCTTTTATCAATTAAGGAGCATCTAAAAAATGAGGTCTTTTCTGCCTTGGCCTGATCTTGAGAAGGTCAGCCACGCTTTAGTCATTCTGGTGTGTTGTTAAATGCCACATTGCCAGCATTCTGCCAAATAAGGTAATCACACATACAAGCTCCAAACTCCTTCCACATCAGCATTATGAGTCAAAACCTGCACTACAGTGGCATCATGACCTGCTTACATTTAATATGTCTTTTAAGCATGACCCATAATACAGACCCTGTTTTCTGTGGAGGGAAGTGTGAACTCTCATGATAGCAGAGCCAGTGGAGGCCAAGTGCAGAATTATAATCAGCTCTTTCTAACAGAAAAGTCATCCTGCACCGTGGCATACTCCTGATCCTTGGCAACTTTTAATTAGTGTTTGTCCTTCAAGCCTGTGCTCCTCACAGCTATTAAGGCCCTTAAGCCCTTTGCAAATTAATTATAAAAGACTAGGCAGTCATAGTAATTCAATTTGGCCCTGGGCACCAGGCCTGGTCTTTGCCCTAACTCCAGTGTGCCTTTCTATGGGGACAAAGGGTGTCGCGGGAGGTGAGCAAGGGCCAAACAAGTGTTTGAAAATGAATAATCTGTCCCCATATGTCCAAATGAACCACATCTACTTTGAATAACAGACATTTTAGCCATGTTCCTGATGTGCTCATCCACTTTTGGGACTGGCTGTATCTGCTTGTGGGAAGGTGTGGTTATGGATGTCAAAAAATATTGAGAGATGGATAAAAGCATTTGTTGACTTTGCTCTGTTAATGGGATTTGTTGACAACAAGCAAAATACAGAATAGAATTACCAGCCTCATTCTTTATGGAGTCTGCACAGCAAATTAAACAAGATTAACAGTCGACAGCTAGCAGCTTTGTGAGGCTGTACTTAGCACAGTGGTGCATTGAGCTAAACACAACTGTCAGGATGCTAGCATGCTCAATATGACAATGATAACATTCAACATGCTTTAATATAAGTTCACCTTCTTAGTGTGTTAGCATGTTAACATTTGCTAATTAACACTAAACACAAATTATTGCTGAGGTCATAAGTCTTGGACAAATGAACAGTTTGATGATGGCACTGCATGGCAATCACCAAAGTGACTACAATGTAACCTGAGTATGCAATAAATGTCCATACTTCATGACATTCGTTCATCAAATAGTTGTCCAGAAAGGTATGCATGGCTAAAAATCATTAGACAAGCAATTCTATTTGAATCTGTCATCTGAAAAATGTGCTATGCAAAATGATACTTATTTTTTTTAATGACTTTTTGATTACTCATGAATTACTTGGTATTTCTAAATAAATGCAGTTTTTTTGAAGCAGTGATGTTTCTTTCACTTCTGAGGACAGACATTTTTTGGAGAATTTCACAAGCAGAGCTTCAAGATCTACTTTATATGACTGCAGACAAGCTTGATACAAAACTAAAAATACTTGAAGCACAAATCAAAAAGGACCAGACCAATTACTGCGATCTAGCTGATCTTGAGCAGCAGCTGGCAGCATGGCAGATGCACGCATGTGCACACCACACACACACACACACACACACACACACACACACACACACACACACACACACACACACACACACACACAGCAACACAGCATGTCGCCTCAGGGAAGCATCGTCTTTTTCTTTTCTTCTCCTACATCTAAAGTTCTTCCATAAATACAGAGTTCACCTCTTATGAGAATTTTGGTGGCCACAAAAACCTGCAGAAAACCTGAGACATTCTAGAAAATATTTATGATAAAAACAAGAAACAATTAGGGTAGAGAGGGCACAAAAAACAGTTCAATATTCCTATGCACCATACACTATACATTCATATATAATAGAGAAGTGCTACTGTAGGGTTGTGTCTAGTCTAGAAGCCTCATTTTGGGATCAACAATCATTGAGCAACGCCCGCAGGAGCTAAGCTGCACACACAGGAACACAGTGGCTACCACAGGAAGGTAAGTGTTAAAGTAGGCCAATTAGACTGTGGGGATTGGCTGGTCTGAGCTCGAGTTGTGGAAAGGAGGCCAGGACGCGAGATGATGAGCAGCGATTCTCCTCCACTCTGCTGGCAAAGCCCGCCTGGCATATCTGTAACGTCAGAACCATGGACCTGGAAATTTCACCGCCCCACAGAGTCCTGTTCTAGATATGTCACTTAATAATGTGCAGTGCCTGAGAGGTCCCCTGTAGCAGAATGCCTGTTTCCCCTTTGTTTATAACACAGACTGTAAAAGATCTGCAGAGGAAGGGGGTAACTGATCAATACTAGTGATTTTACTGAAGGGTTTCTTTGCTGCTGACATTTCTAGCTTCCAGCTCAGCTTCCAGCCTCAGATTCTGAGGTCACAAACTCATGCTGCCAGCTGCCAACACCTCAAGTGATGAATCAACAGTATTCTGTTCCATAGACCTAATGTTATATGAATGAGCATCACTTAGAGATTTTGTCAGAATTTGGGCCTCAAGCACCAAATTCATTAAATTCATAATACGGAATGGAGGAAAGAAAAGTCATGCACTTACTATTAGACATCTTCTTTACAAAATAATGCATCTGTTGTGGTTAAATGCGAAGGTGTCAATGATTGTGTCACTATCCAGCGCCCTACAGCACCAGGCACCTGGTTCAAGAGTCTCCACTGCTCACAGTGTACTGATATGACAAGAAGTGTCACAGATATGCGTATCAGTTTGTACAAGTCTATGTATGCATCCTTGTACGGCCTCAAGAGGGATGTTCCTCTTCTTTGCAGTAGCCAGTGAGGCCAGTAGAGCTGATTCCATAACGGCAGGCGATGGGCAGTGTATGTTATTTGTCTAGAAAAGATGTGTGTTTGGGACACACTTCTCAGAGCATCTTTTGTCTCTGCCAAAAAGCACCGTTGTATGTCCATTAACAACCTGTCTATAACGGGACAGAGAGAGTGTATTTTCAGATCATCCATGCTGTCTAAGCATGCTCTTTCTAATGGGGTGTCTACAACAAAACCCTCCAGATGTCAAGCTGTTTGGGTCTGCCTTCTCTCGTGTAATGAAGTCTGTGTTGCAATTCCTGTGTTTGTGCACAGGCCTTCTGCTTGCTTTTGGATGCCTTTCCATTTGTCCTCTGTGTGCTTTTCTGAGATGGCAGTGATTACACACTTGGCCAGATCATCTACCGCTACAAGATCAAAACTGGGGGACTGCAGCTGATCTAACATGAATTTGGTTGTTCTGAATACATCCTCAAAAAAGAATGAGATGCAAAACAAACTTCTTGTCAATGATTCCTCTGGCTAGCCAATGACGTCAAGCAGTTTAGTCCTGATTGCTGGGACCAAAAAAACTCAATTCCTGGACTTTTCCTGAACTCCATTGTTACAGCCCAGACAATAAAAGGTCTCATCTTAGCTCAGTGAAAGAAAGACACTTGAATTCAGAAGGTGTACAGTTGTAATCTTCCATAGCCTGAACCAAGACGACGTAACTGCTTACTGCCTCCAACATGGTGAAACGCATTACAGATTTACTCTTTACCTTTTTCTACCTACAATAAATATAAGCATATTTCCTTTCTTGACATTTTGGGAGTTCATTTTCTTCCTTTATTGGATGAGCACAATGCACCTCTCACCTCATCGCTTACTTCCTCTCTTATCATACGGTCATATGTCATTGGGAATATATTTGGCATTTGATTGATTGCTGCCTAATGTCTTGTCCACTGTTGCATCAAACAGTTCCAATGACATGCAGAAGCTCATGGAAATGACCCCTTTCAGATCCCCTGGCAAGTATAGACAACCCCCCCCACCCTTAATGTACTTTCCACTCTCCGTAATTAGTGCTGAATGACCTTTGAGAAGCATGTTTGTTAGTCTGAGCCACATGTCTTTTTTTGTTTTAAACTGTAGAAGATTGTTGTCCCACACTTCCACGATGACTCTTCAGAGATGCCGATTCTTTTCAAGCGTGTTGAGCCCATTGTTGGTAAACGCTGGCTACAACTGAAATCTGTGCCCCCATTTAAAAAAAATTCCAACAAGCAAACCAAAAACAGACGTGCTGTTTCAGGACATGAACAGTAAACATAAGGACCTGAGCACTTACTAATGTGGAACCAGCTGATGTGCCCAGCTGCAAGTAGCATCATCACCATCATCACTACCATCTGACATCACACCTCACCAAAGAGAAGTAGTTCAAGCCATCACAGAGGTTAGTGTGATACATGTGGCCAGTAATTTGTATGGGCCTCGACGAATGTTCTAAAAATTGAAATGGCCTTTGACAGGAAGGAGGTTCCCCGCCCCTGCTCTGACAGGCTCTTTAAAACGGTACTATACTGACTTGTGGGAGAACCTAGAACTGCTTCTACTGACCAGGAGTGCTTCATCAGTCCCCAAACAATCTCTACTGTGAACAAAAGAAAAATATATCAGAAGTGCCAGAGCTTGAAATTACAACCTTCCATCCTGCAAAAAGCAGGGGACAAAATTGGCTGACGCAAGTGAGCTGTCAGTGATCACTATACATAATGAGAAATAGCAACTAGCTTGTATTTTGCAAAAAAAGCAAGCGAAAACAGCGTGTTGTATGAGGGTGGATTTATGTACAGACATCTAAAACAAACTGTTTCATTGTTGGGACAAGCAACGTTAAATGCTTGGCCGAAAGAAAACTGTTGATTGGAGAAATGCATTGTTGTACTCAGTCGTCAGCCCCATCACTATTACAGCTACATGAATGATGGAATGCAAATAAGTACACACTCTGCAGTGCTTTGATCATGAGATAAAGTCTGGAATCTGTTAACCCAGACAGATAAAAAAGAACATTTTATACCGCAGCAGGCACAAACAGAGCATTTTATGTCACCTCTTTCTTTTATGTGTACAACAGGTACGAGGCAGATGAAGGCTCGAACAGCTTTCATGTCGTGTTCCTCTCACTGATGGAAAAGGTCAGATTGGGACAATGTATGCATGTTCAGGTATTTGTGTAAATCTGCTGGTGTTGTATAAAGCACGGCACTATTTCCAATGATTATCTCAGCCCCTGAGTGTCAACCATGAATAATTTGTAGAGCAAACTACACTGACAAAGGACATGGAGGAAAGTAGATCTCCACATAATCCATTATCATTACACAATAGATACAGCGTGTCCTCAGAACGGTCGTGTACGTGGAAAGAAGAGCCAAAGGCAAAAAGAATAGAAATCTTTTCGTTTTTTTTTTAATCACCAAGAAAGCAGTGCAGTGTGAGTGTGTTGTGTGTGTCTGTTTCAGCCCCGTGAGGAGAGGCGGTTGTTTGATTGCAAAGCACAGATATGTGTATACAGCAGGGCCTGGAGGTCAGCGCAGTAAACAATACTCCCCGTGATAAATCCTCCTGTCTGCTCTCTGTGTGTGCCTCGCTCTTTTGATTTATTCCTTCAGAGAGCATGAGGAGAAGGCAAAGAGAACACACAGATAAATAATTCACAGGGACATTAACATCAAAGAGGGCCGCGGGGAAACAAAAACACGGCCATTTGGGTCGATGTGCCGTTTTGGATTAAACCAGACAGAGCATTGTGTGTGTGCCTGCGCGGCCCTTAGTGTGGCCTTGCCGAGAGAGGGCCTTGGTACAAGGCAGGTGGACGTTGAAGCATGCACGCTGACGCACACACGCGCTGGATCACCTGCTTCATTTCACTGCAGGAGATGAGGCCACAGATCAGGGAGGAGAGCGGGACTAATTGATGCTGATGTTTTTTTGTATTACTTCAGTCGCGACCGCTAATCCCCCAAGGAAGACGGCACACTCAGACCCACAACTGTTGTGCTGATGAGAGGCTAAATAAGGAGAATTAGCCCCCAGTTGATTGTCTTGGTGGTATACATGGCCACAGGGACGTGTCTCACTGGTGAATAGCTCTGTGTGGTGGCAATGTCTCATCAAGTGCTGTCATAACATTCCCATCCAGACCAGCAGAAGGGTCCTCGCTAATTGCCAGAGGCTGCAGCGCCTTTCTCCTTGATACATTCCTTCCACAAGTGTCTTTTCGAGCCTTCCTTTAGTGTGAGATCAACCTCTGGCCCTGTATGGAAATGAGGGCTAATTATGGAAAAAAGCCCACAAGGCTAATTTCATTCCAGTGAACAATACAGGTTAACTGAGCCAAAATGACACAGTGTTTATTTTTCAGCCGCTGGAGATCACCATGCAAGGTTCGTGGTGAAAAACATGTGACGGGTGACAGATGAACACATCCGTGACGCCTCAGTCACGAATGATTATTCCTTGTTAGTCAATCAGAAGTATTTTAATCCCGAACAAATAAATTCAACGGATTCTAACGCTGAAAGAAACAAGTACTGGAGGCAGCTGTACAGAGGCCAGTCTATCTTTCACTGACACACATCCAACTACAGTAAATACAAAGGGCAATGCTGACTCAATGTTTGCAGGCATTCAAACATGACTTGCAAAATGCTGGTTCAGTGTTTATTAACAATTTGTAAGCATGCCCTTGACTGCTTTCTGTGCCGCTATTTCTCAAAGCAGCCACATACAGTATGTGCTTTAAAAAACATGTTACCAACGAGCCACTGAGATAATAGCTGCTGACCCACGGAGACCAATAGGATTAGAAGTAATGAGTCTGGGAACTGACTCTACAGATTTGTTTATTTAGCTGTGGAAAAAGAAAAAAGTACCACACACACACACACACACACACACACACACACACACACACACACACACACACACACACACACACACACACAGACGCAGTGCCTGGTTGGCAGTTTGTATTGTAGGCAGTGTTTGGTCCAGATACAGCCCAAGCAGCAGCAGCTGGTCTCAGTTTAAAGCTGTGACACAGGCTGAGTTCTCTGGGTGACCTTGGAAAGTCCCTGGGGACATTCATTTATTTATCCACAGTGAGGCTGCTCTTCCCTGGCTGGATGGCTGGCACGTGTACCCACTCATCAGACTCTCTTGATTGCCTGATGTCCCATGTAGGGCTCGATGAAATCTGTTTTCATTTTTTCCAGATTGTGCTTTATTTTATTTTACAAAGAGTGTAATGTAAGTGTGTAATTATGTGGTGGAGGGAAAAAAAACAACAATTAAATAAGAAATTATTCAAATATTAATTAATATCATTGAATTTGATGTAACACAACTTTTTTTTTTTCTTCTGCAGGACAGCCTCCATGTGTAGCTGGAACTGCTGATGTGGCTACACTTCATGTGTGTGTGAGACACCAAAACATAGCAGCATAGTTTTGGATTTTTGTTTGTGTGCATTCAGCTTGGGTGCTGTGGAAAAATACAAGTAAAAACTCCACATTTTCTGCAATATTCCGGATTTTACATTTTTATCATCAAACTCCATGATTTCTGTTTGCTGCACTGCAGACATCACAGGGCCCTACCTATGTGTATTTATGTCTGTAAACACTGTGCACCTGTCCATCTGTAAAGATTACATATTGGCTGTGTGTACAGTACAACTTGTTTTTGAAGGCTTAAAAATAAATACTTTATAGCCTGCTAGAGGAGCCTCAGTCAGCACTCAGACAGCATTCATTCAGATGGGAGGGTGTTGTTGTTGCAGGTCCACGTGAGATATTGGAATATGATCCAGAAGTTTGATGGTTTATCAGATGCTTCAGTGTATAAGGGAGAATTTTACAAGTCTGGAATTATCTTTCATTGTGATAATCGCAAGGTGAGCAGTAGAAAAACAGCGCTGCAAACTGAGGTGGTTTTAATGTTTTTGCAGAGCCTCCATGAGTTCTTTTTTTTTTTTTTTTTCCTGGAATCATCTGCATTGGCATTTTGATACAGAACTGTTGCCCTTCTGAACATGGCCTAAGGATGCCAGTGATTTATGGTCAGCCTGTTATTGTGTCCAGTTACTTGCCAAATACTGTTCAGACTGCCACAGAACATCTATGGTCTCCACAAGATGATTTCATGACTATTTGACATTTCACCCAGGAACAGCAGCAGTTTTATCCAAAGACAACTTGCATGATTTCCATGCACTCCATTGTGGATCATTGTCCCCAGAGGATGAATTCTAATGTGCTTGGTTGTATGTTCCTGACGAGCAGACCAAAATTACACTTTTATACAAAATCTAAGGCGTAGCAAACAAAACAGCAACATCAAAAAATAACATCAAAAAACATTTGACCATGATTTGAATGAACATGACTTCTCCTCAGAGGGTGAAACCTTTTCTGAGCAGATCAAATGTTTTCCTCTAGCACCACCACCACAAGTTGGTGGTTTGCTGATGAGCATATTAGTACTCCTAAGGTGGTAAAACCTTCCACATGTCTGTGATGCTACCAATTTGTATTCTCAGGGTGAAGAAACCACTGAAAGAGCAGTCAGATGATGACAGGACAATAAAATGTGAACAAATAGTCATGCACTCATGTGGAGCCTTGGGTTAAGGGCTTACCATAGACAATCAATATAGTATTGATCAGTTCTGGAATCATATCCAATGCGCAATATCCATTCAGACACTGTGTGTATACGAGACATATTCATTTTTAATTTTTAATTGTTATTGAACATGTGTTGAGTACTTGTAAAGTGATCATTGGTCTAACTGAAGCGCTCTTTGTGCTGTAGTTGACAGCGTGTTTGTCAGTGTTTGTGTTCACCTGCTGCCTGTTCTGTCTCTCTTGGACAGGAAGTAGTGCCCACTTTATAGAATAAATATAATATTAAAGTATTCACCAAATAGTCCCTTCCATACTTAAATGTGACTTAAATGTGACTTGAAAACTAATGTTAGCAAGTTTTAAAATACTTGCTTCAAATGTAATTTGAAGCTGACGTTTGGAAGTGACAGTAATTTAAGTAAACAGGGATGTGTTTTTTTCTTCCACATAACGTTAATCAGACGGCGCTGGGTGCCGCGTTTTCAGCTGCATGCAGAACATACCGGTGTTAGCCGTTAGCGAGGGGTTTTAGCTGTAAGTCCGCCGTGCGTGTCTGGGAGTGGGTGGCCAGTTTTTGGTCGCAGCGGTGGCTGTAGGCTGATAAACTAGCTCTGCTTGTTAGCCGCTGAACCGCAGCAGCAGGCAGAGCGAGCCCAGCCGCAGGTGATAGACAGCGCCGACTTCAGAGTTCCCAAATACGATAGCCTACTGTACAGAGGGCAGCGTAAGATGCATGCTGCATAGACAATCTCTGTTTTTGCTAGGTAGCACCAATCATAACATGTAGCATACCAGAATGATGGGGAGAAACTCATCTAAATGTCCATACCAAGCATTGGCACCCAAACGAAACACAAATAATATATTCCAGCTCGATAAAACACTGCTAGTTAGCTAGGCAGTTAGTCTGAAATTCATTGTGAAGGTCCTGGTTGTTTACTTAAAGACGAAGTGTGAGTGAAGTGTGCACTCTTTTTAACATATACTATCTTCGGGGTTACTTCCTAGCGTCAGCTGTGTTTCTCACTTTACGCATGAATCCATACCGTGAAACAGGCACAGGAAGTTTGTTTGTTGTTTTTGTTTGTTTTCCCTTAGTTTGACACCACACACATAACTACATATGCTCCTATATATTACAAATTTCAGTTTATGTCAGTTTATGTTTTTTATTAGAAATCTGAGTCAAACTTCATTTCTGTTGTATGGTCTTATATGAATGGGAAAATGTAAAGGGGTCAGGGTGAACTTTCAAAATGAGCCAAAAACAGTTGTATTTGGATGGAGTGAATAGCCATTATGACATATTAGTGAAATATAATTAGTTTTCCAGTCTGGTACCTGAGAAAGGTCCACCTGGTGTTAAAACATCTGTAAAATTGCTCAGGTTCACTTTTTTTAGCATCTACTTTTGCACAGTTACTCATATTACTTTACTAATTCTTAGATTCATTGGGCTACTGTCCCATGATTCAAAGGTAGATTTGACTCTAAATGATGTGTTTTTTTTCTAGGCGGAGATGAAAAATGTATATTTTCACTGTGTTCCTGATGAATTTACTCTGACACAGTAACACATGTCTTCATTCTGACACTTATGTAATAATCTGTAAGGTCTTAGCTTTCTTGTGCTTGTACTTTTTTACCATAGTACAATTGTCTGACAGTTTTAGTTACTTTTGAGATGACAATTTTTCATGGCCTTTCTGTCCAGTGAAAACCATGTATTTCCAAAGATTAAATATTTATTTATGGGTTGAGAAAATTTTCCTACTTCATGATGCGAAGCCTGCGGAGCTAGAGAGCCTGATGCCAAACTTGCTTCAGACATGCTAATATTATTTATGCTCTGCTTCAGTTTTGCAAATATTTTATGCTCCAAAATATGCTTCAGAGCCCCAGCAAACAGTGCGTTATCTGTCCCAGCTGAGTGACCAGAGAAAGGCGAAAAGTAGAGTCAGTATCGGTGAAGCCTACGCTTGATGGGAACGCGGAAATGGCAAACCTGGCAACCCGACTGCTGGAATTATTTCTGCCCTGTTTGAGCCTTCCCAGGTACACTGTACATTTTAATTGTGTCTTCTCCAATAGAGGTGGTAATGGTTAAGTTTCAAAGTCTTCAGCCTGGCATTTGGCAACACAAGTTGCGAAGAAAAAAATATTGACTGCATTACCTGTGAAAACATGAAGACGATGTTTACCTGATGAAACCTCTCTGATTACCTGTGGAAAAAACCTTATGAGACTGTCAGAATAAAAGCTAAACTTACCTGATTACCTGCGGTGGGGAGGGGATGAACAGTATTCCTCCCTAATGAAACTGAAGGATAAGATTTTAACCTGATTACCTGTGGAGCATTCCTTGCAAAATGCATGACCACTTAAGTGTTGCTTTCAGTGTAGCCTTAGTGTTCTGTTTTTGTTGCTCTGTGTCTCTGTAATTCTTTTTTTCTGTATCTCATGATATTTCACCATCTCTCGTCTGACCTCTTTTGCAGATCGAGGAGGAATTCCGGAGGATCACACTGAAGCCACTATAGTCCACATTCCTGGGGAAGTTGGACCAATACACGCCCAGACTGTTGAGCCTCTACAGGAGGAAGGGAGGCGCTGTTGGGAAGGGAGGTGCTGTTGGGATGAGACCCTTGACATGTTAAATGAGGCATGTACTTATTGCACAACAGCTAAATAGTTAGTTATATGTATTAGCTTTCTGATGTGTGTACTTAGCATGATCTCATTTTTTATAGGACAACAGCATTGAGTCCAGAAGAGAAGCTGTGATCAGCGGCCTCATTCTCTACCTTGGTGAAAAGACAGAAGAACTAATCAAGGACTACAAGGTAAAGAAAACCGTTTCAAAGCCCTGCCTGTTTGAGATGAGGTTTTGCAATCCAGGATAGCTGATGGCTTAGTGGTATTTTAATTAAATTGATTTTTTTAAAGAGTGCCTATGTAGAAATGGATGGAATGTTATGATTTTAGCATCCAATTATTAACAATGCTAGTCAAAGTTGGAAAATCATCAGAGAGATACCAAGAGACTTGTATGTGAATGTGCTGCAGTTTGCTGAGAACTGCTGCTAACATTTTGATTAGATTATTTTATGATATTTATTGGAAATTAAACTAATCAAATTGAATGAGACGATTTAGTCAATAGGTCTTAAATTTACTTAAAATGGCCTTCACTTACATTAAATTTAAATCTGTGATACCTGTAGACAGTCTTATGAAGCTACAAAACTGCTCAAAACTACCAAAGCAACCAAATCATATCAATCTGATCTCCCATGCAAGGAGAAAGAGTGTTAAGAGAGCTATACTATATGAATGATTCACATTGGTATACAAGAGGGTTTGATTCTTTCCTGTGTATTTTACAGGTTTTTGATGATGATGATGCTGCGACTGTCCAAGAGGCCCTTACTACACGTCCTCAACATCTTCGTGGTCAGCAAAGCCAGAGATGAAGATCTCCCCAAGCAAGCTGGAATAGCCATTGAGGGAGCAGAGGTTCTTTTTTGGTATCCCTGATGTGGCACATGCTTGTACCTAATTGACGGGCCTTATCTATGCCTTGGAACTAAGGTACCCTAACAAACTGAAAAACACCTTTGAGGTTTTTCAGAAGATGTTCCTAAAGCTGGAGGATGTCAACCAAAAGGTGTCCTCCAAAGTCCATGATCTCAAGGTCAGTTTACATACATAAAAGCCATACAGACATTGCTAGAGGTTTTGAGTGAGCTCCCTCTTGTCAAGATGTACAGTTGTTGGTTTTACATTGCATCTTCTCAGGTTTTCCACCTCGCTTCCTTAGTTTACATTTTCATGCTCTGAAGCTTGTGAGGTGCTGGATTTTGTGTTTTTTGTGCAATCAATATATTGTTCAGATTTTGAATGTGGTCGTCATTCGATTGGGATGTTCAAACCCTTAAGGTCAGACTTTTGATGGGGTCTCATCTCATGCCCAGTTCAATGGCAGTTCATGTATGACATGAGACATGTATGACAATTTTGTGAGAATTTGCAATAAAAAATGTCAATTTTGGTGACTTATGACCTCTTGACTGTGTTGACCCTATGACCTTTCCTCTAGTGCAACTTTCACACAATTTGCTGAGTGTACCAGGGAATTCACCCTCTTAATTTTGTTGTTATGTCATTTTTTTCTAGCACCATGAGGCAAAAATGTCAATTTTTATATTGGACAGATTGACCAACACATAGATCACATACTTGATTTAAGTAGCTCACCGTAATAAAAATATATTGTGTATTAACTACTGAGAAAAAGTAAGGCAACTTTTTGCATCATTTTATCACGTAGATCAAACAAGAGTTGTCTTTGTATGTACAACATTAATTTTGCAAGTCATGTTAACTTACATTTGCTGTTAAAGTCAACTCACTTTTGCTAGTAAAGTCAACTTACATTTACAAGTTAAGGCAACTTATTTTTGCAAGTGAAGTCACCTGCAAAAGTAAGTTGACTTTACTTGCAAAATTAATGTTGTACAAACAAAGTCTTCTCTTGTTTGATCTACGGGATAAAATGGTGCAAAAAGTTGCCTTACATTTTCTCAGTAGATCAAGCCCTGTATTTTTATCAGTGTATGTGCACACTAAAGATGGACAGCTCTCTTTCTAAACTGGGTGGTTGGGACTGATAAAGTATCAGATGACAACTTCTGGAGTTCAGCTCTACCAGCACTGACACGATGACTCACTCAGTGAGCTTGTAAACATCTTTGTTTGAGGTATTACGGTGAAATGGGTTTCGTTTGACCGCTCAGCTGTGAATCAGAAACTGTCCCCACATCCCCTTAAAATCACCACGGCTGCTGAAAGTTTTCTCATCATAACTATCTGTCTAGCAGCTCCCGGATTAGTCTGGAAATGACATCACCACAACAATGTCTGCTGTTCAGCTCAGCAGAGACTTGTTCAGATTGTTGAATGAATACAGAGACGAACAATTTCACTGAAAGAGCAAAAAAACACTCAGTTCTAATTTTGTCCTATTAAAACAAGCTTGAAGGTAAGTGTCTCAGTTTGTCTCCGACTATATGCATGTTTTCAGATGTGTTAGCTTTATGTATCTTAAGTTTATCCTTGTATATTCTCCTTTGCTGTAACCTGTTTGCTAATGCTGCTGTTAAAGAGATTACAGTATTGTGCCTGATGTGCAGCAACAGACTGTGTGAGTGGTTCCAATGGACAGGAATGGTATGCACTTCAGATCTTCAGCATGAGCATGGTATCATTTCTCAGTAAATATCGTGATTATAAGGATTAACAGATTCTGCCTTTCTGTTTTAGGATTACTTATGTTTGCTATTGTACTGTGGTTTGAGAACAAGCCGAGAATACTGATGGCATTATGGGTGACAGATTTACAAGGATAATCTCCTCTAAGGGTTTAACAACAATTTGTAGAATGACTTATCTCTTTATCCCACTGCATTAAAGTCTATAGGAGGAATTACCAACATGATGAATGCTGATGATCGATGATCATGAACTTTAGAGTGGTTACTAAAAGCTGGATAATGATTAAGACAAACATACTGAAAAGCAAAGACTGTTTTTTTTTTTAATACAGTAGAAGTCAGATTTCAAATTCTGTTGGGATATCTTCCTCTGTTGGTGCCATTTTCTGATATTGGGATCTACTGTATTTCCATTATCAGTGGTCCATAGCAAGCACAAACGGTATGGCGGCGTAATTTCAAGCTGTTTAGAGATCAGGGGCCGTTAATCATAAAGATTCCCAGTGGTGCAAAGAGTTGATCTTAATAAGGAAATTCTAAGAAAATTCTTAGAATTTCATCTTACTTCCATAAAGTTATTCACAAAACACTGTCGCCCTTAAGAGAGCTCCAAAGGTGAAGAACAGTTTGGGGTAGTGAGGAGGACTTTTAAGAGGCTTAAGATGAGCAGATGAGAGAATGGTGGAAAGAGAAAGAGGTAGATATATTCTCCATACGCTGAACAACAGTGAGTTAATGAAACACTATGGATTAGATTATCCAGGGATAACGTTTGTGGCCAATCTCATTCAAGATGCACTCACATCTATCACGCTAGAATGCTGGAAAGATATTTGGCAGCTGGAAAAATGCAGCAGTGCAGCAGCGATGACTTGGGTCTGTCACAACCTTCACCAGCAGAGTGATCACACAAACAATTACACACAACCTCATATGGTGGCACAGTTCATCTCATCTCCACTGGATGTCTCACAAAAGACCATTCATGGACATCGTGGGCTTCCCCGGTGTTGTTGGTGTAATTGATGGGAGAGTTTTATTTGTGGTGGAGTTATGACAGATAACAGCATTTATATAAACTGGCCAACAATCATGGAAATTGATGAAAGCTGAGCCATTTTCCCCCGTGAACATGCCTATCAAATAGATAATGTGCTAAAATTACCAACATGGTCATGTCTTTATATCAACCAATCACACCTTTAAAACCATGTCATACTTACCAATGGGATCAACCACGCCTCCTCACGAAGGTAAAAGTTTCAGTTTGTCCTTCATCATCGCTTCTAAACTAGGATTCCTTGCTAGAAATGTTTAGACTAAGTTAGGAGCTCTCTGAGAGCTCTCTCAGAATGACTGTGAATATGGCTGCAGAAGTGCAGTTGAAAACAAGGCGGAATACATTATCACTGTGGGAGGCCTGGCTTCAATCGTGACCTATCAAACCACTTTTCGTTCCTTTTTTACGAGAGCGATCAGTCTTTAGTCACAGTGAGGCTCTGGTCTGCGGAGAACAGTTTCTGAATGTAGGAAAAGGTTCAGTAATGTTTGAACTGGAGCCAAATAGAATTTGGCAGCAAATCACTGGGAGAATGAGAAGGAGCCAGTTCTTGACACCTCAAGAGGATATGGCCATCTCTACAAGTTTCATGTTGTGCTGGCAATCATCGCCAGCACAACCAACTGTGTGTTATATTGCAGTTTGAATAAAATATATTGGGGACATAAATCAAAGTCAAGCTGACCAAAATATTGTTGCAAAGAGAGGCCTGTAAGAGTCTGAATAGGATCTGCTCATGTAATTGAAGTAGTGCAGACACACTTGCAGTTGATGCCATGGACTTTTGATCTGGTTATTGCAGGAGGTGAAACAGCACAAATAATGAAATCTTTGACACCAGAACTGCTCTGCAACACCTGAACACCAGGGACTCTTCCTTTTTAGACCATCTTTTCATCTGACATCCATTCATGGCTGGGGAGTAGCTGCTGGTTTAACATGTGTACCATCTTAGGGTTGAAAGTGTAACAAAGGTTAGCATGTTGCTCGTTAGCAGTAAGCATGGTTGAGACTGATAAGTTTTGGAAGTATTTAGTCAGCGCAATATAAATGAAAGGATAACCAGTAAAGTTCATCCTCAGGTGGGATATGAGTGTTTGTACCAAATTTCACCATAATTCATCCATATGGTCATATGGTGGATATGCTAGCTACAGGAGTAATGTGCGTTGTAATGGTGGCTTTCTCAAAAATACAGTTTGGTTGAAATTTGACGTTAAAGGCTTAAAAACATTCTGTCAAAGCCAAAATGAAGAGCAGTGAATGTGCATATCAAACTAAAGTTTGACACTGACTCATTGTTACAACAAGCCAAAGATTTCTCCTTGCACAGTTGAGAGCTGCTGTTCTTTCTCGAAATGCTGAGGTTGACCAATTCCAAAATATTCAGGGGAGGAGAGCCGATTGGTGAGCTGTGGGATTTTGGCGAAGCGAAAAGCGAGTCTCATTTTGTTTTGTACTGTACAAATTATGAGAACTAAAGAGAATTAATGTTCCATAAAATGACTCCGCCAAACCATAAGACATTCTGGTGTACAGATGAGCAAAAACTGCTATGGCTGGTTAATTTAGATGTGTTTAAGTTTGCCAACTTTGTCTCAAAGCCCGGGAAAGCAGGCAAAATAGATTCTCGCTTCAGTATTTACTGTATTCCGATTTTTCCAGGAGTATGGATTTATGGCATCTTGTAACTCTTGTGATGGGCTGGCACAGTAACACACATGACACAGTAAAAAAATCATTCTTTCACTGTATAACTTTTCCTTCCACTTCTTAGCAGAGGCTCATTTTGCGTCTCATCAGAATCTTCCTGCCTGGAACTAAATGTGCTGTGTGTTGGCCAAGTGAGAGCAAACAAAATATGTATTCCAGACAGAATCTTCCCTTGATACAACACTAATTAGTCCTCAATGTGACCCAGAAGGAGATATTAGAAAACTTCTAAAATGTGTAAAAATAAGTTATATGAGAGGAAAAAAGGGTTTCTGCATGCAGCTGCTACTACTTAGTTCAGAACCAAAGACTTCACTTAAGGAATAAGGTGAGAACCAAAACTCTCTCTCTCTCTCTGTCTCCTGTTTTCTCTCTTGTCTCTTATTGGCTCACTTAGCCCAGAATTGCCGTCTGGCACAACGCAGGTCTGTGGGACTCTGCTATGCGTATTCTGCTGTGTATTCCCAAAATAAGTTGAAAGTTAATTGAATAAATAAATAATTCCGAAGAACACAAGAACAGGTTTCCATGACTGCTAAAATAGCATAATAACATTGAGTATAAATTTTAATCTGGGATTTAATGATCTGTTTTCATGTTATCATTATTTACTCAAGTGCCTCTCTCCCCCTCTGACTCTCGCTTCCACGTATACACAAATACACAAACAGCACAGCACACTCTATGATTGCCCGCTCATAAAACTCACAGTCTGTGTCGTAAATGGTAATGATGGCAGAAAATGGCCATTCATATGTAGTTTAGGCCCCCTTCACTCTGCGGCCCTCTGCTTCCTTCTGTGTGTTTATGTGGCTCAATATTCCCATCCTGGGCACCTGTATTACACTGAGCTGGGGAGATGCTTGTCTGACCAGAGATGGTGTCTTAAAATGATCTGCTGCTGCTGTTACCATGACAACCTAGGAGGGGGAAAAAAAAAACAAAAAACAAAGCCGTTTACTGGAGAACATGTTGTTGATGTTGATGTTGAATGCAATGGTGAAGTCCCCACTGGACAACAAAGTATTTTGTCAGAGCATCCTGGGAGCATCTATTTTCCAACAACTAAGTTAGAATTCAGTCTGTTGAGGCATTTGGCAGAATGACACTACAAGCAACACTCCACATGTGCACATTGATATGATCTATTCTTATGCCTTCATGCTCAATGCATGCAGTCACCCTCTACAAATATGATATCTATGGTAACTTTGTAACCTCCACTACAGTAGTAAAATCATGAAAATGCACTCGAGAATTGGCAGTGAACAGCAACATGCTGAGGAAAAGATAACTGTGCTGTACAGAGCAGGTATGCTGTGCAGACAGACAGCGTGCACCCACTTCTGGACAGGTGGCATTACTGTATGCCTACCTAAAGACATGCAGAGGGAGGCTGCAGACAGTCACGCTGCAGTCTTTCTCTATAGAAGTTCCAGAAGCACATGGGATGAAATGAAGGGGGCTCGTTAAAACATGTGCTGCCAGCCTATCGGGCATGCACGACCCAAAACATGAACGGAACACACTGAGGCATTCAAGGCACAGTGCGGTGATACAGATGGTAACAACACTGACAACAATTCCCATTCCCATCATTACCACGACTACTGTTGTTTAAAGAAATGCCACGGGTTACTGTTCAGTGTTGGCAAACATGGTGTGAGAGGCTCTGACTATATTTCAGCTCTAATAGAAGCATTTCGGGGAGGTCTGTTGAGATTCGTGATGATACTGTTTTCCCTCATATTTTTGACCACAATAATCAGAGCAGAACAACATCATATGTTTTCTGTGTACAATCTGAATCTGTAAAATAACAACAATAATAATTTAAGGGAGTGTGACTACACATCCCTGGGAGGGGAGGGGTGGCGGCTATTGGATAGAGGACACGGTACCCACCCACCAACACACCCCTACACTGCTGATTGCACTCATTGTTTTTGTTAAAGGCAGCGGACTGAGAAGAAACTCTTGTCTAGTCAAGTCTTTACAAACTCGAGAAAGAGCAGCTCAGCCTTTCTGCACTTGTTTTGTGTTGAACATCAGGGTCTTGAGGGACAGCACACGATGCTGATGTTAATGTACAGTTACAAGGCTCTAACACACATTCGCTAGTGGGCAGATCAGATGCGTACACCTGCCTGGATGGTTGCTTCTCATCATTCATTCCAGTTCTTGTGCCTCGCTCATCTCATCCACATGGTACGAGGCTGAAATGCAACTGTTCACTAGACCATCTACTCTATAACTAAAGTATGACTGCGAGGATGGACACAATTCACAAAATAGACTGAGATAATGATGCATTCTCTCAGCGGTGGAACAGTTCACAGTAGAAGTGAAACAGATGTGACATCAGCGTCGAGAAAAATGTTCTGTCTTCTCATTTGTTCGATCTTTTCAAGGCAAAAACAGCGAACTTCACCTAAGCACAAAATCGTTAGTTCACACAATGAGCTGATGGAGTGAATGCATCAACAGAGAATTCCACATACATTTGCTGTACTTACTGCCTAAACTGCTTCTATTTCTCACTTGCTGCTTTATTCAATAGTCCATGACATCTTTACTCAGATTCTCCCCCTTGGCCCCAAAGCCACATGAAATCCTTTAGTCTGCTCTGAATATGTTATGACCTTTCCTGCAGGTCCTTGTAGAATACCACAGACACGGAGGCTGCTGCAAGGCTTTGGCTGTGATCAATACTAATCAATTTGTCAGTCTGTTAGCTAATGACAAGCTAAGAACCCACTGCTCGGAAAAAATGTGGCTTCCAGACCTCTTTAATTTGTCATAATAGGAGGGCAGAGGAAGCAAACCTGATTATCTGGCTCTTGGTCTCTGATTCCTCATGTGTGGCAGATACAATTTGAAGCCAAGCAGGGTTATTTCAGGAGGCCCACTGCCTTTTTCTGTGTTATGCTGTCAGGTGAATTCGATTTGAGAATTGGACCGTGGCTAATCACGTTTTTACGCCAGTCAAGCTCTGATGTGTTTGTGTGTGTGTGTGTGTGTGTGTGTGTGTGTGTCCCTGAACACCTACAGAAAATAAAACAACACCATAAACAGCATATTTGAAACGGTGATCAAGCTTACGATGTGTAATGTAAAAATAATCTGTGTGTCCATCAAAGCGCTGCAGCTGCCACTGAGGTCTGCTATTCTATTCGTCACTCAAAGAAACTGATTCATGCAGGGAAATAATTCATTCTGAAACATGTTGTCATCGATTACAAGCTGAGATAGGTGTGCAAAAATACTACCAAAGCCTTGTTGGCTGGTTTGATGAATTCTAAAGGCAGCAGCAATCCTTCAGATCTGGTCAGTAGCCCTTGACTAGGTCCGGCCCTTTCAGTTCGAGATGAATAACTGGATGGAGGATGTATGGGTTTGTGCCGGGTTTCTCTGCCTGTCACTTCACCCTTCAACACCCAGCAGCTCCGTGTACCACTGCTATAGAGCTGCAGAACAGAGGGCCCATTAATCAAACCCCAAAGGTCAGGAGCTAAACCCAATTTACCCGCATGCTCTCCTTGTCGCTCACAAGAGTAATGAATATGTTGGTTGTGAACCAGGAGGAGCCCAGCTGAGAAACTGTTCAGAGGGATTTAGTCTTTCTGAAAAATGTAACATGGTTCATCTGCGGCCAACTCTTTCCCAGGAGGGAGAGAGGCAGCGCTGTTCTGCAGTTAGCTTTCCATATTCTTTTCTTTTGCCTTTGTGTTCCTCATAAAGCAGAGGAGATGAAAGTGAATATAGAGTAAATATAACCCCCCTCTGGTTTGGTTTGAAGTTACAGAAACATAAAACTGCTCCGTGAAGTCTGGAGGCTTAAATATTCATCAAAAGCAGACAGAATGCAACAAGCTGCACGCTTTGTTGTTACATGATATCAGGAAAAGAAGCCGGCATGCGTAATATGAATGTCTATTACTGTACATATGATACTGTGATATATATAATGACACCCAGCAGCTAGTCATGGTGCACAAGAAAAACATGCCCTTTAGTTTAGCAGCACGCTTTTATCTACAGTTAGAACCTGACTGCAGTCATGTCTTTCTTAAGTGCGGAACACTTAAGAAAGTGCAAATAAATATTCTCAGGGTTTGAGCCAAGCACACCAGCGTGACAATGACCCCATCAAACAACACAATGTCCTGTTCCTACAGCCTCCCTGCACCCAACTGTCTCCTTAAAATGAGGGGAAGAATTGCTGCTGTTGGCAGGCTTCTCACTTTCACATTACATAAGCTGTATCAACATTTATTTTATTTAGACTTAGCCAAATAAAATGAGCTGTTTGCTATTAGCTAGTAAACGTGCATCACAAGCCAAAGATAATTCTACAGAGTTAAATGCAAATCTGTAACCTTTTGATATTTGAAAAGTCTTTGCTGTTTGGTACGGTACAGGCAGATAGCAGTCAGGAGCGGATCAACAACTCTGCGCTGACAGATGGTAAACAGTAGTTAGAATCACTCAAATTTACGTTAAGTACATCACATTAATATTTGAATCACCTTAATAGGGATCTCCAGACATTCAGAGCTGAGCAGCAGCTGGTTGTGAAGCTCCAGCGTCAGCTAACATTAGCGTAGCATCCAAGCTGTCAGACGTGACCGTGCAGCAGGTTTCCATCATTACAAAGAGTGGAAAACTACCTCGCAGTCATTTGAATCATCATTACATCAACTCTAAAGCTGACAGATCAAGACATTCTAGTCATACACTCCTGATCAAAATTTTAAGACCAGTTGAAAAATTGCAAGAATTTACATTTTGCACTGTTGGATCTTAAGAAGGTTCTAAGTAGAGCTTCAAAATGCAAAAAGAAGAAATGGGAGTGAGACAAAAAAAATAAAAGTAAGCAATTTATTGCAAACAAGTATTAAACTGAAATTGGCTGTTCATCAGCTGATCAAAAGTTTAAGACCATATCTCAAAAAAAACCCAAAACCCCCTAAAATAGAAATAAAATTTTCAAAAAAGGACTCAGTAATGAGTAGCTGCGCCATTGTTGTTAATCACCTCAAAAATTTGTTTCAGCATGCTTGATGCTAGTGTTTCCAGGAGGCTAATGGGAATGTTGCTCCAAGTGGTGAAGATGGCTTCACGGAGGGCATCCACTGTCTGGAACTGGTGTCCATTTTTGTAAACTTCCCTTGCCATCCAACCCCAAATGTTCTCAATTGGATTTAGATCCGAGGAACATGCAGGATGGTCCAAAAGAGTCACGTCATTTCTCTGGAAGAAGTCCTTTTATCAGGCAGGCATTGTGAACTTCAGTGTTATCCTGTTAAAAAACTCAGTCATTACCACACAGACGATGTTCAGTCATGAGGGATGCCCCCTGCAACATCTCCACATAGCCAGCTGCTCGTTTGATGCCTCTGCACAACTTGAAGCTCCATTGTTCCATTGAAGGAAAAAGCCCTCCAGATCATGATGGCGCCCCCTCCACTGTGCCGTGTAGAAAACATCTCAGGTGGGATCTCCTTGTCATGCCAGTAACGTTGGAAGCCATCAGGACCGTCAAGGTTAAATTTTTTCTCATCAGAGAACAAAACTTTCTTCCACCTTTCAATGTCCCATGTTTGGTGCTCTCGTGCAAACTCCAAACGGGCAATTTTGTGCCGTTGAAGGAGACGAGGCCTTTGAAGATGTTTTTTGTTCTGAAAACCCTCCTCTCGCAGATGCTGTCTGATGGTTATGGGACTGCAGTTGGCACCAGTGACAAGCTTAATTTGGGCTGAGGATTGTCCAGTGTCTTGACAGACAGCCAATTGGATCCTCTGGCTCAGGGCCGGTGAAATTTTTTTGGGTCTACCACTTGACTTTTTCGTTCCATAACCCTCAGGATCTTTTAAGAAGTTTAAAATGACTGTCTTACTGCGTCCAACCTCAGCAGCAATGGCACACTGCGAGAGACCTCGCTTATGTAGCTCAACAATCCGACCGCGTTCAAAGAGAGACAGCTTTTTTGCCTTTGCCATCTGGAGGTCATGACAATGTGGATGCCTGACAGAAAATGACGCTGAATCCACATTTTTGCGAAGATTTGGGCTTTTAAATGCTGTGGTCTTAAACTTTTGATCAGCTGATGAACAGCCTATTTCAGTTTAATACTTGTTTGCAATAAATTGCTTACTTTTATTTTTTTTGTCTCACTCCCATTTCTTCTTTTTGCATTTTGAAGCTCTACTTAGAACCTTCTTAAGATCCAACAGTGCAAAATGTAAATTCTTGCAATTTTTCAACTGGTCTTAAAATTTTGATCAGGACTGTATATTATAGTTATATGTCAAATATAATGTGTCTAATATGATTTCTTGTCTTATTTAATATTATTTTGTTGAACTCTGTGAGTGTTCAGTTTCCTTGGATGGAACAGTATCCCCGCGTGAAATGGGCCCATCAGACCTCGTCACTATCTCAAATGCTGTTGTCTACCGTCCATTTTGTGCCTTACACTGCCTTTTTTGTATTATCTGTACATACAGTAGGAACATTGGCCTAATTTTAAAAAGCACCCTGCCTAACTGACAGCTTGCTGTTTTTATTCAGTCAATAATTCTCCAAACATAATTCAGCCTTTTTAACTGCACCAACCTCTCCTTCTCATCCTCCTGCCCGTCCTTCAGCTGTCTGCCTGTTTGTCATGCGTCTGCACAGAATGTCCTGTCACTACCGTCAACTTCCTCTCAGCGCTGAGAATCCAATGACTTTCCCCTCATCCATAATTGAGAGGCCATGCTAGGTGCCTAGAGAGCTGAAATGAATTAGCTGGAGGTATTAATAGCCATCTAAAAATACAGCTGCAGGTCTATTTCCAGGGGTCCTCAGAGGGAAGGTGTTCCTGCTATTAGCCGCGTTTGAAATTGCTGGAAAGTGCAACCCTTGTCGGAGACACTGCGTGAAGAGACAAATTGCGTGAGGGCTTGAATGTCATGTGTCACGTGTATCGAAGGATCAGCAGTGAAAAGCGTTAATCAGAGATAAATGCTTTTGTACAACCTGTAGCAAAAAAAAAGGTGAAATTATAGTAATAAAGAAATTAAATTAAAAAAAAAACTCCCAGTATCACTGACGCCTGAATTTATTCCTCTTTTTCAATTCTGTTCCACTCTAGACTCACTTTAATTAAATCAACTCACCTTTCTCCACTCATAATTCTACAATCTACTGCACCATCAAATGCCACCCACTCAGTCTAATAGAAACAAAGGAAGATCATCAGGATAATGTGGGTGACTTGCAGTCTAACGAGGCACACACTTTTCAGCTCTAATGATCTAAATGAACTCGTCACTGTCCCTCTCCTCCGTGTCTGAATGCCTCTGCTGACCTGCTGTAATTACACCTTTCATTAGCCATTAGCAGGGATAGCCTCCTTGCCCCGGTGGATTGATCGGGCGCTCGCAGAGGTGCCGTTAATGACAGTGCAGAGGACGACAGGAGCGTATCCAGCCGTCTGATAAGGGCAGGTACTCCAGGGATGGGGAATGATGGGGATGATAATGGTACTGAACATGATTGCGGTGAACATTCTAACTATCTCGGGTAACACTTCATATGAAGATTATATCTATAATATAAATCTACGGCCTCACTTTACAGGCATTAATAAAGACTTCGTTTATCATTTTACCTTTATCTATCCAGAGATAGCTTTTTTTCTCTTTTAAATCACTGCTCTGAATTGCTACAATCCCTGCATACTCACTTCAAGTTGTAATAAAACAAGTGATAATAATGAAGAAGTTTCACCGTAGAGCTCTGTTTGAAGGAGCAGCAGGGCTGGCCTCTGAGTTTTTACCAGTTTTAGCAGAATAATATTAAAAGCATCTTGACGTCATTTCAAATTAAATATCATTTTTGATATAAACACTGTATCTATGAAGGAGAGAGCTAACATTAGCTAGAACGCACTCCTTTGTACAATGCGAGTGTGCAGGACTAACGACTACATGCTAACTCTAATTGAGTAGTAACACAGGGCTCAAATGTCAGTAAACCATTGCCATGGAAACATCCACCCAGGCGTAAAACTGTCTGCAAATATGTCCCCAAATCATTCTCTCCTCTTTTGGACTACTAAAAAACATACAAAAGCTGTAGTTTCATTACACTGTAGTTTATATTTCCTTACACAATAAGTCAGTATTCAGATTGCAATCCCATTTCAAACATCTTGATTTAAGCAGTAGATCAACAAAATAAAGCAGGTCCTATAAAAGTGTGAACCCTCTAAAAGCCTGAAGTAAATGTGATTATATCTGACTGATATAAGTGCTTCCAGCAGCTTTTGGACTGCACAAACTACAAGACGACACTGCCCGCCTCTGCACAAGGAGTCTTTAACACGGCTAAAAGAAGGACTGTGATTTCTGCTCGGCTGAGAAGTGAAGCATTGCATTATTATCCCGTAAACCACCGTAAACTTTCAAACACAGTATAAACAGTTTTCATGGGGAATTTTCTGACCTCAATGAGGGGTTCCCTGCCAAAAGAAAGCATTTGGGAAACCGGTAAACTCAGGATTCAGACAGACTTGGGAGAAAACCTCCCACAACTATCACGAGCAATATTTCAAGAGATTTTCCATTCTCAACTGGGGTTTGAGAGATTTTACGAGGTTATTTCATAAAGCTGCGCACACAGCTTCCAATTAATTCCCCGACCACTGCAAAACTGGAGCTAGTATGACTCTAAAAGGCACTGCGAGATGCAGTCCAAGCAAAGCAAGAATATCTGTAGCACTGAGAGCTGTCATATCACATCACCTTGGAAGTCATCATATCCACAGTGTGTCATGAGTCATGAGTGTTGCAATGCAACATGAGACAGTTGTGGGTGTCATCAACCATGCTTATGAGCATTACGACCAGCAGTGAATAAAAAGATGAGGAGGACATCATCAGACAAGCATCCACCATTATGACAGATGAAATGATAGTGGTCTGAGTGCACTGTTAATTTTGGAACCTGGGACCTGACTGGGATTTACTTTTAGTCTTACGATGAAAATGTGCATTTTAGTCATTTGATGATTAGTTTTCAGAGGCTGCATACAGTCAGTTTAGCTTAAGATGAGCAGATGAAACATGGGATCATATTCACGCATGTTCTTTCAGCAATCCTTAGAGGAAGATTTACTGTATCTCAATAATTCTGCACTCAATCCTGCCACGAAAAGTACCATTAACGTCCACATCCCTTCAAAATGTGACGCTGGCTTGTATTTTGTCCTAATGTCTATGTGCTAACCAAGATATTTTGTGGTTTATCTCAGCTGTTTTGCTGTTGCTACACACACCTGTTGCTAGCAACTTAGTATATTTATTTATACATTCTCTTTATATCGACTCGTGTTGTTTCCGCTTTTCAACATTCTTCTTCTTCTACTTCTGCTTATTATAGCTATGTACAATGTAGCTAATGCCACCAACTCTTCGCTCCCCACCAAACCAGCTTACAGAAATGTGCCAAATTTGCATTTTCTGTTTATTCTTCTTTTTTTGACATTTCAAAATTTTGCTTAAAATGGATAGTTGAAAACACAGCAAGTGACTCCCAGTTAAACAGGTGAATATTCACATAAAAAGGCACGCTCATGGTCTCCCTGGTGTAACTGTCATTACAAATCACGCAGCCTACAATAAATTGCGATCAATACTCCTTGTGCATCAAAGACAGTGGAAGCAAAAAGAAGTGTTGGGGAAGGGACTCTCTGACATAATGGGCTAAAACACAAACATCACGAGTTTGACCCTGGATCATGACCTTGGTCACATAAAATCTGTTTCTCTGTATCTCTTCCTCTCATCATCGCTGTCATTTCACACTCGACTATAAAAGTTATAAACCAGACAGGCCTTGAGGTTAGCTTAACAATCAACCTATCCTGTTGTGTTTCATAAAGACGTGATCATAATATGCTCAGCACCGCTCCAGTTATCCGTCTTGAACACTACCAACATGTAAACACTCAAAGAAAATCAGAAATAGCTGCAGGGGGATCAGCTTCTCTCTCTGCGCTGAGCAATTCTTTATCCTGCCAAAATTCATCCGCCATGCCTTCCTTCTCCCTTAACTAAATCCGTCAGCTCCCTTACAATGTACTGACAGGCCCCCTCATTCAGCATCATTCGATTATCAATTCTCATTTCGCAAGCTGCGGCTAAGCTCGTTTCAGATTTAGATCCCAGCCTTCAAGCAGCCATAGATCACCTGTCAGTTGTCAGAGCTCCGTGGCACATAAGGACAGAAAACCGTCAGTGGCTTTGGGCAGTCTGCCAGCGACGGCAGAGAAATGACTTCATTTTATATGCTGGAATTGGGAGTTATAATGGAGGCGACAGAAACAAAACAACTTCTGCATGTCCCCACTGTGTGTGCTTCTGAATGTTGGCGGGTGGGTGTCAGGCAGACCCCTGGCAATAACAAATTTTCTTTTTCCTGTGCAAAATGTCTGCACATCAAAACGTTGGGAAATCCCATCAACCGCTATCTGTGTGCTCCAACTCCTTCGACATTTGCATTCGACAGCAACAGATAGGCCACCATGTAACTGTTGAAAACTTGAGTGCTAATGCTGAGGAAACTGTAGAGTCTCTTGGTTGGCAATCAGATCTGAGTGCAAGTGTGTGAATTCAGTGATTGCCAGACTTTCTTTGCCACAAGGGATATCTCACTTATAGGATTAGCATAGTCATACAACTGAGTAGACATACGGTATTATGACCATTATGAAGCACTTAAGGATAAGTAAAACACAACAAGCCCCACTTCTGGTTTCCCTCGACTGCATGAAAAGCACAGAAAGCCTTCCCTTTGCTCTCTCTCTCCAGCATCGGTGCAGATGAGGAGCTGTGAATTCATTTCTGTGGCAGCCTGAGAGTGGATTGAAGAGCTTCTCTCATCCCCTGTCAGTCATCCATCCTGATGGGCACATCGCTCTCCTCTGGCCTCTCTCCCTCCCTCTCTTTCCCACCTGACAGACAGCTCCTCTGTTCTATTACCCCCAGCTGTAATTTCATGTCAGTTGACAGGAAAAAGACCTATTTACAAATTTAACACCCGGTCTTGACACCTAAGCTGCAGCTGTCAACCGCAGCGAACCTGCAGACAGAAAGAACGACAAGGAAATGTTCCGCCATTGATTTTCTAGAGGCTTAATTGAAACATTTATACAAATCTGAGCCAGCTTGCACTTTGCTGAATAAATACTGCTTGTTTTCTGCCCTGTGAACAAATCTGTGAGCTGCAAACATAAATTTGCAGCAAGTGTCCCGCTGAGAGACGGAGAGACTATTATAGTCTTTCTAAATGCAGTATCTGTTCGGCTTTGTGTACAATCCCGCCCCTAATGTAAAAAAGAGTGCCCCCCTTTATTTATTCATCTCTTTATGCCACCGTGTTTTCATTTATTGGCACTGGAGGCAGACAGCAGGATATTGATTGTGTGCTTTCCTCCAGGGGTTTGAGTGAAAAGGGGATCCATCACCTCTCCACAGCCCACCCACATGAAGGCCTCCTTTGGACAAGCCTTTCTCTCCAGGGTGGGCTCTTCTGGGTGCACAAAAGCTCTCTGGACTGAGAACTGGAAAAAAAAGGACTTAAAACAAACAAAAAAAACCCCAATCCTTAATCCAAACGTAATCTCAACCCCAATACGGCTAAAAGCAACATTCAATGCGAAACATGCTTCAAAAGGGAATTAGAAAAATTGCCATTTCCTTGAAAGGCACTGAATTATGATTCGCTTGGAGTGTTTGTCAGGATCGAAGGAAGAGGCAAGTGTGGGGCAAAGCCAGAGGAAAAACATGTCAAACCCGTAATCCATTTCTTCCATTGATATACGTATGTACGGCTGGCTTAACAGAGATTTAAATAATTCAAAGTGCTTGGACTGCCAAAGCTCCATAATCAGCTTGCAAGCTCAAGGAAGCAGCACCATACAGTGTACAGTGGCGTACAGGGAGACTGACTGCTCAGCCCACATGCATAATTAAGCAGAGGTGGGGGTTCGGCTTTAGGGGGAGAGTCCCATTTAATGACAGATCTGAGGTCGGTACTTGTGCAGTACTTCTACACGGACGAGTCTGTTTACATGACCGGCTGCATAATGATCTGAGAAGCGTGGATGTGCAGGGGCCGTGCTGTGGAATGCCTCGTCAATGCTGTGGTGTGTTGTCAGCAAATATGCAGTCCAAAATAAGGCTGAGTATCTCAGCCAGGATTTATGGCTCCATATGGTTCGCATTAGGGGAAAATTACTAGATTATCACAGATGGAGTTGTTTAAAGCCTTATTAGTCAATGGGACATGGCTTACTGTATTGGTCCTCACTGCTCTCATTCTGCAATTTAAGGTTTTCATTTTCTACAGCACACAGCAGACTGCACTCAGCCCACAACAAACCTTGACATTCATCAGACACAGGCAGCTCTTTCTGAGGTTAGGGTAAAGTCTGATGAGAAGGATGTGGGCAGTCTTTTTTTTTTCAAAATGTATTTGTTGGTCAGGCTTGTCCTAATTAAAAAAGTTACTCACCAGACTTAGCTTTGAAACAACAACAAAAGAAGAAGAAGCATGCTAGCACGGTAAATTTGGATTATGTACATGTCAAACATTTTAACTGCTAAACAATAGCATGTTAGCATTGTCCCTGAGAGGATGCTGCCATGCTGACATTGCATTTAGCTCAAAGCACTACTACAAGTACAGTTTCACAAGCCACTAGCATGGCTGTCAACTCTTGATCTATCTTTGCATGTCAGCATCCCCTCAGATGCCACAAATGTGACTTTTTATTCACTGATGCAGTCCAGCATTTTAAAAACATTCAGATCTGACTGAGCCTGTCCAATCTAGCCTTGACACAGAAAACCCAGTCAGGCAGTCAAACAGTGAGCCAGTCAGTAGGCCAGTAAGTGTATGACCTTATCCCATGTCCTCCCATTGGCATGTCCCTGTCCTCCCCTCTCAGTGCAGGGACCCAGATGGCATGAGGCGGCAGTGACCAGGGCGAAGGCCTGTCTGTCTGCCAGACTGACAGCAGCTCAGTGCCAGAGGCTCATTATCAAGCAGCAGCCACAGCAACAGCAACGACAACAACAGCCATGCAGCCTCCAGACGGGTGCATGCAGCTGACCACACACAACGCAAAACACAAACCCATCTGTAACCACTCCATGCCTTTAATAAATGGCAAAAGGGCCCGTTTTCAAGAGTCTGTTGCCGGGCGGAATACAACTGAAAAAATTCCAATTGAACGTGAAGACTCATTGAGGAGAGCTGGAAGTTACAAGAATGTAATAATCAAAGTCTGCAATGAGAAACTAACCATTGTGTGCACAGTTAATTTGTCTGGCAGATGAATAAACTGAACAGGAATCTGTCCTCAGCAACACTTACTCATACATCTGGCTCAGTGACAGCAGGACCTTGAAAGACAGACTCGACATATTGTGACATATTCTGCGAAAAATGAACACGAACAACAATAAATAAGGGGAAAATGAAAGCATTGTTCTGCAGAACCAAACAGCTAAATCTGCTCTTTGCAGCACTGACTGTGGTTTTTGCTGCTGTTACTTAACCATCCTCTACAGCTTTTGATTTCCAACTGTGGAATGTGAACAAATCATTACAGCCACTCAATCATCACTCTTGGCACTGAAGCACAGTGGCAGATTACTTATGTGGCAAATTAGAAGAAGCTATGAGGCTTAACATTCAGTTAAAACACTTGTAACCCATCTGTACAAATTATTTTTGAGCATCTGAGGGTTTTTATGTCATCTTGGTTCGTTCTGTTGACTTCTTATTCTGCCAGAACATCATGCAAACCACTCTCTGCATGGAAATGATATGGTCATGTATATGTAAGTCCTGAAGTGCCCTAATTTCTGTATTCACACAATTATTGCACACCATTTGCTGTCTTCCAGATTGTCCCTTTTATCACTGCATAAATAAATGCGTATGGACACGTTTACGTGCAGACGTGCAACCAACTTCCCAAGTTTCCAAGAGAGGACAGGATGTCTGAATGCAAACAGATGGTGCAGTACGTACAGTGAGGAGTACACACAGAAACATGTATTCTGAGCTAGACTGAGCAGCATGAAAAGCTAAAAATAATTTCCTATCACAAAATGCTTTTCAGAGCCGAGTCCTGGTTCTACAAAGATTTCTCAGAGACAAAGCTATTTCTGAGGCGGAAATAATCTCATTGGTCGAGTTCTACGGTAATTGCTGGAAAAAGAGAACCACAGCGTAAGAATTTCAGACAGCCAAGCATGACGGCACGTCATCGCGACATGACAGTCATGACAGTCATTTAAGACTTTGATGAGAGCTTCACGGTGATGAATACATGTTTTAAAAAGGCGTGCTTTAACTGCGGTCTTCAGTGCAGTGAAAGCCTTTCTGAACGCACAGCAGAAAATACATTTTAATGGGCGCTTTTCTTTGATAATTCTATAATTATTCATTTTACAGGAATACATGTAGCCGATTAGTGCCTTTCAAATGACACGATTATTGAAATAAAGATGAAGTCACAAAATGCTGACATCTGATTGTTAATATGCATCTATAAAAATTCAAAGAATAAGGCTGACAACAAATTAATCCTCCTTACTAAGCAGGATTGGTATTTTCTCTGAACCACAGACCTCCGCGGATGTGAAAAATGATTTGGTCACACCGGGATTTGACTCTGTTCTGACACCTGCGTTGGCAAAAAACATGGATTCGCTGAGCTCCGACACTAACAAATATGTTATCTCTCCTCTCCTGTTAGCACAAAACATGCAGCTAGCTTGTCACTTTCAGCAGGCGCGGATCATCACTTTCACCGGTTAAAATGACAAATGGAGGTGGTGGCAGATCACATCAGCTGTCGCTAATTCTCGTTAATTCCTTGAGTAGCGTGACGGCAGGGAGCATCGAGATCAAGACGTTTGTGAAATATAAGGTGGGCCTTTTATTTCAATGTGTCAGATGGATGTTTAATCAACATTTAAGCAAATGTAACTATCAGAACAGCAGATACACAATATTAAAAGACTTCCAACAAGATCAGAGCCAATAAGAACCCTAATCAGAGGAGGCATCCTTATGAAAACTACTGAAACTATACATCTGTGACCTGATTTACGTCTTCAGTTGTGTGAGTGCCACAGACTGAGTGGCAGGTTTGAAAGTATCCAGTCAGGATCTAAGCATGGCTGGCTTTAGTCTTTTCAGAGAGCTGGTATCAATAAAAAATACATAGATGCCAGACTTATCCTTTAATCCCTATCCCTCTGAAAAATCATCTTCTGGCTCCTCCCACTGAAGCTAAACTCAACCAATGAACAGTTTTTCCGTGTGCAGATGGGCACACAGGCCCTTTGTAGCCTCATCCATGTGTTCCTTCATTGTGCCATATAATATAAGCCCAGTGTTTGTTGACTGCGTGTTGTAAGCTGGCACATTACAGATTGTAGACTGAGCGTGAGTCACAGACAAATCCTGGCGAGCTTGTTGCTTCTCAGAGCCTGCGATGATGTCAGCGCGCAAGCAGCCAATCAGCTGGGCCCTCTCTCTGAAAAAACCCCAACCCAAATTAGAGTGCAGACACATTCCTCCAATACAGGATTCACATGCACAAGCAAAGCCTATGCAATCAACCCAAAGCATGTCGCCATTCACAAACTCATGCATAAACAATCTCTCACCGGAGCACAATTCAGAAAATACTGAAGGGGAGCATGATTGAGAGAAACTGTTGACACGCGTACTAAGAATACACACACCGGAAAACATGTACACATACACACACAGACACATCCTGCCAACAGACAAGACACAGCTGTGGACCCAGAGCAGCGCTCCAGCCAGCGAAGCATCAAGCCTGCTACTGACTGACAGGACCTAAGGGCTTTCCTGCCCTACAATAACATATTTTCATAATCATCCTTCCTGCGGCTAATAATAACCTTTTGGGGGAATTGTGGCTCAATAATGAGGGTAGCAAAATGCACCTCAACTCTTCCACTTGGAGAGCCTGGTTGGCAGAGGCCTTGAAGTTAAAAGTGGAAACACTGGATTGGGAAACAGGCTGCAAGCTGCAGGCAGACCAAACCCCTCATCCTCACTCACTTTAATAAATGTTCAACATATCAACCTTAACATGTTATTCCTTCTAAAGAGTACTTGTGGTACTTGCACTTCCTCTTATTTTTTCTATAAAAATACACTCATTTTAGCTACTGTGGGCAACAGCCAACCTTGCTGATTCACTCTCATAAGTATTAGTAGACAGGGGCCTCAATCAGTGTGTGTGATGGACAGTCCACAGAATTCCAGCAGACTATTGACTAATTGAACAGTCAAAACCTGTTTTTCAGCTGACATGTTCAGATTCATAACGCGAGGCCCTGTACTCTAACTGGGTCATGCATGGAGGGAGCAAAGTCTCTGAGCAGAGTTGCTGGTGCAATCAACACAGATCTTTTGACATTAAAACATGGGTCCAACTTTAAATGGACATGATCAAACTTTAGACCTTGAGACAAACTGAAATACAATTAAATGCACCTCTTTACGTTAATCTAACGGCAATTTAACATGATGTAAAGGTCACTTTTGTTACAACACGTCTGGACAGAATGCTGTCAGATTGATACAGAGGCTGTGACGGCGTACGGTTATTCATGTAGTCATAGAGAGACAGAGAGAGACAGAAACGCATGTATGTTCTTCAGGATCACTGTAAGAATGGATCATCTCACTCATGATCTCTTCCGTGCAAAGAAAATAAAATCAGTTTAATAAACCGCTAAGAAAGAGCTAGTCTGAAGTTGTTCAGGAGATTTTCTCCTTGGGGTGCGACAGGTGCAGATTATCACCGTGACAACCACGGTGATAAGCTGCTTGTACTTTTCATTTTCACTCATATCAACTGTGTGGATGAATGAATGAATATCCAGCCACATGCTTTATACACAGCATGTGAGCTAATAGAAATTAAACAGGAGTCCCCTGTTAATGTCCTGTCATTCAATGCTTGTGTACTGTCACATGTTGAAAACAGGCAGCAGAATTTGCTCTCTGATAATGTTTAATGATGAAATTGATACAAAAAATGTCACTAATGTAAAAGCCATCTATGTCTGAATCACTAACTGCTTGATGAAGCCACTAATGATCCATATTTCATGTCTGAAAATGGCTTTTAAGGTGAAGTTTTCTGCTTTTCACTGTCAGCCAGATCCTTATTCATCTTGTCTTGTGATTACACGTTAGTTGTGTAAAGTAGCATCTCTGCTCTAAACTGTAATTTCTTATCATGTCAGCAGAGGCAGTCTTTATTTCAGGCAAGGCGGCCTGCCTCCAACATACAAGGGAGGAAACCCTGAAATATAGGAAGTGATAGTAGAGGGACAGACATGTCACAGCATGTCTCAGGGTCCTGGGGTTGCGGTCAGATAGTCAAAAATATTACATCCCACAGTGCCAGGTGTCAGGTTTCAGACTCAAATGGATTCAGTTCATTTTTTCCTCAGCAATCTTCACACTATACTCCAAAATGACAAAGCAAAACAGGATTTTGGAGTGTTTTGTAGACTAGACTAAAGACTAAAGACTAAAATATGCTGTTTACATTCTGTCCCTTACATTCAGACCCTTTGCTATGACACTCGCAACTGAGCTCTGGTGCATCCTACTTCTGTCAGTGGTGCTCGAGTTGCTGCTACAACTTGATTGGAGTCCACATGTGTCTAATTGAATTTGCTGGACATCATTAGGAAAAGCATGGAGCAGTCTCACAGTTGATGGCCTGTGTCACAGTGCATTAATTGTAAGCACTAGTAAAGTACTTTATAACCACTATTGAAGACATTTTACAAGTTACAGCTCATAAACCGATTACAAAGAGTGGCTTTTCACTCAAACTGAGCAATCAGGGACAAAAGGCCTTCGTCGGACTGGTAACCAAGAACCCAATGCTCACTCAATGAGTTCCTTCATCAGTGCAGCACTCCACCAATCAGACCTGCATGGTAGGGTGGCTACAACTACCTTGTTTGCCAACTCTGGTTTGGTCAACAGATGAGTTGGTGAGTGAGGAAAATTCACCCCAGTACAGTTGTCATGAAGAGGGAAATAAGCTACAGAGAGCAAAACCAGTTTTTGGTACCAGGATGTAAATATGTTTATTTCTGTTGCAAAGTTTGAAAGCATTTTAATATGGAAGTCTATGGGGATGGATCTGACTTTTGGTGTCAGCCTGAAGTGGCCCTTTCAAAGAGCACTGCCAGAGGCTGCTGCTTGTTCAGGATAGAGGAAAATACTTGTGGGTCATTTCATTCAGTTAGCAACCTCCCTAAGCAAAACAGACAATTCAACCACAACCATGGAACTGTGCATGCTGCTCACAAGCCTTCAGTCAACCCAACAAAAAAACCACCAGACAATGGAAATCTGTGTGGATTTTTGCTGATGATGTTTAACTTGTTGGGGCTAGAGTTTATTCAATCTGGCCTTCTGATTTTTTCCATTATGCTAATCAGTTCTAAGTCTTAATAAATAAATATTTCCTTCAGTAATTAGCCAGCTTTGTAATGAGACATGTCACTTTCTCACCATTCAGTAGAGTACGAGTCAGTGTCTTGTGTGGATCTGAATTTCAGGGTAAACTCTAAGTACTATGATCAAGCACAACATGACAATTATATAATATACACAGCAGAGTAATAATCAATATAGAGCCAGTACTGGCCCTGATCCAACTGTATTGGAAAGCTGGACACCGCAGGACCACAGCAACATAATCAACAATATTTTGGCCAAACTCAATTAATATTGTTAAGAATGACAGTAACACAGGGTCAAGGTTGAATTCTGTTGGAGTTACGCTTACAGAACATTGATGACTCGCCCCTCCCTGCATTCATTATGCATGAAGTCCTCATGGCGCTTTCATGACAGCCTCTTTCATCCCCACAGAGACTGGAGAACTTTGAACTCTCCCCTCCCGTAGCTTTAACAGTTCTAACAGTAACAAAAGCATACCGTTTCTTTGGACTACACGTGAATGCTGGCTCTTCTGGCAGTTTACAGAACATGCTGCCGTGTGTGTAAATGTGCGTTCAGCAGGTCTTCATTAATGGAAGCCCTGAGGATCTGTTTTGTGTTATGCATGAGAGTAAAATTGACCTATGAATATATTATCCTCTATGTTAAAGGCATGCCTTGCCTAGTTGCTGTAAATGCCAAAGCACACACACACACACACAACAGCTTCTTTATGGGGGAATTTATAGATGACAGAATTCAGTCTGCTCTTGAAAAATGGGTGTGTGGAGCTAAGTGTGGCTTTCCAGGGAGCGATTCCTTGAGTCTGCGGTCCTTATGTCGATGGTTGTTAACGGCTCCCTCTATTGCAAAGTCAACATCCCGCTTCAGCCTGTGAGTGAAATACCTCCGCCGTCGACGTCGTAAGTCTGTCGGAGGAGACTTGAAATATGGCTCTCTTAAGACCACCTAGGAGTTCAACCTAGCATAAGTGCTGATGTTTGTGTTACAGCCGGGGACTGCTGCAGCCATTCGTTCAATCATAGCACCACCCTCTTGTTCTTCTTCTTCTGCCTCCTCCTCTTCTTTATCAGCTTCTCTCTGTCTTTGTCCCGCTCTGGTCACAGTGTGGACACCGACATGAGACCCGGCTTTTGCAGCAACAGCTGATGAATCCATATAGAGATTACTACCCCACAAAAACACACCAATACATAAAAGCTGCAGTATTGATTGCACCCTGGTTGGATTCCTCCTTGTTTTCCACCCACTGGAGCATGCCTGGAATATGAAGTCATAAAAAGCTCTTTGTGCTTGTGCAGCAATGATCACTAATACACGTGTACGTGTTTTATTTTTTTCGGCGACTTTCGCTCAACTTAACAAAGGTTTCCCACCCGACGCTTTTCGCTTGTCATCTGTGCTCCCGCTTTGATGTTGGACCTGCATGAACTGTTGCACAGCCACAACGATCATAAAAGATGGAAGAGGAGCAAAAGTTTGCTGTCTTCCTCTTGTAAGGAACATTGTGCTGTGGCCTGCACCATCGAGTGTTTGATCTAGCATCACTTTCATTCCTGCAACTTTTCATATAACTACTCTGAAAAGGTGATTACAGTCTGCTGTCCATGGACAATGTTCTGTGTTTAGGGCAGTGTGAGGTCCTTTGGTTTATGTACTTTACAGTTCAACTTGTGCTGTCTTTGAGGACAGACACAGTGTATGTTTAACAAGAAAGCTATTAATAGCTGATCATTTGTGCAAAAATATATTTTTACATTTTACCACAGTTAATCAAAAAATTGTAAGACATACTTTTCATTGCATCTTATCCTTTGGGAAGGTGGAAAAGCCTTTCGACAAGACACCGAGCTACGTTGGATAATACAATTATCCAGCATATAAGAAACAAACTGCCTCACACTGTATGTATCATATCAGATGTTGAATAAAATGGCCAACATTGGTCCTTTACATACACAGGTTTAACCATCTTTTTAATGCATTTATTTGTGGTTTATTATTGCAGATTCATTTTAATCGGCAACTGTATCTGGATACATTTTGAACTTTAAAAACTAGTGAAAATGTGATAGCAACAATAAAAACAGGTGTAGAATCAAATCATAAAAATTCAACTTCAGCTTGTCTACACTTTCTTAATATTTCAAGGGATTCAAAGTGCACATGTTCTGCAAGATGTGTGGCGACAAACATCACTTAATGATCTCTTTAAGGCAATCTGCTGCTTTGAAAAGAATCCAGTTCCAGTGGCATTACAAGTAAGTGGAAATGCGTAACATTTTTTATACTTGAATTACCGTGGATGCCTCTGAGAGGCCAATGAATAAGTGTGTTGTGTTTGTCTATGAAAAAAGCCACAGTGAGGAAGCTCTTCACCACAGTGAACATTCAGACAAGTGGAAAGTGCTTGACACATGCCATTACCGTTTTCTTTTGTTGTTGTGTCAGCGAGGCGCCCTCAGCTGCCATCACATCACAGGCCGTCTCTGTGACTAGTAAACACTCTGACCTTTTGACCCCTGGCGGAAGCCCACCCGCCAGCTCCGACATCCTTCACCTGCTGTACTGCTATTTCATGCACTTGGAAGGTCACTGCCTGTCCTGATAGGTGCACATGTTTGCATGTGGTTGTTTCCCCATTAATTTTGTCCTAGTCAGGGTGAGACGTCCTGTACAAGGTCCATTCCTTGATGTTTGGATCAGTTCTACAACAGCAGTGCTCTGACATACAGATTAACATTTAACAAACATACTGTATACATGCACACATTCAGTTAATTTAGTCCATTATGAGACATTAAGATGATGTCAAAAACTATCCTACAAAAACACAAAAGGCTAAAATTTAATATTGGATCATGTCTTTTGAACACCCCTGAGTCTGAATCACACTATCAAAGAATTCAAATTAGAGCAGAAATGATCCTATTAATTAACTTCATCCTGTCAAAGTATCAGGCTGAGAGAATATCTCATTTGCAGCTCAGCATGACATTGAAAAAGAATACTCCTAATGAGTGAGCCCTTTTTGTCAAGACAATATCTGTTTGATAGCTCAACAAATGTGTCTCTATAAACATATTTATCTCTGCACTTGCTGGACAAGAAAGGTCACAGCTGCCGCACATGCTGGTCAGTCAAAGGAAGGATTAGTGTGTATTCCTCATTAATGCCTCACAGGGGTCGCTGGGCTAATTGCCATTTTGGGGAAGTCCATTTAGCCAGAGAGAATCAGCCGATGATGCATGCTCTTTTCCACAAAAACACCTGGGACATACTTGCGTGTCCAGCAGTTCCACTTGAGTTACCTCGCTAGGGAACCTCGATAGTTGCAGAGGAATAGAAAAATGTTCCTAACTCCTTTACTTTATTGATTTTGATCCAGCATGGATTTCTATTGCAGTGGAGAAACAGTATTTCTTGATTTTAATAACCTATGCTCTCAATGGTAATAGAAATTTTATGTGTTGATTTTAAAGGTTCGACATTCGCTGCCATTAGACGTTGCATTCATACCAGCATCTCGGATCAAAACAAAGAAATGCATTGGCCACACCTCCTGCCAGAAACAGCCACTTTATCACTTGTGTCACAAAGCCTGTCCACGCCCCCAGCAGGTAGACAGCAACATAGCTCACGAGCTTCCTTCCTTTATCATTATTATCTAGTTTTACGTTTGTGAGAATAACACGCGTATTGTACGTATTGAGCTTGTTAAGTATCACCGGAGAAGAGATATATGTTATACTTCAACTTCATAGTTTTAGCAATTTAAATTGTAGCACTGTCACTCGTGCTAACATGCAACATGCTTTTTTCCTTCATATAATTTTCCCACGGTTCACTCGGAACTTGGTTTAATCAACCATAATGGCTCTAATACGTTATGTGTGTTATGAGTGTCTTCATGCTTAAGTGTGCTAATTCTGAATTGAATCTCTGTGTTCTCTGCGTATGGACTTTACCTGCCACTTGAGCGCCTTACGTCAGCTCTTCCACCAGCTAAGGCTGACATTGCAGGTTGAAAGTTTATGTCAAGGCAAGTTTGTGATTATAGTAACCACTTTGGAGTATCATGCCATGGCTGATTAATATAGTATTTGAGATTACTATTATATCATAACTTATAATTACATTATAGCTACAGATTGCTTCAACCAGTAAAATTGTGGGATGTTCTAGACCTCAGTTTCAGCTTTTCTCTCCTCAAAGCCACCGGACTCCATTGACAGAAACAGTAGTTTTACCTCACAGATCACTGCAGAACGCATTTCCTTCAAACTCAACAGACACAAAATAAAGCACCAAAACTGTCTTTGCTCGTCTTCCCGCTGTTCCAACAATCACCAACTCTGGTTTGGTTGAAATAAACCCTTAATTCACCAGGTTAGATGCAAAAATATTTTGGGGCTTTACAAAGTGTTGTGTCAAGGGGGCCGGCCAGACTAGGAAAACTAAGCCACTACTTGCCGACAGACAGCTGCTGAGCACCAGGGAGCTCTGGAAGAGAGAACCGAGGGCAAAGCCGGAGTTTTTGGAGAAATAAACAGCCTGACTCACACAGGATTGTGCTCTGATCTGCAGCCGTTTGACAGCAGGGGGAGAGCTCAGAGTTTATCTTTAAAATATTTGGTATTAAAAAGTGGATTCATCTTCACTTTCGCTCCTCAACCTGTCTGAAGCAGCGAGGCACAGAGGTGCCAACCTCCACTGTGGGGTGTCATTACAAAATTAGTCTTTCTTCATCCATGCTGACTGCTTCATGACCTTACAAAGAGGAGAGAGGAAAGAGAAGAGTGACTGGAGGGAAGTAACACTGACCTGGCAACCAAAACAAAGAACAGAGAAGTTCAGATGACAATAAAAATGAAAGAGTGTGACTTCAGTCTCTGCTCCAGGTACCATTACTCCACTACATCGTCACAGAGCAAATAGATGTTTGCTGCTATATCAATGCTCAAAACCTCATATATACAACCTTAAACATGCAGACGAGCCTTTAAACCTCCAACAACTGACTTTTTGGGGGGAGCAGAAACACTCACCCTCCTTAAGCTCTGTTTTAGTCTCCACCAACTCCTGAGGAAAATGTCTGGCTCTTTAGTTGCTACATGTTCACCAGCTATCTGCGTCTGTCTGCTGTTAAACAGCAGGTGTGGTGCAGCGCTGCAGCCGAAAACAAAGCTGAACCAAAACATTAAGGTCGCAGGCCAGACAGCTAAACAACGAGCTAACATGTGCTCGAAAGCTCTTTAAAGCTGATCAGGGCAGCAGATTCATGACAATTTCATGTAAGTTGATCACAGTGAGTGACACCTTTCACGTTGTCACATTGTCATTTGAGACATTGTTATTATGAAAATATTGATTGTAGCCACTTGAAGCTTTCGACCATAAAAACAAACACACTCATACATCCAGGGTATATATACACTGCCTGCAGGTCTGTTCAACATGATGTTTCAGCAAACACTAAAGTGCACAGCTGTCAAGTTCTGTTAGCTACTACATAGAAGACGTCAACATAAATATAAAAAACAATCTTTTAATTCATGAACACAGCCAACAGTATTGCAGATGGTGTGAACAGAAGCCACTACTCTGCAATTACACAGGAGTTATAAAGTACACTGTGCAGCAACACAGAAGCAAAACGATTAGTGACAAGCTTGTATTGACTAAGCAAACTGTTCTTTTGTTTGATTTGCTCAGCAATTGATGATTATGGGACAAAGTTTATCCTACAGTGGAAGAATAACTAGATCCCAAGCTTTGGTTAACACCACTCTAAGTGGTTCAAAGTAGTTTTAGAGGGAGTGTGTTTAAGATAGCTTGCAGACTCTTTCACTGCTAAATGCTTGAGATCCATGTCGGTTAATAGGATGTTGCCACGACCTGAATCAAAAGCAACACAATCGTAGTAATCTGTAGCTCTCTGCACTTGCAGAGAGCTAATGGATCTCTTTCACATACACACACACACACACACACACACACACACACACACAAACAGTATTGAAAAGGACAGCATTCATCAGAGCTGTTTCAAGGTCTTTGTAAAGTCTGTCAAATCTGAATATTCACCACTTAAAAAACACATCTTCAGCAAATTCATTTCAAAGCCAGACCTTTCAACATATTGGGTCATATGTGAATTCAATGTTGTCTGACAACAAGAACATCCTTGACACAACCTCGGCTAGATCACCTTTATGTGTCAGTAAGCAGGCCAAACAGACACACAGCAGGCAGGATGGACACACACCAGGCTGTCTGTGCACAAATCTTTCAGTTTATGGACTGAGAATATCAATATGAATAACAAATGACACGTGATAATCCACCTCAGCTGATGCACGCCATCTTTTCTTTTTTGTGCTTTGATAGTCTGAAACCCTGTAAAATGTCTGTCCTGTTGATGCAGAATCCAACCTGCTCATCGTGCTTCTGTCCTTTGATGAAAAGTTTCAACTTTAATGGCTTTTGCAAGTTGTCTTCCTCCCCCACCACAGGTCCAATGACAGGGGTGCCAGGAGAGTCGGAGGAGAAATGTAGGCTGGCAGCTCCTCTGAGTCACTCTCTGTGTTTGTGATGGTCCAACATGCCTACTTATGAGTGATTAATCCTCAAATCATGTCTTGTTTGAGGCGGAAGTCATCACAAACAAATGCCAGTGAACACATCATGGCTTTTTTTTTAAAACGCCAGGGTGTGGATGGCTTCCACCAACAGATCTTCCCTGTTGCTCAAAGTGGCAGCAACAATCCACCTTCATGCTTCTTCCTATTCCCTCTTCAGCCACCCTCCCTCCCCCCCTCCCCTCCCCAGTCTCTGTGGTCTGTTTAATGAGCTCACTCTGAGCTGTGTTTAAGCTCATTAACCTTTGTGGGTGGTGAGTCCCACTGAGAGGGAAAGCCATTGATACACAGACACAGATATATAAAGGGAGGTTTTTTACACTTCAAACACTTTGATTTAAACTTATTAACATTCGGCAACTTATACTTAAAAATAAGTAACAGCTTAAAATGTGAAGACTCGAATCCTTTACAACTCGAAAATGCAAATCATTTGAGAAGCTTCCTCATTTGTTGAATGAAAAAATGATTTCAAACAAGTTGTTGCGGTGAAAATGAAAATGACTGACATTATCTGTTAATAATGGTGCTACCTCTGGATGCTTCACACAAAGACTTCATTTTCCCTTACATTTACTTTTAGGCTTGAACTCAGGCAGATGTCTGTTAATAGAGATGAACTTAGATGACATCGTGCTAAAAGACTGAGGCTAAAGCTTCACGTCCCCGGCAAAATGTCAGGCTCATCAGTTGTAAACAAGGAGCAGCATTATTCATGTGCTGCAGTGCAGAGCTAGTTAGTCCAAGTATGATAAGAAAAATGGAAAATCACTGCTCTCTTTGCTTACATTCTTTTCAAAAAGCATGTTTTCACTTGCATAAGAGAAAAAGGCTTCAAAGATGAGAACTAGCTGTGTTTGTGGAAAGTACCACCATCTTGGATAAAGAGCTCGGCTCCACCAGTTTCAGCATGTGTAGAAATCTAAATGCTGACAAGCTCGCCTTGCCTAACTATGGCTGTTAAAATATAACTGGACAATTGGTGTTTGGGCGAGGGGGCCAGTTAAGTGCCCAGCAGAGTGTTTCCAGACAAATATCAAACAAGTTAAGAGGAAGTAGCGAAGAGGAGTGAGAATCGTGTCAATCTCAGGGTGTAACATCCTCATACTTGGTCAAATAAAAAGGGGAAGTCAGCCCTCAGACAGCCTTTATCTGTCATTCCACAGGATGACGGAAGGAGAGAGAATTTCCTCAGCTTCAGAAAGAAGTGCAAACCACTTCCTCAAAAATAACACAAGGCACAAGATGAGCATGCACTGTTCTACCGCCTCCGATCACTCGGTCTCTGCAGTTTTCTGCTCAATTTGGTCATTTTGTTACACAAACAATCTCGCATTTCAACACATTTATCCGATTTTTCGCTCTCTCTGAGCGACTTTGAATAAACACACATACATGCAGACACTTCCACTAACAGATTATCTGTGTGAACACACACACAATAGTAGTAAAAAGCATGCGAAGTGCATTAGCTGCGGCTCTGACATCACATGCTCCATTACCAGCTGGCATTATGCCCTGTTTTACAGCCTCATTCTATCCTCCCACCACACCAGGCCAAGTATAAATAGGAACCTCTTTTCACTTCTGACCTCCGACTTCTAATAAAGCTGCTGAATATGGCTCATTTCTCACCCCCTTCTATAAAAATGTCTACTTCAGCTTTTCAAGGCAAACATTAAAAGGAAAAAAACGTTCTCCTTCAGCCGCATTCCCACTTGTTCCTTGATTTTGGTCGAGTTTGCACAGGTTAGATTGACTAATTTGTTATAGAAATCATCACTTTGATTTACTCTTGCTATTTTTCCTTTTACCTATTGTCCACACTTTGTCTTCCTTGTCTATTATCACATTAACAGGGACTAAAACATTGCTCCATTTGTACTGTAAGGTAAAATAGTTTCATGCAGTACGTATCAAATGAGTAGACAAATATCCCTCCCGTCTCTCTCTGCACTCTCCCGTGGGACTTGTGGTTATGATGCTTACATGTTTCTTCAAGAAAGCCCGGTTGTTTCCATCCCTCTGTCTCTTTCTGATTGTCTTTTACAGCCACTGCTCCCTGGGGAGGAAGCCGTCATATTGTTTCTCCCTCCAGCAGATGCTCTCCTCGTGCTGTAATCTGTCTGCCGCTGAGCCAATATTATTAGCCGCTGATTTTTACAGGGGGTGGGGGGAGCCGGGGGGGG
>JBBMOE010000004.1:15302560-15462500 GCA_037975065.1 Chaetodon trifasciatus
GGGGGGGGGGGGTTGCATATTCACATCTTCACAGCTCAGTTCACTTATTCGGTGACAGAAAAGGTTAAGAGCTAGTGAGACCGGAGGAGAGGATTAGTGCTCTGAGAATTGCTTTTTATTACTGTTAAGGTCACAGCCATATTTAAAATCCATGAGAGAGCAGCATCGGTGGATCTGTGGCCAGATGGGAGAGCTCGCCTCAGCGCCGCGCTGCAGAATCAGCTCTGACTTTGATTTCATTAAAGAGACACTGTGAGGCTTCTTATGAATACAAGATAACCACGTCGGAGCAGGAGATAACCGCGACAATAGTATCAGCGATCACTGGAAATCAAAGTGTATCCACATGGAGAGGAGCAAAGAGCCTGTTTGTGCCATGTGATATAATGGTCTGAAAAGGATTACATCATCGTTTGGGATGTAGGTGGGGGGCTGGAGAGAGAAGACTTGGACTGCCACCTGGAGTCCGTCTCACTCACTGCACCCTCCTCTGATCAGAAACCACCAGTCTTGAAACAAAGCTCCCTGTGGGTGCTGCTGAATGAGAACATTTGTTCTGTCAGACGTGCTGCATGAATTACCAGCAGCGCTGCTCCTCTATGCTAGATGAAACTGGAAAGTGTCCGCACACAGGGGGACGAGTGGCAGTCAGAGTTTTCCATATGAGAGCATGCTAAATGGCGCTTGCTTGCACCCGTACATCTCCACTCTGGCTTAAGTGTTGCCATCGCTAAGATGCCATTAGACAGCTGCGTGGTATTTGCAGAGCTGCAGCATAATGACGCAGAGCTCGTCATTACTTGAGAATTAGGACTCCTCTTTTAAGTCGCCCATCTCTGAGGAGCCTGCAGCGCACAGCCAAGAGGGAGCCACCGGGCCTTGTCTGGTGATGAGACAGCAACACGTTGTCAAATATTCCCAGAGAAGAGAGAGTGTTTGTGTTTGTTTGCAGCCAAATTGGGAGCAAATCTCAGAAGAGCCTCTTAATGGCACTTACAAACTAATAGCAAAATGGCTTAAAAGCCTCGACTGCTACCTCAGTGTGAGTCTGCAAGAGGCACTCTGCCATAGCAGCAGGAGGCCTGTTTCTCTCTTACCTACTAATCATTTGGTTCCCGAGGCAATTCAGACTGCCACTGCCACATCTCAAAGAAACACACGAGTGGTATATTTGATCAGTTCCAAATCATTCTTCAGACACTTTATGGCACATTAGTGAGGTGAAAATCGCAGTTGACTGAGAATAATCATCACGTTGGGGGACAAACCATGCTGAGAAACACTTGTTGAGCCTCTGGTGATGATTCAGATAGACTTTCTATACTCAGCTTAATGTTTGGCTTCGCTTGTCTTTCAGGACACATTAATGCACTTAAACAAATTTACATCTCGTAGCAATCAAGTTGTCTGGATGCAGAGAAAGTGAAGCAAATGGACACATGCCAACACTCCATTCACATTCAATGAAATATAAGGACACATGTTGCAGCAGCACAAGAGACAGAAAAAGTGAGAACTTTGTTTTTTTTGTGTGTGAATAAAAGGGCATTATGGAGCGCTGCTGAGCCGCTTCAAATGGTGATATGCATGTGGGGTGCAGACATATTGGGGCTACTGAACCTGCAGCAATACTGAGGCCAATAGCATGTTATATTTCTGGGCTCCACAGCCCTGCATTGAGCCCCATCTCAAATTTAAAAGCAAAATTGTCTCTTGAAAACACATGAGTGGTTTTGAAGTGATTTTCATCACTTTTAGATTTTTCGAAGCACTTGCTGGTTGAGAGATCCCAGCAGCAGCATAAACTATGTCGTCCTGGACCTGCCACGCTGCTCATTCTCAAAGAAAACGTGGCAGAACTAATAACTCCAAATATTAGTTCAATCACTCACAGCGGCTAAGTGCCAGCTCTGCCAGCTCCGAACACTCCACAGGCAGAGATATTTCATCCTTGCTTTGTGATTTCACAGCCACCTCGCAAACGCTGCTTATGATCTCATTTCGGTTGCTAATGTATTCCCGTTTTTTCCGACTCGCTTTGTTCTCGGGGTGGAAAGTGTTTAGTGTGCCAAAGTAATGATTTCTGAAAAGTGGTGTTTACAGGCTTGAATGGGAGCAACGAAAGCAGAGTGAGGGGAGGCCTCGGAGCTGTATGTAAATTTAATTAGGTTTTCAATCTCAGCTGGTGATTTCTGCCCCTTTTTCAGCCTGGACATCCTAATAAAGACGACTGCCATGCAATTTATGCTTTACAGCAGACATAGCCACAAATTAAGGAAATCATTAGTATAATATATACCCTGCTCAGATGAATTTGCTGCAGAGTGACTATTATTCCTTCACAGCCTATAGGATCTGTATCTACACACCCATGATTTTATGGATTCATTGCGTAAAAGCTTGCAGAATTAATATGTCTCACACAAAGGAGAGAGCCCCATCTCAATAAGGCAAGGATAGGACAAATGAGGATCCTCATTTGCATAGACAAACTCATTTAAATAGCTGATTCAACATCACAGTATGAGATGCTTTTTGTTTTCCTTTACCACTGTGGTTAAAAAGCCAAACAAAGAGAAAAGTTCAGAAGAGTACACTCAGTCATAGCATGAAGAGGCAACGCAGACATTGTTATTCAGGTCAAGCACTGCACTATGTTACTGAATGAGCACATTTTAATAGCGCAGGATCCCCGAGGCAACAAACTCCATTCACATTCCAAACACGGCGGTTTCATTTACTGACCTTGAAGAGTCTTGTTTATACAAATTGAAATTAAACGGCAAAGAGGAAGAAAATCATTCCCTGGTTTAATTTACCGTCATGAAGTAAACAGATCACACAGGGAGAATATTACTTTGCCCACAACTGAGATAATGAGCATCGTTCCACTGACAGGACTGCTTACATATTCTGCACGTGGTCGCACCAAAGGGCCCCGACCCCTTGAACAAAAGAAGAAAAACGACATCTCCCATCTGCAAACTAGTGGAAAATGTGCACTGGAGTGTTATGATTTGTAGTCTTTGGGTTTTAATGTCTATAAAAGTTGCTGTAATGGAGCTGGTTGGGCGGCAGGCACAGGCGAGAGATGGGGTGGTCAGCGTCTCCAGAGCTGGCTGTAAAAGCCTGGGTCCCAAGGGTCCTCTATATGTCACCCAGCTCTGCATCTCTTCACCCCCCGCCACACACACAGGCCAACCTTTTGAAATGTCAGTGCGATAAAACCCGATGGATTCAATGTGCTGGACCTGGTGGTGTCAAACGCCATTAGTTTTAATCCTATTTGTGGTGAAATTGCTCTTGAAAGGTAAAGGGATCTATAACTGTCTGGGGCCCGGGGCTAGACCATTGTAAATCTCTCTGTGTGCTGATGACTCCTCTCCGCAGGTTTATAGGGTTGGAATGAGAGTGTCTACATGCTGTGTGGAGACGTCGTGTCCCAGCAAACTCTTGGCTAAGTAATGGAGCTGTAGTGGATTGTGGGAGGCCATGCATCTCACTGCACAGGGGTGTATTCCAGTGGCTGAGAAAAGAGCTGTCCTTTCCACTCTGCCGCTCCCGGTTTGCGAGGGCCAGCGGAGCACAGAGATTCATTGGCGCTGTGATAACTATATGCTCTGCTTTGCTGTGGCCTCTTTAAACTTAAATTGCTGCTGTTCACTCCTCTTTGCTCCGTGACATGAGATGTGGGGAGGAATAAAGAGCAACACTGTGCAACAGCAAACGTTCACTGTGGGGGGACAGAAATAGATGAATGTAATACAAGGGGGAAATGTATAGAGTGGTAAAATAGTAAAATACAACGGGATACAAAGGTTGTGTGTTTACAAATCCTGTGGTGGAATGAGGTGATTTGCAGAGTTAAGTGTTTCTTGTACCACATTTCCAAAAGGCAGACCTGCCCTGGAGGTGCAAATAATCTGTTGGGATCAATTAAACCAATTTTCGCACGCTGTATTTTCAAGTGGAGAAGCACAAGACTTTAGTCATCACGCATGCAGACTATTTACTTAACACACTGGCCTGTTCACTGCAACAAACGCTAAAAAAGCAAAATGTCTGTGGGGCTTGGAAATATTTTTGGACTCACACCAGGCTGGTGCTCACAAACTGACTCAGTACAGAAGGCGGCACCGCTCTCTGCCTGAAAGTAGACTATTTGTTATTTGATTTGGCTCAACTAAGGAGGATGATGAAAAAAAGAGAAAAGAAAGCTTGGAATAAAACAGCAATTGTTCTGGTTGTGTTCACCAGCACGGGGGTGCACCAGCAAAGCTTAAAATCAAACAGACTAGTTTTAAAGTAATTTCTACCTTAAATCTGACATGTAGCGCTACATTTATTACCCACACGTTAATAAACACTGCATTAAGATAGAGCTTTTCACTTTTCACTGTTTGGATTTTACACCAGAAGAGCAAAGATGAACCTTAACATTCAAAGTACTTTTACCTCCAAACTGTACTCAGCTGATGTATTTCAGTGCATTTATTCACTGTAAACTTGATGTCACATTAACCTGCAGTTCACTGTTTAATGCTTCACGTTCCTCTGAACAGAAACTCTCAGTCCATCTGTGTGTTTATGTCCATCAGCTGTTAGCTTTGTAAGCTCTATTAGCTCTACCACCTGTAAGCTATTAGTTACGTTAGCTGTTAGCTCCATTAACCAAGCACACTGCAGGACTCTGCTGCCCATCGGCTGCTAACAGCTAACTAGCGCTCCTGACGATTTCACGATGGATTTGCTGTTCACAATGTAGCATTCACAGCCTCACGCCTACTATATAAAGCCCAAAAAGTAGGGTGCCTCCCCTGTCGATAGTGAGTTTACTGCCTCCATTCAGATTTTAATGTGTCATATTTTTCGTAGGTCAGTGCGAAATGGTTAGCCTCGAGCCCTGCTAATCACAGATCACCTAGGAGTTTCATCAGACGACACATGCAGAGGTGACTTCTGACAACTTCAGATCAATTACATTGAGTACGTATTGTGAAATTAACAATGGTCTTAAGTGTTTTTCTTCCTACTAGTACAGCAAATTGTTTTTCTCTGTCTTGATTCAGTGAACTGGCACTCATTTGTATGAAAATATTCTCACTGCAGTAGCATACTTGAGAAAATAAGACTATTAGGAGCCAATAACAGACAAATGACTTAATGACTTGTTAATGGAGATTCAAAGAGATAGCCTTGAGGTGGATCTTCAACAGACGTACCACGTACTGAGTGAAATGAACCAAAATAAAAACACAGTTTCTAATCACCACCTGGCAAGAGACATTTACTTTTAGTTAGACAGTCTTCCTTACGTCAGCCAAGGATCATATGTTTATCCAAATGAGTCCAACAAGGTATTGAATCGAAACTTATGATTATCCAGCTGACTTACAAACAGTGTCAGCAGTGTGTCTAGTCTGCAGCAGCCACAAACAGTCTCTGGTCATACTGTAATGTATGTCTGACCCACTTCCTCTCTGAGACAGAGAAGGATGCTGGGAGCTGCTTTCCACTTCCTGATTCTATGATGAATGTGGTTTCCGGTGTGAGACTGAAACTGTGGCTTTATGACTGTTGATTCAGAGCAGGCATAATGGTCTGCGTTTAAAAAATGCATACTGGTGACTATATCAGTGCACAATAAAAAGCCTGTGCGCTGACAATGTGCATATCCACAATAACGTCCTTATTGTTTGAGTAACGTCACCCTGACCTTTGTTCTCCCTGCTGCTGTCTGCTCATGTTGTTGTTGATCAAGTTAGTAGAATTCAAGGTAGGTTTCTTTGAATAAAACTCTTGTCCAAACACTTTAAATGCAAATGTAAAATGTGTTTGCTAGCAACATGGAGCAGTTTTGGGCGTCATGCTTCACCTCTCCTTCCAGCACACCTGACGCCGCTTTGGCTGCGCCCACTGTCGCCCCTGCTGCTGAACACTATCCAAACAGCACACTGCACAACTCAAGGAGGACCACAGCTGCTGACTGCGTTGTGCAGCCGACCTCATCGTGCCAGCAAATCATGAGTGGTCGCTTGTTTGTGTTTCCGTGCCATCTCTCCGTGGTCGTGACTGCATTTGAACCACGGCAAAAGCGGCGTCAGGAAGAACAAGTCAAGCATGTCTCTCTCTCCCACTCCCTGATGTCCAATAAAGTTCTGTTTCGCTGCACAGATGCTGCACAGCCGCTTAGGCTTCCAGGAAATCATCACTGACTGGGTAGGACAATATCCTGTGGCTGTGGGTGAGCCTCTCCCTGTGTTTGCGTGGTTGCCAATGCTATGTATGTGTCCATGTGTGTTAGCAGGGTCTAATACAAGCCAAACATGAATCACGGATGTGAGGACACACCGCAGACACAGGCCGCAAGAGTACACTGCGGTGTCATGGTAATGTAACTAAACCCCTCTAATTCAAAATATCAAGGGAAAGCCTCCGAACACCAGATGGTCCCTCTGCAGTCTCGTATCACTACAGCGAGTTTCCAGTTTTTGGACTCTAAATGCGATTCTGCGCAAGTGGGCTTTTCTGGCAGGCGTGCATGTACAGTCAGACCAGAAAATGCACGAGAGGGAATTTCCACCATCCCGAAAAATGTTCATCTAGGCTTGTGTTGGCACACGAACAACACAGCAAAAGCTCGACAAAGCACATGAACTCGGCAGCTACAGCCCAGGATGAGCCCAGCCATATTTGCATTGTGAGCGAGCCATAACTAGCCCTCTCCCAAGGCAGAATGAAATGTCCTCACACCTCGCTGGCATGTAAATCAATTGTGAAATAATGCTTTTTTTTTCCCCCAGTGAGCTAAACGAACAGCAATTAACTGTAACACAGAGAGGGGCGCACGGCATCACAAAACTAATCTCATTTAAACCTAAGTCATTCAGATTGCAGTGTCAAATGTATTCAAATTCAACATCAGACACGCAGACAGATCTTGCCACTGTTGTACATGACACTGAATAAAACATTTCCGCTGCTGCATGCTTGGTTGTGGGTGGAAGGAGCGGGGGCCGGGTGTGCTGGAAGGTGGAGGTGTATCACAGGGGTGCAGCAGATACATCCAGGGCAATCTAATGAGGTTGGGAATGAAATTGTTTCATCCACAGCCTTTCTGTCTGTCATCTGCAAGACTCTCACGCAGACAAACAAATAGAACAGAAGAGATCATTTACTCACCGCCTACGTATTGTTTGTTTGGTTTGTTGTAAAGACTTGTGACATTTGGTGATTCTGTTCAACTCAGCTTCATCTGTTAGAATTTCAATTGAAGTGGAATTTATGTGGCTCTGCAAAGCTCAATGAGCACAGCAGAGTGAAGGTAGCTTTTCTTTGTACATGGCCACCGAAATTAAAAAGACACCGTAATGTGCTGACTGAATGTCAAGCGAACGCAGTCTGAATCTTTCATTTTGTATTCACTTAATATTATCCTGAAACCTTTCTATATCCAAGCAGAGAACAATTTGAGTGTGCAGAAGCTATCTTTCATCCTTGGATATCCAAGGAAAAGAGCTCTACCCTTAATGTTAAAGTTATAAATATAAAATCTAATGCTGCAGCAACTGATTATTACTTTCTTGATGATGATTCGGTCTGTAAAGTGACAGAGTGACTAATCATTTTAGCTCTGAATCTGAGCAGCATCAGCTTTTAAAGCAAACACAGAGGCTGGATGATGGGATGGAACCACACAGCTGACCAGCTTCCCTTAGTTATAAATGCATTCTACGATTATAATGTCCACTGAATAAAGACTGAGATTGCACTTTTTGTTGACCACCATTTTTAAGGAAACACTGACCTCAAGTGGTACTTTGGTAACACAACATCAACTGCACAACTGCGCTTGTCTCCTTAACAAAATATTTCTTTTATTTTTGAAATTGAAAGATCAGCCCCCTGAGATGCAGCATCCCACTTTTAAGGGGGGTCCCCAAACATAAAAATGTGGACAATGAAACTAAAAATAAATAAGTGTAATGATAATAAAATGAAATACATGACACAACACAATCAATATAATAACAGCAAAACCACACATTAAAGTTGTTCAGATAACTGAATCTGCCAATTACAATTACTGATCCAATACCTGTGTTTAATTGATGAAAGGCAACATGAGGCTTGACTTAAACACTGCACCAGTCGCTTGGTAAAAGTCTTCAAAAGTTTAGTGCTGATAGACACACAGACATAGCACTGAACTGAACTGAGCGGCCCCATTGTCAGAGATATACGATCCAGCTATTTTTTGGTGATTTAAATTTGAAAGCACTCAGAGTTCACTAATGCATTCACTGTTATGAGCTGTGATGGCAGCTCTGTTGAACAAAATTAACTTATATCTGCTGTCACTGATAGTAGCAGTGTAGTTTCCCCCTGAATTGGCCCAGTGAAACTGTGTCCAACAAGTATGCTTAGATGTGGGAGTACAGATTAGTCAATTTGACAATTTTTTATTAATTTGGTCTGTACTGAAATCCCTCAAATGGCACAATAGCCCTGTATTAAAGGGTTACAATTCTAGCCCCAATAAGGACGCAAATACCATCAAATTAAAGCTGAAAGTTCTTCCACAAACAGTGCAATATATTTGCAGTGATTTTTTTCTAGCCTTCCATTATAAACAGAAAAGATACTGTAAAAGATCAAGCTTGGATTAAACAGGTCTAGTAACTGCCACACCTTGTGTAAGTAATGCCATTTTGATTACACTGCATCAGTGAAAGTAAAGCTGTGAGCATTGAGAGAAAAAGGCGAGGACACTGGGTATGTGAATCTTATACTGTATGTGAGTCATTCCTCTCTCGCCCCAGACAGTTTTTTAAATTAAGTCATGTCAAATACATTTATGAGGTGAAAAACAAAAAACAAACAAAGACAAAATCCCCCCCAGGTCAGCAGGGGGCAGCATCTATCCATCCTGTGTATCAGTCACCCTAACCTCAGCCACTTCACTGTTCTCTGCTGCTATATGAGCTCTCCCATCATCATGCAACAATGGGCAGACTGCTGAGCATGGCTGCCTTCAGGCACTGTCTGAAATATTGCATTAAACTTGCGATCCACTTGAATGACCTAACAAGCTATGACTGAGAAAATCTGGATTTCCTATGATAGCTGACTTGGTGAGACATTACATTTAGGTAGCAGTCAGCATGGAAGCCAAAAACAGCTAAAAAAGACTCTTCTGCTGCAGGATTTATTTGATTCTGATTCCCAATAAAACACTATTTGCATGTGCGACTGTTAAACCTGCCACCTGCAGCTGAAGAGAAGCACTTGAACGCGCCATATGACAGCTAATTGGCTTCCAGCATGTCTTCCATGTGGTCGTCCTTGCTCTTCTTTCCAGCTCCCTTCCTCTTCTCACTATAAAACCCCTGATCTAATTATGTGCACAATTGATCAGTGGAACCATTTCTGCTCTGTCTTCATTAATGGCTAATTAAAAGACACCTATAAAACCAGTGAGACTACTGTGGCCCCCAAAGAAACGACAGGCTTACTGGCTCCTCTAGGGCAGGCTGGGGGTGTGCTATTACATAGAAACAATGACGCAAAGTGCAAAAATACCAAAATATTTGGCACTAAAACTCCCTTGAGTATAAGTGTGTATGTAAAAAATAGTATCTTTAAAATATCTTAGTTACTGCATGTCTGTTTGTTACAAGACTACATAAATTTCTATGTATAAACCAGCCTCTTTTTGCAGATACTTGATTTAAGAAAACAAGATGCTGATCAAAATCTCCTTTAATTTACTTTGATTAAATAACACTGGCAACACTGACACTAAACATTGAACTTTTTTTAACTCACAGCAGCTCGCAAGGTAATTCAAGTTGTGTGTTCTGAAGCGCCTCACGGTTTTGATATTACCTCATGCTGGGGGATAGTGCTCAGCCATTTATCTCCCTGATCAGAATGGAAAGCAAGAGGAGAGTTAAAAACAACTGTCAATGCTCATCAGCCACGTCTTAAAGCAGCGGAAAATGCTGTGCCTGTAAGTTTTGCATGAGTTGAAATCCAGAGTTTTACTCTCTGAGAGACTGCCTAGAGGTTAAGAGAAGGCGCCATTGAAACAAGTCTATTTCCGAGTGCTTCTGGAGGTGCATGTGTACTGTCCACAGGGCTGCATGTTCCTGTGTGGAGGACTGCAGCGATCTGGGCCGTGGACATGCAGTAGTTCACGTGGAGCCTGGGGTCAGATCACACTCAGAGGAGGAGAGGTGAATTCATCAGCCTCCGCAGAGCCTGTAAGGCACTCTGGCCTTATCCATCACCACGCAGCCCTGCTGCTTTACTGGAAGATGACGAGGGTGGAGGACATGGAGGACAGAAGCACAGCCTCACTCCTACTATAAAAAGCCCAAGGTTTGTGTTTTCAACTACTGCTGGCTGCCCAAACCTACGATTTAGAAACAATCATCAACATCCTAACATTTGACCAATTTCAGGCTTACACTCTGACAGTGAGACATATTAGTAACATACACCCAGGTGTGTTAGAAGCCTCTAAGGCAAGTTGAGCCTGGTTATACTCCAGGTTTTACAGACTGGACATAAAAGTGAAGTTGATCCTCCCACACTGCAGTCAGACACTCAATCGACTGCAAAGTAAAAGCAAGTTTTCGAGCTGTGGTGAAGGAGAGGCCGTCGTCTTTTCAGAGGTGCACAATGTTGACGATGTCTAAAGTGATGCACCTTGAGTCCCCTTTTCCGCCTTTCCACCCTTACCTTTCTCCATTTTGGAGCCATCTTTGATGTTAAGTGGCGAATGCTGTGGTGCTTTTGGATGTTTTTCCAGAACCAAATGTATTTGATTTTTTATTTTATTAAGAACCAGGTCCATTGGTTGTAGATTAATATTCATGACCCCTTGAGGATGATTTACTAATGATATTGGAGACCCTTTGCCTTTATTGAATAGACTGCATTAATGTAGCACTTTTATCCAAAGCATACAAATTTCCTCTCAGGGTTAGGGTGGATGGAGGGAACCAAGGATCAAACCCCTGATGTTCCATCAGACTTTCTGTAAACAGATGAATCCTGATGTTTTTAGTGAACCCCTGGCCTCTCCTCTGTACACAAGCAAAATACATATTCAAGACAGCTGATTGTAGTGCAACCTTGTCAGAAAATTTGGGCTCACAAGCGGATAAACTTGTTTGACTTTAATCAACCATTAGTGTTTACCTTCACACACAGGGCAAACATTATGTTCTTGGGTACATGACTCGAAGGGCTCTGCAAAACAGTGCACATTCCTTCCTTTTGTATTATGATGTTGTAGCACAGATCAGCACAGATTTGAACTTTTAAATGATAAAAATTAGTTTAGCCCTTTCATAAAGTGCCAGCTTCTATCCAACATACTGGTTGTATTTTGTTGCAGAAATATTCAGCTGTCAAACACATACGGTATGAATCGTTTTAGTATTTTCAGTGTAGGCTGACTTTATGTTGTGCACTGTGCAGCTGACACAAATACTGTCGAAGCTTTTTTAAATATTTAATAAGCTAGCTAATTAGCATTACAACAATACAACATATAGTGCCAGATAACATTGCACAATTTCCCAATGCAAAAAAAAAAGGAAAATCTGGTGCTCTTCTTTTTGCTTCGTTGGTTTGAGAACAGAATATATTGTGATTCTGGCTGCTCACTCAAAGCTCTGGTCTCTGTACACTTGAATAATTTCAAATATACAGTAATATTATGGTGACTTTGTGCCAGGGAGCTAAAAAAAAATGTATTTATTTCCCCTGTAAGCATCCACAGAGACAGACCAGCTTGGCTCTAATAGACTCCACAGCCTTTTCCATGTGACTCTCCTCACCACAGGTAAGACTGATAGCCAACATCTGACCAGTCCCACCTCCTTCAGTCATACAGGAAGTGGACCACATGTCTCGGCGGGGCCCACCATCATATTAGTTGTCATTCGCAGCAGGGTTGGCGCTGGGAACAGGCAAGAGAGCTGTGGGGTTATTAAGGGACTCAGCTTGGCATCACTGAACTCTTTGGCTCCATGCTGGAAAAGGGCTTACACTGAGCTGATGGGTTTGGGGAGAGGGGTGAAAGAGGGGGCGACCGGGGAGGCGGGTAGGTGTGAAACAAACACAAGGTGTGTGTATTTGCTGTCTGGTTTAGCTATACCTATGTGGACTTTCAATAGACAGACTACTAGATTTACGATGACAATGTTTGTAGTGAGGACATTTTGCCTGGTAATGATTTTAAGGTAGTCCTAACAATCGGCCACAGGAATGGTATGTGCGCTTACTACTGTTTGTGCTATGTGGTTGATTTTTAACTGCTTTTCGTTGTACTAACTGTGCACAGTTGCAATAAAGTTGAATCTAATCTAATGCTTTTTTTTATCTATTTAGCAGACTTGTTTCATAGCATACCATCACACCATCTTATTGTTATGTGTTAGCCAACCAGGACTTGCTAATTAACAATAACACCAAGCACAGCTGAGGCTGATGGAAATGTCACTCATTTTGAAGGTAGTCATTGTAAATGATAAATAGCTCTTTTCTATCTGACCCAACATAGCAATTTACAATAGGCCTCTTGCTCACCAATTCATAAACACACTCACCAGTGGCAGCGGAGCTGGCCTGCACATTGGGAGCGACTCGGCGTTCAGTGTCTTGCTGAGACACTTCAAGACAGGAGGAGCCAGAGATTGCACCACCAAATCAGAGATAAATGGACAACCCAACCTACTTCCTGACCCGCTGCCACCCATGAAAGAAGTATTGGCATAAATTTTGACCAGATGTGGCGCTAAAGGAAAAGATCACCGGGTCGACTGGCATTGCCATCAATAGAGCCACACAGCAAGCATGGCTAAAGTTAAAGTTAAATCTGGCAAAAACATACGCTTAGCCGACAGCTAAGGTGGGGAAGTTAAAGTTATCAGAAAAGATAATCAATAAATCAATAATGAGATCGCAGGAAACCAAAATGGCTTGAGCCAATTCATGCCAGCGGAGTAACGGATGACAAACCAGAATGTTTCCCAGATTAATAACGTGAGAACAATAATCAAAACTGCAACAGTAATGTGTCAACTGAGTCTGCAGAAAAGAGTCTGTCATGTTATTGTAACATATCACCTCCAACTCTGGTTACTGTGTCGCTGCTGGGTTAGGTGTCTTATAGTATTGTGTGATTTCTGTATGTGTGACTTTGGGTTGTGTGGTGTGAGTGTCATATACTTGTTATGCATCAACTGTGTGTTAACTGTGAAACATAAGAAAAAAGGACTAAAAAATATGTGTTTATTGGCTTCAAACAGGAATGTAAATTAGGTATAGGCCTACATGAGTAACCTGCCCCATAATATATGTTAACTAGTAAATGTAATGTCGTACATTCTCAGAGTTAGACAAGGGGAAGGATTAGGCACCTGAACAACAATTACTTGTGTATTATATAAATAAAACAGTCCGTGTACCACAGTGCATGTCTTCAAGATTTACATACAGCAGCAACAGACACACACACCCACGCAGCATGCAGCAGAGGAGGCTTTCCTGTAACAACAAAACCAGCAGAGCTTGTGCTGCAGTGTGAAGTGTGGAGATAATGTTAGCTCTGGCTATGTGTGACGACACAAAAAGCAACATTCAAGCTACTACTCTGGCTATTTAACTGGCTTCAAATGAGGCTTCAATGTTCACAGTTTCTCTTGACTGTCCCTCAACATTAAATGCTCCAACTTTGCTCCAGCATGTGGGTCTACAATAGATGTCAGAACTTACAGGTTGAAGTTTGTAGTCGCTATCGATTCATCCTTGAGCTTCAGTTTTGAAGTGAATCCTGCTACTGGCCCTCAAAGCAGTCTGAAGTAAAAATATTAGCGCGCGCAAAATGATATAACTGTTAGCCTAAGAGATCAGATGATGGGAATAGATGAAGACTTTTGTGTTCTTGCAGCCAACAACACAGAAACTGGCGTGCATTGCTCATAATGTTACCCTCCACGTCTTTGTGTTACTGGACTCACAGTTGTGGTGTGGAAAATACTGGATGTAACACCAGTTCTATGAGTACACGCATAGTCCCCTACCTGCATGTTATCACAGCCACAGTAAAGCACTAAACCAGTATGCAACCCACACCCAGTGCGTGTGGGAGTATGATCACAGACCCTCTGATCTGAAGGAGGCAAATGCCAGATTACACTTTCCTTTCTATATGTCTTTCACATCCAGTCACTTTTTATCTTGCTGTCTCCAGAGAGAAGGTGTGTGTTGACTATGGTGACATCTGACCAGAGAAAGCCTGTGGCTCTTACTGTGGTGCACATAAACACATACAAAGGCTTACCCAGGTGAATTTCTGCAGTGCACCCCCTTGTCTCAACCCGTGAGGATGCACTCTGAGCATATTTCTAGTGGCCAAAGTGAGAGAGAGAGAGAGAGAGAAAGAGAGAGCTGTCAAGGTCTTGACAGCGATGTCAGATGGAGGGTAGGAGGGAGCACTGAAGGAGGAAAGAGTCAGCTAAGGAAAGAGGCATCGCAACTCTGTCTGACACACACAAACCCAAGATTCCTTTATTAGCATTGGAAAGATTCTGTTTGCGCCAAATCTGTGTCAGACGTATGAGTAAAGAAAACAGCTAACATAGCAGTGAATGTTTCAATAAGTACATAAATATAATTTCTGAAAGCACAATATAAACATACAATAATGCTACAAAATAAGGTATGTCCAAAGACTGTCACAGAGGGACATTCATTCGATTGCTCACAGTTAAATAATCCATTTAACAGTACTGCATTGAATTGGCATATGAACACACAGCAGCAGCATATAAAACACAAAGTAAGGCACTGCAACCAGACACCTAACTGTGTGCCTGGCACAGTCCAAGTGACATGCACATGCTGTGGCAGCAATGAGTCTGTACCATCAATATGGTAAAAAAACAAAAAAAACAAAAAAAAAACAGCAGTGAGCAGAGAAAGCCCAAAGCAGCAATAACAACCAGTATGAGACTAACAGCAGTTTATCAGTGCTGTCAGCAATGGTAATCTGTAATTGTGCAGTGAGAGTGAGGATGGATGGGAGTGTGGGTGACAGTTATGATGGTGGAAATGTTAAGGAAGGTGACGGCTCTGGGGAAAAGCTTTCTTTTCTGCAACCATATCAGAGTCTGCAGTGCCTTCCATAATGCAGGAGAATACAGAGACATGCATTTGCTGATGGTTTTCTGGAGGCTGGGAATGCCATAAATATCCCCTAATGGTGGAAGTTATGATCCAGCAATTTGTTAAGCGATTCTGATAACAGTGAGGAGTGCCTTTCTATGTGCAGCCGTGCAGCTTACAGTAAGTGGCATACTGCTATGGGCAAAAGTTCTCAAGGAGCTTTTGCAGGAGCAGTGCTCTCTTAAATCGTCTCAGGAAGGAAAGTCCTCCAGTAAAGTCCTTGCTGTGCTTTTTGAACAAGAGAGGCTTCAAGAGACCATGTCTTAAAGTGGAGGGACCTGAAGCTTGGGAGCCACTCCACCGTGTGGGTGATGCAGATGAGGTGGTTCTGTCAAGATGTTGACCTGTTGGAAGAAAGTGATTGTCGTCTCCAAGTGGCTGTGATCACTTGTCCAGAAACAGATATGCAACATGTCGCCTTTTGACACTGTGAAAAAATGTTTCCACAATTTTACCCAGTATGACTGTTTCAAGTCTCATTATGCTCAATGTTTTATAATGTCTTATGTCTAATGTCTTAAGTACAAGAACATACATTTGGGTACTTGCTGATACCAGGTAACAATATTATAGTTCCAACATGCACAGCACACACACAAGTACTTCTGTCCTTGTGAGGACAAAATGCATTCCCTAGCCCCTTTCCAACCAATCGCAAGTACATGCCTCACCCTAACCCTAACTTAAACGTAATTGTAACCTAAATCTGCACTCCTTCCTTCTGTACCTTCAAACAGCCCTTTAAAGTTGTGAGGACCAGCCAATATGTCCTCACACTCAAAAAATGTCCTCACGCCATTGGTTAGAGAAAGTTGCTATGCAGTGTAGTGGGTTTCCATGGCAGTGAAACATCTTTTGACTGCCTTGTCTGTTCCTTTTTGTCAAACGTCTCTGAAGTACAGTCACAGCAGGAATCACATCTGATGCCAAAGCATCAGAGGGGCTCACATCTTGGGTTAATTCTGCAAACAGAGCCAGAACAGTCTTTTCCAGAAGTGTCCACTGGTGAGCAGTGACATTGTTGGGGAGGGAGCTCATATTAGGACCCAAAAATTCCCAAAGCTGCTTCTGCTCAACGAGAAAATGGTTTCTGTGATGTGGTGATGGCTGTGATGCAGCTAGCATTAGCAAACTCCTTGAGTGCTCCCGTGTTGTGTTGGTTCCTTAAATGTTTTACTAAATTGCTTGTCAAAAGAACTATTTTTCACCCCTCCTCTCTTGGCAGATTTAGCAGTGTAGTTTGCGATCTGCCTTACTTTTGCCATCAATGCTGCTCAACAAACAACAGGGTCCCACCACTTTGCCATAAAATGGTATCAGTTGCTGCAGCATCGGGGTGGTTTTATGATTACATTTACACAAGCACAGTTTTGGACCCAATACCTGATACTGGTATGTGCATCATGCGTCCCTAAGAGCTCATATTGCTCACACTGTGCCACAATATTTTCTTTGATCATAGCCACATGTTAAACACATTACATTAGCAGGTATAGATTATGTGAAGCTCAAAGAATCAAGATGACATCAGGTTCTCTGTTAATACTGCACTCACCCACTCACGTACCCACTGTGAAGGCAACATTGTACCCCTGTCTTCTGCATTCATTTATAAATATACTCATCAACAATAGTTGTCTTGTCTCAAAATTTGGTTCAGGGTTTTTCTTACTTTTTTCTTGGTCATCTCTGCACTGCGACCAGGCTGTGGAGCCGTTTCAAACTTGTACTAATTTGAATTTGCATCCTGATCTCCCAGATGGAGCTAAACACACCGATGATGGGTAACAAAGGAAAAACATGCCCTTGCAGAAATTATTATGCTTTAATTTTGATCGGACAAATGAAGGGTCTGGGGTCCTTTATGAGACTCTGTATCGGCGAAAGGCAGGGGCTCTGCAGAACTGCAGGGATATAATTTACGGATCAGATAAGCAGTGACAGTAATAACTGTTCCATGGATTGAAGATGAGTGTTCATGAACAAGAGGACAGGAACATGCTGCTAATCTCTGCACAGATTTAATGCTATGGTAAATGTTAGACCTTCATATTATTGATCTGTGTTGACATGAAAAGACATAATATTAACTCAAGTGCCACCCTTGGTATTGGCTCAATGCCTCGAGAATAGCAAAACTGACAAGGTTTTTTAAAATACAGAATGATTTGAAGTTTGAGCACACTCCAGTGGATATTACATTTACTAAGCATAGAGATTCATCTGTAGACTATTTTGACAGCAGAGAAGTGCAATACAAGTACAATGGCATCAGCAAATTGAAAACCCTGTGCTGTCATGTGCTGTTCAGGTGAGAAAGAAAACGCTTCGCTGCCACAAAAATGCCAGCCTCGCTTTGGGAATTAAACAGGATAGATTTTGATGTTTCATGTAAGCGGCTGAGTGAAGCTGAGAGTGAAAACAAAACACCACTTATGGCTTTTACTCCATGCATAATGAAAGGCCATGAAAGCCATAAACCAACATATTCAAGGACAACTTGTAATAAATATCAATAACTTTCAATATAACATGAATGCCTGGCCATAATAATAACCTTGTAGAAACTCAGTCTCAGGACATCATGTAATAAATTGTCTATAATATAGTGAAAATGTTGACATTCTAACTTTTAATGTATAATGTAATGGGGAAAAGAAAGATGGATATTCTAACATCATACAACAAAAATCCAGCACAGCGAATCCAAATCAGTTTTGTTTAAACTCGGGATGTTCCTAATGACTAATTGTTTATTGTTTAAAAAGGATCCCCATTAGCTGTCACCAAGGTGGGACTAGCTAGTCTTCCTGGGGTCCACACATAAAAATAAACACAAAACAAAACAATACACAAGATACGAATCATAATACACTAAACAATGATAATCTACAATCTGCATTGAAACATTATTAGACATTGTTATAAACATCATCAACAGTTATTCAGAACAGTTCCTGGATATTGCAGTCCTTCCTACTTTCCTACAGTGGGTATGTCCATTAATCGCTCACTAATTTAAATAGTGCATCCTCAGATGGAACTTGAAAGATACTTTACTATTCAATTTACGTATATACAATGGGTGATTATTCCAGTGATTGATAGCACGATAAATAACTGTTCTGTTTAAAGCATTTGATTTTGGACGTGGTAACATCATCTTGCCATCATCGGCTAACCGAGTACAATGAGAGTGAACCTGACAACATCTGACAATTTGGTTATATAAGAGAACAGGTTGAGAGGAAAGGACAATATTCCTGAAAAATCGAGTCATATTGAAAACTAGCCTGTCCTCTACCGTTAACCATGAGAGTTGACGGTGCATACTGATAGTATTTGTTCCCATGGGACAATGTAATACTAACCTGGCAGCTCTGTTCTGTGCAACGTAATTTTTTTTGTTGACCTTTAGATGCACAGGACCAAACAGGTGCACAATAATCCAGGTGACGTAAAATTAATTATTTAGCCACCTGTCCCACAATATGTGTAGGGACATAAGAAGAACATTTCCTCACCATGATACCACAATCCATCTTCTTCACTATGGTATCAATGTGGTCTGCCCATGACAGCTGACTGTCAATTATTTTGCCCAGTAATTTTACTTTATTTACCTGTTCTATAGGTTCCCCAGACAATTTCAAACTCATCTTTGGTGTACAGTTTGTGACCTGATCCCAGAATAATTGATTTGGTTTTCGAGATGTTCAGTACCAACTTATTTTGTTTTATCCAATCAAAAACCATATTTAACTCAGCTGATAAAACATTGTCCAGTTCACTGACATTTTTTGCAGCATAATACAATATGGAATTATCAGTATACATTTGTACAGTTGCTTCACACAAGACTGATGGTACATCATTTGTGAATATGGCATATAAGAGTAATGACTAATTTCCCTGACATTTAAACAGCAGCTTAAACTTTGACAACTGACTAGTCTATAGGTAAGAAAACACTCAGAAAACAGTCAAAACGTGGCACAATTTAATCAATAAGGTTAAACTTGGTCCGAAAAATTACATATAAGACCCATTTGAATCCATGAATTCACATTCTTCAATAACCAAAGTATTTTAAATGCTACTGAAATGTGTGGCAGCGGGAATTATGAATATTATCATGTAACTTAAATGTCTGCATTAATGAAAATAATAATCTTAAGTTTAACCAACAAGTATTTCTGTTGCCAACTAGCAAGAGTAGCAATATTTAATTGACTAGTAGACGCACATCCCCAGTTTTAACAACTACGCACTCCAGCAATTAAGATTTATGACTGCTATAGACACAGGCAGTAAATTCTTAGTAAAGTGGATAAACTGAGTTAGCATTATTGTCTGAAACATCCCTGCAGCTATAGACACTCACATCCTTGAGCAAACTTTCTTTTCATGTACAGTAACAATCTTTTCCAACAACACTTTGATGCCTGGCTTTTATGTGTCTGGCCTTGGTTTTTACATCTGTTATCTCGGTTTTACTGTCGAATTCTGTTTCACTCAGTTGCAAAGCACCTTGTATTCTATTATCCAAAACTGCTGTTTTTATTGTTATTATCATTTAGCTGTGTGCTGAATCCGAATGTTAGCAGATCTGAGAAATTCTTCATCGTCTCCACAAGAGCCACACATTCACTACAAAGAGTACTGATGCAACTGAGAGACATTCTTCCAAGTGTACAGACACACTGAGACATGATTAGATGTACAAACCCTTTAACTGAAAGCCGAGCTTGAAACTACATATCTCACTTCATGAACCCAAATGCCATAAAAACAAATCTAGCTTGTCCTTTTTATCACCGTATCTCAAATATGACTCAGTTACAAAACACTGTCTGTGTGTGGTTTTGTGTTCAAAAATCAACCACCCTCTAAAACTCTTCATTTACCAAGTACTGATGGGTGTGTTTGAGCTGCATTATTTCCAAAGGCTACAGGCATGTCATTAGCTATTTGCATTATTTGGGGGACTTATATGAGATATGTAACTGAGTTTAAGCTACCGTGTTACATTACAGTTTTACCTACTACCAAAAATGAAAACCATCCTCCAATTCCTTGCACATATTGATTATATTGTCCAGGGGGTGTGTCACCTACTGTACATCTACCTTTGAATGTACTGACTCTACTGTCATTGCACAGCCTACGGCCCATAAGCTGTAACGCTGCAGGAATAAAAGGAAAAAGATACGCGAGATACCCTTTACAGCTCTATATTAATGATTATGTTTGATTACAAATCAACATAAAAACAAGAGAGTACTCAGTTTCAATCTGTACAGCCTCACAAATTCATACAAGATCTTACAAGATTTTTTTTGCAATTGAAGTGCAATGAAAAAGGCTGAATTATTTGAAGCATATGAGAGTGAATAGACGCCGAGGTTACCTGACTGTTGTGGAGCTGAGCTTAGCCTGCAGATATGTCTTTTCACCCAGGCATTTCATCCACAAACTCAAAAGGATGTCAATACCTCTATGACGTAAAGGCTGTCCTCTCTGCCATCTTGCTAGTTGAGCTGCACATGTGTACTGACACAACCACAGGACTAGATACCTTCCACTCATACGCAGGAGCAGTCTAGAAACAGGAACACTGCCAAATGTATTGGGATTTTCTCTTAAAATTTTCACAGATTGAGTATTTGAAAATGCAGCTAAGTAATTGACTGGGAAACACAAACAAAAGCAAAACTACTGTGTTCTGTTACTCATTACAAAAAAGTTTAAGAGGGTTTCACCTCTTTAACTCTAATCACTGCAGCAGAAAAGGAACCATTAAACACTGTTAAAAAGTAACTGTATTTAGGCCAGTTAAATACTGAATATAAGTATTTCTTTAGGCCAATACACTGCACATCTATAAAATTGTCCTGGACACCTTTTTAAGATACTGCATGGTGTCCATATATCCCTGCATACATATGTATGTATGTACACGTGTCTGCTGCATGCATGTCTCATTGTGTCTCAACCCCACCACCCCCTTCCTTTGCTGACACCAGGGAAACAGGTGATATCTGTCCTTGGAAACCAGGAGCATACTGGCCTCCCATGGTGCACTGCTCAGCCATGCATGAGGCCATGAAGGACACTGGGAGTCGGGTGCGGTCAAGGTGGGGGAGGGTGAAGCAGTCAGGTGTAACAGGATTTTTCTGCATCCAACCGACCATCCCTCAACCCATGCTTTCACCTCTGGCCTGGATCACTCACCCCTCCACCCACATGTCTCCCACCCATCTCCCTCTCTGCCCTCCTGCACTGACCTCGACAGCCCTCACGTCTGCACACCTGAGGCTGAGCCGGTGGGAGGCAGGAGAAAAACCAGCCGCTCTATTTTAATGGTCCAGCGACAGTGAGATGGAGATGGAAAACTGTTCTCTCTTCTTTTCTGTCCTCGCCTCTCCTCCACTATGAGCTCAGAGTTTTGTGGTGACTGAATTCCAGTGCAAATGGATTTACAATTGCAAGGCCGGCGCCATTGCTGAAGCCTACTCTAGACCCTGAAATCACTCTCCAACCACTGTTTCCCCCTTTCTTTGTCTCTTTCAGGGTTTTTTTCCTTTCCCCTTTCCTATCCCTGTAATACATAATGACACGCTGATGCACTCTGGGTAATGTGCAGAGGAGATGGAACAAGCCCTGCAGCATGCCCTTGAGATTCCAAATCAAATAGCATCTTAACCCTTACACAAATTGATTCCTTAACCCTCAGCCAGCACGGCTTGAACCTTGAATTATGTCATAGATAGGCGGGAAATCATGAGAGAAAACCTCGTTTTCATCTCGAAAGAGAACGCGCCGTGGCGCTCCTTCCCTCAGACACACCGGATAGAGAGATTGTTTCTCTTAGCTTGAAATATTCCTGATAGTCAGCCCCGAAACAGTGCAGGAAATCGGATTTCATTTCTCACTCACACACCCGTCTGTCACCTCTAATCCAGTGGCGGCTTCCATAGTCAGCCCCCCCAATAGGCCAAGAAAAACACAATTTTCCCACCACATCAGTAAGCTGGGGTTTATTCAGCAGCATGGTGGTCTGTGTGGACTGGCTTCCTGCCCTGCCTATGACAGAGTTTTATTAGTGAGAGGGGATAGTGAGGCACACTGATACAAGGAGATGGATGCTGCCATGTGGATCAAGAGCGACAACAGATTATCGCTGCAACCACAGAGAAGCCACACTGTTGAAACTTATGCTAACTCCAAATAAATAAATGTACTGGGAGAAATGTAACACAATTCGTGGGTTTAAAACTTTATAAATCTATTGTAAAGCTGACGCAATTTGTCAATTCATGGATGAGTTGATAGACAAAATAATTTGGAGAACAAAGAACTTTTTTTTCTGCTTTCCTCTGTTGCTGTTTTATGTCACTGTAAACTGACCACATTTAGGATTTGGCTGGACAAAACAAGACATTTGAGAATATTATCTCGGGCTTTATCAGATTATGATGGTCATATTTCACCATTTTCAGAAAAGTTTTGAATCCATTGATGGAAAAAAATACAGATCAATCCATAAAGAAAACAATCATTAGTTGGAACCTTAAAATATTATGTAATGTCAATAATAGACATACTTTTACACCTTCCTCACTTTATCCACAAAGTCCTGTAGCTCCCTGGCTACCTGGCCTACTTCCTGATAAGACACATGCTGATTTTCACCACCACATAAGCCATGGTACCAAAAGAATCTGATCTATATTTAAGGATTTTCATGACCTTCTGAGGAAGAAAGCGAAGTGTTCAGTTGGAGAAATGGAACAAAAGATCCCATCCATGATATCCATGCACAGAGTAAAACTCTGCCTGGGAAGGCTACAAAGGCAGCATTCATACTGTATTATACTATGACAGCGAGAAATGGGGGTCGTGTTTTTTAATGGCATACTTAATCACTATTTCACTTGGCTGAGCAGACTGGTATGTAAAGGTCAGCATACGTTTGTTTTTACCACCTGAAGCAATATTGGTTCAGGGTGAACCTGGTGATTGCCCCAAATGGAAATTAATGAATAGTAAATGAGACAAGTTTTTTTTCCTCGATATGTATTTTAAGTGCTCAAACAATGACATTCACAAAATGTATTTTCTTTATTTTCATCCCCACGTTCCTGCAGATAAATAAGGACCAACATTCCTTAAGAGGAAGCCAGCAACCATAGGACACTCAGGGGAGACACGATACCTCTTCATTTGAGCTGGAACTGATGGCTCTTTCATTTTGTGTCCAAATTAAGTGATTAGTGTCAATTCAAGCAGAAGAAAGTATTTTCACTAAGCTGCACAGAGTCTGTACACAGTACACACAGGCAACCAGAATTCATGTTATGGGCAACAGTGAGTATAGTAGTGTTAATTCCCATGTGTTGGTTTGAGAAAAATCAGTTATCCTTGTTAATGATACCTTTTACAGACAGTAGAGAGCACTACTATGACATACATGTCAGGACTGTGCAGTCCACAGCTGGAGAAGCACTTACTGTACTGGAAGCCAGATTTACTCATCGAGCACTGTGATGGATATAATCACTCTGAAATAGAAATGTACCAATGTCTTAGATGTGTGTGTAATAATCTCAGATGATGAGGTCGATCTCTGACAACCAGCACATACCGTAACCCAAAACAGGCCTTGTGCACATTGTCAAACTACACTTTTTTTTCATATGCAAGTTCACTTCTTCCTATTCATGTCCTGTCACATTAAGGATTTTTAATAAGCAACCACCGTACTAATTTCCACAAACGACTTTAATCTCTGCACTAGATACGGTAGCGTAACAAACAGGAAATTACAAAAGACAATTACTTGTAACACCTCTTGCTTTTCCTTTCAAACCACACAATCTCCAAACCTTCTCCAATTTACTTAAAGACTATAAAACACAGAGCTGTTCTCCTGTGTCTGACTGCACCAATCTGCTAATCCAAAAATGAGCAATGAGGTACAGCATGTGTTGGATGAAGCCTGCTCGCTGAAGCCTTGCAGCTTCTGTCACTCAAAGCAGCCAAGCCCATAATTATGCATAACTTGAAGTCTATGAGCAACATATATTCACCTGTGTTCAGTTGTCATGAATGGGGAATTTAACCATGGAGACCATAACTAATTTTGTTTTGGTACCAGGCTGTAAACATCTTGATACTTGTACTTAAAATATTCACCACTATATACAGTAAATAAACCACCATACAGCAACCAAGTAAATTTGCTCAGCCATCACAACAACAACAACAACAACAACAACAAAATAGAATTACAACTAATACTCATGCAGGCACAGAAATGTTCAGAGCAGCAGCGTACTAGCCGACCACACCACCAAGACATGTCCAACAAACAATGGAGCACCAACACACACAGCAGCATCAGCACCGTTAGCGTTAGCTTACCGATTGGAAATCAATTATTGAACAGATATTTCACACTAACCTCTGTGATGACTGGAAATGCTTCTCTTTGGTGAGGCGTCTGATGTCAGATGGTTGTCATGACGCTGACGACGAAGATGATGAAGATGATGATGATGATGCTACTTACAGCTGCTTTTCCAGGTTTGGGTCAGTCAGTCTTGAGCAGAACAGAGCTGCTCTCAGTAGCAGGTTGTTGCTTTGCAGCTCAGTGGTTTCAGATTGGAGGCTGTCAGGAAAATCCGCTGATTCCACATTAAACAGCAAACATGTTCAGTTCCTTTTGTTTACTGCTCATGTCCTGAAACAAACTGACAGTTTTATTTGGTCTGGTGTTAGCAGCTCCACAACAGCAACAAAGCGCTGCTTCACAATTTCTCCTTCTGAATAAGGTTTCAGCCTCTTTGTGTTCACCAGTAAAACTTGCCTGCATGACATTGTCTCTGTCAGAATGTGGTCTTGTTGAAGCTGCTTGTTGGGCATCCACACTCCGCCGAGAAGAACTTTAGTTTTATCAAAGCACATTTGTCCTCATAGCTCATCCGCTTTAGCATGTTTGTAGCTGTAATGTCGGTCAAGATTAGCCATTTTCATCACTGCCAGCACGTCCCCACAAACCAACTTTAGACACACTAGCTTGCTTTTAACTTCAACAAACGTTTAATAGACGTTTGTCCCTTTCTCTTGGAAAACGCGACACTTCACTCCAACATACATTTTGTTAAAAGGCGCCATTACGCATTGACGTGTATGAGCAGCTCGACGTGTGTTGCGTTCAGGAACCACTCGGAAAAACATGGCGACACTCCACTATGTTATTATATTTCTGTATTTTTCTTATGTGGAATTGTGACAAGAGGACTTTACTCTTGGATTATGTGAGTACTTTTTTCATTACTGAATATGTCATCTGTGCACTCATAAGTTATTTGGGCTGGAATATTACATGGTGCTTAGTTAAATGACATATAGCAACATGTTTTGGATTTTAATTTAGAAAAAACACAGCACCATAACATTAAAAATAGGCATATATATTAGGTGCTTGAATGTATTGTGACATTTATTTTTTGATTTTCAGAAAAACTGGTGGATTCGGGAGTCAGTGAGGGTTACATTGGCTGCACTGTCAACTTCAGTTCCCCTTTCTTTGCCGAGCAGCGTCCTGGTGGCCAAACATCCTGTCTCACACTGCCAGGCTGCTGTGAAGGGTCCATTTTGTTTGTCACCATCTGTCTACACATGTTAAGCATGTTGTCTTTCATTTGGAAGCCAAAGCATCATGTCTGTGCGTGCACCTATGTGTGCCAGTATGAGAGCGTGTACGTGTGTGTGTGTGCTTCTCTGTCTACATGTGAAACTTTATGCTATTGATTTTCCATAGAGGTGTTCCTGCACATGCACAGACCTGTTCCCCTGGGCAGTGACCTGTCAGTTCCTGATGCTGTCTGAGAGAATTGTGTTCTGCTTTTAGACTCCTCAATCTCTCTGACACAGCAGCCTGCAAGCCGGCCATTCACACCCCCGCTCTCACGCCAGCAGCTGCTCAAAGCCTTCCCGGACTGCAGGGCCACCCAGAGAATAATGTGTGAAATGCATGTCATTTCCTATGACGAAGATTTCCATCAAAACAGGGAAAACAGTCACTTCAGGAGCATGGGGAATAATAATAATAATAACAATAATAAAAAAGACAGAATCTGAAGGCACTCATTGATGTCCTAATTATATTACAAAGCTACCACTGTAGAAGTTGCGCTATTACTGCAATTGTAAGAGGCTGAAAGCTGCATTTTTCTCTTCCCACCTCGTAGGAATTGTTTGGAGAAATGCAGTGTTGCTTTTATTTCAGTTGTCAGTTGATATAAGTCGAGATCTGGCAGCCAGCTGATTGAAAAACATGAGTTTTGTTTTTCAATATTACGATTCAGTTCTGCTTTATATGACTAGGTGAAGAAGAGGATGCAGCAGCTCTACATAGCGCATAAGTATCATGTTGTGTGTGTGGTGAACGGTGTACAGCAGAAACATAAAGTTAAAAATTGGGATTTACAATGGACCAAAATGTCTCTGCAGCCAACTTCACCGTTTTCATCCTTGCATGCTTTCACACAAAGTGTGTATTCACATTCCTGCACACGCTGAACTGTGCACTGTCATTAATAATGTGCCCACAGAGACCACAGGGGGTAAATAATATCTATTTTTCATGTCACACACATAATAGATCCCATGAACCAGAATGATATGTTTCCCCCCAAAACGCAAAAGACAGGAAAATCATGCTTTGGAGTTGGTATCGATTAGATGTGCCTGGATTTCCCCATTTCATCACTTTCTATGATTACCCCTGTGATTTATAGTGTCTTAGCAATGCCGGTATATTTTACTTGAGTGACTGGAACACCTTTGCGTGAGGAATGGGAAACTGGCCTGCACACACTCACAGAGAAAGAGGCAAACCAGGTGAAAGTGAAGGTGGGAGTCATGATTTGAAAAAGCAGAAATATAATGTGTTGAAGGAGGGAGACAACCGATTAAGCTGAATAAGTAATTAATGTGGGACTGAAAAGGATGGAGTAGGTATTTGTTATGGTAAATCTGTGCTGAGTATTAGACCAATAAAGTCTGTTCAAAAACCAAAAGACAGGAATTTAGGCAACAGTTAATTATGTAAAAAAAAATGGAGAAAAAAAAATCCTGTCTCGCTCTACTTAGAGGAAGCTCTAACACCAATTTCACAAGTCTACTTTTAGTTGTCCAGTGATTGTTCATTTACTGTTTCAGAGGCTTTTCCACCATGGCGAGAAACCAACTGCACAATCAACCCAACATCTCAGGAACCGTGTCCATATTGGATGCCAGTGCTGGATGTGGGATGCTCAGTAGGCAATTTGAGGGCGGATGAGGGTGGATGACATCCAGCTTGTCAGCAAAATGATCAAGATACACCCCCCCCCCCTTCTTAGGAAGATCTGTGCTGCTGAAAATATACCCCAGGACCAACAAAATATTTTAGGAGAGACATGTCTACAGATACAGTTTTCACTATAGGATGACCCAGAGGTCTGTGCTAATATTGTTTATTGTTGATATATGATTGGGAGTCTGCACAGGGTGTTTTATTTAGAAAATTAACTGGATTTTCTACGCCATGGGTTTTTTCTATTGAGAAATAGAGAATATGACCACAGTATTGGGTTACACACTATTGAAATATTGTTTTTGTCCTTAAAACAAACAACCACAGACGCCTCAGTCAGCTGCAGCACAGTAGCTGACATCACTTTGTCTTCTGGCCAGATGAAAAATGTTTGTAAGATACATGATGTCCACCAAGTCACAGGTAAAAGAAATGACAAGTGACTGTTCCAGTGATTTATTTTGTTCGCCTGAAAGATATTTATTTTCTGAAAATAACAAAAACACTTTCTCTGCAGAAAGCAAACACTCCTAAAAGTGGATGATGACATATTGTTTTGTATAGAAAAATATGTCTGTCAGAAGGACATCTGATGGATTTTCCAATTGCAATAAATATGATGAATGGCACAAGGTAAAATGACTTTAAAAATTCTCACGATTATCATATCCATACAACCCTTTGAGTTATGTAGATGGGGGTGCAGAGATCACTTAATGGACACCTACAAACGATGTACCACTTAAACGCTAAAATCATCTTTGGAAAAACAGAAAATAACTTACATGTCGCCAAGCTTCTCCTTTACACAGCATGGTCTGTGTGACATACTTGGCGAATTTCTGATCCAAAATACGACGAGTACATTCACTACCCTCTATACTTGAAATTGTGTTTTCAGCTAGTTTAGACTCTTTTTGTTTACAGTTCACAGCTTGTGGAAAGCTTGTATTCAATAAAAGATGTGCAAACGTTGAGTCAGAAAGCTGTTATCGACCGGAGAGTGGCGGAGCTTATGTAATATAAACAATATGTGATGTCCCTTCCTGCAAATCTTCTGTCTTGTGGTCAAAGCTCAATTTGTCATCAATAAACATCTCCAGGTATTTGTATTTGTCAAGCAGCTCCACGGCTTGGTCCTTGACAACATTGGCATCTGAAATCGATGAACACGTCCCGATGCTAAGCTGCAAAAATGAATTCTCACACCACTGAACAAAGTCCACCAGCAGGACCACGGCTGCTCATTTATCCTGTGGGAGTATATTTGGAGAGGGGTATGGATAGTCTGCTGTCTATCATCTGCAGGGGTGTAGTGCAGGGATCCGAAACTAAACTCTATTTAATCACATTTTTAGGCTCCTATAAATCTTTAAGATATAAATGCATCTTATACGTCTTTAAAGACATTATAAAAATGTGCAAGTTACTTGAGAGGCACTGACATGAGCTACAGTCGACTGGAAACACAGGATATTTCATTTACAACACAGTATTTTTGCTCATCTTTTGACTCACCTACATCACTGATTTTATTGCTTTATTTGCTCCATTTGTTTTTGAGGTCATGTTACTCTTGTACTGTGTGTGTGTGTGTGTGTGTGTATGTATCTGAGCACAGAGCTGTGTAAGCATAGCAAGCACATAAGCATGTGTGAGCATCAGTGCTGAGTGAAAAAGGGGGATGAAAGTGCACGATGTACAGAGACGTGAAGAAAATACTGGAAAGGCAGAAGTAAGGGCAAAGTCCAGAAGTTCAAGGAGAAAACAGATTAGAAAGGTTAGCTTCATTTCTCCTCACAGAAATCCCCTGTGTGTCTGTAGCAATGCTTAGACAGCACAACCACTACAAAAGACATTCCAGTTAAAGACAGACATTTAACAGCAGAGTGCTCTGCAATGCAAAATGGAGCGTTCAGGTGACCAACAATCAGTAGCTGGTGTCACACTTTGAAAACGCACAAAACAAGAACAAACACACTCATTCGACGTGCCACAGACACATGGTGCAGTGCCAGAAGCTGTATTCTCTCGGTTGCTTTCACACTGTAGTCCACACAAAGATTCTCTGATTACCTGCTCTCTACTTTAAACCTTCCCAAAATGATTTGATTATGAAGTCAAATATGCTGTGTGATGAGACGACCGCTTCTTTTCAGAGAGACATGAATAATGGCTACTGTTAGTGCTGCCGAGAGCAGGGCAGAGTGTGTGCAGGTAGGCAGGTACGTAGGTAGACAGGCAGGTAGGCCATCCAGTCATTTCATTCGGCATGAATAAGATGATTGGATGGGCTTATTGCAGTCCTCCAACAGACACAGTTGCTAGATCTTTTTTGGTCAGAGCATTTCATTTATTGATCACGTACAGACACGTAAAGACAGTTTCAACAACTAGAACGAATAATGCTTCTAAGATACTTTACCTACTCTAGCTTTAAGGAATAGTTTGACATTTTGGAGCAACAGAACCCTGTTTTCCAAAATGTTCCACTGAATAGGGTTGTTAGGCCCTTTTAGCCAGAACATCCAGTCACATACAGTAAAATGTGTTTGTATTTGTTGCGGTCAAAAGAAAACCTATCAAACGATTACCCACTTCTCTATCTGTTGAGGTTGACAATAGCTTTGGAATTGGAGCGCATCACCGTGGCTTTGCTTTAGTTTCTTCCTCTGTGACCCTAAACGTAAAAGACAGCGGAGGCTCTTAACTTGACTTTAAGAGGAGAGTGCTGCACTCAGCTGCTGCTGCGAGCTGTGAACTGGTTGTGATAGCTGCCCATGATAAGCTGAGTAAGTGACAGCACTCTTCTTTTTGTAGTGGGAGCAATAAGTGGGAACACTCTCCACCGCAGTCCCCAGTCACTTGATGAAGGTAAAATACTTCATATCACTTACCTGTCTGGGAGGATTTATCAAGACGTGTGTTGGTAAAAGGGACATAATTATATCAGAGAGAATTACACCCGCCCTTTCCCTATTTCTGCCAGTTGACATCACAAATCATTCTCGTGAGAATGTCTCCATCCCTGTCCAGCATATTTCTAAATGTATTGTTTGATTTTTTCAGATCAAAATTAAGGAGTTCTTTGCGGGGTTAAAATATTTCTCTTTTAAATCGAAAGAAACCATTTTAACCCCCCATTGGAGGATGTGGAAAAATGCAGTGTCACAGGGCTGTCTTAGCCCATGAAAAGCTTGGAGATACATGGTTTTCATAAGACAAACAGACAAACAAATAGGCATTAAGTTACACAGGTCTGCTTGTCTCCTGCGTCATATATGACGGACATAAAAAAAGAGAATGAGAAGTGACATAACTACAGCAGTAGCAGCTTTGCTCAAGAAAGAGATAAAAGGAGATGACCAACAACTCTGCTCTCCTCACATCTTTGTGTGAATTGATTCATTTTCTAATGACTGCGGTCTTTATCTCCTGGCTCATCGTCTGAAGGCAACAACCTGTAGAAGGATAGTGATGTTTTTATGCCTAAGGCGACATTGTCAAGACTTGCGTGCGGTAAAACATTCCTTGGCAATCAATAGCATGAGTTTCCATGGATATATTTTCCTCTGGATTGTTGCTGATGGCATCTGTTTCTCCCATCCGTGAGTGGTGTTGACCCCCCAGTGTGCTGAGTGGACACCTGCTGTCCACAGCTGAATCTGCACTCTGGAGCTTTTAGCCTTTATCTCTGTCTTTCCCTGTAATATTTAGCAGCTTGGAGCTTTTAGTTTACAACCCCTCATCCAGCTAAACCCATAAAACAAACCAATCAAAAGCCCAGCACAACACTGAGGCTTAGAGAAATCCAATGGCTTTCCTAGGCTATTGATCTTGCCCTCCAGAGCCAAGGCCTTTCTATTGCTTGGAGGCTTTATAAGAGAGATAGAGACACATCGACGCTGGTAAAAAATGACATTGATTTGAATAGAGCTGCTTACCTCTTTAAGGGGCATAAATTAACTGGTGATTATTAGCCCATGAAAGGTTGTGAAGCTCTGTGTGGGCCTCTAGCAATCTGGACTTGGCCAATTTGAGACCTTCTTATGTCTGAGGGAAATGATATATGGCTGTCTGTCAAAACATGTCATTGGCACAGGTCAGAATTTAGTCAGCCTGAAGAAAAGCTATGAAGACCAACTGGCTGTCCATCCATAACTTATGCATCCTGGGCACACAGCACTGCATGCCAAGTGACATATGGACAGCCAGTAAACACGCTCCGGATGTTTCCTTGTGATAACAGCAAATTGGAACTGCAGAAAGCATGCTGTATTCTTATTCACAGCAGCCTCCATGGCGAATACCCATTTGCATGAAATTAATATGTGGATGGGAGAAGAAAATGGCTGAGCACTCAAGTTAAACTCATTAGCAAGCCCAGCAGGGGCATTTGTTCCACAGTTATCAAGGAATCCTAGGCTGCTTTTCATTATGCATTCTTTCCTAATGCTTCCAGTCTCTATTTGGTTGGAGAGCATTTAGAGATGGGGAGGGCAAAGAAAGAAATTACACTGCCTTCAAGCATCATGCGTCAAGTGTTTGGTACATTGAGGAAAAGACTGCGCTTTGTTTTCTGGACAAGAGAAATTGATTCAGGGTTGTAAATTACAAATTGCGAGAATCTGGTGATTTAAAAATTTGTTTGAGAACAATTATTGCATGGTGTCATTGTGATTACTTTACAATGTGTAATTAGAGATTTCTTGTTGTCAAATTAACAGAAGCTCAGACAAGAAATGTATGAAATAAAGTCTGACTGCTTTTAGGTTTCTTCCTGCTTCTAATGATAATACATCCATTTTCTGGAGACCTGAGCTACCTCTCTGCCCCATTCTGAACATTGCAGGGGGATGTGTTTATCAAAGTGTAAATGGATCTTGGTTTCAGTTTGACAAATGTCTTGGCAGACAGCACCCGTGCGCTCCTGACACATTCCTGTAAGGACAATGTCACTGTGAGAAAAGGCAAAGAGATAGGCAAAGACAAGCAGACTGTGATAGTCAGGGGATCGATCAAGGGCAACACTGTCTATATTTGGTTTTGGCGGCACTCTCGTCCACAGATCAATATTTATTTGTTTATGGTGCCATGAAAACAGCATTTCAACTTAGTGGTTCCTGTGGCCAAGGATACAGTTCATCCATTTAAACAGTTATATTCACAAATGCAAATCTAATTATATGTGTGCTGTCTCCTGAAAGTTTAGCTTCTATAGATCACTATATGTTAATGAAAAGGGTTTAATGCAGAGTACCTTACAGCTCTAAATCTCGAAAACAGCATTCTTATGTGGCAAGTAAAACAGGGCAGGAATAATTCAATGTGTACCTGGTGCCTGTATATATTCATAGACAGAGCACGCTTGAAACAAGGCTTAAGGCCCAGTCACACCACCACTTAAAATGAAGACATCGTTCACATCCAAAGGACAGACAGAGAGTTCAAAACAGAAGAAGTTGTAATGGCTTGTTAGCTGTGTCACACCATCCACGTAAGTTTTGCTGTGATACAAAATCATGTTACAGTTGTGTATTTCTGAACTGACCAGTGTCCAGTAGGTGACCTTTGCTGTATCCAGATGATGAAGCTCTGCTGGCTTCATCAACATTTCGCTGTTAAAGCACTGACCCTCCTGCCAAGTGTAAAGCAGTTGGCAGAAGGGTCAGCACTTTTAATATGAGGCCATAACAACAAGCATTGCATAAGTTGAAATAAGTCAATGTTGACTTCGAGTGGTCTCCTGGAAAGTCCTGTGATTGTTTCAGCCATCCATCCACTCCACCTTCCTCCATATGCGACTTTATTTCTATTTTTACTACAAAACCCTCCATCATAATTACTACAGCCACTAGAGGTCACTCCTAACAATACAAGTAAATATTGTTTGTAATAACCTACTTGCACAGACAACCTGTGTGGCTGTTGTTCTGGTGAAGACAAACTGATCAATAGGTATGGGGGAAAATGTTCAAGGCAGAGCTGCTGCTCATCTGCATGCAAATGATTAAGATGCCTCCTGGATGCCTTAATGTTGAGATAATCAGGGCACATCCAATTGGAAGGCATCCTCAGGGAAGACCGCAAACTCACTGGAGACTTAATATGTCTCTAGTATCTTGGGGAAAACCATGGGAACCACCAGAAAGAGATGCAGATAAATGTAGTCAATACTATTTTGATTGGGTACGGTAGCTGCTGTTATTACCCAAACCTGCATAAACAACAAAAAATGGATGGATGGGAGTCATGCTTCCATGCTCCGTGATTAAAGCTGCAGCTGCATGAGCTCACAGCTCCTGCACATGAGTGAAAGATGAATCTCTGCTCGTATAGCAATTGACTAGTGTGACTTTATTGTGTCTTATTTATGCTTTGAATATTGTAAATAGTTCCCTCAAAGGTCATATTCCTTGGGTTGTTGATGTTATTTCCTCAAAACAGTCAGTTAATCAACAGTGGCCACAGCAGGGACAACATAACAGGTTTCATGAGAATGTTAAGTTAATCTGCTTAAAAGAGACTGCGGCGACATCAAGGTTGCCAGCGATAAAAAGGGCCTGGGTGAAATTCAATTGGATGAGATGAGTTGCGACAGTTGATATAGAGAGCTGCTGCGCTGATGAAATGGATTCATTGTGACAGCTGAAGATAATGAGCTTTACTCAATCAGCTTGAGAGGGCATCCAACTGCTGTTTCAATTGCTACCTTGGTGACGTTCAGGGATCTATCGGGGACAGACGTTACAGACAGGCAGAGTGCTGTTGTCCAGCTGTGTTATGTAGAGAGGCCTGCCACAGTGTACTTAAGGATTTCTCCTCAGAAACACAGCTCACACTGCTCAGCCCCCCAAGGGGACATTTTAATCCTGTAATTGAGTAACTTTTATGTCTTCACACATTCTCAGGGTACATTTGTTGGTGAGTGAAGTAAAGCTGCACTCGTCAATATTTTCATATTAGCAGTGGATGAAATGACGACATGAAAGTGGTCGCTAGTAGTGACAAACTATATGGAGGCTGTTATATCTTTCAGCTCATTATTTTAGTTTTGCAGCCCGCAATTTTACTGCTTCGATTTTACTCTCACGCCTGTCATCAGCCCTGTTTCCAACAGCAGCAGGTGGCTGTTTTCAGCTAAAAAGCAATAAAAATCCATTGTGTAACTGCGCAGCACCTAATGGCAGACAAAGTTAGCTGACTTGCTAGTGAACATAGCGGAACGTTTGGTGGGTAAAGTAAAAAAATGTAACAATTTAGCTTTAATTTCACTTTTAACAGGTATCAGCTTTATGTATCTATTGTTATTTATGTATTAAGTAACGTCCTTTTTATTTATTTTTATTTATCACTTTTAAATTACTGAGACAATTAAGTTACTTGTCAACTGTGAGAAAGCTTACAGTTATACTTACTTACTTATGTTGCTTACTCAGTTCTCAAACCTACATGCGATGGTACCTTACAGCCAAAATGCCGTTCAGCCTCAATATTGATGTGCTGAGCTGATTTCCCGTCTTGCTTGTTATACATAACACTTAGTGGCTTGCTACAAATTCATGACAGTCATGTGACTAAGGGATGATCATTGTAAATGCGTTTTGTCTTTGGCACAGGTTGTATAATCAAATTAATAAAGGTGTCTCATTGTGGTGATGCTCAATGTATGTATGTGCTATATCAACAAAGTGGATCAGAATGTCAATGTCCCAGCACATACACCGTCCATTAAATAGTACTTGCATTTGCTATAAATTTACTTTTAAGTGATAAAAAACAGCAAACCTGGTGGTTTTGAAAGATATTTTCGTAAGTCTTCATCTCTTTTTTCTGGGCTAATGCATTTTATGCAGGATAACTGTTACAGCCACTGCCAGCAAGGGCACTTTGACCTGTGCACCGTTCTGTTTCTTGTAAAGGTTGTGATGATGGAATTATGAGCAATCTGCTTTTGCACTGTCAAACACATTAGCAGCAAAATCCTGAAATATAAATGTTAACACCATCGTTTTGTAGGAAATGTGCATTTACAAAGGATTTAAAAGCAGCTGGTTCAGTAGGAGTCAGTTCAGTATTGCTTATTCTGATTTTGCAACACAGCAGAGCTTCAGGGTAATTCATTTTAGTTCCACATCCACTGCTATTTTTGTCCCAAGTGTGTTCTCGCAGTCTGCGGTGCTAAATACATTCGTGAAAAGATACATTATAAACATTAGGATTAGACTTCTTTATGTGCTATAGAAAACGGTAAAAGTAATTTGAGTACAGAGGCAAGAGCTCGTTTATGGTCCTGGGTATACTTAGTGACAATTTACAACGTCGAAAGCCTGATCCATGAGAAGAACAAGCAGTTGATGCCAACATGTAGGACATTTATTATGGTGGATGGTGCAAAACTCAGTCAGCTTTGCAGAGTGTGGGTGCACAGGATTAGCTACAAATACAATACCTATCAAAATATCCCTGCGTCACAGTGTTCTGACAATTTCCTTATAGAGGAGACAGTGCAGAGCAGATCTGTCACAAAGGCTTCGCCAAAAAGGAAACTGATGTCCTTGTGTGGGAGGTGCAGCATCTCCCCAAGCGAACACAGTATACAGCACCTTTAGTTAGCTCGGGAGAAGATAACACATTAGGTTACCTCTGGTTCAAGAAGATCCACTGTCCAAAGAAAGGCAAGGTTTAATGATATTAAGGGATGAGCCAGGTTGCTGCAGACCACAGGCACAGTTTTTCTGCAAAGACACCCACCATCTCTGATATGTATATCCACATCAATGCATTCACATTTATCTGTATATAGCTAGCATGTAAGCTTCTTTCCTTTTGACAGAAGTTTACATGCTAGCTATATACAGGTATCATCATATCTGGTCTGAGCAGCATGTACCTTAAACTGTATGTTTTCAATAGTTGCAATATTCAGTATTCAGTTGCAATATAACGTTTTAAATATAAATAAATATGGACAGATGATGACACTGCGGGAAACAGACAACAGGCGTGAGACACCCGGACAGAAAGAGCTGCGACTGCATCACTGGTAGTCATTTTGTGTCCCACCTCTGGCCCGGCCTCTCCTTACCACTAATGTTCTTTTTTCATGTGAGCAATCATTCTGAGAGTAGATCTAATTATTTTCAAATGGTGGTTATCTCCCCATGATACATGAAACTCTTATCCAGAGAACTACACACCAAAAGTAATCAAGCTTTAATTCTAGAGAAACATTTTAAGGTAATCTAATTCTAGCTAAGCTATTCATGCTGAGATAAATGCTACATTTGCTAAATGGGGAAAAGTATCACAAATTAAGAGGCATTTCTTTTGGGTTTGAAAACCGTGCATTATTTACTGCTCTGCCTTTAAAGTAATCTGTTTGCTTATGGTGTGGCAGCTAACAATTACCCTCTAAACATCCTGGAATCTTCTTCAGAGACGTAGCAGGGCCTTGGCACTGACCTGCACCGCTCCAGGATCATTTGAGGTTTTCTGCATTTTTCAGGGTCTGCACAATGTAACACAAACAGGAAAGAGCGTGTATGTGTGTAAAATATAGACGAAACTGTTAATGATTCAAGTTGATGTCATGTTTAAGGCAGGCATCACAGTGATCCACAGTGCTTTATTATGCATGAGTAAGCTTATTATGAATGTCTTTTTGATGTCTTTGTGTCCTGGTGTGACGAACTACAGTAAGAGTGTTATCAGCGCACACTGCAGCAGCTTTTAGAGGACAGCAACTCATGGAAATTGAGTTTGTGGCAAGCTATAAATACCATGCAACTGTGTTGATAGTGTAGCAATATATGATTTTAGTCAAATGGTAAATGAACTCCAAAAATGTCTGTGACAAAATACTAACCTTATTTTCTGGGTTTGTAAAGTCATTTATACTCATGTTCTCTATTAAAGCCCAAGTTTGGCCACTCAAGCTTTGTGCAATAAAAAGCAGGCTGTGGGCTTAATGGAAGGAAGAAGGGTAGCGACGTGGACCAGGCACAAACAGTGAAACAGAGATTTTTGGTTGAGGCAAAGCCAGTCTGAGCCTTCCCCCCAGAGGGCAGTGTGAAATTCAACGTACACAAACCAGGGATGCATTCATCTGCACTTCAATCAGACCACATCATAAAAAAAAAGATCAGTTGACGTTCCAGTAAATAACATTTGCAAACCAAATTTAGCGAAATTATGGATCGAATGAAATAGAATTCAGGTCCCTCACTCCTGTGACTGGTGCTGATCAAGCTGGTGCATTCCTCCACATAACATAAACTCTTCTCTAGGAGGCTCATGAACACTCAGCTCCACATGTCCTACCAATCTGTGTTGGCCAGCTCTCTGTTCTTTGCAGTAGAGTGCTGGGGTGGAAACATCAAGGGCAGGGATGCAGACAGGATTAGCAAACTGGTGAAAAAGACATGGCTCTGTTGGAGAGCTGAGCCAGGACACCCTGGAGGATGTGAACTGAACTGAACTCCATCATAGACAACATACAATGCACGTTTGCACACCAAGCACAGCTGCTAATCCACAGATTAACTTCTTCATTTTCAACATCTCTCACATTTACAGGACACATTTATATGTCTTATTTTCACTTTTGTTCATCCTGTTCCTTTCTCATACCAACATCAAACAGTTCAGGTGGCGCAGACACACCAAAGGCATGTCGATATCTGACCCGGTTGGTTCAATTCATCCGAACTGTTTCCTTTGTTTGAACAGGTATGAATGATTCCATTGGAAGTCAGGTGTGCATGAAATGAAACAATCACACTAAGACAGCTTGAGCACCTCGGGTCTCTTCTAAATGTGCTGAGGTGTGGTCATGGTCTATCAGCAGTGCCACAATCGAAAAGTGTCCAATGTTACACCACCACTCTTGTTCTAGTTGAATTATTCTGACTCCTATTCCTTGCTGCTACTGCAGCAGTTATGCCACTTTAAAATGGCATGTCACTTGTGTTTAACAAGCATTTATCTAATAGCTACCAGTACATACTGATTCTTATTGACATATGCCGTCGCTGATTATAGTATGTTGCTGCTTTGGGGAACATAAATGGTTTGTCACTTGTGTTCCTCTGGCATACAAATGCTGGGCAACTCTTTTTTTAGTGTCATGTGCTGATCTTTAGTGATATACCACTTTGACTTATATGTTGCTGCTGATTTGGCAGAACACAGCAAATGAAATCATCATGCCCCATGTTATACCACTGTTGTACTAGCCAGTTCATGATGATTCTTAATGATGTATGTTGCCCCTGGCAACTGCCCAATACACAACATCCCACTGCTGTTCAGCCAACATAGATTACTTCACATATTTCATAAATAAATTGCTAAAAATACATTTTCACATAAGGCCTTTTGACATATAGTTAGCATTAATAGCCAGACAGTCAAAGCTATGGCTGCTGTTCGCTTTAGAGGATTAATATATAGCTACATAGTTTATAAGTACCATAAGGCTGTAGAAAATAAGCAGCATACTAGAAGGCTACAGTGCCACAGCACATACGTCACTAAAAGAATTGCAGAATTTCCATTGGATCTTGGCATCAATGTAGTGTGTATACCAAACTGACCGTAGGACTATTGATAAATCCTGATTGATCCCAAAAAAGTTGGGATGCTGCATAAAATATAGATAAAAACAGAACACAATCATTTATAAATGTACTTTATTTACTGACAACAGTTTTATGAAGTGTTCCTGAGTCCATGTATTAATATCCTTTATTCAATCATGTGTTCACAAAGTGGTGAACCTTGCTCCAATCTCACTTGTGAACGACTGAAATCAATGACGTTGATGAGGTCAAACATTGCATATATTCTCTTTGTATCATTTTCAGTATATATTTAAAAAGTATATGTGAGCAAGTTATCACATTGTTTTATTGACATTTTACACAGCGTCCCAACTTTTTTTTTTGAACGGTGGTTGTACCTGAATGAAACAAAAGTATCATATCTTTCCTTGTCGAAAAGTGGAAAAAATAAATAGAAAAGAAAAAGAAATCCTTCCAGCACAGCTAAGTGCAGTGTGATTTGTTATCAGCCAGCACAGAGCTTTCTTAAACAGGTTTTTCTTGCTGCTATGACAGAATACGAGGTCACCAAAACTATTGTACAAGATAGTACAAACTGCCATGAAAGGTGTAGTTTCGTGCCAGCTTGAATATAGGGGAGAATAAAAGTGTTTGGTGTTTTTCAGTCAGTCCTTTCTTACACGTGCAGTCTCCAGAGTAAAGGGTAGTATGCAGGCCCACCTAACGCTTAAAACTCAAATGAATTGAATAGAACTGATTTTGTCCTTAATTGATTACACATATCTGCAAAATTCCAGTCTTATCAACCACAAATTAAGCAAAACTCCAGCGACAACCGCAGTGTGGTGACAGCAAAAATGTAGTTGAATCTTTGACCTACATCCTTTGGACGAATCCTAGAAACAAGACAAGCAATGTCAGAGGAGGAGAAGGTGCAACAAAAACATTTACTTCAGGAGAAAGCAGGGAATAATTACCTGTGTGTGGCTTGAAATGGAACAGCTGAACAGTGCACAGATTAAAGTGCATCCTCCAGTGCTCATTAATCAGACACATTGGAATTAACTTTCAATTGACTTTCTTACCCCTCCGAATAAAATAGATGCCATGGCTGAAAAATGGAGTAAACATGCAATCTGTAGTTCAAACATGGTTTGTCACGCCAGTTGAAGAAAAGCAACAACAAAGAGCTTCAATTTTCTTCTGGGTTTCAAAGTATTAAGAGACAATCTGAAGCCCTTTTCTGTCCATGAGGACTCTCCATGACAATGGACTGCATTACATGAGTCAGTCCCAGGGTAGATGATTTGTGATTTTTGTAAATTCTGAAGATGCATAATCCTGTTTTGTCCTTTCCTATTATTCAAGTCATACTTTGACAATCTTTCACTTTAATTTTTCATTGGCAAAAGCAAGAAAGACTTTACATTTAAAGATGCTTTAATGGATAATGGCATTCATTTCAATGGGGCTGTCAGTGACTAAAAGCAAATTTTTCAAGCGTTCATGTGATGATTCTCTTATTGGATTCTGTTAGATTATTACCACACCTGGAAATGTGCTACTCTTTTATCCTCCTTTTATTACCTTCAATGGCCATTTCTTTATTATTGCTGTGAGCACAGGGAGGCATTTAAAGCAATGGTTTGACATTTTGGAAAATATGCTTAATTGCTTTCTTTCTGGGAGTAAAATAACACGATCAATATCACCCTCATATCTGTCCAGTAAATATGTGGCCATGTCAGCAGCTGGTTAGCTTAGCTTAACATAGAAACAGCTAGCCCGGCTCTGTCACAAAGTGACAAATCGTCCTTCTAGCATCCTTCACTGCTCCTGGGCAAGAAATAGTGTCGCACATTAACCCTGTAAAATTGTGATTTATTGTTTTTCAAGATTGATAACAGAAAATGACACAGTGAAATTTATCACAGTGTCTAGAAATAGGAACTACTTTCAGTTAACAACTGTACCTGGTGAGCTATCTGCTAATGCTGGCCAGCCTTGGCATGCTAACGCTAGTCAGTCACAGTCTCCGGGCTTTGTCCTATTTTCTCTTTGCGGTGCAGTTTGCTCCCTCCTAGAATTCTGCTCTCAGGATTCTGCATCAATATAATCAACAGAACTGTCAGTTCACAGATAAGTTCACAGAGTATATTTAACAGAGGTACTCAACACAAAGAAATTGTGAAGACTTAAGCTTTCAGTATGAAAGATGGTGTGTAACCCGCCCTGTGGCCGTGTGTTTGTAAGTTCTGGAGGTGCAAGGAAGCAGATTTTGTTAGCTTTGCATACAGCAAGGCTAGCTGTTTCCTCCTTTTCCCAGTCTTAATGGTAAGTTAGCTAATCAGGTGCTGGCTGTAGCCTCACATTTAGCATGCAGACATGAGATCTATTCATGTAACACTCAGCATGAAAGTGAATAAGAGCATCTCCCTGTGTGTGTGTGTGTGTGTGTGTGTGTGTGTGTGTGTGTGTGTGTGTGTGTGTGTGTAGGATGTCTAATTTTTATTTCCGGTAAGCAACATGGAATGCACAAGCTCTAATCTTTTCTGATCCTGGCGTGATGTCTGCTTGATGGACCACCATCCTGCTCCACTCACTGGTTACCATCACGGATCACTATCTGGCTGCATTCTCATTATGGGTACTGTCATGGACCACTATCTGACTATGGTGCAAAACATGGATGACAAATCAGAGCCACAAACACATGAAATTAGCTCCAGTGTGTGTTGTGATTCTATATGTGATGTTGATCTACTTTTAGTGAAATAGAAAATAGACAAATTCCTGCCCATTGATGAAAATAAAAAAAAAAACATGGAATTGTGACATGGCTGCATTATGTTCTGATGAATACAGCTTCAGGAAGGATGAACCATAATTTCATCCTACTGCTCGCTTTAACGTTACACTCTGACTGGCCTCTGGGGGGACAGTTGTTTAAAAGACGCCCCTCCACACGTACCCAATCCCCAACCCCCAACCCCTGTTTCTCTCTATCTCTTTCTATCCTCTAATCAGCCAACAGGGAGTGTGTGTGTGTGTGTGTGTGTGTGTGTGTGTGTGTGTGTGTGTGCGTGTGTGTGTGTGTGTGTGTGTGCATGTGTGTAGAGGGATTTTGAATGGAGAGCTGTGCAAAGAGGAGCGATGACCCACAGTCCTCTGCACCCGCTTCGACCTCAGCTGCTGCAATCCCCTGTGGCCACCCCTCCCTCCACACACCTCAACCAATGCACGGCCTGACATTCATTCTCCAACCCCCCCCCCTTCCTTACACCCACCCACATGCCCTCCTCACTGGCAGAGCCACATAATTATTTTCTCGGGGAGACATACTGCTTGCGTGAGCCTCTATCTTTAATTACAATAGAGCAAAAGCGGGCTTTAACAGGGGTGACCAGGCGTGCAGCTTTGATGTCTCTTCCTGGCCCTCCACTTTTCTCTTTTTTCCCCCTTGGCAAATGGTAGAATGCTTACATGTCAACCCCATTCTGACCACACACAGCATCATATTCTTTTCGGCAGTAATGGGATGTAAAGCTTGGTATCTCAGTCCAAAGCAGATTGCGAACACTTGGATCTGGGGCTGGCTTTTAGGTGGTGACGTTAGCTTCACAATGGTCAGCGTGTTGTTCTGCTATGAAAGTAAATTCCTGTCTGGCCATCTGCATGCTTTGATCCCCACTGCCAACTATGACTTTGTTCTTCGGAGGAAACACTGGCAGGGATTAGTATTTGTGTGAGGAGAGTGTGGGTATCAGTGCGCTTGTACTGTATGTTTTGAGCAGTGTCTTCACTTAATGAATGAGGAGCGCATGTATAAAATTGTATTGTGGTGAGATTATGAGTTTTTAAAGACGGATGCAGACAATGTTTTCAGATCAAAGCTGCCATGAAGAAAGCAGGATATTCAGTGCACATTCATGCAAAATGCTTACAAATATTCAGCATTTCGCTTAGAGTGTTTTCCTTTTAGCACATGGAGCAGAAATTAGACCAAAATTTTAAGTGAAGCAGCACATATTCATGTTGCGTGTGTGTGTGTGTGTGTGCGTGTGTGTGTGTGTGTGTCTGTGTGTGTGTGTGTGTGTGTGCTGCTCTATTTCTGCCGACGCTGGCTTGTATGTGCATGCATGTAGGTTTGTTGTTGTTTGTGTGTTTATGTTTGTGTTGACTGATTAGCGACTAGGTCTGTGATTGCTGCTGTGAGCCTGTGATTAGAGTGTTGGCTGAGATGTTGGCTGCTTGTTCTCTTTGGCCACGAATGGACAAGAAACTGGCCTGAATCAGCAGCTCTAAGTCTGCCACCTCCTTGTGAGCGAGACCAGCCGCTTTCTGCCCCTGATACCCTGAACTCATGCCAGCGAACACTTTGTTGTGCAAATAAAGCAACAAAAATGAAAGCTGAAACAATGTCTGTTGTTATCTACAGCTGTTATGTGAACTGTTTTGTGAAAATGGGAGCCTAATATCCTCCTGGTATCAGTTCAAAAAATATCATCTCACGCCAGAGTTTGGTAAAATTTTTAAAGTTATTGCTCAGAGTATTAGTTTTCAGGCTGATGATGAACTAATGTCTGTTTATGGCACTAATGTTCATGCAAAATTGATGTGTTGGGCACATAAATCTGTGATTGGACGGAAAAACTGAAATGTTACTTGCTATCACTGGAATTTTGATTCTGGTTCAAATGTGAGTCAGCTGCAAATAAATACACCCCAAAGGAATAATTTGACATTTTGGGAAATAATTTAACTCACTTTTTCGCTGAGCAAGTCGATTGATCATGCCTGTATACTAAGTATGCAGCTTCAGCTAGCCGGTAATTAACTCAGCTTAGGATTAAGAAAACAGCTAGCCTGGCTCTGTTCAGTGTTAAAGAATACACCTTGATTTACTTCCAAAACTCCCTAATTAACACTTTCTACCTCTTATCATCATGGTGAGGTTGCCGGGCAGTAAGCAGGAAGTCACTGAAGCAGAAACATACAGGCTAAAACATTTTGCTTTTTGCACAGATTAAACAAATACGACATCATCTGTTGTTGTTTGTGAGCTTTAGAGGTACTGGTATTTTTTACCTTTGGACAGAGCCAGAGCTGTTTGTGCTAGTCTTTGTACTAAGCTCTTGGCATTAGCTTCACATTTAGCATACAATCACTAGAGAATCTTTTCAGCCAACTTTTCACTTTGCTTTCTGTGCATTCTTCGCATCTGTGTAGTTGTAACTATATTACATCATATACATATTTGTTGTGCTAGTCAGCGTTCATGCCCTCCTACCCCCCACTTCTCCTAAACATTGCTTTTCAGTAGGATAAAGCAACACTGTTTTGCATTTACATTTTTTTTTTGAAATTATATAAAGGGCTTTAAACACGTTTCAAAATGCCAGGAAGATTAAGGCTTTTTTGTCTCCGCAGGAGCAATATGATATGGTACTGAGCAGAGGATTTGTTTGTAATTATGGCTGATTCCGCTTTAAAGGGTTTAGTGTTGACAGTATAGAAATCCTAACAACAGTTCCATCAGTGCACTTTAATGCAGCAATTGAATTAGCCAACACATCCAGATTCATGTATTTGGTTATGCGTGTGTACATGCTTCTGTCTGAGCTTGAATGTATGCTTCTGGGTGCATTTTAATAACATTTCTGTATTCTTTTGAAAATCCATCAATAGCTGTTTTTCTCAGCATGAAATACCCCCACCCATTGTCTCACCCAGAAATTGAAAACATAAACTGGAGGAATACTCACAAGCCATGGAATATCAATCAGTCTGCAAACAAGTCAGAGGTGTCAGCAGAGTAATGGCTTTTGTTTGAGAAAGAGTCCATAGCTGGTGCACACAGGGATTTAAAACAATAATCTTTCCAGCATAATGACTAGGTAATATGGATAGTCCATTTATCTTTGATTAGATTTTTTGATGCAGGGTTTCATTCCCTCGGCTCCCTGTTTCATTATTCTTTCTAATTACCTGCACCGATTTGCCCATCAAGCACCGGTACACTAGCAAGATGTAATTGCTTCTGCCATAAATCAAGAAACATTTTGGGGTGTCTTGAGAGCTTCTTCTCCATTAATACATACACACTGAGAAGCCAGACTTATGTTCATATTGATTCATTTTGACATTTTAATGTTTGATGTTCTCAGTCTCCAGCTCAATGTTTTCTTCGTTCTTACACTGCTAATTCTTGTCACTTTTTTGTGTGACAACATGAGCACAGGAGCAATGCCTGCCTCTGTCTTTGTCTCATTAACATCAGGGTTTGCCTTGTCCCCACTTGAGAAGAAAGCACTTTGCATTTATGATTGGGATGCCACTGAGTGATGCATTACGGTTGCAGCCACAGTTGCCAAGGTCAAGGAGCACATTGTGTCTTAATGAGGGCCCGGCTTTGATAAACACTCAGCTGCCCGGCTCGTACCTCGCCTCATCTATGTTATAGAAAAACTAAAAACATGTAAAAATTTGCCTGGAGCTGAACACCACATATTCCAGTCCGCAGGGTTATTATTCTAATTTAGTTAAGGCATTAGGCAAATCAACATCTCCTGCAGCAGCGCAGTGGGGAGAAGTGGCTGGAGGTGGAATGTGAATGAGCTAAGTTAAGGCAGACAGAACTGGGGCTTAGCTGTTAGCCTGAGGGTCAAAGTGATAATGTATGAACTTAGCTCTGGCAGTGGAGCAGACAGCACTACATTAGTGACCAATGAGTATCTTAGAGTGGGTGCTTTATTCTGAAAGCAACACAAGTCTGCGTGTCAGCTGATCAGGGACAAACATGGACATTTACTCAGCTACATCAGCGCTGCTGTTCCTGCATCAGATTTTTCAGTTGCTTTTTTTCCCTTTTCACAATGGTCACACTGACCTTGATGTAGCTTGTGGTGAATTAGATCATTTGTGTTTATGCCAAAACATTATGCATATCAGGGACTGAACACAAATGGAGGGCACAACTACTTTTCTCAGGAAAAAAAAACAACTTTGCATATTTTTGAGGAAAAAGTTGCATAAATCCAAAGGTTAGACATACTTAAATATTTTACTTTGTGCTCAGAGCTTGCTAATTCCTGCTCACAATACCTATTTTGCATTATATCCAATGCAAAGTACTTTACCTTTTAAAAACCCACAAGGTCTTTCTTTATTAAATTCTATCAACACACCCAGCAGCACATTTTTTATTCCATAAAAATGACAAGGACACAGAGATTGCATGCGGTTTGTTAAGACCTGGGTGAAATATTAAATGAATGCACTACTACCAGGGACGAAAAAGATGATGAAAAGTTATTTTGATCTCTCACTCTGCTGTTAAATTTAGTCCTGCAATGCAGTGGGTGTGTGTGATCTGTTGACTTCTGGCTGTCCTTGCTTAATAGCATCTTGTCTGAACACATTCGCTCTGCCTGGCCATGTCGGCCTCTTGTGAACCAAACAGTGAAGAGCAGCTTCAACTGACAAGAATGCCCAGTGTACTAAAATCAGTGGAGTGTAGCAAACTAAATGGTCCCCAACAAAACACTTACAACCTTGAGCTTTACAGTAGCTAATATCCTCTCTGGGGCCAAGACTTCTCCAGGCTCCTGCCTACCTGTATTTACTGCAATTTCCATGTATGCTTTCTGTTATTCACACTTTAAAGCTGCGCTAATCGATATTTTTATATTGGCAGTATATTAAACAGCTATGTGGAACGTGAAAGGTGTTATTTGTAGTGATGAATCCACAGAGACTTTATCACCTGACTAGAGCCTTGTAGCATCTTTCAGCCCACTGTTTTGGTTCAGTCTTACCGTTCTCATCGACCTCATGTCCAGATGCATGATTCAAGTGTTTTCAGTGAAAAAGCTCTAATAAATGGACTGTAGGTTACCTGCCTGATGCAAAACAGTACACAAACAATGTAAGAAATCAGCTGGTGAACATAGTGGAACCTTTTGCAGCTGAAGTGCCAGCTATTTCTCTTAAGCATTGGTTAAGACCAAAACAGAGCTAAGAGAAGAGTGAATTTTGGACCTACACTCATCAGGTCTCCTGCAACATGACTCCAAATTAATGCTAATGTTGCTTCACATATGCTGGATGTGTCAATAGACAATTGTTTGTTTACATGTTCACCAGATCAGGAAATTACTAAAAATTCAGTAACTCAAATGGAGAAATCTTTGGTTTCTTTCATTTGGTCTGTCTTATTTGGTTCAACATCATGAGACATGATGTCACAAAAAGGATAAACTTTGAACCTTAGCTTTCTGGCTCATGTCTCCCTTATGTCTGCTAGCATGGACCCATGTCTTCTTGACATCCACGATAAGAAAGGTTCACTACTAATTTCATTTTTCCAGGCTAGATGGTGAATAAGCTAGTCAGTTAGCACACTGGGCATCTCAAAAGTATACCAGCAAATATCAGCATGGGTTTGTCCTAATTCTTCTAAAAAACTGCTCAGAAGACTGAACCCACACTTGGCTTATTTGTTAATGTTGCATCCCGGCTAGAGAAGCATTTCAGATTTATCTGTCTTTCTGTTTCTCCCTTTCAACAAAACAAGCCCAAATAATTTTATAATGACTGTGACATGCCTTGACTGCAAAAAAGGATGACTTTATTTCATTTGGACTTTCATATGGCATTAAGATCAGCAGAGTAACTTTAAGGGTATCTGTTAACATTATCAGCACACAGATATTTGTGATTAATAGGTCACAGCAGACTGATTCATACACACATTTTCAATGAGTTATGCTCTTTGAAGGGTAGTTACTCCATAAGCCAAGACTTATGGTTTCTGTGAACACAGATCTAATGAATACATGGTTGGAGATATTTCTGGCTGTCTTGCTGCAGTACTAGATGCATGCAGTTCTATCCAGCCTGCATCCTCCCACTGAATGTGTTCAAGTGGCTTATGTTGAAACACTGAGTGGGATGACTAAGGTGCAGCTGGCAGTGACCCAGGTTAATATGGTTAAAACACTTGAGTGCCAGTGTCTGCTGTCACAGAGGCATTCTGGGTGCTGAATGCAGAAAACAGAAGTCTTCAGAGAGTCCTATAGAGGAGCATAGGGGGCAGTGATACTGGAGCTGCTGTATAAGCAGCTGTGCTGAGGCCTCCGTGGTGGCTGGGGTGGCTGTTCCAGGCCACGATTTCCCCACAGTCTGTCTGTTTCTGCAGACCTTGAATTAAATCAGCACCTTTTGTAACAGGCCTCATGTGCAGCAGGAATCCTAATTAAACACTGCGTACAAAGGCAATTATTTTAAATGTAGATGTCATACAGAGCTGAGAAACACAAGAGCAGCAGGGATGGAGAGGAGGCACGTGGGCCACAATCATTAAAACACAAAGGTTTGATGACAGGAAAGTGCATCACAGCAACACAGGCAATAGTAGAATCAGCGTGCTGTTTTGTATGATTCAGCTAGTTTAAAGTCTATTTTACACCCTTAAAAACTACATTGACCCACACTTTAGACTGCAGGGACTTGTATTTAGAATACACAGACCATCGAACCTCTCAGTCCTCTTGACTTAAGTTTGTCTTGATAGAAACGATGAGGTCACGCTCAGCACCACTTCGCCTCCAACTCTGCAAGTGAAATTCCGAGAGGATTAAAAATAATAGCTCTTGAATCTGCTCTCGGAAACACCAGAATTGATTTCATCTTGAAGATGTATACCGTCAAGGCATTTAAAGAGGTAAGAGAATACTTACAACACCACACCTCGTACTACGTCCTCTGACAGAGAGGTGCCGAACTGTGCAATCTATAAAGGTTTTTACAGTTACAGACGCCATCTGATTATAGTGGAGCAGCAAACAAGCTGAAGAGTATAAATCTGAGGTCCTCTGGTGGGTATGAAGTGGGATCAAAGTGCTTTGGAAAGCCTGTGCCATGTCTGGGTTTGCTTAATCAAGTAAAAGTACACAGTGAGACTGAATCCCTCTGTACGTGATTTACTTGAGCTATAATTCATTTGGAATTAGAGATGAGGAGCTCGCAATGGCAGGATGGAGGTTACAGTATTCTGAGCTGAGAGGAGCAGGAGATTTGAACTGGCTGCTGATGGTTAGAATCATTACTGCACCGCTGTGGTCTGTGCTTGTCATTTCCTTAAAGATGCCTGTTTACAGTTGTGGGGCTTCTGTGCTGCACTTTGCACAGATCAGTCAACAGCGTGGGCTGCAACGTCACATGGGTTTGTCGCTGATGAAAGTTGAACTTCTGTTCTGAAGGTGGTTCAAACAGAAATATAAATGAATGCTACCTCTTTTCCCAGTGGCTTCGATTAAAAATAGGTAATTTATTCGTTGCTGGATATGTTTATTAGCTCTAATATGATGGGGTTGAAACTCTATCCGAGCATGTAATTCGTGAAAGGATAATCACAGTCCTGAGGTTGACCATGCATGTATGCAGGGCCAGTTGCATAACATGCAAATTAAAAGCTATAAGCAACATGGATGTGAGGCACTAGGGCTTTAAGCTGTCGCTCTCAGTGGCATCAGAGGTGAGATGGAGACTGTTAACCTTCGCATTCCGGATCAGATGGCAAAAATCTGTTAACACGTCGCCGCACACGGTTTCTTCACAGTTCACTAACTGATACGGAGACCAGGCTGCTTCTACCGAGTGGAAGTATTTGCTGCTTTCCTAGTCGTACTGTTTATTTTATCCTGGGAGACCAACACAGCTCCTGAATATTCATGATTGTGCCTCCAAACGTCAGGACGCAGCGGCGGCTCTTCCTCCCTGACAGAGAGCGGAGAGGCTGGGAGGAGAGAGACAGCATGCCAGAGTCCGGCTGCATCTCTCCCACCGCATATGAGGGCAAATCTGCTCTCAACTCATCCTGCTCCGCACCGCCGACAAGGGGAACAACAATGGACTGACGGAGGACAAACACACAGACACGGAGGGAGAGAGAGAGTGAGAGAGAGAGAGAGAGAGAGAGAGAGAGAGGGGAGGAGGAGGAGGAGAGAAACACCGCCTTGTGTTGAAAGCATGCACACATCCTCTGGACATAAGCTGCTCGGGTTCATATTTTGCAGAGCGGGACGGATCGAGTGACCACAACGCCTTTTGGAAGAGGGGAATGTCACAGCGAAGCTGCGATAGCAGGAGGATGCTTCCAAACGAGCGGTTATTGCAGTGCATCTCCTGTAGGATGGACGAGACATATTGGGGCTAAGGAACTGGCGACTTATCACGTTGCGGAGGAGAGATGTTTTGCAATTGCCGTAGGCTGTTCGGACGGATGCCTTCCCTGGCGTCATTTCTCGCCTGTAATATGTAGCTCCGACGACGGCGGAGCGTGTGCAACTGTTTCTCGGCTAGTGAAGCCCACTAAAGCGTCGCTCGCCGGCTGGAGCCGAGCACAGTGGCCGCCAGCAACCTTTTCCCACCTTGAATCTCCATGTGACGGGTGCGATGCCCCGCGAAGAAGTGCGCGCAACCGCCTGAGCTGTCCGTGGTGCTGAACGGATCCGTCGGCTCCTCCGGGGGCTTTTACGAGTTGACCTTCTCTCCACGAGCAGAAAAGCACCCTCCTGGAATACTCAGTAAGGTGGCAAAGCAGGCCACCACACACGGACAGCTGCTGGGCTTGACTGAGTCAGCCAGACAATATCCTTCTTTCATGGCTGTGGCACGCAAAATCAAAACTTTGCTGACCGTCAACATTTTAGTGTTTGTGGGGATTATCCTGTTCTCGGTGTACTGTAGGATCCAGGACCGATCCGAGGAGCTCATTCAGATAGGGCGTATTTCTGACCAGAGGCTGCGAGCCAGGAATGGCAAAGTTTCCAACTTGGTGGACAGGCAGTCTATTCTCCAGAGGCTGGAGAGGCTGGAGGATGTGGTCTACAATCAGCTGAACGGTAGGACACGGCTTGATAGTCCCCATCATCTAAAACATGAGCAACATCTGTGACTTAGCTGGTAAAGAGGTCACCATCATAATGAAGCAAAGAATGACTAAAAATGAAACACCTTATGAATTGTGGCCATACCTGCTGAAAGAAAGTCCTTGTGCACAAGGACTTTCTTTCAGCAGGTATGGTAGATCACTTTTCTTTTTACTTTAATTGGCCAAACTGTCTTTCAGGATGTAAAGATGTGCAGGGTGCATGCACTGAAGTGAGTTTTGCGTAGCCCTGAAGCATGACTCATGAGTATATTTCAGCCTTTAGCCTCATTTCTTTGGTAAAACAGTGACTAATCGGCTTCAGGTTAAGGTCTGCTGCCTCTAAAGCACCAACCCAGCCTGTTAAGAAGCTAATGAAGCAGGATGATGAATTACAGTGCAATACTTTGTATACGTGCTTATGCAGTTTGTGTTTATAGACTTTACTGGGCTGTTACTTTAACAGCCTATCAGACTGTGCCACCCCCAACCCATAATCGACTAGTTGTAAACTTCACATAGACTTATGCTTTAAGTATTGGTGTCTGTCGATCTGTCCGGAAACAGGAAGTCTGTCTCTGCAGCAGCTCATTTAACTGGAGGCACCGCTGGTGAATCATATCAGATTTAACAGGCTGTCTGAGTTTTGAAGGAGAGTCTAATGTAATGACTCTATAACGGAATGACAGACTTGTATTTCATTACATGGCCATTAATCTGCGGGGCGGATTTGGTCTCCCCAGAAGAGCTGCATTCTTTGAAATCAGGTTAAATCATATATAACTCTGTGCATGGTCTATTGTCCTGTGGGAAATCAAACACTGTCACAGCTGATGTGAAAGATACAGACTGTTATTTGTTTGGCATCATTCATACAGATGCTTGAAAAGACTGATGTGGATACAGTAGATGAAATATTCCGAGTTCATAGCTCACTAAGAATGAATATTGAGATGTATTAGTTTCATCAGTGTTTGATAACTTTAATGAAGCAAACACACTTTTTACATTCTCAAAGTTTATTTTAGAATCACACACTCCCGTGCATGACATTATATTCACTCAGTTACTTTTTACCCTTAAATATACACGTTTGTTATATTAACTGGGCAAAATTAGTGGTAAGCAGGCCTGCAGCATGTGATTATTTTCTCAATTAACTGATTAATTGTTTGGCCTACTAAATGTCAGAATGATGAAAAAATGCCCTTCACAAATTCCCAGAGAGAATTCTGTTGATCAACTAATCAATTAACTGTTTCAGCTAGAATGACAATGCATGTAAATCAAACACTGACCTTTTCCACGTTCCATTGTTCCAATGAAATAAACACATTTCTTGAATTTAGTGTGTTTTCTGGACTGACAATTGCTCACGCCCAAGATGTTGAGGTTAAGTGGGATCACAATTTTTTCTGTGGCACAGTATTGTGTCTGTCGTGGTGCCATACTTCAAGGCAATGTCAGGGGTGTTGCATGAGAATGCCACAGATATTATGTACCACCTGAAAGCACAAACAGATCCTGATGCAGCTGCAGGGGGTTGATCTCCTTGCTTAACTGCAGTGAAAATCTGTTATGTGTTTTCAACCTGTGATGTTTCAGCTACTGAAGCTAAAATGTCTTGTTCACAAGCCTAATAATGAGAAAGCAGCATGCTGGAATGTTGCTGCTCAGCAAGGTGTTTACTGATTGATTTCTAATCTATCAGTTAAGTCCATTTCTATTTACTAGCTGGCTGTTCTCTCCAGGGAAATTGTGACTCCATCATCTGTGTAAATTACAGACTGCTATAGTGCAGGCTGGAGGGGGACTGTGAGGGATTGGAGACCGTGTGGATGAGGCAGGTTCTGCTTGTGTTGTTGTATTTCATGCTGGTCACCAGTAGAGGTCACAGATATCTTAATGCAGCTTTAAGAACATTTAGAAAGCCTTAGAAAATATATGGAGGAAGTAAATGTTTCTTCTCATTTTAACTGGTTTTAATGTTAGAAAGATCCAGAAAAAGTGTCTCGACAGTCCTGTTATTGTGCCTGATCTTCAGCAGCTAGTTGAGGGTCAGTCTTGTCACTTTGAGTTATGCTTGGTATCTGGCATGCAGCAAGCAGGCACTGCCTCTCAAAAAGTACAATGCATCCTCTCAGTCACTCAGTCGCTTTATATAGAGACAATGACACTAAGCCAGTGGACACTGCACTGTCACTGCTGTGGGACAGAAAGACATTGTGTCTGCAAAATTCTGTCAGGACTGAAGAAAAGGAAATAGTTAGCTCTTCATTTGACATTCATTTGTGAGATTATACAATGGTTGAAGGAAATTGCATATAAGTTATATCAATTTGTCTCATGCCAGTTTTTATTGGGCGGATTTTAAAACATGAATTTGAGCTTTTTTATTTGGTAAAGTGTAATTGGTGATTGACTTTTTTCCCTGAGTGCTGAGTGAAGGGCTTCCACCTCCGCTTAGGCTAGATACACAGTCAGAAGAGTTGCATTTTGTGTCAGTTGTTTTATGGTAGTGAACATCATATCAGTTTCATAAATGATTCTCAAAACTGACTCCTGCAGCACAGTCGAGCCCGAGTAGCTGCGACACAATTTTCAGGTCTTTAACAAGTGGAGAGAATAACAGGCGATTATGGACTGAAGAGAGGAACAAGCAATGAACTAAGTGCAAAGCTGGCACAGATGCCTGCCTTACAGTTCACATAACAATGCAAGAGAATAAAAGCATCTTGAAGATAGGTGTGAGTGTAAAATGAATTAAATAAATCAGATAAATTCAGCAATAATTACATTCAGTGTCAGGCTGTTACACTGAATTCCAAATTTGAGCTTCACACAGCAAATCGCTGAATTCATTAGCTCAATAAACTCCGTTGTTTATTAACAGCGTGACAAATTCCAGTTTACAATTCGCAAACACACTCTCCTGCCACACCCCTAAGCAATTCAAGTCTGAGACAGAATAAGGTATTAACTGCACTTTTGTCATTTTTCTCCGACAGCGTCAATGTGTACCAAGGACTGCACACGGGCTGGACACGTTTGCTGGCTGTCACAATCCCTCCATGATTTGTCTTGAGCTCTTTAATGGCATACTTAATCATATCCTCATATCCCAGGTCACTTCCTCTTTTACTAAATCGTGCACAGACCACAAATTGTATTCTGTGGCCATTGGGAATAGCTATGGTGAGAGGAGGACTCAGTGCGGCAATAACTATTACCATGTCCAGCAGCGATATGAAGTAATTGCCCATTCCCTCTGTTGTTTATTGCCTAGCAATGGGATGCCGTGGGAGCTGCAGCAAGGTCCAATTAGATCTGAAGGACATAAACAAGTCGCAGAATTCTCTTTTATGGTCGTCCGATGGACGGTCACCGGACGGCCAACAAGAACACAACGGTCAAGCTTTATCAGCAGCCCGTTCTGCACAGAAACGAGCACCATGAGGGTTATCAGCAGCTCTGCTGTGCTGCCGATGCCGCCATCGTTGGGAAATCAGATGAAGGGGTTTTAAGCTTGTTAACAAGCTTATGAAGCAGTGTTTTGACCTTAAGTACTGCATTAGAACTATCAAATACCTCTTCGCTTGGTACTTACCTGCTGAAGCCCTGTGAGTGTGGCTAAATGAACACTATAGACAAATAAGATTAGCTGCCATTGTTTAGGAAGAGATAGAAAGGCACAATTTTTAACATTGTTCATAAGGACGCTGAAGATTAATATTAATATGGAAATTTTGATCGAAGCTGTAGATATTAAAAATAATGTGTTGATATTCAATTAGTGCAGAGAAAACATGGTGAAATAATAAATTCAGTGTAGTGTTTTCTTGCTACTACTGTTGCTATATCTTTCAGGCTTTCCATTTTACACGTGGCATATAATCCAATTTACATTTACCACTTAAAATTCATTGTCATGGTTGAAACAATGAGTTGATTTGATGTCATTTCTGCCTGAAAGGACCACTGTTGCTGCAGACGTAGCTGTAGCTAGCTAGTACATTAAGCTAACATTAGCTCCATGCATACCTTGAAAAGGTGTCCTTATGCTGACTTTTTAATGCTTCCAGCTGACTTTTTAAAAACCAAATTCTTGTAAAATATGCACTTGATGGCTAAATTGATTTGCATACCACTTCAACATGTGGAGATATCCAAACCTTGACAGACCTGATGATTGCTGCTTGGGGGAGGGCGATGGCAAACAGTCAAGTGCAAGACAAAGATATGTAAAAATAGATTACTCTCATAAATAAAAAAATAAACTTCTAATAAATAAAAAACAACATCGACTTGATGATTTTCATTCTGATGGTCTTGGGGTCAAACTTGAAACTACCTGACTCTCTTTTCATTGCTTCTCTTTCTTCTGCTTTTCTGTCACTGAAAGCAGAAATGCTCTAAAAATAAGCCTCTTGAAAAACAGATATTGCTATTAACAAGTGAATGTGCCACTAATGAGTTTACTCCTCTGACCAGTGCTGGATGTGTCATTGTCTGAGCTCGACTGTTGTCCCTCAGCTCACCGTCCTACTAAGACTCTCGTCATCAGCCATGCATGTCACTCCCGGCCTTCTCCTGGTGCGTAGGTGCTGATGGGATGGCAGCCTCACAGGCCCAGCTGCAGCACCAGATATGCTTCTTATCTATAAATGCCCAATTATGGCAACGAAACCAACACTGTTTATATGCTAAGCCTGCTGGGGCAAAGACTTGATGAGAAATGAGAAATGTCACACTCTCTCTCTTCCTGACACACACTTGATGCTCTGACTGTATCTTAATGATACACATCGCAGCGTGCCTATATGTTGCTGTGCAGTGTGTGTAATGGCGACGGCTGCAAGGAGACCGCATCACAGCAAGGGAAAGTGAAGTGTAGTCCAATAATGACATTGAGATGAGGCCCCGGTCGGCGAAACAGTTTCAGACAGAGATAAGAATCAATTCAGTGCAGCTTTGAGGAAACGTGACCATGAATTCAGCTGCTGACCTTACAATCAGCAGTCAGACACAGACAATAACACCCCTTTCGGATGAAGCGAGTATTCCTCCTATTTCCTGGAGACATGCAGTCATTACATTGCTAATGTTAAATGATGACTCCTGATGAAGGAGGGACACATAAGCCAGATGATATAGATGGGTATTCATTAGCTCTCCGCACTTTGACTTTTTATGTTTTTGGAGAATTTTGACAAATGCAAAATTGTTTTGAAATGATTACAACCAATATTAAGGATGTAACCAAATACAGTATTCAGACATGAAAGGATAATGCTCTCTGACGTGTTAGAATTGGGGCTGTGCTATTTTTTTTTCTCTGCTAATCTGATGAACTGTCATCAGATTGACTTTGAGACATAATTTGGGCAAGCAATCACACAAATACTCTTTCTCCTGCTAGTCAATGTAGCATGACATTTGATATTTACCTACTTGGTATAGTTAGTCCATAATAATCAAAATCAGTTCTTACCAGATTTGTTGCATGCTGTGGGATGAAGCTTGACTGGCGCTGCACAGTGTTATTTACGCCTCTTGAGGTAATATTTAAGCCTGGCACATTTAAGCCAAACTTGGCAGTAGAAAGAAAAGTGATGAACTGAATTTAGGGACCATCTCAGAAGTGCATGCAAATGTCCAAGAGAGTCAGAGGCTTTATTCTTATTTCGTCTTAACTTCCTCCCTTTGCATGCACACCTCCTTATTTGTTTTTCATTGAAGCAATATGGCACAATTAGCTATAATTGCCACATTAGCATACCACTGTTGTATTTGATTGATTGGGGTACATGTTCTGAATGTTATTGATGTCATTTTGTACAGTCTGTGGCACACGGAGAATTTAAAAGGCTGTCGAATACAATTGGACATAGAAAAAGAAGGTAGTAGATAATGGCAATAACTAAATCAGGGCACAGAAGAATACAGACATTAAGTGTGAAATTAACAGATACAGATAGTAGCTGCTAGTAGTTGCTTTGCACTCCCAGTAATCACAAATGCTAGATTAAAGATTCTTTCCACTCAGTGTTACAATATACACATGCTCGTGTGAGATTACCACTTGCATTAATGAGAAGGCATTTTCAGTCCAGCCAGGCTGCATTTAACCAGAGACTGTGGTTGAGAGTCCGTGTTACAAACAGTCAGGGAGAGCCGTGCTGAAACTATGAATGGGGTCTTTAATGGCTCTAATTTGATGTAACTGCCAGACTACAGTTTTAAAACAATGCAAAATGAGGCTTTTATGTGAAAAACAAATTAATCTGTGATAACAAAGAGCTAAAAGGGTAAAAGGTGAACTCAATGTTCTGCCTGTGTAGTTTGTGCTGTTTATGTGCATATGCTCTATATTTGGCGTACTTGTACTGTCATGCAAGCTCTTGCACGGCTTAAACTTTGCAAAAAGACAACACTCCACTGTTTAGAGATAATTTAGGGGTGTAGTGCTACCATTTTCCAAATCAGAGTTGTTATCCTCCTGACATGCCTGCTGCTGTTATGAGTGGCAGTGTTAGAATTAATGCAGCTCTTCTCCCTGCTCTCAATATTTCATAGATTTGTTTTGGCCTTTGAGGGCTTTAAACCTCTCTAGGAGTTATTTTCCTCTTCTTGAAGCGATCACTGAATCCCCCACCCCCTCCCCTCGCCATCAATATTTAGAACTCCACTGCATCACTTTGGACACACATAAATCCACTCTTGCTCTTAAATCATTCATTAAAAATGGGGTCATCTTTGAATCTGAGACTCTATCTTATAAAGGACAAGTCGGACACATTTTGAAGGTTGCTGTATAATTTATAACTGTTATGAGTTTAATGTATCATGTCAGAGGGATTTGGACAAATGGATTGTGAGGAAGCAGCACAGAAACAGATGCATACTCGGACACAATGACATTCAAATTGGCGCCTGATGTTTCAAGGATCCACATCCAGCTGACACTGAGTGGAAGAAGCAGATGTTGGGCTGTAACTGCCTGGAAGTGAGATGATGAAAGTGCTAATGTGGCATGTGGAGTGTGAATCTCACATCGGAAAGAGTGAATGAGAAAACGCTCCACAGGAAATCCGTGGAAATATCAAAGTTGTGCAGTCAGATACTACAGGTATGACATTGGTTTTAGTTTAGAAATCAGCATTGGCGTCTTTGCAGCTGCAGTTATCTTGGTTGCAGCACTGCAGTGAGAAGCGTGGGGGCTTTTAGTCATTGTCATCTTTTTTTTTTTACCAGAACATAACAGCCCACTTGCGGCATGCTTTTATACAAAAGTGCCTCACAGGATCATATGTACATACATTTTTAACTCGTGTAGTGGGAATAGCTCTTAATCCTCCCAGCCTTAGTGTGATGCTCTACCCACAGATTTACACAGTCCAATTCTTCCTTTCAAAAAATGTGTTAAAAGCTTCTGTTTGTAAAAAAATCCTTGTTGGTGTGTAAAAGAAGCGAGTTTTGCTATTGATTAATTTATGCATATTCAATTTTTTGACTTTGTGCTTTCTTCCAAACAAATTTCACAAGGAGAAAAGGCAAAATGGAGAAACATAAAAGAGAAACAAAACATGAAAACTGAATCAGAACCAGGCAGAGCCATTCAAGTACCTTAAATTATCCGTCCACATTATCAAAGCAGGGTTTTTTTAATCAGCGGCTACATGAAGACAGACTCCTGCAGAAGATTTACAAAACTTTGCATTTAACGCTTCTGAACAGCATCAATTCGCTGCAGTGCTGCTTTAAAGTTACACAAACTCCCCATCATGAGATTGCATCTGCAGGATCTTTAAATTTATGCTGAAGTGCTGCAGACAAACAATGGATCAGATATTCAGGCTTCTCATCCCTTAATAGAATTTCCTCCAATCAGAAAGAGGAAGAGGACGGCAGGGGGAAGCACAACAACCCGGCGACCAGAAAACAAAGCTGGCAGGCATTGTCCTGCTTCCAAGACTCATGCAGAGACAGAGAGGCCCTCCAGACTCAAGTCTCCGGCTCTGGAGGGTATCTGTGTTATTGTGTGACATGGGCTGCTATGCCAGATGGCGAGTCCATGACGTGAACCCCACCCATACTTGTCAAAATGCCACCACATTGGCTGGTGCAGGGCATGCTAAATCCCTCTCGCAGGAGAAGCCAGTTTGCAACCATTCAGCTCCAATTACAAATCTTCAGTAGCACCCGAGGATTTGACGCCATCCAAATATGGTGATTACTCCCTGGTTCCTGGAGGGGTGAAGCTGAGAGCTGAGCTCTTCATTGGTATGCGCTGTTTACTTACTGTCTGTGTGTCCATCTGTTGATATGGAGAACAGACGCAACTCGATTTTTCTGTGGAGGCCACACTGGAAGCTTGGCTCGCATAACAATGATCTGACATTATCCTGCAGTTTCATGGAATTTTTAAATAGTCAAACAATAGCCAAGCCAGCAGAGACAGATATGAATAAATCTGACAACATGCTTTGCTGAAAGAAACTCTTTAAACTTTAGGGACTGTATAGAGATATGTATATACACAGTATGTGTTGGATGAGGGGATTGTATTAAATGTTGTTCAGATCCTTTTTTTTTTTTTTTTTTTCAAAATTTGCTGCAAAGAAATACTGAATAGTTCAACAGTTTTGTCAAAAATAGCCTTTTGTGTGCACCATGGGTCATAATCTTTTGTTTTACCCTATGCAGAGGACAGAGCTGCCATTCTTTTATTCATTAACAGCACTTACACTAACTATTCATTCAGTAGCTCTGAGTTCAATAGAAAGCTGCTGGAAGGCTCTGTAAACAAAACATGCATTTATCATGTTTTCTAATGTGCTGCTACCTCCACTCTTGCAGTTGTAATACCACAGAAAGCTCTTATAGTGATCACGTCTGCCTGGGTCAAATTAATTACTGTGAGTGCTAATTATCATAACAGGTATTTTTTTCTTTTTATTTCTTATGCAGATTACAATCTAATTGACATTAGTATGTTTGTTATATGAATATAAAGTAATGAAATGGACAGCTTTGCTCTTTACTGAATTTCACTGACTGTTTTTAAATACAGTACAGCTGTTTCAAACACTTTTCAAATTGCTCACTGTGGCATTACGTGACCAGGCATAATCAATCTGCTCAATGAGGGCGGCTTCAACCACAGGTGTCCCCCCCCCCCCCCACGCGCATTCGTTGTCTGTCTCCATCACTAGCAGCCATGACTGTTTGCCTGAGGAACATCAAGTTTCACTGCTGCATCTCGTTGGCTTGTTTTTGGCACTTTGTCATAAGGTTGGAGGAGTTTTCATTTAGAAAAATTGGTTTCGTTTGCAGCAGAAAATTCACATCACCATCCTCAGGTAGCCAACCGGAAATAGACGGGTTACCAAAGTATCATGGGAATGAAATAATAAAAAATAAAATTAAATATAGTCCTGCATGAAAAGATTCAAAATGAACACTGTGAAAGAACTACTTTATTACTATATTCAACAGCATTTGTCTAGGAATGCTTTTTGAATCTGTTTCTATATAAGTCAGTGTAACTGTGATCGTTATACTCGGTTTCCGCAGTATATAATTTATGCTATGGAAAAGGTATTGCACCATTAACATATTAAATTCTAAATTAATTTGGAGTTGAGATTAGGGAGGCCCATTTTTTTCAAAGTCAAAGGAGGACCCAAATCAAATTTTAATAACCCTAGGGAGGGGATTGCTTTAAAAAAAAAAAAAAAAAAAAAAAAATCCCACTTAAGGCTCAGCCCACCTCCACATCCCAAATAATCTCCGTACTGCCCCTGAGAGGTCTGAATCAGTGAACAGGTCTGTTTTTTTCAGCCAAGATTTCATTTTTGACACTGCACCCTATTTTTCTCCTTCCCCTTTTGAAAATGTCACTGTCACAGTACTGAAGTGAAGGCCTGTTAAATCACAGTCATGAGTCATTTTAATGAGAGCAGAGGGGTATTTTAAGTCTGACACATTAAATCCGGTGCTGAATTTAGTTGTGTTAGACCAAAGGAGCCTAACATGATGGGGTTGACCAAGGACTGCAGCTCTCATTCACCACTAAGCAAATTGAAATGGAGCTTTGATGTGAACGCTGGGGCAATATGCAAGAAGGGACAACAAATGCATCCAAAATGGTTGGAAAAAACTTCAGCATGTGATATTCCAGGTTCCTCACAAATGGTGTTAATTTGCTCCTTTTCCAAATTTCCATTTACCTTTTTAAATTTTTTCAAGCAGGTTTCAAGCAGGTCAACATCAGGATCTTTTGTCCTTATCAGTTGCTTTTATCAGACATACACAGTATTTACTTATGATGGACCGCATCTCAACTGTGCTAAGCATCATGGGGCAACATCATTTATTATTATTTTTAACTTGATTTTTACCTTAGAAAATTTCACGTCAGTGAGCTGATTGCTTTACATAACATTTCCACTTTAATTACAGCTTTGTAAAAGAGCATCGGCTCTTAAAATATAACCTGCTGAAAAACCAGCACAGTATCAGCTCCTTTCAACATTGTAATTGACACCTTGACAGCACCATGGGACATTATGTCAGCCACACACACCACAATAAGAAAACAGGGCAGGGTTAGGAAACGTACTTCACACATCAAGATAATGATGCACCAGCACAGTGTTGCTACTTGTGACACACTTTGTGAGCGTTGCTGTTGGTTGAAAACTGGATTTGAACACTTGTGTTAAGTTCATGCTCCTTCTGTACTTCTCGAGGCGATGATTTTCATCAAATTACCCTCGACTCAACCTCTCTGTTCTAAGCAAAAAGAGAGCTCTGCAGTTACATGTGTGACAGAGAATGTCTAAAACAGCAGAAAGGCCTCATCGAGTATGATTTGAGTCACCTCGCATGCTCACTGGATAGTGCATCAAATCAGTGATTTATTTAGATATGCTGAGATACAGTAATTCGTACCTCACCATAGCCCATTATCACACGAGCCTTATTTTAATTACACTGTTCACCAACTGAAGGTGTGACCTCACCCCTCACACCAGTGAATGTGTCCCATCATACATGAGAATATGCATCTTTTCCAGAGTGTCAGCTGAGTGCAGACGTCTCCTCTCTGGACACGGAGCTCTCTGGAGCTCTGCTCTCCTGTGCCTGCAGACACACCAGCAGCCTCTTCATCCGCTGCAGCTGCTGATTTGGCTCATTTCTTCTGCTCCATTCTCACACAGATTGTCATGACTTTTTCACATGACTTTGGATCCTAGTGTGGAACAGATGCCACTTGAATTGTAGCCAAGCACAGTGCTCGAAAGTACTTAATTAAAAGTAAAATTGCAAATTTTTAAAAAGTACTTCACAAAGTACAAACACACAAAAATGACTTTTTTCAGTAAAGTGAGAGCATGTAATATGTTACATGAACCCCTGCTTACTGCTTAGCAATACATATTCTCTCTGGTCTCTATTGTAGTGTTGGCCTTTGTACCACTGTGTCTCTCAGCTTCTGCTCTGCTCCGCCTGCCTCTGTGGCGTCTGTGTCTGTGTGGGTGTCATGCAGCTTTTTCATTGACAGACAGTGTAATGATGCCCTATGGATGAGCCCTGCTGGGTCTCAGAGCTGCCATACACCAGTCTCCTCACATTGCTCGAGAATGTCAATCAGCTGCCCCTCTGCATGGCCTCTCCTCGCACCTGCCTCTCCCTGTTCTGTGTGTGTGTGTGTGTCTGCCTCCACACTTGGCCATGTACATCTGTATGATTGTCTTTCTGTTGTGTCATTTTCTTGGCAGGTCTGGCGAAGCCCATGGGGCTAGTTGAGGGACCCGGAGGCCTTGGCCAAGGGGGAGCTGCTGCCACTCTGGGAGAGGACAGTCGTGATGCCGAGGGCAAATACGAGGAGTACGGCTACAACGCTCAGCTCAGTGACCGCATCTCCCTGGACAGGAGCATCCCCGACTACAGGCCTAAAAAGTATATAAACCTCCTGTTTCTGCTTGTTTTCTGTCATGTAAATTCTTCTTGCATGTACAGCTCTACATCTGTTTTTCCCCCTGGCAGGTTTGTATAATGTTAGAGAGACTTGTAACTGGAAGGTTTGCCAATTTAATCCCCGCTGCATGTGGTGGGTTCTATTTTTGTGAAGGTACACAATGTACAGCAAGACTCTTTACCAGGAAACTGGCATTTTCTTCAAGCGCACAATGTTTTTTTTTCTGCTTTTTCGTCCTCTTTTTTGTTTTGGTGACTGTCCAGGATATTTACAAAATAGTTGAGATGCAGCACAAGGTGTGTCAGAAATATAAGCTGCATAGTTAAAGTGTGGTGTGGAGGATTACTGGAATTTATGTCACTAAGCCCAGACCAGGTCAAAAATGCATGGCAGACTCAAGATATTTTTACACTTTTGTTGAGCAATGTAATGTGAAAAGCTTCATTTCCCACAGTTCACCAGCTCTATTTGGATTTAACTTCTCTCCTGAGTCATATGAGAAAATCAGATATTTATTTCTAAATACATGCAGCAGCAGTGTGAACAGTCAGTCAGTCGGCTTAGTGATGTAAGTGAGACTTATTGACATTCTTGTGTCCTCTAGAGATGTCAGGGACAGGTTGGTGGATGGTTCTCTTAAGACCGATGCAACATGGTGCCCAAATGAGCTTCCTGCTTTAAATTTTATGTAAGGTGCGGTATATATTTTCCTAATGTCTTCATCTTTATTCAAGACTTACTATGTAAACACTGAGCACGGCACTGTCTGCCAGAGTGCTGATGAGACGAATGAAATGTCGTATGGATCAAAAACCGCCTCTCATTGGTTTCCATATTAAAAAGAAAAATGCAAATGTCACCCTTTTAAATTTAAAGGCTTCCAGCGGGAGACTTTCCCGTACACCTGGTGGTTTATGGCATTAATTTTGCGCTGGCTGCAAAAGCCCAGTGGCATGAGGTATGTTGTAAACTTGCAGCCTGAAACGATGAGTCACATTGCAGTGCATTCAGCAAGTGTGAAAGTGTGCTAAGAACACAATTCAAACAAGCACACTTCTCTCAGGTTTGGCATCCATTCTACAATGATCGGCATAAATGCTGTTATCATCAGCGTTTTCACCGGCTGATGGCTGTGGAGGAATTGTTTGTGACCCCCTGGGTGTTCAATAAAGCAGCCTTTCTGCTCCAGTGTCCCTGATGAAAATTGTATGTATGTGAGATATGCAAAGTTGTCAGCCTTACCTCCACTTCTCAGACATTGCTGCTCCTCTGTGCCTCCTTATACGGGAGACTCTCGAGGTAACGCTAAAGCCTGCAAGCAGTGGGTCACGTCACTGACAAGGACAACAGCTTAGCGCTATGGCCGGAGAGCTTATCTGCTAGCATGTTTAGTTGACATTGTGTTTACACTACAAAGGCGTTGAACCTCTTCCATATGTGAAAATGCTCCAGTTGGACTTTCTGAACAGATTTGGGGGAAGTCTTTTCCTGTTTTTCTGCAAAATTATTATTTGCCGTGTATAACAAGGTATGTTGGCTTGTTGTGACTGTGTCACGTCTGTCCCATTGTCATGATCGTGATATCTCAAGAACGCCTTGAGGGAATTTTTGGATGTCTACAGTCAAAGGTCACCGTGACAGCCATCCCATTCTCGTGAATGTGATATGTCAGGAATGCCTCGATGGAATTTCTTGGATTTTGGCACTTAGATTTTGGTGGTGAAAGGTCAGTGTCACTGTGACCTCAGCTGGAGACTTGACCGATTGGCTGACGCATACAATGCAAGGTGATAATTCTAGTCATCTTCTTCATCTGTTTTGTAGCCTAAATCCACTTAATCCTTCCTTCTCCCAATTCTGTCAGTGACTGTGTTTACATGCACACTCATATTCCACTATTATCCTAAAAATGGCAATATTTTACAATGTTTACTAGCTCTATACAGGCCATTTAAACAGCATATTCCAGTTATATTTTCCTGAATTAGACCTTATTCTGAATGGAGCATTTTTGGATTGAGACTTGTGAGATATGCTGATATTATTCAGGTTTTAGGAGCAGCCTTTGGATATGTATACAGTGCATTCGTAATATGCATCTCAGTTTTTAACCACAGTCTGTGAATCACGGTCTCATTCTTCTTCATGGTTAGTGAACAGTCTGCAAGGCTGGGGTAGAGATGCATGCGCGAAAGAAAAGCAGGTTTTTGGATATGCGCAGATATCACAACGCACACCTTCTCAACTGTGTTGAAGCCTGTGTTTGTTCATCGCTGTATGCACGGCTGCATGTACATGGGAATAATAGTGAAATATTCATTTTCAATAGCCATGTACAAAGCTTAGAAGGAGTTTTCCTTTTCCAGAATAAGGGCAAAAACTGAAATATTTAATTCATATAAACGTAATCATTGCAGCACAGTCATTTTGTCCACAGGGCATCTTGGGACCTTGGCCATGAGGAGTCATACAAAAGAAAATGACTTTAGACACAGCTAATCCCAGCATGAGAGGACGCGGGCAAGATAATGGTCATAGTTGAAGAGATATGTTATAATGTTGCAATAAAAGAATGTTGAATTACTTTATTTTTTATGAAAGAGACCCAGTGGACACCCAGCAAGAAGCCTTAATGGCCCTTTTGAAATAAATTTTATATTTAGTGAACTACAGCGGTGATACAGTGAGTGCTGCAGGAGATGGATTAGGGAGGGGGGTAATCAGGGCTGCCAGTGGCGTTTATATCACACAGTGTCAAAGAACAATGGCGACAGGCACAGACACTGAGAGGAAATCTGACGGCCAAGAGAGGTTTCAGAGGGCTTTAGTGGGGATAACAATTCATTTCATCCACGCTGCTTTGTTCAGAGCTCTTTTTCACGCCCAGAAAAATTAGACAAGAGTGGAACGGGGAGGAGGAGGGCGAGCAAAAAGGGGCTTGCTAATTAATAAAGTCAGCTGAGAGTGCCTCTGGATGGGAAGGTTTAAGGAAATTCTTTTCTTTCATCAAGTAGTTTGACAAAAAATTGGGATGAAAGGCAAAGGGGGAGTGAGTGTTGGGTGTGTGTTGAAGTGGTTGTTTCTGGGTTTAAATGGTGCTGACTTTCTTATGTGTGTTTGCAAATGGCTTGGGCGCCAGGTTCAGGGGTTGTGACTGGATTCTTCAGCTCTTTGTACCCTCTTTTTTTACACAGTACGATTTCTACTTCTTCTTGATCTGTGTCTCTTTGTATGTTCTATCGTGTCAATTTCTGACATACACAATTTTTTTTGTGCCTATATAAATAATCACATAGTCTCCGAGCACAAAGAAACATGCCATGTCAAAAAAGATAAAGCTTCAGTCCGTGACAGCTTTTCAATAGGTACACTGTATGATACAGACTTACACATTTGTTGTGAAGCTCAGTGGAAATCAATACAGTGCAAAGTGCAAACATGCTTTTCTTTGCTATTTCAGTTTACACCACTGAAGCAGCATTTTAAAAAACAAGAAACATCCAAGTACTGCGAAAAGAAGGAGTTGTTCACAGAGAGTCAGTACTGCGCTGCATTGCCTGTATTGTTGTGGCACAACAATAAGGGTTTAAGGGTGCTGTCACACCCAACCTGTTTGGTTCACTTTAAAATAACCGTAGTGTGTTTATCTGAGTGTTTTGGTTCATTAAGGCTGGTGTGAAAGCTGTCAGTCTAACTCTGGCGCTGACTAAACATTTCAGAACTTTTATGGTGTGACATCAAAATGGACCAACCAGTAGCTGACTGATATGATACGATGGAAGCTAAGTGGCTCTTGAATCCATCTGCTGGCCATGAACTGTCAAGGAAGGGATCTCATAAGCAAATGGTACAAGCAAAGCGTTTCACTCTGTAAACGTGGTAACATGCATGCATGTCAGCACGTGAGCGTGGTGATATGTTCCTTGTTAAGGTGAGTGAGACATAACATTGCAGGACATGACATAGCAACTGTCCCCTTGTGATATGAGAGTGAAGTCCAATAATGCTGATAATCATTGTGTCCTGAGCTCTTATGACATCAGAGAACATAAATCTACATTTGAGGTTCAGTAAAGTGCTGCATGGCTTGCTTTCAGTTCCCACGTGGGTCCAGGTAGCATTGCTCATGATACACGACGACTGAAGTAAAAACAGTCCAATGAATGACTGGCCTGTCAGCTCATATAACTTCATGTTTACAGCTCTGGGGTCATTTGTATAAGTGTACGTTTCCTTTGGTCTGGACCAAATGAACTGAACTACAGGTGTGAAAGTGCCTTCGGTCTACCTGCTGTAGTCTGCTGCAGCTTTCTGCCTCGTACAGTATGAAAGATGGTGACATATTTCTGATTTCTAATTCTGATTCTGTAATTATGTCCTGCAGGCAAAAGGTGACTGCAGCACTGCAGAAGTTAGGTTAAATGCAGGAAGCAGGCACATACTGTCTAATGGGCTTTTAATTGAACAGGAGTCATTGAGCCGAGGACTTTGATGACTACAGGGAAGCGAAGTCCATCGCCATGACTGCAAGATCTGCACATTCTCAAGTCTCTCTCTTTTTGTTCCCCAGTTCATGATAATTACAGCTGCAATTGCCTCTCCCACAAAAACCTGTAATCCCCTTTCACCGCCTGTATTTCTCTCTTGTGCCCTTCACTTCTGCAAGTGACATTCTTAACTGAGATAGCGCAGGACTTAAGTAGGCTCTGTATTGTGGTGCCTGCCATTCACTGTCCTTGGGAGGCTTAGGTATGATAACAGCTCATTGGGCTGTGGAAAGAAAAACAATACAGATAGACAAGCTGATAAGATTACTGATGCCCACAAAAGACACCAACAAATCTTAAATGTAACTTGTGTCACTCATAAATTGAAAAATGCAATTCAAGGCATGAAACCTGCCTTTTGCCCTCCATTTCTCCTCCTCCAGTAGGATTCTTATTCAATTACACCTAATCGCACCTCCATCTCTATTGTCACTTTGCCAGAGATTTGATTTATATTTTGTCAAAATAGTTGTCAAATCCAAAACTATACTGAAGCACAGCAGATGCTCTGCTTTCCCAAGGACCCTTCGTCTAGTGTTTGTTTGCCTGTGGGAGGGTGATAACCAGAAAGGGAGGCTGAAGGAACAGGCTTACCTCATCTCCTCAGCGCCTGATTCTGCGGAATGGGATCGTAAGGTCTCTGCGGTGCAGGAGCTCCTGCTGCAAATTGTTGCTCTTTCCAGTGCTAGAGTTTATCTCCTGTATGGGGGGCGGGAGAAATGACAAGGCAAACGATTATCTTTCTGAGAGGACTGCTTGCGGATTGGAAAGTTGCTTTGGTGTTTCCTGCACTGCACGGGTTACGGAAGGTTAATGTGAAATTTCACAGCAAATAAGAGCGGCCAGCGGGGAAAAAGTCAGAGGGAGCGGGCGGCTGCAGGCTGGTGGGGGAGGAGGGGTGGGTGGGGGGTGATAGGAATGCATCTTAATCTGGCGCTCTGTTTCTGTCAAAGCTTGTTCCGGGTCAAATTATGAGCGCTGTCCAGTGAGCTCAGCCCCATTACAAACAGATGAGTCGATCGCTCATCCTGTTACGGCTTTACTAGGCTTCCCCGCTACTGCAGACAGGTACAAATTTAAGGCTGAGCGATTCCATAAATTGGATCTGGTAACTAGGGCAATGGAACTACAATATCACTTTACGATGTCGACACTGAAATCCAGTCTCACACCACATCTCAACTAGAAGCGATGAGGCCGCCTTGCCCCCTCTGACATTTTTAAGACATTATACTCTGGTAATATTCATTAAACGCAGCCTCTCCACCAGTCGTATAACTGAACAGGAGTGAAATATACATTGCTTTGTTTTGCACAGTTGCCATGCTGTGGCTGTGTCTCTGCAAAGGAGTGCCGTGGAGCAAAAAGTCCCCCCTCAAACTCACTGCCAGATTTGTCATTGTATTTATAGACCTGGCAAGGCTGATTGAGAGAGGCAATAGGGAAGGCTGTGAGAGGGAACAAAGGAGTTGCTGAGGGAGAGAATAAATGCACGAGGAAGGACTGAAATGATGCAGTGGAGGGGTTATCAATCAAAACACTTGTGCATTTACTCTTACGCATAGAGCGCCAGAGCAGGGCTTAAAGTATAGATAGACGTACGCAGTGTGCTCCATCATAAACACTCTCTGTGGTTCAGTTTTCCTTTTATTACCTCTGCTGTCAAATACATGTGGGCTGCGGTAATGGAGGTGATTGATAACAGTGCATGAAATTAAGCTCTCCCAGTCCAGAACATCAAGCACTCGCTGACTTTGCCAATGAGACTATAGGCAGCAGATTGTCAATCCTATACCTGAATCAAGGCCAAAGTTTAGATACGGTGTCATGTACGTAATTAAAGTAATGGAGATGTTTGAGTACTCAGGTAGTTATTATGTCTCAGCCACTTCAAAATCCAATGTTGTGTCAATATACATTTAACTGATGAATGTGGAAAAGATAAAAGTTTGAAGAGACTAAAGAGGGCATGCTATTAGGGTTAAACTGTTGATTGATTTTATTAACAAATCACGATTTGAAGGAGTATAATCTTCAAATGGCAAATGACACGGAGCTTTAGAGCTTCATTCAGCTTGTTGTTCAGCTCTCACTGCTCTCTTACTGTAAGATTTTGGCATCATTGAAAATGTTCTGAAACCACTTTACAACAAAAACAGCAGACTAGCAAAGTTAGCAACTAGCTGGGGAACATAGTGGAGTGTTTAGCTGCTACATAGCCAGATATTTTTCTCAGCAGTTGGTGGAGACCAAAATGGAGCTAAAGGGATTGAGAGTGAATACTGCACTTAAAGTCCTCCAAATAAATGCTAATGTTGCTCCATATCTGCTGGATTTATAAAAAGCCATCTGTTTGCTAATTAAAAAGAATTACAAAATTGAGAAAGCTGTTGTCTTGTTAATACTATAATGTCTATGCCAGTGTCTGTTCTGTACCCTTGGCCAATGACAGTTTTGTGGAAACGGAAGCTATAAATATCTCTCTGAAACTGAACAAACAAGCTAGTGTCCAAAACCTCTTAGTGCCCTTATTTCTTTACTGTCTTCTACCTGTCCAGTCTCTTTTCAGCTATGTTTGAGAGAAATTCCAGTCAAAGGACTCATCCTATTTGCATTTAAAGTTCAGATGTTTAACTGACAGTTTAAAAGTCGTGCCACAGTATGCATTACTGGAATAGATTTAAATTGTCATAAAATTAATATTAAAAGCAACCAACTCAAATTGCATGGGGTTCATTTAGAATGGAAGTGAACCCTCCCCAGATATGGTGTGTTGATGTGCAAAATAATGCCCAAAACAAAAGCAGAAATAACCATTTTAGAAATCCGTTTTACTCACATTTTTACTGCGATATGCAAGGCATTTACTATATGACTTCACAAGTTAATAAGATGCCATCTGTTGTGTCATCCTACATAATTGCTAGTTCCTCTTTTGCCAGTTCTTATTGTTGAAAGGTGAGAAGCTGCTCATACATGCTTGCCACACACACACACACACACACACACACACACACACACACACACACAACACAACACAACACAACACAACACAACACAACACAACACAACACAACACACACACACACACACACACACACACACACACACACACACACACACACACACACACACACACACACACACACACACACAAACCACTGGCTGTGAAGTATGAAGAGGGTTCCATTGGGTGGAGAGAGGAGGATGTAACTTTAGCACCACGCTGGGATCCATCTGCTGTGTGGCCGTCCCCCTGCGGCCTGACCCCACGGATGCTGCTGACTCAAGCTGACATCCCAGTTCACCGGGGTATCAGGGCGCTGAGCACCAGTAGAGTTCAGATGGCTCACAGCAAGGGTGGAAGAGCAGCGAATGTGCGGTCTTTGAGCAAAACTGAGGTAGCATTGCCACACCAGAATTTTGACTTTGACAACAACACTACTAAGTTTTATATCTACGAGTATGATTACACCGTGAACAGGGGAAACCATCAGCAGTGTCATGGCCACTGTTACATTTATGTTAAAGCTGGGTTTGATTTTATGTAGAAATTCTACAGTATAACATCAGATTGTACATTAAGTACTCATCACTTCCTGTGGGCAGTGACTGCATGCAGCACCACAAATTCATGTGCACATTTCGGACAGGTTTGATGTGTCTTACTAGTTGAAATTATAATGATGTACTTGTCTGTAGCAGGCCTAATTTGTGATAGTTCCTTTTTGAATAACATCCTTGCCAGATGCAGATTTTCAAGACTGAATTTCAGCCTCACTCGTTGGCTCCATCGCATTTAATAACCTGTGATAGCAGGTGAGACTGATGCATTCTGACAAATCAATATATTGTCTCATTAATACTTCCAGCACGAATGGTATTTCACCTGGCAAACGCAATATGTCACCTCAGTGTCTTAAACACGGCTTGGCCTTGATGTTTAGAAAAAGATTTCAAGAGCTTAACGGGATTTAGTGAAGCTAATCGAAACACATAGATTTGTTTACCCTACAGCTGATTTATGTCAATTTGATATTCTAATATGAAACAATATCACAAGTGTTTCAATACACCCAAAAACTCTTGTTAATAATTCAAACACAACAATTGCAATAGCCACCTCATTATCCCCACATAATGAGTCAGCAGTGCTGAATAAGATATGTGAAAACATGGAGAAACAAAGGCAGAAGCGAGTGAAATGCGTTTGTCAGCTGTTGCGTTCGGAGCCTAATTGGAACAGTGTGGAAAGACTCACAAGATGTTGCCTCTGTGTGTGTGTGTGTGTGTGTGTGTGTGTGTGTGAGAGAGTGTGTGTGTGTGTTCACAGTTGCCATAGGGATCAGCAAAGTGCCTCCGTCCAGTCAACACTGTTATTTCTGACTTAAAAGCCACAGTGTGTCTCTGAGAAAATACTGTATTTTACTGGAAATAACAGGAAAGTTTGACAGACTTGAGACTGCCAGCAGAGGAGAGTAATAGCACTGCTGAGTGTGTTAGAGACATTCAAGACAGATCCAGTGAATGCACCGTATATTCATTTGCATGGCTTAGAGTGCATTTTATTAACTGGGTCCATTTAAGTGGCAACATGCGGTAGGATCCCAATGACAGACGGACAAAGGAGGTTACCATGGAGCACAGGTACGAGTTCAAGATAAGGAGGCAGAGAGATGGGTGGTGAAAGAGCTCACTGATAATAGATGGAGACTGAATACAAGGAGGAGGACAATGACTACATTTAAAAGTCTTCTTCTGACCCAGATTTACATATCATTCTGGTTTTGATCATAATGGGGCTCATGTTTACATGGACCATGAGGTAACCTTGTCCTTCATCTCCCAGTGATTGTAACATTAGCTGACAGTCTGGGTCAGTACAGGCATGTGTCTGACTTTTCCACATCCAGACACACTGTACTGAACGAGTTTCCACAGCAGTTGAGGGTGAACCCAGTTTGAGTTTTGGCTGCCTGGAGCGGCATTTACCACTGACAGAATCTGGCTTCCCCATCTGACCATTAGTAGTAAGAATAATAATAGATTTTTTTTATGATAATGATTATCTAATTTTTTGTTTTAAGCCTCAAGGGAAGGCAATACTGACCTCCTTCAGGATGAATTCTAAACTCTAAACTAGCGCCATCATGAGGTCAAATTTTCAATCTGTTTGATTCTTTGGTTTCTAACCAAATACCTTCAAAACTAATTCCCAGCAGCTGTACTTTGCAATTTGTGCTAGTTAGCAAGTGATAGTGTGCTAACATGCTATATGGTAAACATGCTAGCATGCTGACAGCACTAAATAGCCTCCAGCCTCACAGAGCTGCTAACATGGCTAGCTGATGACATGGGTGTGCACATAGCAGATAGAAATCAGAAACCTGGATATGGTGTTTGTGATGACCCCTGCTGTGCCATGTTGTTTTTGCTGTCATTCACCTGCCTCTCTGCTCACGCTGGAGGTGGCTTGTTAGTGTAACACCTGAGGGCCCCAGGTGTTTCCATCTGAGTCTGGCTGTAGTGCAGCTCTGGGTGACCATGTGCCTTTAACTCTCTGCTCTCCCTCCTCCCCATCGGCATTGGTTTGGTTGTTTTTTCTGAAGTTACTTATATGCTTAGTTTGGCACTTTACAACACCCACACACACGTCCATCACTCATGCACATTTACACCGCTGACTATGCTGATATCCACACCCCACATGTTAACAATCCTTGGTTGGCATTTGGATTTACTTAATTTATTCAAACACATAACCGGGATCCTCCAAAAATCTGCTCAGAAGTAGAATACTAGAGTAAAAACAGTGAATGATGAGGGGAACAGCAGATTAGTCATAAACATTCATAAGACACATGAAGCTCAGATTTTACGTGTAATATTATGTTTGATGAGTTCACATGCTGCGTACCAGTAAGAAACTCTGGCTCCTAAAAATTATGTATGCAACTCATTTGCTTGGCCAAATACATCTTGGAGGACAGTAATTTCTACATGGATGAAGCTCGCTGGAAAAATATATTTTGTGTTTGTTTGGGGTTTCAATCATGACATTCTCCTTCTGTGCAATGAAAAGTATAATGGGTGATACAAAATGTGACTTGGTTATGAACCTGTCAAAAGGAGAAAAAGAAAGAAAAACCCCCACATACATTCCTCTTCTGACCCTGGAGGAATGGACTTTTTGCTCAGCATACGTTTTCAGTATGGCAGCTATACTGCAGCAGCAGTCACAGTACAGTACAGAACATGCAGGTCTGGGAGCTGCAGCTTCACCATCAAATGAATGTGGGCCTTCAAATGATGTCTTAGAAGAGTGCTATTTTTGCCTTGTTGGTTTAGTGCACTGAGGAAAAGTTATCCAGGATAGATCCCTTTGTTTTTGGAGACCAATGTATGGCTGCAGGCACCATGGGAGCACAATGAGAATGTGACACTGAATGTTTCAGTCAGTTTTTAAGCGGAAAAATCATCTCAAACTCCAGCTAGTAGAAGGAAAACTATGAAACTGATTCATGTGCATCCTTCTGAGAGACCATTCCAGGTGAACATTTGGACTTTTCAAACAGCTGGAACCAATTACATGAATTCTATCTGCATCCCATTTACTGCAGGTGTGTCCAGGGCCGTGCTGCTACACTTGTTCACAGGCTTTCCTAAATGGAATGGAGCCATCATTAATGTTATTAGTTACACCTAGGAGTCGACGATATGAGAAATGTTTACACTTTTGCTGTCAAAATCACTCGGAGGTCACACAGAGGACTTTGAGATGATATCAGAGGACCATGAGGGGGTGACTAGTCACGATAAAAATGTTTCTAAAGTTTCTTTATTGAAGAGGGAGGGAGCTTTCAGGAAGCTCCAGGTTGTACCAGCAGACTTGTTAATACCTTATTTCACTTATCTTTTACATGGTGCCTATTCAAGGAATTTGTTTCATGCTTACACACTGCATATTTAGATTTCAATTATTTTTTCTTCTTAATCAGTGTAAAATAACCTTTTTGCATAGAAGGCCTTTTGATTTTTATGAAATAGTTCTTGCTGAGAGTTTGAGAACATTATCAAATATGAAGAAAGAGCAAACATGTTAGCATAGTTTAGTTCGTTTTTTACCTTTGCACAGAGCCATGCTGTTTCCCCCTGTTTTCAGTCTTTATGTAACTCTCTCCTGGCTGTGGCTTTATACTTAACATACAGATATGAGAGTGGTGTAAATCTTCTCATCTAACTCTCAGCAGGAAGGTGCATGAGCATATACAGTACATCTTTTCTGTCATGTCAGCTAAATGCCATAATGAAGCACAAAAAAGAGAACGCAATACACGTCTCATGGTCTCATTGAATGATACACAAAAACAATAAAGTCCTGGTAGTTTTAAAACTTGCTGATAAGCCTGAATTTATCTTAACAGGTGTAAGCAACTGACGTACCCGGAGGACCTTCCTCAGATCTCTGTGGTCTTCATCTTTGTGAATGAGGCGCTGTCAGTGATCCTGCGCTCCGTCCACAGTGTGGTCAACCACACACCAGCACACTTGCTCAAGGAGATCATCCTGGTGGACGACAACAGTGACAGCGGTAAGACCTTCACAGCTTAATTAACAGGATGAAACATATAAAAAGTATATTTTTAAGACTTACTTCAAGTAGCACTTAACCCCTGGTGTCTAACTGTATTTGTCCTGCTGGACTTAAATTGATGGCAGTCACCGTAAGCTTGAATCTTTCTGATCATTTCCTTTTTGCATTATGTTTAATTGCATGCATCCTCACAGACTTAAAATCACAAGACCTGTAGATCCTGCAGTTTATCAATGTCTAATGCTGTAGGTTTGCTTATTCAGTTCAGACAGTCCCCCAATTTATCATGTTTTCCCTTCCCTGGTGGAGACTGAGGCGTCATACACAGATGAGTTCGTGGGATGTTCCTGGACTCCTGCCAGAGTATTCAGTCTTCTCAGTCTGCTATAGCTTCTGTGCATATTTTGGTATGCGAACGTGTTGATATGTGTGTGTGAGAGAGAGACACAGTTTTCTGAGTTTTCTGTGTGTGTTTGTGACTAATGGTTGAAGGGATAGGGAACCCCCAAGGATGGACTCTTGAACACCAGGTTTTAAAATAGCTTTAAAAAAGGGGGAAAGAGAAGGAGCGAGATTTGTCTCGTACGTTTCTAAAGTGCTGCGTACTACTGTCTCCATGGCGGTGGGGCAAATGCTTCAGTTGCCTCCACACCATGACGCCCACAGCAGCTGACGATGCTTGACTCCACATCCCAAAAGCTTTCCCGTTTGGAGAACGAGGGACAATGAACTAGATTCCAGACGACATTTGGCCCTCCTTCACTTGGCACGGAGAAACAGGCCTGCCTCCCTCAGGCTGGCAGAGAAAGAGGGTGCATGAATAACATACTGAAAGAAGGCCGAGCAAGAGTCACCACTGGCACATCTCCGCTCCCTGCTGAGGCTCTAACTGCCCACCATTAAACAGGAAGCTGTTAAAAGCCAGCGACCAGACAAAAATAGAAGCAGACCCGTCCTCTCATTATGTCATTATTTCAGTGTGCCCCACACATTTTGACACCCACAAAGGTTTTCCTGCAATACAGTTCTGAAGGACTGCCCTATTTTCACTGTAAAGACATTATCTGACAGAATTATATTTTACTTCTCCTCCTTCCCATAAAATGTTATTTCATATTTCATATTTTTTCAAGAGAAACAGCATTTATCATAACAAACACTTTCACAGAAATCAGTAATCTAAACTATTTCAGTACTTGGTGCATTTGATCAGCAGGAATCTGTGGAATACAAAGCTGCTGTTACCCTGTGACACCAGAACAGTGGTCCAGGCCAGCCCTCACATTAAATAGGTTAAGATCAGCATGCACATTTTCCTGTTGAATACGTTTCTAATCAGAGTAGACTGTTGCAGAGGAGATTCATCCAGCAAGTAAATGTCTTTTTCCTAAAGTCGTCTCCACTACCTTCTCACTAGCACCCTTAGTGGCCTGACTTTGATAATTTGTGAGAACCCTTTAGTTAACAACGTCCATTGCAGGGTCATGGGCAAGAGGTGGTGTACACCCTGGATGGGTCACCAGTCCAAGCAACAAATATACTTTTGCTAGTAGGAAAAAGTTACATTTAGGGTCTAGCCAACCAATCAAGTCCATAGCGGAAAGTATACTATGCTGATAGTGTACTTTAATTATGCAGAAGCTTACAGCAATATGTTATAAGTGCAAACAAACAGAAATTATTGAATGAAATCACAGTTTTGTCCCTTTATTTTTCTCCATGTTGCTATTCTAGTCACATCCTCCTTGTGTTGTGATGTTGAAGGACATGGCTGGAAGTAGCAATGCAAAAAGTTCAAAAATCTGCAACAGCAACACTCGCAGAGGATTGAGCCTGAACAGGATCATCACCAACAATCGCTGAACCCCCATCTCATCCTCGGCCTGTTATATGCCAGAGGAGCTGGCACAAGAGCTCAGCTTGATCCCACTGATGTCTTAAGATGGAAAAACTGGGTTCAGTCTGCAAGATAAATTCTTCAGTTAGTGTTGAAGTTTCCCTCAGCACTCTGTGATCTTTTTCTATTTCTCTAAAATCTAGGGGTCATATACCTTTTTTACTATCCCTGTTTGGACAGGCCTCCATAAGCCTGCATTATTAGTGGGCATGAGGTTAACTGAGTGGAGCTACAGATGGTCTCATCTCACCCAACAGGCTACATGACAGACATCTCAGGTCATGAACCAATGCTTTTCTGATCTTATAGGCAAACTTTCTAAAACCCTGACTTCTGTGTCAAACTTAAAACAGAATGTGATAATTTGCAAATTCTTTTTGATCCTTTTCTGATATTCTGATACTAGTTTGTTTGCAAATGATTGCATTCTGTTTCATATTTTACACAGTGAGTGGCAGTTTGGGGTCCTTCTGACTTTCCATCAGCTCTTTTATTTCCCTATGCACTCACACCTACACAGTGATTAGACATTATATTTGTTAGCAATGAACTTTTATCCTAAAAACATTAATAGTTTGAATGTTACTAAACTCAGCTGTTCTCAAACTTTCTTCATTCTGAATTCTACACATTGAGCCTGTTAACATCAATCACAGAATAAATCACTTTCATAAATGCTGAGTAACACCATTTAACAGCCTACCTGCAGGTTGTTGCAGTGTTAGTTGGTCTCCCTGTCTAATTAAATACATTTAAATTTGTGCCCATGCCAAACATTGTTGGAAAGCTAAGATTCTTGTGATTTGATTTGTACACACCATTTCAAGATACAATCACAATAGCAGACACAATCAGTGACAACAACAAACAACCATTAATAAAATTGAGGCAACTCACCTATGAAGTCTCATAGTAATCCAATGATCAATGGCAGTGGTTTAAACTAACTAGCTACATTAACAAAGGTCGAGACGATCCAATACATGTGACATGTTGGTCTCAAGATGGCTGTTGCACTCTGACCTTTTGATTGACACCTCACTTGACCAATTAGGATCTTCCATTCCATTGCGACAGCCGACAATAGCCAACGAGAGTCTCTGTTGAAAGGAAGGGCCTCATTCTCTTCTTTCAGTAAAGATCCAGCCAGTTGCAACTGTTTCTGCAGATGATTGGTGCTTTGTACAACCAATGAAATCCTGAAAACAAGGATATGCTACTTCATTGGGTAATTTACAGCCAAATTAAGGAATTCAGTGCAAAAAGGGCCATTTCACAGGGTTTGAAATGATAGATATAGTAAATGGCCCCAGTATAAAGATATGTAGTCTAAATATAAATACGTATACACAAAATATAAATGTAGTGGCCCTTTTTTTTTTTTTTAAGAACGCTTGCCATACCTTTAGATTTGAAAATTCCTTTTGTTATCAACTTTTGCTGAACTTGGACTAGGATAAGGGTTCGTGCGGTGGTCCCATTGTGTTTTCAGCTAATAAGGCCTAGAAATAGTCATCTGCAGGCATCTATTTGCAAAAAAATATTCAGGCAAAAATCTTTCTACTTCGATGTGTTCAAACATCTATTTTCCAATGCCAGTAGCATTTAGAGTGATTTTAGACTGCCGGAGATAAAAGTTCAGAGTGTTACATTTCAAAAGAGACCAAAACCATCCATGTACTCCAAATGGTTCAAGAACAGCTTTCAGTTTACTTTGGGTATGCCTTGGATGGGCGTTTTTGGCTCATTTTATTAATAGGATGAAGTTTTGAATGATTATGATTGCACATCCCTTACTTATTTTTACCATTTTAAATGCATTTTATTTTCTAGCCTCCATCTCCTCTTACTGCTGCTTCCTTGGTGTTTTGCTGCTCTTTTTTCATCTGGGTTTTCTATTGTTGATGGCTGGTCAGGTATTAGAGACATGCAGGTCCAACAGTCGATAATCAACTCTGGGTCTTCTTTCTCCTTTTCTGGGATGCAGCTCTGCTTTTTCATTTGGAACTCTTCTTTTCTCTGGGCTGACCTTGTTCTGTTTCTGTAGCTTAACTGGCCTATTATCTGGCCTTCTCTTTTTAGGACATCAACATTCTTTTCTCAGTCTCCCTTGTCATTGCTATAATCAATAATCTTCGATTATCATAATCTTCTATTGTCATGTGAAAGGTGTTTCTAATAGCGCTGAACCAGTAGAGAATTATCATCTGACTGTATTTTCTCTCAGCTCTTCAGTGCATTTACCATCTTTATATTCATTGTTTTGGTTTTGGCCCACTACTTAATTATTTTGGTTCACTCTCACTGCTCTCATCAGTGTCATTACCAGCAGTAGCAGGTGTTTGTTTTGAGCAAAAATGCTCTAAATACCCATTGTACGCTACTGGCCCAGCACCAGACAGCAGACAGGCAAAGTTAACTGACCATTTAGCAGATAAAGGGCCAGATTTTTCCTTTAGGATTTAGTGGGGAAGGAAACAGAGCTTAAAAAAAGGGTGCATATCAGACTTAGATTTGCCTGAAACATGACTCCAAAAGAATGCCCGTGTTGCTCCATGTCTGCTAGATCTGTAAAAAGGCATCTCTTTGCTAAGAAGATCACCATATGAACTTCATGTGGTGATAGTGCTATTGCACTGCCTCCAGATGGCCCAAACAAAATCAATGTGAAATCAACAAAATGAGACAAGCGCAACTGAACAATTAATAGACTGCAAGAAAATGAAATTTACTTGAAAGTGTTTATGTAGACTGAGTAACCACCTCCATCAACAAACGATACAGCTGTCTTATATTCTGATATTTAAATCACGATTGGCATCCCATTCCCACTAATTAGGCCCTGGAGATTAACCCAGTTTACCACAATAACACTTTAGGGATGGAAACTCATCTGAACTGTTAGAATAAAGTTTTCTCCACCCAGAAGAAGTGACAGATTGAAACTGATACATGCTGTGTGTTCAACAGCAGCAAGCGAAGACAGAAAGCTGAGCACTTACAGCATCTGCCTCTGTCACTTCTTTAGTGACCTTCGCTGTAAAGCATCACAAACTCAGCTAGGTGTTGACTTTTTCAGTGTCCACTCACCTTGTTCATGTTTAATATGAGGTCAGATTCAGGTCACTTTCTGTGAACCAACACATCTGCCAGCGGCTCATACTGTATGTTTACCATCAGTGATGCTAATTTGTGAAGATGTGTGAGCTGTTTCTTGGGAGCTGCTCTGCTGTGACATTAGACAATTAACATGCAGGCAAGACTGCTTGACCTTTTCTAGATGGCTCTGTCTGTCCCCTCTCATTTAAACAAGGCTCAGTGAGGCGAGTGGAGGTACAGCCACACTCATCTCTGGCATAATAAATCACACACAGGAAGCATGTTTGCCTTGTCGCTGCGACACGTTTCCTTTGCTGGGACAGCTGGTGACATTTATTGGTGGCTGAGAGGTTTATTCACAGCGCTGGTTCCAGCGGTCTGAACTAAACTCACATTCCCATTGATGAGCTTTGGCGGTGTGTATGTGTGTGTGTGTGTTAGGCAGGATGGCTCCAATTCATTGTTGTTCGCCATGTTAGCAGCAAGGATAGGCTTAATGAGCCCTAGAGGATTCAATCCCAGCAAATATCACCACCAAATTGATAACTTAATGATTCATATAATGAAAACAGGATATAAACTGAAGACCAGTTGAGTACAGCTTGTATTATTAATTTCAAGGCGAGCTGAATTACTGTAAACATTGCGAGCATTAAATCTAGCTAAAGCTTCTGAGTGGAGGATTTGCTCATTAACATACTGCAGGATATTTGTTTGACATGTTGTCACACTCGCCAGAAATAATTTTGAAATAGATCCTGTTTGTATTACACAATGATCTTCCTTTGTTCTTCATCTGGTCCAATTTATCTCTGACTTTATGTTCCATTAAAAACCAGTTGCCTCTAAATGAGCAGCTGACTCTCAAGCTACAAAGAACAATTCATGAGCAGGAGTTCGTCACTCTCGTCGAAACACTCAACCACACATTACTCTGTCAAGCCTCACATACAGCATTCAGTCAGGAAGCAGTGCACAGTGTGTTTTCATCTATAGAGCACATAATACAATCACCCAGCATTAGAGTTAATATATTAAAAGCAATGAAGAGGGGTGATGAAGAGCAGAGGAAAAGAATTGAACTCAGCTTAGAGAGTGTGTCCCTGATAGTTGTTCTCATAATTTATCTGTCAGTGATTCAGAGAAAATCAAGCATAATGTTGCTTGAGTAGAATTTAGAACAAAGTGGATGCAACAATGTTAAAAGTAGGTTAAGGGTGGAGGAGTCCAAAGTACGAACTCATTTACAGTAGTGCTGTTTCCAATAAATGCGTGAGACATGGATAACCTTCATATTTTCAGTGCACAGACTATTACCACAAAGCATGGGTCTACTGCCAAAATGTTTCCCACTATGCATTAGGATGTTATTCCTGAGAAGCTGCTCTGCTGGGATGAGGAGTGTCATTTTTTTTTGTAAATCTTTAATGAACATCACATTACTTGTGGTGAGCCAGTTTACCCATTAGGTAACTCTACTAGTCTGCTTGTGATCGATGACAGCGATCAATTGCAGACCTGTTTCTGTGTCAGTGTCTGAGACAAGTCCATAAATCCACCGCTAGAAGAATGTGGCTTGTGGAGTAGAAGCAAATCTCTGTTCTCTGAAGGTGATCATTTTACTCTACTGGACCGTTGTAAATACACAACAAAACACAGCTGATGGGAGCTGAGGATGATCTTACTGGATAGGAAACAGAAAATCCTGGGGGCTATTTTCAAGGTTTTGGGTATCCTACTAGTTATTGAGCATATAGGAGGCAGAAAGTCGGAGGATATAACTCTAGCTTTGCTGTATGGAAGTGGATTCTCGGGCTTTACCACAGTTTAAATAATCAAATGCATGTTCAATACCTCTCTACCATCTATCCTTAACACAGCGGCTTCCATAATCCCCCATGTTGCCAAAGGAATTTATGGTGCTCCTCGTGCAGTCTACTATGCATTCATTTTAAATTCATAGTATGATGGATAGTTATTTATCCTGTTCAATGTTGCACTGCCAGTCCTTTAAAATGTATTCCCTGCTCCATAACTCTCCTCCCATGGATGCAGTCCAATGTTTTATTTTCTAGGATCAGAGGGGGGCCCATAACTTTTCTCCTTCCCAGCAAAGCCTTGTAATTATTACACTCTAATAGCTTTTATCATATGGTAGCTGCGGGTAGGCCGATGATGAAGGAGACCTGTTGCATGGGTTCAAAACCTTTAATAGTGCATGCAGAACCAAACTGCAAATGTTTTTGGACCATCTAAGAGGCACAATGCAGCTTTATCAGCAACTGATCCAAATGGGAATGTGTCGTAAAGTTGAACCTCATCATTTATAAATGACTTTTTTTACGTGACATTAGTACTGAGTGTTTGTACCCACCACTCTGAGATGCTTTATACCAAAGGATATAGATGAAAGAGGAGAGGTCTAACTTTGATGAGTGCAGCTCTGGTGTCTTTTTTGATCTAGTTTTGCTTTTCTTTTGATTTGTAACTTTTTATGTGTGGAAGAGGTCACCCAACACTGAAGGTTCCTTTGATAAAAGTACACCTATGTCATCTTTTGTGAGGATGAAATGCTCTAACATCATAACTTCATATTAGACAGCAGTGGAAGAAGTACTCAGATCCTTTGCTCAAGGAAACTCAAAGTACCAATATAACAATGCAAAAATACTCTATTCTAAGTAAAAGTCCTTCATGCAGCAGAATTATCAACACAGTGACCTTAGAGTGCAAAAAGTCATAGTAATTGTTCCACAGAAAAATGTCCCCATTGACCCCTTACATACCATCTTGATACTGGTGCATCAGTGCATAGGTACTATTTTACTGCTACTGTAAAAACATTGAAGAAAAAGTTGTTGATATCTAATCTTGACTTTTTCCTCTGAAATAATGTATCATTTAACATCTTTGGGACAGTCATTACCACGAAACCATATGAGACATTTAGTGGGAAAATCATTCTTTGGTGGAACTGCTAACAAGTTGCGAACTTGACACTGCTTGCTTGTGATGAACAACAAACTAAATAATTCAGGAACCAGTCTTTAACAATGCATTGTATTTTGTAAGATTAGCATGTTTTATTATGGAAATCTTAATCTGTAAATAGTAACTGCAGCTTGCCTGAAGTATAGCGGAGTGGAAGTTTAAAGTAGCGCAACTGGAAATACTAAAGTACAAATATGGCTGTATCAAATATATAGTACTTTTGCTGTTGTACTGCTCATGTTAAACACAAGAGCACAACACATCCACAGACACAAAGACAGATACCAAGCTCTCATGACTCAGTCGTTGCTTTAATTTGGTGTCAAATGCTAACGGCGATTTGCTTCAAGGGTCACTGCTTCCAAATTCACAGTTTCTCCCTGCAGCCGTCTCCTCAGTCACACAGACAGGGGATTAGACTGCCATTTTTTTTTACTTTCGCTAGCTGATTTATGTTGCGAGCCAAAGTCAGGAGCTAGGTTTTGAGCCGGAGTGCCACAAGCGTCCTTATTAATCTCTCCCTCTGAAAGTGGAACGCTCAGCAGTAACCCAGAGGAGAAGCTCAAACAGCCATCTATCCTGCGACGAAACACAGACAGCAATTTGTGCAACTGGCTGTTTACCCGGCAAACTTTGTTTTCGGTGATGACAGCCAGCGTTACGTGTGAGAGCAGAGCAGCAGATATGTTATAATGCAGCTGGAATGAAGACATCAGCAGAGGAATGTAGAGAGTCATCCTGCAGCAACCTGTAGTAACCTTGAAGATTGTCTCAGTTAAGCTAATCAAATGAATGCTGCTTCTCTTAATTTAATGAGTTTTGATATTTTAAATCAAAAAAACATTCAAGCTGTCAGAGATCAAAACTGCAAAAATAAATGAGTCCTTGGTAGATCTTTTACCTGTCTCATTAGTTTCAGCTCCTTTTTATAAAGCAGTAATGGGTCGCGAAACAAAAGTTCCCACATTATTTTTTATTCTTCCTTATTTGGAGCTGCCAAGTATCAGTGTGAGGCACTAATGCATTCCTTATAATGTGGTACACTAATGTTACATTATTTCCTGTAGTAAGAAGATGCAAATTCAGTAATTAGGCCTACATTCCGGTTTGTAACCCCAGTAATGCTCAGCTGTTTTGCCGTATTTACCCAAAAAACGCTAAGCTCCACAGCACGTGTCCAATGGGATCGTGGCATTGATGGGAGCTGGACATGATGGCACCTGCAGTTTTACTTTGTGTTGTCTCTGAATACTAGAGCTCTGTCACTCTATGACAAAATGTAAGAGGGAGTGTAACAATACCAGGTTAAAAAATTGTTACATGCTTTTTGTTCCATTCTGATGTTTCCTGTGGTATCCTCCTAAGCTGTTTTGTGCTGCTCTTCATTCTGTGCTCTGAAGATCACCACCTGACCAATGGTGACAAAAAGGAACTGGGTCCCCAGGCGCCGCTGTTGGCTGGCAGCCCACCACTCCTGGTCTGCCATGGAGGAAGGACTTACCAGGATGGGATAAAAGTGGAGAAATAATTTCACTTAAGGAAGGCGTGTGCAGTTTCGGACTCTGTAACTCAGCATGTTGTGTGTAGTGATTAATAAAGGATGATTCTTCTCTCTTCTCTCTTCTTACCTCGCACAAGCTAGTCGCTAAGCACTGTTAGCTTGGCGAAGTGGATGTAAATGTGGGAGGGTGACAAGCTATTACTAGAACAAGGAGTAAACTCACTCCAAAATTGTCTTAGTCATATGTGGCCTTCAGGAATCACCTGGTTTTGTTCAGAGTTAGAGAATGTGTAAACCCCACAGCTTCAATGTGAGGACGGGACTTTAGGAGTGCTGCATGCAGTTAGTGGGGCTTATGATTAGCTGGGTGTTAATGGTCAAGAAATACTTCCAAAATACTGAAGATGTGTTGTAATTATACAGTGTTTTGAGCAAAAAGGGTAAGAAAAATCAACAAATGTCAAAATTAACACTCAGAAAGACATGACATAAAGACTTTGGCAACTTAGGTAAAAACTGTTCAACTTTAGTATTGGGTTATCTTGGAAAGACATTATCATTTGCTCCAGCTGCCTGCTTAATGTTCCTTCACTGTCATTTGGATGTCAATGAAAAGAATATTCTCTCCAATCTGCCCTCTTTCAGTGGAGCTGAAATTCAACTTGGACCAGTACGTGAACAAACGCTACCCGGGCCTGGTAAAGATTGTGAGGAACAGCAAGCGAGAGGGCCTGATCAGAGCCAGAATACACGGCTGGAACGCGGCCACGGCTCCTGTCGTCGGCTTCTTTGATGCCCACGTCGAGTTCAACACTGGCTGGTAAGAAAAGGTCATGTTTAACATGACAAGGTCTAAGCTGTTTCTCTGTCCTTTCTCACCTTTGCCTTTGTGGTTTGCTTTTTATGTTTTCAGTACAGAAGGATGTCATATAAGATCATTATCGTTGAGATATGCAGTTTAGTCTGCCCGAAGCATTTTGATACGGTGCCAGGCCATTTTCTGACTGAGACAGCGCTTTTCAGCAGAATGACCCTTATTATTAGTAAGGGTTTACCATTAATTAGCTTTTCTCTCTTGCGTCTCCTTTTAAATTGTGAGTAATGGGCTTTTTCAGAGCTGAATAAGAAGACAGCCCACTTTAAATGACACTGCCTGTCCAAGAAATACACGCTTATGACAAGAGAGAGCCAAACCCTGCGAAAGGCGAGAGTGAGTATAATTAAAGAGGGAGCTCAAATGTTGAACATTTCAGCATTATTTTACCTGCAGGCTCTGGGCTTATTTTGCGATATGAAATTACTTCTGGGGGTCTCAGTCCAATGTCTGCATGCTGCTTAAGTTTACCAGCAAACAAGTCACTCAAATGAATGTAATTGGCACCTAATTTGAGTCTGTCGTGCTGTCAGTGTTTGAAGATGAAGTGTAGCTCTTGTTCACTGTGAAGCTGCCTTGGAGGCAGGAGGGGGACAAGGAAGCATGGAGGAAGGTGAGGAGGACTGGAGGAGGATAGCGGAGAGAAATGTTTCAGTTCTGAATTGTTTACAGCGTCCTGGAAGCAGTTTGGCCTCTCTGCCTAACAAGATATTAGGGATGCAAACAAATGTTCAGACGTTTTTCGGAAATGAACAGATAATGTGGTTTGAACTTATATGGAAAGCATAAGCACCCACACTTTTATTCCAACTGACTGCAATATGATGTGTCACAGATGTCGCACTGCTTTCTCACAGAGAAGCCTGGTCTCCTTCCCAGGTCACCAAATACCAACGCTTGTTATGTGTGCGACTTGTAAAATCTCCCTGCCAGAAAACCTTTCTAACCTGTGGTTAACATTGTGAAACAGACAGAGTTTGGGTAGGTTTAGGCTCCAGCACCGCTTTGTCAGGTACCCGATCTTCTGGGTGAAGACTCTGTGTGTGACTCACTGCTCTACCCCGACCTCCACCCCCTCAGGATTTTTTTGTTCTTTATTCTAAGTCACCTTGCTCTGAGTGTCTAATATTGCCGTGCAAGGTTCCCGTCCGTCTGTATGAGACACAGAGGGGCGTGACAAATCATTGGTAGTTGATTACCTGGGATAATGAACGGGCTGCTGAGTCATAACTCAGTCAGGTTTAATCACACAGAAATCATAAACTCACTGCTGCAATACAGTGGTGGAAGAACGGCACTCCACATAACTTCAGATCTTGACTCATAGCCATCAACTTTTCTGCAGTATCCAAGTAATCCAGCTGGGTGTTGTCTGCACAGTGGGAACAGGAGCTGCTAGTCGCCAAAGCAGGAAGATTTTCCATGATGCGGATTTACCAAAACATAAATACACTGTAGGCTAAAAACATGGTGGTGTAGATAGTTTTAAGAGTAGCTCATCCTCAATAACTGTTAATCAGTTTGTACCACATTTGTTGTGCAGTGCAGGGTACAGCTTGACTGAAGTTACACAGCTGTGATCTGATATTGAAGCCTGGCTCTTTGTGTGACTTGACAGTAGACAGAAGCAGAGGAGCAGAATTTTGGGAATGTCTAAAATGTGCATGCAAGGTTTCTCAGATTTGTGTCTCTTTACAGTTCAAGATACTGTAGCACAATTACTTGCAGAGTGTATGGAGCTATTACTGATGTCAGTAGATACACACATACTCAGATTTGGATATTTGTACAAGAATCTCATGCACACTATTATCCACACAGCCTCCAGTATTATGGCCCAATACGCTTATGACACATATTTTCTTAATGTTATAAAGCTTCTATTTCCACTATTTATGTCCACCTTTTTTTGAATACTGCCATGCTCACACAACATGAAAACCATACTGACGTGCCAGATAAAAGCAAGTTTTATGTTTACTGCATTAACTGGAACAGCACATAAGAGGGTCACTGTCCCTCTCTCGGTTTATTGAGATAACATGAAAGCACTAGGTCAGGGTGACCATGACCCTGCTTATAGAGTTAATAAAGCATACACATGCTGTCTACCAGCCATTTACTGTACCACAAAACACACTGACCTTCTAACCCTTGCATAGGGGTGATGTAATGTACCTTGATTGTTGCCTCACAGCACACTGTTTTGGAGCATGAATGGGAACCTCGGGCCCGGAGGCTGTGCAAGATGAGCCGCTCAGCCAGCAAGCAGCACTCAGGGAGAAGGTTGCATCATTGCCTGAGAGCATTACGGATGATAATTGACACCCTAGTGGTTCCCTCATCTGTTTGCCCATCTGTTCTTTTTCAAAAATAGACGTGTCTTTCATGCCCCCACGTAACCGTTCACCTCTGTATAGGTTTCCTTCCTTGTCAGTTCTCCTGCTCACACCCTCTTCCCCCCGGCTCTACATGCCGAGGCTGTGTCGGCAAATATCCTTTGAGTTAGTTCACCTGCTGCCATCGTGTGAATTTCATACACTTCACTCTTCTGTTTCCCGCCCCACACATGCACCCTCACCCACATACCTACCTCCATCTTCCTTTGATAACAGGCTTTTTTTTTTGTTATGCTGCTTCAGATTTGCTTTTGCATGAGGTTTTATTTACAGGAGTCAATGAAAAGTAGAGCACAATCCCTGTGATTTTTCCACAAGCAGATGCTGGGTAAAGAGATATAGGAATCTTCCACAAGCTTGATCATGTTGCTTACATATCTTTTGTGTATGTGTGTGTGTTTGTGTGTGTATGTGTGTATTTATTACCTACTGTACTCTGCAAACCCTCTGCGCTGCTCTTTTATTCAGATAGATTTACTTTGCGGTATCTACACTATCTATTTATTACAACAGAAGAAGTCCCCTATTTATCATAATATGATTATTCACCATTGCACATACAGTGATAAGTGAGATGGATGGTTCCTCTGGATGTTGTGGTGAATCTCCCTCAGTGACCTTGTATAGACGCTGCCCATGCATACCGAGCCAGAGACAACTCTGCCAGCTCTCAGCTGCAGTGTTGTGATTCATTGGTATGGTCTTTCCCCGGGGGGTGCTGTACATTTGCAGCTGAGATGTATAGCTGGTTTGCATTACTGTTAAAGCAAACATAATTATATCATACTGTACAGTGGGCTCGACAGCTGTTTCCCATTCCCTCACACCATGTTGGTTTATGAGGAGTTAAGAAGCGAGAGGTTTCCAGCACAGGAGTGATGGAATCTGATTTCCAAGGCTTTGCTCTGCTTTAATATCAGGATATGAAATTGTTGCCTATCATTAATGTAATATTGCATCAGCTAAATGTTCACAATCCATCTCCTCGAACTCTTTATATCCATCCTTCCCTGGAACAAAAGTTGTCCATTTTGATCCAGACAGGACCAGTTTCCCTCTGCATGCTCTGTAAATAAACAGGATTAATGGCAGGAAATGGAAATGTGTTGTAATTAGGACCTACTCTATGCCACAGTTGAACCATGCAGCTGCAGAGGGGAGGTGCAGGGAAATTGATATTTATTTGGTTTTTGAAACCCCTACACAGTTGCAATCTCAGGTTATTAACGATTAATGATTAGAAGTCTAGCAGCCGCTCCCTGCTGAGTATGTGCTGGAGATAAGATTGTCATTGCGGGGTGGATGCAATGAAATACATGCTTAAGAAAGCAATGCTTTGATCAAATTTGAATGCTCTGCTGCTATGTGACCCAGTGAGTTTCTCAAAGAATAAGACAAAACGGTGGAATTCATTAAAGCAACAAACAAAGAAATCTAACCTTGCTTCCTGTAATTATGAAATATGTAGTATTTGTCACATCCATATTTGATATCAGTTCCTTTGTTAATATCATAGAGCTCTATCCGCTTATAATGCTGGGAAGGTGCATTGGTCTTATATTAAATTCAAATTTCAGATATCTTGAAGGCTGAGGAAATTTTTTTTTTTCAGCAAAAGTAAATCATTTCTATATTCTTGCTCACCTTGTCTGGCTGTAGCTCAGAGTTTCCATCTGTCTGGAGACAACAAAGAAGGCTCCAGCCATAGTGAGTGCTTCACAGAGCACAGGCCAGAAGATTTATGCCACCTTTACATTTGTATCATATCAACCCCGTCCTGAGCAAATGCATTTAGAAGTAGTGAGAAATCTCACATTGCATCGTAAGAAACTTTTCCAGCTTATGCTGCTGCAGCTGACTTTCTACTTCCAAAAGCCCTGACGCCATAATGAATTGAAATTCTGCTTGGATACCTTTACTTTCTTTAGATTCTGCATTTTTCATAGGAGGCTGGGCCATATTAATGTGTGCTCTACTTGGACATTTCTGAGCAGATCTGTTAAAAACAGCCAGGCAGGAGGAGGGCCTCACACTTACAGAGATTTAATGCGCTTAAAAATGGCTGGAGGCATTGCAGGCTTAAATTCTTCTCAAAGACACGTCACATATGCACATGCATCAGACGCTGCAAACATAAATGAACATTATCAGAGTTCATTTTAACACTTTAACACCTCAGTGTTAATACACCTCTTCTTGAGGTGTTTACACAGTAATTACTGACACTGGTTCAAATTGAACACTCTTCAGCGTTATTAAGCGTTAGCTGTCCTCACCACCTGTATACATTTGGAAATTAACTCTCTCACAGTGTCAGCGTTAACTATACAGGCGCAGTTAACACTGTCAGGTATGAAAATGGTTCCATGCAAAAGTCTTATTCAACACACCTGTGTAAAAAAAGAGGACGTCCATATTTAACCCCCAATTAATCATATTGTAATAGTCAACGAAAATATTAACACTACCGAAAATTAATAAATAAATTAAAGAGCTTGATTTTAAAAGATTGTGCTCTTAATATAGTGAACTGTTAATTACATACATACTTATATATACATTACATAATATGACAAATCTGTATGTATGCACATCTAGAAGCTCATTGATACAATCCACCTATCTTCATGTACCTGTATACATTCATTTCATCAATTGATTTCACATTATAGCTCAGCCATTTAGCCCATCTTATTTTTTTTTTAAGTGATGCTCTCCATGCATATGTTAAAGAGGTTAGTGGCATTTTTCACCATTAAAAAAATCCTATAATTGATGTGTTGAATTCATAACTTCAACTCTAACATCTTTCGCCATCTTTCCTTGAAACTCAACTTGGGCACGACCTGTATGCATTAGAGTAAATGTAGAGGTAGCTAGCTCTCTGATAACATAATTAATGCGGGGAATACAGTGTCTTCTGCTGTAGAAGCATAAAAATGGCACAGTTATTTCTGTACGGTCAAGACAGAGTTAACGGTGCGACGTGTAAGATGTGGCCAGAAGTTTAGTTTTTCTATTTGTTTGAAGTGACCTTTGACAGGTGGCACTTCTTACACATTATTTAAGAGAGCCTTGGTTTTTCTTGCTAATGCATTCAAACGATGTACTGACAAAGATGTGTTACCAAACCAACCAAATTTCAGGCTTTAATGACAATAAAGTAAGAAAATTGAAAGTCTTGATTGCTGTAGGTCTTTGCAGCAGCTGACAAAAAAGGGCCAACTTTTTAGCTAATCTTGAGAGAGATACTGTCGATATTGGCTTTAAATCACACCAAGCAAGGTAAAGGTAAGACTTAGTTTAGTTTAGTTAGTCTTACTTTAACAATTAGCAGTGGTGGGGTCCCAGCCAGATTAGCAGTTAGTTAAGTATTAACATATTAGTACTGAGTTCATTTCGAGAAAGCATGGCTTGTGCATGTTCTCAAATAAATTATTTGGGTCATCCATGAAAGCTACAATGCACCAAAATTGCATATTTTTTCTGCATGGGTAGCTCACATGTTCTGCTGCGTTTGACCCAATGCACACAAGGACGTCTTATTTTAGGCAGTGAGGGCCCTGCTGCTCTTGGGGCATAATTCAGAGCACAGTTAGATTCCATTATCTGATAATTCCCTGCTTCACAATCATTAACAGTTTGATGTCCTTTTATCTGGATATTTTAAATAAAACACGGCGTTTCGAAGGGGAGAGCTGCAGGGGTTTTATGTCACCACTGGACAAAGGAAAGACAGATAGCGAAATATTCTCTGAGGTTGTGTCAAGCAGATATAAATTGAGATTGTACAGTGATATTTATCCTGGCTTGTTACACACCATACTGTTTGTTTAATTCAGGAAGATGTGCGTGCAGCCTGATGTTAAGCTCCACAAAAGTACCGGCTATTATCAAAGACAAACAGTCAGCCATGAAGAGAGCTCTGCAACAAGAAATGGCATGGTGGAGCGAACGGCAATGAAGGTTGTCAACATGTATTCACAATATTGGATGAGTCATCCCTGGAAGAGGGAAAAATCTATTGTAATATGGAATGGAGTATGATTCAGGCTGATGTGGATGAATAACCCTCTCGGTGATATGCAGATGAAATGGCAGATACAGGAAGAGGAATGACACAGGCTCGTCTGTCAAAACCAGATGTGTTGTCATTTCCAGAGCGGCTCTTATCTTATCAGCCTCATGGATCCCGGAGGTACAGGAGCTGCTGGCTGGCTCAGAGGTGTTTTGGGGTTCTCAAGGGCACAGGGAGATGAATGGGAGGTGCTGTGATGGCAGAGAGCTCCTCGCAAGGTTACGGACAAACTAACCACCTCAGAAATGCTGCCATATTAAAAAAAAAGTCTGTCTTCAGGTCTAAAGTCTTTTTTTCAGCATGTACGCACATGCTGTACACAATATGTTGGCCTTCAGTCAGCAAGGTTTGCTCATACTGTCTTTTTCAAACAATGGGATGACTCATGGAGCTTAATAACTGTGTGAAACATCAAAAGGTTTCAAAAAGAATTCAAAATATTGCAAACTGCAGCAGCGAAAACACAGAAAAGATGATTCACGCCATTTATCTTCAGAAAGTTACTTTAGAACCTAAACTGCCTAATCTATTTGATGGTTTTCCATCAAAGAGAGTATCTGGCAGACATCAACACATCTGTACATCTTTTATTTCCATATAGACGAATCAGCCTGCTGATTTATGTGTGTGCTCTCTAGCGACACTCTAGCGGCGTGACTGCGGAAGTTGAAATTAATGCATTTTCATTGACAGCGTGAAAGTATGGAAGTTCGGTTTGAATGCGGAAGCTATTCAGTCTCAAAACATTAGTGTGAAATGTGTTATGACACAGGCTTTTGGGGGAAAAAGAATGAAACCATGGATGTATTAAGAGAGCTGGATGCGGTGCCGTCACTCAGCCTCGCTGCCAATTTGTTCCAGTGGCCACTGGCAGTGGCCCAAAAAGCAATTCCCCATAAACCACCATTATAAAAAAGACATCTGTAAAACTGTTGAAAGAACACCTCCAACTTGCAAACAAGGTCAGTTATTATGCTTTTGTATTACAAATTTTTTACCCGTGAAGGTTTTATATTTGTAAACATTTTCCTAGAAAAGCCAATTTAAAGTTTGTACTACTACTAAGTCTCACTAGTGTGCATGTGTGCGCTTGCATGTGGGCCACACAATACAGAAACACACCAGGAAGTGCAAAAACATATCTGATGCTTCAATTTGTGGATGATACAAGTGAATAGGTACCTTTCACCAGTCCAGTGTGCATTTCCTAGTATACATGGCTGCATTGCATTTTTACATTTACAACCAAAGGCATCATTACTAACTAATGATTATAAATCAATTTTCAGTCTATGGCTTCTTGCAGTGTAAATATATTTAAATAAATCTGAAACACAAAAAACTGGTGGAAAAAATGGAATTTCTGCCAGGAAACATGTGCAGTAGGTTACCAGGCTAACAGCTGCACGCTGCAGGCAGCTTTCCGGTCTTTAGTGGTCCCGGCAGGATGGCGTTTTCTTTTTGTTGCTGTTGTTGTTGTTGCTGTTCAGAATGCAAACATGAGAACATAATGGAGATTGATTGAACTGAAACTGATTCGATGGAGCAGAGATTCGTTGGCTTACTGTTGAAAGAACCATCAGTGTGGTTTTGGTGATTTATAGGTGAAGACAAGGTGATTGTGGCCACTTTATTAGGCACACCTGTGCAATCTAAAGCAATATAATACAACTGTTCTGCCATAGAGTCTCCTTTTATGATGCCGATAATGTTCAGGTTTTTTTGAGCTGAGGTCATAGTTGGTGGTGTTGTACTGGACTCCATTACATTCAGAGGTTTTTATAACTTTTGGCTCACCCATCTGTCTAAATAGACAAACAAATTAGAAGCACCTCAAAATATTATGTTGTCCAGTAGAACACCAGCTTTAAGTATGACCTTAGTAATACATGTATAATTGAATTTACACATCTCTGATAACGTCAGCCAAAACTGAACAACAGAATCCTCATAAAGTAGAATTTATGGCAGAGCTGTAGTATTGATTGCACTAGACATACATGTGTACCTAATAAAGTGCTGACTGAGTGTATTGTTTAACACATGATAGCAAAAGCTAGTGTAAAAGTGGAAGTCTTACATACAATACAGTGTTACTGCATTAATATGGCTGTGGAGTAAAGACAGGGAGAGTCGGTCTGCCAGCCTGTCAAAATGCCGGCTGTGGTCCTTTTACCATCCACTCTTGTGTTATTAAATGATGGCTTTTTCTAAGTACTGCTTCATCTTTTACTGACATCACCCCATATAGTTCATTTTGGATCTATTCCCTCTGTACTCTCTGTCCCCTACCTTCATGTGATAAGTAGTAATTTTGCTATTGGAAGATAAATGGGTTTCACTATTTGAAAAGGCGTAGATGTGGGGAGAGAGGAGCAGGATCTGGGCAAAGATGGAGAGAAAGAAAGTCGGTGGATGGGGCCATAGAGAGGAAGTTGGAGAGTGGATATGTATTTATCATCTTATAATTGCATCCTGTTTTTTTTTTTTTTAAATTTAGTAGCATATCATATAAAGAGCTGAGCATATGGAGAGTTGCTTTGAAGATGGTGGCGTAGATGATCTCTCAGCATGAGAAGATTATACAGATACAAAGCAGCCAGTGCCAGCAGCACACAGCATTCTGCACCATATGGATCTCAAGCCCATATTGCCCCTGGCCAAGGCTTTAAGTAGCAGAGGAAGCTTAATGTATGTGGCAGCGACAAAAAACATTCTAGTGACCAAGACACAGACTTAAAAATAGTATTTTGTCTTAGGAGTAGAAATCCTCCCAAATGTCCTACAGTAGCTACCTGCTGACTCTTAAGGCCTATTAACAAAACTGCCAAGAACAGCTTTTACTGTCAAGAATAGAGAGAACTTTAAAGCTAAGAGAAAAGGTGGGTTGATACTTTGGATAATATCACATCTTATGACTGATTGAAGGCTTTGGTTAGTGTTGGTGTATTCACCATGAATGAATACAGCTAAGCTCATGGCCTCTGAGCTCTTGCTCCGTGCTTAAGGTACAGACACGAGCGTGGTATCAAAGTCAGCGTATTTGCCAACATGTTGAACTATTCCTTCAAAAGAAATCAGTGTTGAGTCTTGATTATAGGTCATGTAAATCTGTAAGAAAAGAACTGATGGATTGTGACATGTAAGGTTTGATGCAAAGTCTAATTCTACCCACTGGCTACAGCGTTGTGTATTGTAATTAGCTCTGCTTTCATCAACATGTGCAAATACATTTTGTACATTTATTTTGTCCTAGTTCCTACACAGACTGTCAGCAGCAGCCACTTTCAGGACTGATTGTGACTTCTTATGGGTCTTCTTGACTACCCCTCCCACAGGCTTAGTATCTGGTCCTAAAATGCTCCATGAACCAGGACTTTATTAAACTTTATTAAAGTATTCATGTTCAGACTGACAAGCCCATCATTTTGAGGTGTTTCTCCCAAATTGCCCTGTTCACAGCTACTGTAGCCTGAAGATGTTTCATGCCCATTTGATGTGTGCCAAAAGAATGTGTGCCAGCCAAAGCTGCCTCAGGCCAAAAACCATGAGATAAAGAGCACGTCGTGCAAGGCAAGGCCTTTTTCAGAAGCTAACCTGTAACCCTCCCCATAGAGAAAAAAGAGAAAGAGAGCAGATAGTTCTCTCAGGAGCAGACTAAGCCTCTCTTTTCACCTAATGTGTTTTGCATTATCAGGTTTTACCTCTTATCAAGTTTCTCACCGGGATAAGTGTCACATTTTGACATTCCGTTTTCATGAGCGGGAGATATAAAATAAGATATGGTATTATGGTATTTGTTGTTCCGCGGAAAATTCATTTCGTGAGACCTTCACATCGTGAACAGAAGAGGATCCCAGCAGTCGTTCTGACTGTTGAGCAAATGCTGATTCGACAGACTGCATCAACACTGAAAAGCCACGTAAAGCGCCGGAGTGAAAGTTGAGTCGACATCTGCAGTCATCCATAGCTGCTCCTGGCATCATTTTGTGGAAACAGGGACTACAGTACATACCGCTCTGTTCAATATGCTTAAAAAAAATATATATATGGGTTGATTTCCTACACATACTTTCTGTGAAACTACGTTCACAGCTTCCACTTTACATTTGCATTCAGTTACATTATCTGTTCATTCTTGACCAGATTTATCCCTTCACAATATTAATAATAATAATATTAGTTGCAATATTAATACTTCAAACCTCTACAGATCTATGCACTACTTTATTATATTCCCTGTAACACATCGTTCTCCTCTTGCTCTTTTTTCACCTTTTGCATCTGTGCAATGAAGCGTCTTCACACTTGATTGGAAAAGTCAACTCTTAACTTCTGTCTCGTTTCTTATCCGAAGGGCTGAACCTATTCTGACCCGGATGAAGGAGGATCACACCCGCATCATCCTTCCTGCCATAGACAACATCAAGTACAACACGTTTGAGGTGCAGCAGTATGCCAATGCCGCCCATGGCTACAACTGGGGGCTATGGTGCATGTACATCATCCCGCCGCAGGAATGGCTGGACAAGGGCGATGAGACAGCCCCTATCAGGTGAGGGCCTCAGCTGGTGAACAGCGTCCATTATAGATGAGGATATGTGATGAAATATGTATTGATATGACTTATTTATGTGTGGAACCATCGAACTAAGCTGCTTTGTAGTCTATGCTGCCCAAACACACAAATAAAGCCACCCTGTAGAAACCTGTCTAATTACCATGATGAATATCTTCATTTTGATGCAGGATCACGAGGCCATAGCGATGCAGTGTCATTAGTGTAATTGTGTGTTGAATATGAGCAGGGCATTCCATGACACCACTGCTGATTGGAGGACAGCGCTGGCTTGTATCATGTCTCTGTATAATCCAAGAACTGATTGTGTGTGTCCAAGGTCAAATCATATTAGATTTTAACCAACTGAGAAAGAGCACAGGAGTATTGTGTTACATGGAAAAGGTCTTATATTCCAATCAACATGTGTTTGACCTGGCTGTGCTGCAGTAACACTAACTACAGAGTTCATGTGGTTCAACTGAATGCTTTATCTGTGGACGTGAGCTTACTGTGAAAGCATTTCACTTCACCTCTTCCAGCTCTCCTGTGACTGAGACCAACACATTTACAGTAAGTCAGATAAGACACTGGAACGGTGACCAGATAGGTAAAACAGATATCATTTAATCACAGGATGACAAATTTGCTCCTAAAAACTAAAGATAATTTGTCTATTGTGTCTATTTCCACTGTGCTCATCATTTGTTTTGGCAGAAATATGGGTTTCTATAATTTGAATAGCTTTTTTTCCCCACCACTCTTAAGCTACCATCAGTGAAACTTGACATCTCCTGCAAATGTTTCATATTAAAAGTCTAACAGTCTAATAGAAAACACAAAGCAAGATTATGTTTTTTGAGGCACTGGAAGGATTTTAATGTGAAATATCTGCGCAGAAAGTGTTGTTTCCTTACAGGTCATTTAACAGCAATTGGAAAAAAAAAACTGATTGTTACTAAAACTGATAAGAAATAATTATTGAATCAAAACAGTCTTTCTGGTGAGTATGTTAAATTGTTATTAATGCTGTGTAAACTAACATTATATTGACTTTAGACAACAGGAGAGGCTTCCTGATTACCATACGTCTGCATAGTGGTGACCTGATGGGTACAGAGGATCTGATCATCACTGGATATTTACCTGCCAAAGCTAGAAGAGTCCGATTTCTCATTTGCCGAGTCTGTGTAATCAGCATGAACACTAAAAGGCTATTAGGAGTCACATTGTGGATGTGTGATACAATCAGACCCTGAGGCGTGCAGCCCACCAGCATCTTCCTTTTGAAAGATCAAATCAGAATTGTTCAGCGCTGCCATAACAATGGGGAAATCTGACATCATTCAACAGAGAAGATTTCCATGATTTCGTTGCCGCGGCAGATGGCTGAGCCTGCGTGAACATGAACACAAGAACAGAGAGACAGCAGTAACTGGAATGAGTTCAAAACCAGCAAGAGAAGTGTAGCTGCAAAAACGGACGGAAGCTCTCAAATTGAAAGTCACTGATACTTTTCGATATCTGTGGCCAGGTTTGATTCTTGAATATATATGAATATGATGAATTTGAGGAAGAAAAACAGATAATGATAGGTACATTGTAAATATGCTCATGCCTATTAAAATGCCCTTTACCTACACATTGTAGCTGCCTCCCAGGTGCAGGCTGAATGCTCCTTGCTTCTTCAGAAATGGCAGTGTAAAGATTTCTGAACTGTCATGACTGGATTGTCTTATTCTGTGGGTATTTGAAAACTCTTGAGGGACACATTGAACAGTTCATTTGCTGCTTTACATGGAAGAACAGTAACTATAGCTGCTGGTGCAGGAGCCAAGTGTGCGTGGTCAAGCCAGAGCCAGTATGAAGTGGCTCAGCTATTGTTTTTCATCTTTTCCATATTCATGGCGCTGCTGGATTGCAAGTGTTGCTGTGGGCTTGGTGCATTGCCACTGCAATATTAGTGCCATAAAATCTGGATTTCAGAACTGAAGTTAAAGCATACAGACATATGAAAGGTGTCATACCAGAAAGAAAAGAAACGATATGGATGGAGAGTGATAAAGATATTGCAGCATTATTGGTCCCTCTCTGCAAAGAGATGATTCAATGACAGCATTGTGCATCTTGTTCAAGGTACTTCAGTGAGAAAGCAATAGCTGTGTTATCTACACATTCAGTAGTTAGTCATTTATTTGGGGTTGTGTCTCTGGCCACCTGGCCATTTTAAACGCACTATTCACACTGTTTAAGCTCTGCTTTTGGTCGCTATCAACTCCTGAGTGACTGAGAGTGACATTGTGAGAGTGATGAGAGTGAACCACAACAGTAAACAATTAGCTGAAACTCACATAAAGCTGTATAAAGCTGAGGGCGGCTTGTCCTAAAAATATAGATTACTGCTGCTTTAAAGGAAACACTATCACAGGAATCACAAAAGACACTGAAAAATGAAGTGGTTAAATGCTAAAAGGGATGATTTCTTTTAGAGGTCTGAGACAAGATCAGGGTTAAGCATAGAGAGCTCCAACAGACATGACAAAAATAAAAGTATAAGCAATCACATAAGTAAAGTAGCATAAACTTCTGTCTGGAGCCAAAGGCCTGATCAATTTTTGTATCTAGAGTAGACATGGAAAGGATTTAAGGAGCCTGCCTGAGGACGAGGGCTGCACACTCTACAGTATTTTATCGACCTTGTCATGATTTAAAGTTGATCAGTACCTCTGTCAGTTGATTCTGAACCCATCGGCAAATTGAACCGTTGCTGGAATCAGAAAATGGTAATTTTTTTTTCTTGTATCACTTAAAGCCTCGACTGCTGCATTTTAACCGAGCTGCAAACATGAAACACCTTTCTGCTTACTGCTTGAATGTCTTGTAATATTCCAAACTACTATCAGCTAAAACATTCATTCATACTGTCGGATTTTGACCAAGGGCAACAAAAACTGAATTCCAAACTAGAGATCATTACCTTGCTCAGTCCAGCATAGGCAAAGCAATAACGCTTTCATTTCATACACTCAAACAAACAATGTGATAAGAGTTTGGGCCTAAATATTGGACGTCTTATCAAAGCTCCATAACAATCATGTGTTATTGAGCATCAAATACCAGACTTGAGATAGGAGAAAGATAATAGCAGCCTCAGACACTGCAGAGCTGGTTCGTGTTCTCTATTGACACTTTGCTGGAAATGGACAGATCGCCTCAAGGCCCAGCTGAAGCATGTCGGCTGTGCAGATTTCTATTGGAAATCATTCTCCCACTTGTTTCCTCGAGGTTTCTGCTCATCAACAACAGAAGCTCTGCGGCCATTCAGGGCTCAGTCTCAAAGCCTTTTCTGGCTGTTTGAACACATTGGACAATAAAGCAAGTAAAAGGGGCACAAGAATGCACAAAACAGCCACATTCAGCCATGAGTATGGAGGACTGAACCATTTTAGAGACTTGACAAAAAGAGGTTTATTTTGGCAGCTACAGCGATTATTGACAGAACAGAATGGGAAGGGAGGGGAAATGGCCACCAAGTGCTTTTGATGTTTGGACAGAAACCTGAAATCTTCAACCAATATCACATGGAGACTCTTGTTTCCTAGATTGGACTTGTTACACTGGAAACCTGTGGAATTCCTTGAGATTGACTGCTGTGTTCTGACACAGTTGAAATCACTTTTAGGCAAAGAAAATAAGAGTATTAGACTGCTGAAGGGATGAATCATACTTAAAATGAAAAGACCTAAGGGCTGTGAACATATCTGAGCACAGTGCATGAACATGACAGAGGGAGACGAATAAGAGTATGAGTTAAAAAACATGTAACATATAAACACCACTGCACTTTAAACAGGTGTAACAAAAAGTGATGCACAAAAGAATAAACTTTTTTGGAATCAAGGTTGTATTACTTGGTTTCTAGGTTGTAAAACTACTTATAAAGTGAACACAAATTCCACTAATATGTCTACATTTTCAGGGCTGCCATGCCATTTTAAATGAGAGGTCACAGACAAGCCAGATGTGTGGTTCAAAAAGTAGGTTCGACAGCAGCGTCTTCATCTGAGACAGAAGTAAGCAATCTCAAATGGAAGTCAGTCTCGCCAAATTGCATCCGTGTATCAGATGTTCATACTGCATACTGCGAGCAAATGATCTGGGGGCCAAAGTTAAGGGGTGTGAGGGGCGGATGAGCCCTGCAGGCTGACCATCTGTACACTAAAAATAACTAAACCGAATGACATTAAATGAGAAATCCACTTGAAATTTCCAGCAACAATCTGTGATGTCTAATGCAGTCCAGAAGTTATTTTGTGACTAACTCTCATAATTTCCTCTTGTTTTTCGCAAACGTACCCTCTCTTAAGTCGCTGTCCTACAAATCTCAGAGAAGTGACTTCTCTGTGCTGTGTTATATGTCAGCACAACGAGCCAGAAAAACAGAGCAGATGAAAGAAAGAGACAGCACAATGGCTGGGTGTGTCATTCCCACTTACAAAATGTTCCAAAAAGCCAGGTGGGACCGTGTTGGATTTCACACACCGCTGATGGCAGGGTCATACAAAGTAGAAACTGTGGTTGCGTTGTATCAGAGTTTATTTGACATTTCTGTCTGTACAGAAATGGGAACCTCTGTCTCTTTCATTGATTTCTTTTTGTTTGACTGTTGAGGGCTCCTGTAAAATCACAAGTCACGACTGAAACTGTCGCTGTTTGATTCTTGCAACCAAATGGACATATGCAATATTCAGCCTCTGTATTTTCTGCATTTTTAGAGGAACAGCTAGCTCTAATTATTCATTTAATTAGCTTTAGTTAACTGGCTGTAGTAGTAATGTAATATTGCATGTTTGATCACCTTGCCCACAAGACGAATGAGAGACACTTAACTTAGCTATCATTTTTTTCTCTTTTCCCACTTAACATCAATACATAAACCACTTAAGTCCTGACATTTCTAGTATATTATACCTTACCTGGTGTCAAACATCACAAAAATAACAGATATGGTTATCACGTCATCATCACGTGCATCTGACATATAGTGCTGAGTCTGTACTTAAACACAGAAACTGTGTTTGCATTGCCAGGAAGTTTAATCTGAAGAAAACACTCAAAGTTTGCACAGTGCAGACAGGCAAGGTAGGTCACTTGTCAAGAGAGGAGAAAGGATGAGGTGAATGGGGCTGAGGTAGTGCTGCGTCTGTCTTTTTATCTGCACACTGAGTGCAAATAATAGCTCTTCAAAGCTTCTCTGTCACCACCTTATAATTTAAACAAAGACTACATGAGGCTACATCAGGCAATAAGACCATGTAAGTTAGACAGCGTGGAACAAAGGTATTCAGTATAATTAAATAATAGCAATAAAGACATGCTCAGCATCAGATTGAGTAGTTTTTTCTTACTCAATCAGCGAGCACCATGAAGCAAAGAGCTCGCACTTTTACCAAGAATCAATTATACCTTCACACCGTTGTTTCTTTCAAATGTCTTATTTTGAGAAACTTCAATTTGATACTACGAATATAACACATCGCCTACGATGAATGTCAAGCCATAAAGATTTATGGCAGCAAAAATGGTAGAAATCTTGGAACTATAATACTGTAGCTGGGTTTAAGTTCATCTCTGCATCAGAGATTTATCTACTGATCAAGGACTGTCAGAAAAACACTCCATGATGATGGTCCAGACAGTTGCTGACACAGTTTTTTTTTTTTATCTGAGGTCTGAACCTAAAAGCAGATTTCTTTTTGGCTCAGTGCACTTTAATACACAGTCAGTGAATCATAATACAGCCTCCTCTTTCCAGTACTTCCTACTGGCATGTCTCTCAAACTGAAGTGACACACAGACATTTGCCTCTTCTGCGTGTGTGCGTGTGTGTGTGTGTGTGTGTGTGTGTGTGTGTGTGTGTGTGTGTGTGTGTGTGTGTGTGTGTGTGCATCCGTATATGTAATAATAAATGGTGAAGTTACCCTGGGAGCCATTCTCGGAAGAAGAATAAAGCCACTCACTGGTCACTTTAGAGGAAAAATAAATAAATAAATAAATAAATAACGCAGCCTGGTATTCTGTATGGATGTAATGCTTTTTGTCCCAGAGCACTTAAGAACTGACAGATAATAGTAGTGAAAGGCAGCCCTGGGGGGACAGCAGCTAAAGTGGGACCATTTCTTTTAGTAAAGGTGGAAAGTAACCACTTCCTTTTGTGAAAAACATGCCTATCTCCTGCTCTACCAGCTGAGCTATGTAGTTTTGAATGCATTTTCAGGTCCTTTATTAAAAAATTAGTAATCAGTATAATGAAATCTGACAGCTACAAGTACAATGACATTCTGCATGGATGTACTGGACTAGGATGGAAAATGTGTCATGTTTTATTTTCTATTCTCTTTTATAATAACTTTCATTTGATCTAAATATTAAAGCTGCACTAATCAGTATTTTCTATGAACAAGGCATCACATTACTATGTGTAACAAGGAACAGCAAACAGAAGTTAGCTATTGTTTAAAGAACAGAGAGATGCTTAGAGCAGCTAAGTGAGCGAGATACATTTGCTATGAAGCTGGTGGAGACCAAACAAGAACTAAAAAGAGAGTGAGCATTAGAGTTACATCCGTCTGGTGAACAGAAACATGATTCCATTTCTGCCTCGATAACAATGGCTGCTTTTTAAAACTAAAGCAGGCTGAACTGGGCTGATGATAAATTCAAATTGTTTTCATTATTCCTGTTGACATTTCCATCACCACTGAGCCACTCTGGTCTCTGTGATTAAAGGAAGGCACGGCAAGTTGATCAGATAAGACTGCAGTCTGTTCTAGATCAATGGAAACAGACAAGTCTCTCTATGTTGCACATGTATTAACCACCGCTTCATCAAACTCCAAATCACATTTTATCCCCAGGTGCTCTTTCAGGGAAGCAAAACAAAAAGTGTGGCATATCTGGACATTTAGATTCTATCAATTCAACCGATCAATGCTTATGACTATTGTAACTTTACTTTGAAACCCCGCAGCTAATGCTGAATGTATTTCTCCAAGCTCAGTAAGAAAAGTGCGTTGAATATTTTAGCATCCTCTGTGGGTGTCTAAAAGTTTAGTGGCTGTATAATGATATTCAAAAGATGCTGTCACTCTCTACTCATCCAGAACTCCAGCTATGATTGGCTGCTCCTTTGTGGTTGATCGGGAATACTTTGGCGAAATCGGTCTGCTGGATCCTGGCATGGAGGTGTACGGAGGCGAGAACATCGAGCTCGGCATGAGGGTAAGAACCACAGATCTGAGTGCATTCAAACTGGAAGGAGACTTTGATAAATAACTTGAAATGTATACTTTTTTTTTTATTAAACTGAATGAAATGTCACTGTGTTAAGCAGAAGATGAATTTGCTCGGAGAATTGCTGCAAGAAGAATTGGTTTTTAATGAGGCATTCTTTCTCAGCTGGAGGGTGTTTTGTGTGCAGTTGTACACAAGAAGGCCAAACAAAAAGTCATAATTACAACTCCAGTATTTGTGGGGGTAATATTTAGATGCACAGTCCTGTTCGGAATGATTTGTGAAATCTATATTCAGACTTTGGAACAGCTTATGATGAAGTTTTCTTGCGTTTCTCAGTTGGAGGGATACAGCTTAAGATACAAAACCCAGGGGCGTCAACAGAAGCCATGATTAAACTCTGCAAAGTTTCTTAGATGGGAGTGGAGAAGAAAAAAAATCCCCTTAATGCAAATCTTCAGCCAAACCAAAGGCTCTAAAGCCTGTATATGGAAAATGTAAATCTCTTTTGCTGCTACTTTGAGTTGAATTTAACGCTTCATGTGAGCGAATGGCTTGCTGAAGAATTGGTTAGCGTTTAAATTCAGAAAATGTTTCTCTCCAGCCGAGTGGAACCTTTCTGAATCTAAACGCACTCTTCAGCTTATTGGAATGAGATATGCTTGAAAGATTCCACTCCTTCATTTAACGTCATCCCCACATCCATTTCACAATCTCAAGATGGCTTCAACGACACCTCTGAAGTGTCGGCCGCCTTTGAAAAAGCACTTGAACAGAGGCCAGAGAATGGATCTTGGTTTACGGATTGCTGGAGTGCTTTATTGAAGCTGCAGACATTTACAGTTGTTGCTGTATTTTAGAGCCTCTCATTATTCCGCACAGAGTAGCTTTTCCCCTGCATCAACAGCATGCTTTTTTTGCCATCAAAGATAATGACATAATCATCTGGCTTCTTGTGTGTTCAACTGTTAGTTATTTTGCCATTATCATAGAGCGATAACTCAGCATTATGCATTACGTGCCAACCTCCGACAGCCTCCCCCAAAGGTTGCCCAGTGTTTCCTCATTCAGTTGAGCTGCTTGTATGTACCTAACAAACCATGCAACGGAGTAAGATGAAGTTTGTAGAGCAGATCAATTCAGCTACAGCAGCTAAATAAAGTCAGGACAGCTCTGTTGAACAGTGTGATATAGTGTAACAGTGAACTTGTTTTGGCTCTCACAACACCACTCATTGACTCTTGTCTTTATTCTCTATGAATATTTACTGTAGCTTTTTGATTCATGAAGTGAAGAGAATATGGCTCTCTGGCTGCAAACACAATGCCATCACAAATGCAATTACCTTTCCTCCTATTTGGCCCGTCTGTGTGGAAATGAAACACATGCCGCAGAAAAGGGGCCATTCAGCACATGCATAAGCTCGCATAGGTCTGCAGTCAACAACCGGCTTCAACCATTCATATTGTACAGCCACTAATGGAATGGAGATGGGCTCCTGGCGAGTGGACGGCAATTACTCCTCTAAAGCTACAGCGGCTCAGGCAGCTCATTGTAGTGCCGGCTGAGGAGTTGCCATTTGGGATAGGCTTGATTGACAAGAACATGTTTAACAATTAGTCAGGGCAGCTCACAATAGCTGAGCCTGCCCAGGACCATCTGACTACAGGGGGCTGATGAAAGGCAGGGTGCACACAGAAAGGTTATGGCGTATTTATAATTTACTGTGAGTTCTGGCTTCTGTTGCTTGCTCTGGGTAAAAAGGCTGCCAGGATCCAAAGAACTGGCTTTTTTGTAAGCAGAAAGGGGGCTTGGATGTGCTGCATGTGGTGTTGTTTCTGTGAGAAAGAGAATAAAATAAAACCAAGGGAAGGGAAAATAAATCATAGATCTCACTGAAGTTTTCTGTTTGTTCAGATGTGCAATAATTTACAGGGCAGGTCCTGTAAATGAAAAGAAATGGACAAAGAGAGGATAAAACTGCAGAGACAAAGATAATGGATATGTAAAAGATGCTCCCAGCATGATGTGGTGAGGGATAGATGCAGCCTCTACAGCTATACCACTAATACATCAGCATCAACTGGATGCATTCTTACCATCACTGGATCAGCTATGAATACTGCTTAACCTCATAACACATTTTTCCCGTTTTACACATCTACTAGCATCATAGGAATGTGATATCTCTGCCTTTTCAATAATTGTAAATAGCATTTCTGAACTGGAACATCCTGCTTGCCACAAGGCTCCGTTTGCAAACAGAGAAAAACGGTTGGGGACAGACATGATGAATTCTGCCAGAAGTGTCAATATGAGTTTATCTTGTAATGTGTCTCCCACCCCTCCTGCATCACTGAGTCTTTGCTGATATAGCATCTCAGGAGACCAGGACACTGCATTTCATTTCAAAGTTCCTGTGGGCACAAGTATTATACTGTGGTAACTCCGTCAGCAAATATAATGCTACATCAAATCTATCATGGGTCATCCAAGCAGCTGCTGCTCCTACTTGTTCCACTCAAAGCTGGAGTGGAGTGAAACCTCTGTTATGTTTAAATCAGCGCATTGATGAGTTAACATTATCTACTGGGCTTTGATTGATTTTTGTTTTTCAGATGCAACCAGTGATGCCATTATATTTGTGTAGACATTGTCAGGAGCCATTGTTTATAATGTATCTAATATGCTCTATTTTCCATTTTAAAGTAAACTATTTCCGAACGTCTTTAACCCTGTAAAACCCAAATATAGAAAAACACTAAAAAAAAAACAAAAACGTTGGACTCAATGGGGAGCAGAATCTCCTGTATTTGTACTCATTGTCTGAACAACAATACAGAACTAAGGATTCATTTGCAGGGTTTTGATTTTGTCCCAGAACAGTATAACATGAAAAATAATCTCAGTCATGTTGTTATGAACAGTCATTTATTGCAACAACAAGAACTTTGACATTTATTTACAGTGATAGTCCCAGACACAGTTCTTGTCAGCGAACATCACACTTGCCGCATTGGGTATTGGTATACCCTTTACTGCAATGTCTGCAGCGTCCTCTCTTCACCTTCATCAGGAAATGTCCTTGCGCACATCCTGTGGGGGGTGTGCACATGCTTTCTTGGAAGAGGGACCATTTGGACTCCCATCACCTGGGGATTGTCTCTTCCCAGCATTCAAAGGACTCCCTGCTGCATCTGGGCTCCCGTTGCCTGAAGATGGCCATCATCTCTTCAGAGTTTTCAGTGTTGTGTCCACCTGGAAAGAGAAGAATCAATATTAATATTAATAATCAATTCATGTACATGCCAAAAATGCATGATGATACAAGTCAAAGATCACAAACATGGCAAATAGCAGAAATAGATTCTTACCAGAATGAGAGAGGATGCTAGTTGTGCCTGGAACTTTCTCATGTTCAGTATCTCCTTCTTTGGCATCTTGAGAGCTTGGCAGTGCCGCTTGTAGAGGAGCCAGGTGTTTACCACAGCAAGGATGATGGTGTGCCAGAAGATGTACGTGTACCAACGCCGGGATTTCAATATGAAGTGTTTACGCATTGCACTGAAGTAACCTATTCACACATTTAACTGGTCACACAATAGTGTATAGCTGACCAATTGTAAACTATGATTATCATACTAATAGGTATGCAGGTAGCCTCCAACTTACAACAACACCTTACATTCCCGAACATCAACACCTGTTCCAGAACACTGGAAAAAATGCCCTCCCCCAAGCATCCCCCACAACTGCTTTGACTATGAATTGATAGGAACATTTTCTTATCAATAGCCAAGACAAAGGGCAGACATGCACAAACAGAATTTCTTTGTTAGAAACTCCTGCTTTCTGTGATAAGGGGAAAATACTGAGTGTTGAAGGTGGTTAGAAATCATTATAAGTAAATGAAAATGATTAGATATGGCAATATGTCTTTGCACATTAGTTTCTAATACAATAATATGTAATCTAATATAAGGATAGAATGTGTAAATCATGTGTAGTTTAAAGTTATATTGGGAAAATTTAAATTGAAGTTCCTCTCAAGACATTCCTCTCATAACAGGGTTATTTTGACTACCACATTCACCCAACGTTGTAATATTGCAACAATTAGAAAAAAAGCTCTAAATAAAATGTAAGGCACATTTTCCACAATGACTACATATGGACATGTTCTAGACACTGTAATAAACACACACACAAAAATATATTTAAAGCATTTTACTTACTTCAATCAGATAAATCCAATCCAGTAAATCGAGGGGATGATGCTTTCTCAAAAATCTGGAGGTTGTGTGACTTCTTGACCTGAGGGCAGACCTTATATACAAATGTATGACCCAATAGCATTCTAAGACTGAACAATAGGACCAAATGAGTATGTTAATGTGGTTGAAAATGTGGGGGGGATAACAAAAATTGTCGTAATTCTGCAACAGTGGGTCTTACAGGGTTAAACAGAAATACAGACCATGTTTAAGTGGACAATGAATGCTCAAAAATATTTCACTAATTTAAAGAAATGCAGAGGTTGCTCAACAACATGAAACATTGCTATGTTCAGAGACAAGCTTATTTAACTGATCAAAGCAATATCACATGACTGACTTTGAAGTTGAGGTTATGATGTTGTGTACTTTGCCTGGGTCCCTATATCAAATCTTCAAGGTTTTAAAATTTTAGCATAAGGTCTTACACACCTTATACAGGGCGTGCTAAGATGATGTGCCTGGATTTACTGGAAGTCAAGACAATAATGTAAAAAACTATAAAAACTATGAAATAATTTTAACACAATTTTAACTACATAAAGCTTATGACTTGTGAAAAACAGTGCTCCACCTATCTAAACAGGCTGCGTAACAGCATGTTTTCATGTTTCCAGTCAATTTTCTTCCATGCTTTCATTCTTCTTTACACACATATCTATGGTGATTGTGTACTGGCCAGCGACCAGTCTGACTCAAGTTCGTATTGTGTGGTGACTTTGTGCCAGATGCAGTTCAGTCTAAACACTTACTTATAGTTGATCATCATTTAGAAAAATCACAATGATCAGCCATGCCTTTTCATTTAAATCCTAACTTTCTATGATGTGTACTAATTTGGTTAATGAATACTTTCTGCCCACCCACATGGTGGCAACCTCTATTCTGCCAAAAAGGCCAGTCTGAGTCTAGATGGGTTTACACCACACAATATGTCCATGTGCTCACTTTGCCATCAGGAAGCCATCCAAGCTGCTTTATGAAATCTGCCTCATTTTCAGAACAGTCCAATCAATCAGTCAATTCTAAATTCTAGGAAACTCAAGTGTGATCCCATGGGGTGGCCTGCTTGTCTCTGTGACATTTATTAAACTCACTAGGAACTCCTTTCAAGAAGTAATGAACCAAAAAATTATTCAATTTTTTTTTCTTTGAAGTCTCGTCTCCATAACCACCTGGGCTGGGCCTCGAGGCATCTGGTCATAATCTCTCTGTAGTGAGGAGAATGGAGCTAATTAAAGTCTAGCAGTACCAGCAGCCAGACAGGAGTGGGACATAATTACACTTCACTTGGTCCCTTCTGCATCCCAAGAAGAGTTATTACACTGTGATGACAGTTTACAGTACAACAGTTCAGTACACTTATTATTTGGGGTTTCGATTTGATTTTTAATCCGTTCTCTGTGTTAAATATTTAACAGAAAAAATGTACCACTATACATAATTCACAAATTCATTTTGAAAAGGGAGTTATTTTAGTTTGACTCACCAACAGGGTCAGCAGCTGGAGCTGCAGCCGTGGCTGTGACACAGCTCATGGAGCAGTGAAGGTACTTTAAAGCCCTTAGTGCCCATTGCCACAATTTGCCTCAATAATCTTACACCTTCTCTGAGTCATAACTCAAATCTTGGTCACACAGATATGATAGTCATATTTTTAGACTTACACTTGCTAAAGATAACCTCATCTCATATCAAATAAAAGTACATGAAATTGCTTAGTAGTCCACTGTTAGCTCGTGGACACAAACCCACATTGCTAATAGCTAGTTCAACATATGTTTAATGGTGCCAGTGTGCCAGAGATTCATACTTGATATTGTAATTGGCACTCGGGTTGCAGCCCACAGCTAACTAACTGACTCCATGTTAGCATCATACTTACTGTTAACATCCCCAAATCCCCCAGTTCATTGTAGATTATTGTTTAACTATAACTGTATCCTGTACCTAAAAGATCTGTTGACCAGGCTCAATTACCAGTCATCCAGACAGTAAACCCAGGACTTAATCTTAATCCACCTACGACTCTCATATCACAGTCCATCTCTTTTTTCCAGATGGCAACTTTTGCAAAAACAAATAAATTAATAAAAACTCTGAACTCAAGATGAGCAGGTAAGCATTATCTCTGCAACAACAGGTGCTGTTTCAAAGCAGTCGCGAGATGCAGTCAGATGTTGCTTTTAGTTTACTCTGAGAGCATCTGCCCCTCTGATACAAATATGAAAGCTGGACACTTTATCATAGTTGATTAACCTCGCAAGCCATCTGGATTTGTAGATACAAATGGATTCAAAGTGAGATGGCACACTCAGATGAAAAAGGTGCGGTGACAATGCAATTTATTGTACCAACTCTTAGATGTATACGTCTATCCACATTTACGTACAGTTACTGTTGCGCACATGATACTGGGACTGCAGACATTGATGTATTATAGTTGAAACAAGATGATGTTTTGAGGCTGTGAGATTTGTGTGAATTTTGCTCTGAAGCATGTTAAAACTTCAGTCTATCATTTTGGGAGTGGCTTCCATATGATGCAGGGAATGAGGAGGTGGACAGTGATTGTGTTCACATGGGGACTGCAAGAACTGTGATTGGTTGCTTGTGTTTTCTACCACAAATTTCTGCTGCTGGATTGAGATTGAACACAGTGAATACAACATGATGCATGTCGACAAAAGGCTCCATTATCTCCTCCTTTCTAGGAAGTCACATCTAATAAAGACACTTGCACTAAAAACCTTGTGCTCACAGCAGAAACAATGAATATATTAACGGCTCAGAATTGTCCCATATTTAGTTTTATACTGTGAAAAAGTGGACCTTCCCAAACCAGTACGATCATGTATGATATACTGATGATGTATACCTCCTTGCATCTTTTATAAGTCCTGGTTTACAAGGAGAATCAGGAGAATGCTTGACCACTAACACCATCAAATACACTCTGGCTCTGCTTTTTAACAATAAAACTAAGAACATTTACTTCTGTTCATCTTGCTATTTTGGTGCCAAAACCATCTTCATTCAGTGTGCAAAGCTTATAAGTAACTCTGCCAGGCAAGAGTTGTTGTTGTTTGCTGTCACCTTTCTGAAAGAATGCAGTAACATGACAGTAATGCCTGACACTGATCCTTTCCCAGGACTGACACAATAAATGTTAATGTCATAACAAGCTACAATGAGTCAGGTGATGCTATGATAAGCATAGAGCGAGTAACGTCCTCATAAGCCTGGCTCCTGCGTGCACTGTCTGTCCATTCATAACATATCACACCAAGAATTGTGTGTATGCGTGTGTGTGTGTGTGTGTGTGTGTGCGCGCGCGCGCGCATTGGTGGATTGTCTTATGTGTTCAACATACAGAAACAGTGGGATCATACAGATTATACCTTGAACGTTTCTGACAACTGACCAGACCTCTGTAGTGCTTGCCTTCAACTCCTATAGGCTGCAGCCCTTCACAGCAAAAAGCAATCACCTTGAAAAGGGCAGGAACGTCGTTATGAGGCGGCATTAAGCCCCAGCCATCTGTGGACACCAGCCATTCTGGCAGCTTCAAAATCACCAGCGTGCCCATGTCCATCAAGCAGCAAATGACAGTGGGCGCTGACCATATGTGAGCCCTTTCCAAAAAACGGAGTCATTCCTGAAGATAACAAATCTGTGGCATCTGAGGGATTCTGATATTACACTTCATCAAACACAAAAAACAAATACGGAGAGATATTGGATAAATGCCATGATGAGGAGTGCTGTAGGAGATTGCGGACGAGACACCATATACCAAACATCTGGTAGTTACATATGGTGCAGTGGAGTATCCTTTATTGACTGCTACATATATAACACCTGTAGGAACTTTATCTGTTCCACAGCTGTGGTACTGGATTCTGGTGTCGTCTCATTTTAAGTGTCGGTCAAGACATGTTTTCCATCATCTTAAAATAAGGACATGGCTCCTGTTTAAAAACCAGCTTGGTCTTGGTCCTGAGATGTTTGGTCTCAGTTTCACTTTTTTCACAACTGTCCTTGATCTTCGACTTGCCTCAGGCAACCTTAACTACAACCCAGCTCCACTGTGCTCATCCCATCCGTGGTACATAACTGATTCATTGTCTCATAAGACCATAGAGGCACAACATGGGAGGAGCCATCTGCTCTCCATTAATAAAGCCTGCATGATGGTAACAATAGCATTGGACATTGATTGGACATTTGTCTTTTTCATTGTCTGCATTATTTACTGACTGAATCAATCCATTGGGGCTTAATGGACTCAGGTTTACTTACTCCATGGTTCATTACTGTATGTTCCAGCCTGCCTCAGAGGGGAGAGACAAGTGGTAATAGATGCAGTTGTAAAAGTTCTATACACAAGACTCAGATCAGAGGAGTTACTGCAGGTATTGAAGGACTTACTGCCAACATATGGTGAAGTGGAGCAGCTCTGCACATTCTTAATGTTGTTGTGGAATTTACCGTAGCGTTCGCATTCAATCAGCCGACATTATAAAACACGTTCAGAATTTGCATTTGTCGATGTGTTCCATGCATAGACAATTCAAGATATAAACTGGCTTGTTGTTACTTCAGTTCTTGCTGATTCAGGCCATATCCATAATTTACACCTAAACAGATTGTGTGTATGGAAAGCATACTTCATGTATGCTGTGTAAAAATGACACGTAGCACACGCCTCAGCCAGGCTTTGGAAAGATCGCATGGCTTCCTGAGCATCAGCACACATCAGAGAGTTGCGGCTTTGGTGTTCAGGGCCAGAGGGATAAGTAATTAGACAGACCTTGTCAGCTTGCCTATTATCCATGTGAATCATAAACTTCATTAAAAACCTCTTTTGAGAGTGAGTGCAGATACTCCCACCTTAATTTGAGCACTTTTTGACAAGGTAATTAAGATCATTTCAGATGAATTGTGCAGTTCACATCCTTATGTTATTCAGGACATGGTAACGCATCAGAAGCTCTCTCTGTGGACAGTATCATCACCAGGAAATACAGTAACACTTAAAAAGGACCAACTGGTTCATCTCATCATTATCTGAGCATTAGCTAATCTGTTCACGTAATTGTCTCTGTTGGATGTCTCAGACTTAGGCTGAAAGCTTGAAACGATCTGACAAGCCCGACGTATTTGAAGAGTACTAGCACGCGCTGATTTGGCCGCACCAGCAAATCGGCAGGCATATCAAAGACGGAGGGCAGCAACTGGATAGAATTAGCTTTTGACAGGCATAGTTAAAAGGGCCTCTGCATCTATCTATCTCTCCATCAACATACTCCATTTTATGGATGTATGAGCAGGAGAGGCAGGAAAAGAAGGCATGAAATGAAATGAGGGGCCATGGGGAGTGGCCCATATCCAGCCTCAAGAGGAGGGAGTCTTCAGTTTCCAATGCTTTGAAACATCACTCATCATTACACAAGGAAGGGAGTGGAGAGGGCTTGCATGGCAAAATGTCCACAGAAAGTCATCAACAGGTGTTGTAAAAATGTTTAAAAAACCTGAGGGCTCAGTGTACTCTGACACCGGTAACAAAACTTAAGAATTAGTTTAACATTTCGGAAAATACTCTTATTTACTGCTAGCATAAAGACTGGGAAAATGGGAAAATAGTAAGTCTGGCTCTGTCCAAAAAAATATATAAATAGCATATAGCAACATATAATATCTGCAAACCCACACAAGAGCAGACATGTAATAATTACCACATTTTTTTTTTGAGTGTTTATTTGCAGGACAATTTCTCAGCCGTTTGCAGTGACCTCCTGGACCAACAAGATATGAAATCTTATTGGATGAGCTAAAGCAGATTTTGTTACCTTTGGAAAGAACCAGATCAGCAGTTTACCCATGTTCCCACTCTTTATGCGAAGTCTATGCTCAGCTAAGCTAACTGGCTGTTGGTTGTAGCTTCATGTTGAGCATACAGACCTGAAAGTAGTATCAATCTTCTCATCTAATTCTTGACAGGAAAGCAAATTATTTCCCAACATGTTGAACTATTCCTTAGCCAGCCTTATCTCAAATTGAACAATTAAAAGCTAAAGCAGGATGAAGGCTACTGAAGGCTCATTCAAGGTGCAACACATCAGTCAAGTGTCCAGTGTGTTAAATAAGACTTCACCAAACACACTTGACTGACTCAGTGACTCAGGGAATACTTTTCTAGGTACTCAGATTTCTTCCTCTCAGAGGCCATTTTCCTCCCTCCTCCAACATCCTGTTCGAAGAAAAACACTTACTACTTCACATTGTTCTTGTGAGTACTGGTTAACCTTTTAACTAGATGCTATCTTGTTGGGGCTCAGGTCTAATGAGTCAGCTTGAGTTTTGCTTTTGTGAAAATGTGAATTTATTATTCATGGAAATTAAAGGCCACTGTAGGTTGTGCGAGAGCCCTGTCAATGCTGCATTTCTTCCTTTGCTGATGGAGGTCGATAAGTCATAAATTACTTAATGCACATTTAACTCTTGAAATGCAAGTGTGAAACGAAAGCAACTCATTTCATCACATGAGAGTGCCTGAGATCCTCCTAGTTAGTCATGATTGATGGGATAAAAAGCGCATGACACTTAAATTACTGTAGAGTACTATGTGTTTTATGCTTAGTGACGGATTTCAGTTAATAAATCAGGCTCTTTGCAGTCATTGACAGTATAATGTTACTTCAGTTATTGTCATTTTCTTCTCGCTCAGCCAGTTGCTTTGAAAACTGACTCGTTGCCATGTGAAATTCACAGTTTTCAGATCTGGAAATTAGTGTTAGTGTGAAGAAACATTGTGTTGATAGTGACACTGGAGCTGATTCTAAATACGGATTAGCTCCATGCCTGTTGTAGTAAATGCTGCTTTCTCTGTGTTCAATAACAGCACAGGATAGTCCAAACATCACAAGGAACTCAGACTGTGTCCACTGCACTCATTAAATCCCCTTGATTTTTGTCATAATATCTTAATGCTGTTCTCCCCATAACCTTAAAGAAGGGATGAGAGAAGACATAAACATGCAGCCTGACTCGTCTGTACCCTTAATAAGCCTTTCCTGGCATTTCGTTGAAATGGTTGAGCCTTTTCGGGATATTATCCTGCAAAAAGACATCCCTCGGGAGTAGAGATTGCAGAGTGGAGAGCATTTCAATTAAAAACAGGGACGTGTAAAATTCCCCAGATGCAACCGAGCACACACAACTCATTTTCTCAAGTGGATACAGCAAGTCTGTGGATGGGTTTCTTCCAAATTAATTGTGAAAATGTCCATGTGATCGTGAATGAAGCCCTGTGACAAAGGTCTGCAGATGAAAACACCTAACTTTATTGAGAATACATAAAGGATTTTTATTTAGAGTCAATGGACACTGGAGCCTGGTGCCAACACTGCAAAGATTGACTTTTTTTTTAACCTGAACTTAAAGCTGCATCAATATAATAATTTTACTAAATTTATTAAATTTGTTAAATGTGGATTAAATGATGATGTTTATTCTGAAAGGGGTCACATGTGGTGACAAATTCACAAAGAAACTTCACCCAAATCTTCTCTCAGTTCCACTGAGCATTTCAACATCTTTCAGCTCATTGTTTTGGTTTTTGGGCCCACCACATTAATGCTGACATACAAGAAGATAGATGGATATTTCCTTCAGGAGTTAGTGGAGAGCAAACCAGAACTCAAAGGAGAGTGAACATTGGACTTACATTCACCTGGTGGACAGGAACATTACTAAGCATTACTCAAATCAATGCAATGTGGCTCTATGTGGGCTTGATGTGTGGGCAGCTGTTTGCAAACAGGTTCATTATATTAACTTCATAAGTTGATCATACAGCAGTGTTGTGTATACAGCTTGCTGCACTTCCACAGAGTGACCAAAAAATTGATTAATGCTGGTTTAATGATTTATCATCTTTCATTGGTTGAGGAGGTTCCAACAAGAAATATGATGGAGGTATATTGGCTGGCTTCACAATGATCCCAATTCCTCTCAGTTTCTGTTTCTATGTTGATGAAACATACTGGCTGCAGAGTGCAGCTTCACATTCATCTTGTGGACATGCAAGTGTAGCTTTTGAAGTCTAATCCATTTTTTGTGTGTGAGTTTACCAAAGTGAAAAACGAAAAATACACTCTATATGGTCATACAACATATGAGCCTATGAACATATTCAATTCTAAGGTTTCTTGTGTGTGTGTTGGTATTGAATTGATAATGTAGTAGTTCTCAATCATAATCCTCAAGCATTACAGGGCTTGTGGTTTTCTTACAGTCAAGGACTGACTCAGGGCTGGGATTTTAGATGAAAAGTATTTAGTAGCTGATAGGGCAGAGAACCACCTTGGATGTGTACCCAAGCACCAGGACTGAAAGCTGCTGGATTAATGCATGTGCACAATCAATTTTGAATGCTACAGTCACGCTGCAGGATGATGATCTGTTCAGGTTTAGAAATATCACTTGCCTGCAAAGTGACCCTGCTGAATATCCACAAAATAAAAAGGAATCGATATTTAGGTTTATTTACTCATGGTGAAGTTACAGAGAAGACTGAAACAAAGACCAAGTAGAGTGGCCTAAAGTTTCCATACTGACAAGTCCCTGACCAGCTGAGAGGAATACTAAATAAGTGGAACTGTTGAAAGAAAAGAGAAGAGTTATATAAAGTTAATTCCCTGTGTTCTGCCAACAGTGCAGTAATGACACAGTAGTAATTATCTTCTGCTCCATATGGAGAGGAACAAATGACAGGAGGAATTAATGCATTTTCATGGTGTTTTGTGAAGGAACTTCAAGCAAGCAGGTAGATTGACAGTCAATTAAAGCCCCCCAGTGAACCACAGAGGCTACACCATTTGTGATATGACACTTAAAATAAGAGACTTGTTCTTTTGTTACATTAAGTTTTCTGAGTTTTTGACTGAGTAAAGTTCAGTTCAGGATATTCCCTTTTTTGAACTGCAAGCATCTTCAGCCACTCTAACCTGAAATGGGATTATTGGAATGCAGTCATAAGTGTTGGACAGTTGGTCATTTTGAGTTGTCAGTGGTGCCAGATATAAAATAAATGAATTGATACAGACATAAGTGTACTTCCATAGATATCGCTACAGCAAAAGGGAAAGCATTGATATCTCATGTGTCTCAAGCACCATGACTCCAAAATGTCAATAACCTGATGTGTGCAATTTTCCACAGGAAGAAACTCTGCTGAAGCATTGATTTTCAGAGCAGGATGGTAGTGAGGGTCACATCACATCTATAGCTGTACACATGCTGAAATATGCACATATTGTACACGGCAGAATGGTATCCTGGTAAAAAGTGACATACACTCCATTTACACCTGCTATTAAATTGGTGGATAATAAATGTGCCAGTTGTTATCCTCCTTGAGATCGGATCTCTACCCTCCAGAGCAAAATGTGTTTTGTGAGTTGCTGAGTTTAGGGAAATGAAAAAAAATAAATAAATAAAAATAAATAAATTTGGACCCCCAGACTACATCCAGATGTGCCCAAGATGTGCCCAATGACAATGATCACAGCACATGTACATCTTGGATTAAAATGTGTTTTTCCTTATCTGGGTAATGCAACTGGATTTAGATCAGATATAAATGGGGTGATAGTGACACTGAACCTATCAAGAAAGCATCAAAACAAGTCAAAATCTCTAAATGAAATGACATGTAAATGTAGAACACTAAAAGCAAAATGAAGACTTTCAAGAGGTTTCAAGGTGAAATCAGGTGAAAAAAAAAAAAAACAGTAGAAGAAAATATCAGACCCAGTTTTGCATGTTTGTGTTGCTGAAAACAGCAGAATGATGTGTTTTCTGCTTTTTGTAGAGATCAATAGACCCAGTGAATCAGTCGGTCCTTCTCTGCACAGTGAAATAGCTCCAGATAGTCGTTCTGTCAGCTGTGTTCAGAATGAGATCCATGTATGTCTGAACACCAATCTTCACACTCGCACACATTTGTGGCCGAGCTGTTTCAGTCATGCACACAGAATGGCTGAGGGAAGTGGAGTTGAACTCTGGTTGACCTCGGGCTACTGCTACACTCATCTGAGCAAACCAGGGGCTTCTGTTCACGGCTGCAGGAAAATTTTTCTCCCTGTCAGTCAAATACGTCAGCTGTCTAGCAAGATGAGGCATTATATTAAGTCTGGATGACCTCAGCACCCCCTTTCATCATCTCAGTCTAGGTTCTTAGCTTTGCACTGGCTCCCTCTATTTTGCCCTCTTTTCCATTTTGACCACTGACTGACAAAAAGCCATACTGGCAATATCATCCTTGTGGTTTCAGTACGAGTGTGATTTCAAGGTCAGGGGTCGTTATCAAGTGGCCTACATACTATGATATACACTATATGCTATACTCTAACAGAAGTTCTTCTGCTCTCAAGCTTTCCTTTTCTATTCTTTGTCCAACTATTTGTGTGTAAAACTGAGTGCAACATAAAGAATGTCTTGCAGGACAGATCTAAAAATGTGCACCATTATCCCCACATTTCAATGATCGGCTCCTCTCTGCAATGGCCAGTGTTCAGTCAAAGCCTGTTAGTCAAGCCCACGTAAACAGCAGCAGCTTTTCTCAGACTTCTGATTGGCCAGCGTGGCTTTAGGGTTGAGGTTATGTCACTGCCTATTTCAAGGTAAGCATGCATTTCTAAAAGGTTGATTCAGTCCTTTACAAAGTAATTCAATACACTCACACAGATGGATGCCCAAATGTGTGTCATGATCTGGTCTGATTAGTTTTATTATTTCCAGTTTTTTTTTGAAGGTTTTCCTCATGTGTCACATTTTGCTTTGCTTCCTGTATTTTCCCACCTGTGCGATTCTCATTGTTTTCACCTGTGTTTCATTAGTTCTTCCTCCCCAGTGTGTTCCCCTCTCTCTTTGTCAGCTCAGCCCCTTGTTCATGCTGTGTTAATATTGTCTGTTTGTGAGTGTTTCTTTGGATTACCTGTCAGTTTGGACTCTGCCTTGTTTTTCCCCAGACCTCGCTTATACATTTGGTCTCAGCTCTGTTTTTGCTGGATTTTGTTTGCCTTATGGACTCCTTGCTTTTGTTTTTGACCCTCCCATAAGTCTTTGTTTGGTTTGAAATTAAAATTATTGAACTGTGCCAGTTGTTATGTTACAGCAGGATATGGACTCAAAGGCAGACACGCAGACAGGGAGTAAGGGTAAAATAGGAATTTATTGAATGGATGTTGAAAGGAGACTCCAGGTATGCAAGAGACTAGTAGTTGGGGAATCTTGAGAATAGCAGGTGAGGCATGAGGCACTGAGGTGGAGAGCAGTTCAGGGATATGCTGGAGCACATAGAGCTCAGGTGGTGTGAATACTTGCGTTGAGGGCACGTGGCGGTGGAGGCACAGGTGAAACTAGGAGGTGATAATAGAGGGCTTGAGGCTTGAGGCATACATGAGGCAACTCTACTAAACAGCAGAAACAATCTGCAGTCCGCAGTCTTCATGCTGTGCTTGATTGTGATGAGTCCCAGCTGTGTTGGAGCTCCCAGCCACCTGGAGAACCACGCCCACCCTCTGCCAACAAAGAAACACAGGAAACAAAGCCCCACACCTCTACACAGCATACAAGAAAACACCAGATTTTTTCAAACCACCACACCAGTTCTGCCTTCTGCTCTGTATTTGTGTTGGTTTCCTGTTTTTTTCTCTGTCTAAATTACAACAATTTGATATTTTTGTTCTTTTAAATACTATCCAGATTCAGTGTTTTCGTGGCCCATGATAGTCAATGCTGTTTTAGTGCCTTTTTAGCCACATGTTTTTTTTTCTTGTCCCCTGTGAAAATGGCCAGTCTCTTAAATCCAAAGCCTGTCTAAATGCCTGTCATGAGCCTGTGCGTACTGCATTTTTCCCAGTTTATTGATTGTATTGTCGTAATGGCACTGATGGAAACCTGTTTACTGCTGTTAATAGCTTTTATGCTTTTTATGGCTGATGTTTTCTGTAGCCATGTGGAGCTTATCTCGCAAATGGTCCAGCTGCAATTAACTAACTGCATGTACAGAGACAATTAAATTAAATTAGCAATTACATTACCACCACATCAAAGTGCTCTGTGTTAAGTGCTTCCTCTTAATGATGCAGGCTACAATTTTGTGAAGGGTCAGTGCCAAATGGACTTCACAGAAATGCAGTCCTAAGGACCTGTGCATAGGTCATAAGAGGTGGAAGATTAAAACAATCTTATTTGGTATTTAGATTTTATTATATTTCCATAATATTAGAATATTTAAGGGAGCAATCTGTAACTTTAGTATGCCCCTGCCCCCACACGTTTGAAGCTCTGTTTCCCTTGTACAGCAGTATCATATTATTTTGTTTTAAGCATTTTTTCAAAGATTAATTTTCCATGTGTTTGGAGGATTTCATTGCATGCTAATTTATTCAAATAAGGTATTCTAATTTCATCAGTAAATACAGCAGCAGATAGCCATTTGCCTTTAGAATATAACAACTAGAATGTAACAATGAAGTGAGACGCTGTCATTAGCAGAGGCACTCTTCCCATGGTGTTGATATATTTTCCAGTGTGCACACAGACACTCAAGCATCCTTATTGTCTTTCATGTTGAGGGGAAAATATTGTCTAAGTCTGATTTATTGCTGCTCATGCTTTGACTGAAACCCTGGTTAGGAAGATACAGGCTGCAGGATGGAGTCATGAGCAGTCCTGTCTGAGCCAGCAATCTGCTGTCCTGTTTTTCCTCCAAATCATCAGATTGCTGATTCTCTCTTGCTTTGAAAAAGGTCACATCAGCACTGATGATCCTCAAAGGCAGAGTTGACTCTCTGCAGATGTCCGAGGTAGTTTCCTGTTAAATCAAGGAAGAAATTTATCCCTCCCCCATGTTGTATAGTTAGTGGTGTGGGATTATCTTTTCACATCACCACATCGTCTCTTAAAGCAGAGAATAATGGGCACAATGTAAATGTTTCTATTGCATTGAAAGGTCTTTTCACTCCATTACACATTCCACGTGTATGGGAGAGCTGTGAACACTGTGGAGAGTCGGTGTAGTCCAATGAATCCTGAGGCCTGCACCCTGAGGTGAAGAGCAGCTGAATTCAGAATTTAAAAGGAAAAGCTGATGTTGAGTCAAGATTACATTGACATTATCGCTGCATTAAAAGCAACTCCACCTCATTCATTTCAGTTGTAAAAACACCTGCATCATTAGCACTTTTTTAATAATTTAATCCCCCTTTTTTTACAGTAAGGGTTATTTTTGGTATGAATGCCTACATATGAATGAAAAATTTAGATGAAATTATCTGAATGCTGTGATGGTCAAATCTCTAATGCTGGCTGGTGAATGAAGCTGTTGATGGAAGATGGAAATGACCTTTCAGTCACAGTCACCATGCAATCTCCATGCATGTGGCCACTTGTCACATATCATCAAAAGCAAACTCTGATGTGTGCTGATGTTGATCTCAATGACTCTTGGAAGGGAATCACAATCTAAATAGAATATAAACTACTGTCAACACAGAAGCACCATCATATTTGACCCTGTAACTGCCATCTTTGATGTGGTGATGTGATATGCAAGGTCCTTCAAAACTGTGGCAGCAAAGGAAGCTTCTTGTTCATCTGCCTCCTTCAGATATGTGATTTTAGCATTTGAGATGTTTTGTCACCATGACGCATGCCTGCACATTGTGCAAATACAATCGATATGACAGAGGAGGTAAACCGCATAAGATTAAACACACAGAGCCGTCTCTCAGACGTTGCCCTGTTTCCAGAGGTAAACAGAGCTTTGCATGTATGGAGGAAGCTACAGCAGTTCAGTTTATGTGGATCTCAGAAAACACCCACAGCTACTGAAACTGGCAGATATATAGCACTTTGCTTTGTTGGATATCGTATTTAAAAGTTCCTTGCAGTTTACTTAGCGTGTAATTTATAGCACCACATGTTGTGATATATAATTAAAAAAAATTATGCTTATTGAGATGATTACAACCACACAGTGCAATTGTCAGCTGTCTGGGCAGGCGGTAACAATGTGCACCAAAATAATATGAAAAAGAGAAGAATTATTTAACACTTGATCTACCTTTTGCACAGCATTACTGTTTATTTTAACAGTATGTGGATGTAAATAAGATACTCCTTTCCCTCATTGCTGAAATAAAAAAAATATATATAAATGTTTGTGTTCCTTGTCCAATAGTTCTCCATGAAGCCTGCTGTGATACAAAGAAACTACGCCCTGTTTCACAAGCCTAGTTAGCTATTAGGTTTCTGACCCTCTGAAATGGTGGTTGAGAAAATATTGATCTTCAATTTGCTTTTAGTGCTGGGCAAACTGCTAACTGCAATTACACATACACATTTTCAATTATCCATGAGTGCCCCATGCACATATCCACAAGCACTTAACACACATAAATACTTTCACACACAGACACACATGTACAGACACATATGTACACACACGCTATTGATTTTAAACAGGAAACCGGGATAAAGAAACCAAGATGGCATTACACAGAGCTTGCTGTGGTAAAAAAAAAAAAAGGTGATGGGTGGATTCTGCAAGGATTAAAGACTTACCATTAAATTGCTATTGCACTTACACCCACATAAATGCACCAACCATGATGGCTATTGTGGAAAAGTAGCACTTGTCATGGGCAGCAGCAAAGCAAGTAAAGCCTACTCCAAAGTACTAATGGATATTTTAGCCCAGGGTCACTGCAGATCACCAGCAGTGTACAAGAGGGGTCAGCCAGTCAATAGTGGTGTTTAAGCTTAGGTCTGCCCTGATGAACTACTTCACCACTGATACAGCCGGGGCAATTAAGGCTTTCAGGGTAAAAGAGAATAAAAGAGGATGGATGCCTTTATTAACATACAATTAAACACAAGCTTTCATACACCCTTGAGCATTATGGAAACATGTAAATTATGATAATTGGGACTTGCGTAAATGTTTGATAGTGTCTCATTTCCATGAACGCTGCATATTCTTGACTATACCGAGGCCTCAAGGCTTACTGATTCAAACACCTGGCCTGCCTACAGGAGCACAAGTTGATGCACCTTACTCTGGTGATGCTCAGTTTGTTTAAACACTGCCAGGTAGCAAAGCTGGATGATGAGCTTTGTCTAGTTATTAGATAGCACTTTACAATGAAGAACCTGATAATTGATGAATGACTTACATGCTTTAAGTAGTTTTAATATTATGCAATGAGCAGAATTCATGAATTGATGTACTCACCTCATGTTTTAGGGGATAAGTCATCAGATATTGGTCATTTTTTGGCAATAAATTCCATCAAAAGACAAAAACCAGCAATGAATTCATCCTACTAACAAGTGTAGCCTGTGTGCCCAAGGCCTGATGTACAGTAACTGGATCCTTTTTGCCATATAGCTCCATTGTTGTCCAAAACTATTAAAAACGCATGAGTGAGTCACACAGTCTCCCTGAGTGACATGTTCCTTCATTATAACAAACATAGGCACTGTAGTTCATTTGTCGGCAATTCCACATACAGTGTTCTGCTGCCAGAAGCACTCACCAGACTTTGTGTGTATGAATCCATTGCTGAAAATAGTCCCCAACAAACGCTCTGCTTAGTCCTTGTTTGAGAAACACTTAGTAAAAACCGCAGTGCCCAGCTGTTTTAGGAACTTATTTAGTTGATTTTTATTATACATTTCTGACTTGTTTTTAAGAATTGACATCAGTAAATATTGAGGCTGCCAACGGGCCTTGAGACACGCATTATTCATTTTGGTCTTTTCATGAGATTCACAAAAATACAGCATAGATTCAGCATCCTTATTTTTTAATGACTAGATCCTGATTAACTCTGAATCTGCTGCTGAGGGGCAGCAGATTACTAAGAAATAATCATTTATTTCTAATTACCAAAACATTATTCACTGTTGTGTGCTCCTTCACCTAAAGTGCTTCATCCCACTGGGTAGTGAATAATTCTTCATTATTTCCTAATGACCTCACCATTACTTATGATTTTTGCGCCCCCTCGAGCAAAGTAAGGCATCATCCCATCAAACTAAAAAGTAGCTAGTGAGTCTTCACTGGGGTTGACTTTAGTTTCTTAATATCAAGCCAGACAGAGTAAAACAGATTTGAATCATCCTCAGAGCATTTGCATGTAGAGGTCATGTTCTGTATTTGGCTTAATATACTCACTCGTCACAGATGAACTACACAGAAGGAAGAAGATGGGAGGCGCACACCCGATGTTACTATTATTATTTTTATTGTTATTATTGTAATTATCCCTTCAATGCTACAGTTAAAGCCTGACCAAGGGGACAAAGCTTTGGGAGAAAAGCTCCAAAGTTTGAATAAACACTCTAATCACGATTATTGTGAACATGCCCTGAAGCACAAGAAGCTGTATTTACTTGCATGGTATTAAATAAACACAGTTAGCTCAACACAGGCTTTACCCCTGCTCTGGACTTAATTGAGAAAGCAGTTTTGCAGCAGCAATCTCCTTTAACACCAAGCAGGGGGTGCCGTTTTGGGTTCAGAGAGAAGTTAATGGATCAGAACATCTGCTACGCATTGTGGCGATGATCATTAAGAGACTGTGGGTGGTGGCGGCTCCTCACTTTGTACGGCTGGGATGACTTTACCATATGCTGTGGTGTTCTGATGACGTTGCGCAAGTGTGTAACTCCTGGGCCGCTTTCCTACAGCATGGCATAGATTTGCAGATTTGCATACTGCACATTAATGTTTCAAGTTTCAGAATTCAAATCTTTTGCTGCACTCTAAGAAACGACTACCATGCCTGTCACTATTTTCTTACCTTGAGGATGTTGGACAAGTGTCACAACATCCCTGAGTCTACAACTGATCAATATTTTCCGCAGCAATTGATGCTTTTTAAGCTGACATTTACTGTCTGGCTGTAACCATCACTACTTATGCCGTACACACTGCACTCTTCAGACAGATCTTGAAATATTGGTTCACAGTTTCATTTTCTCCCGCCTTGGTTATTGTAATTCCCTCTACATGTGTCCCCATCCAGCTGCTCTGAACCTTTTACAGTTAGTTCAGAAAGCAGTTGCCAGGCTATTAACTAGAACTAGCTGATGGTTCCACATTAGCCCTGTTCTTGCTTCCCTCCATTGGCTCCCTGTAAAATTCAGAATAAACTACAAAATCTTGATGATTACTAATAAGGCTCTGCATGAGCCCCACTTACATTTCTGTAACTGGGGACAAGGTTTCTCTTTGTTCCGTCTTCCACTTACCGACCACTCCGGTCCTCTAATCTCGGCCTTTTATCCATCCCCCGCTCCAAGTGCAAAAGCAAAGGTTTCAAGCTGCTTTTAAAAATGCATTTGTATTGGCAAGCCTTTTTATAGATCGTCACCCTGGGCCTGTTTTGTCATAGTTGTTTTCGTTGTTTAGTCTGTCTGTCATTGTGCTGTGTTTTATATTGTATTTTACCTTATTCATTTATTAATTTTTGTCTCTCTGTGTGTTTTAAAAAGTGCTATAAAAATAAAGCTTTACTACTTACTTACTCTTGGTATCAGGGTTTTCTGCTTGTCAAAGGCAACTCTCAATGGACGTTTGTATTTATGGGCTACAGGCTCACAGACCTACTCATCACATACTCTTGTAACACCTGAAATAATAATTTTCCATGTTCTCTTCCAAAGTAGTGGTCATTGTGCATGCTGGACTTTGTGTTTTGTATATTTGGCTTGACTCGCTTGTGAACTGGAATTTGCAGTAGCAGATTTCAGTGCGTCCATGCATACATCTTATATGTTAAGAAGTAAATCCAGTTACAAACGCGATGCAACTGACACATAAAGACATGAAGAAACATGTTTGGCCTTATCCCTGTATTTAGATTTGCTCCCAGTGGTGTCAGGGTATGAATGAGCGTGTATTCTCTTCTTTAAACACCTGGACTTAAGTGTCAGAGCAGCAGTGCTTAGTGGCTAAAATGTGAAGTTTATTCACTTGCATAGTGTTTAATGCAATGTTTCATACTGATAAAAATTCTAAATAGTGTATAGGGTAAACTTGTGTTTGGTGTTGCCACATATATGTTCAAATTTTAATGGATATAGCATGCATTTCTGTACAGGCATAAATTGGTAAACTATGCCATTTTGACCAAACAAAGCATGCACATAGACAGAGAAGGGAATTATGCTGAGGGATTTTACAAAGTTTCTATGCAGTAGATTATCATTATTTTGGTCACCTTGGCTATTCTTTCCATTGGTAATGATGGGGTGCTTATTGAGTAAATTGCCAAGATCTGGAAATGTCGTGAGGTCACTAAATCAGACGGGGGGAGGACCACGAGCAGAAAGACATTCAGACAGGTTTTAATAAACTCTGAGGACGCAATATTCATCGCAAACATCCATCACAGTTAACAGACCAAGCTCCTGAGTCAATACTGACCTTCAGTACTTGCCATTATTGTGCCCCTGCACAGTTTTCCTGTACAAGAATTATTACTGACATTATAGCTATACCTGTTTTTTGGATTTACCTTGAAATACAGTGATCAGGAAGTCTGGCTAAATGGTTGGCTTGTTTCTAACTTATCAGATTTTCCAACTGCTGTGTTTTGTCCAAGCTGACTTTGTTGCAGCACGATTGTTGTGTTCCAAGATGTAAGCAATTAATTTGTGAGCACAATGTTATCGTGACTGAATGGAGGATTAATGGCCAAAACTGTGAACATAAGAACCAGATTGTAATAAACCAGAATTATCCTTTAATCCCTATGCTGCTTGCTGTGGATAGGTTTCCTCTTCAGAGGACAGCAACTGTTTCCAGGTTGACTTTGTATGACATGCGCTCCAGTGGTAACAAGTTTTAACTGTGGAGGAAGCAGCCTCAGTAGTATGTCCATACACACTTCTTAGACAACTGCAGCTTAATTCACTTCTAAGTCCTGATGATCAGTGTGTTCTGAAGCCTCATATTTTATGATGAAAACATTCAATTTCCTCTTTGGTAATGTCCTATTTAGACAACAACTTCATGAACGGGAAAAAGGACATATCTCATTGGCATAATTTTTCATATTTGGGTGAGGGGAGGGTCAATTTTGACTCCTTAGTGCAGTGGAAATAAAGCATTCTCCTTCATTCTCATAATGTTTATGTTTATTGAAAAGGAGCTTGGTGAAGGCTTTCCTGTGCAAATCCACATTTGATTGATACATTGACTTTCTTTCCTGCTGCTGTCTAGGTGTGGCAATGTGGAGGGAGTATGGAAGTCCTCCCCTGTGCCAGAGTGGCTCACATCGAGCGTACCAAGAAGCCCTACAACAATGACATTGATTACTACGCTAAGCGCAATGCCCTGCGGGCTGCTGAGGTGTGGATGGATGAATACAAATCCCATGTCTACATGGCCTGGAACATTCCCATGAACGTAAGTTTTTCTCTGTCTTAGATCACTCCTTCCCTCAGTCCCTGAGCTCCCTTCGCCCCCTCTCTTCCCTTCTCACTTGCTCATTCAGACACGCAGCTCGGTCCTCCGGAGACACTCGTCAATAGAAATTCAAAATTCAGATTTCATCCCACTTGACCTTCACACTGGCAGCGCAAAGGCAGGGTGAGGAAGCAGTGGATTCTCACTCCAAACAGACAAGGGGTGGACCAAGTGAAAGAGAGGAGCCTCCTGACTGTCCAATCAGTCTATTTCCAAACACATCACTTTAGCTTAATTGCTTTCAAGGGTCTTTTGAGATAGGCAGCAAAAGAATAAACAGCTACTTTCATTAATAAAAAGTTTGATATTGAATCCTAATTGCCTCGTCAGCCACGCAGAATGACATGATTGTCAGCGAAGGATGTCAGTGATGGCCTCTGAATGCTCTCCAAAACAACACTGCTGTTCATAACAAAATAATAAACGGTTGTGCAGCCGTCACACACAGGTCTAATATGCGGCTGGTGCCTGCATGCTGTTTAGAAATTTGGCACAAACATCATTACATGAGTACTCATTAAGTTCAGGTAGGAAGTGCCAACTGCGGAAATGTTGTAACCCATGTGTGTTTATGTGTGCAGCATAGAGGGCATGTTGGGGAGGAGGGAGGGGGGCAACTTTGACAAACTAGCCAATCAGGCCACATCCCCTCTCCAGTGCAATTACAAACACAGTGGTATGGCACGTTATTACCCCAGCTGTCCTGTGGCGCGGAGTTATTTTGTGTACAGTACAAGGACCTAACGTTACGATTATTCCATCTACCTCCCTCCTTCCCTTCAAACCTGCCCATACACATAATCACAGATTCTTGTTATTGTCTGGGGTACCCACTGAGAGCGCAATTACTTTGGTGGGGGAAGGCTTCATGATTCACCACAGCAGCCAGCCCCAAGTCCAAATACTGAACAACATCTCAGTGAAATTGAATGCATTTGTTATTGTTGCTTTATGGTACAAGAAAAGTGGACATCCAACGAGAATTCCTTATTAACAGATGTTGAAAGCAAATTCAGCAGCTGGCTGTAAAACTGAGGAGGATTTGCCTGGAAGCACTGTCTGGTAATAAGACAACTGTGTGTGCGTGTGTGCGTGTGTGTGTGTGTGTGTGTGTGTGTGTGTGTGTGTGTGTGTGTGTGTGTGTGCGCGTGTGTTTGTGTGTGTGTGTGTGTGTGCCTTTGCACCAATTTCAATGTAAGGCAGTTGTTCTTTCATATGTATGCAGAGTATATTTTCTATGGCTATACAGGGTGAGTGATTATTTGCATATTCATGTACATTTAAACCATGTGCTGCACTTACTGATATGGACTTTGTGTGTGTGTGTGAGTGTGCGTGCATATGCATACATGCATCAGGGTCAAGCCTGTGCAACGCAGTGCAGCCATTGGGTATTTCCCTAATCAATCTGGGAAGCCACCTCCATAATGCAGGCAGGGCCATGAGGGCTCATAATTAAGCAGCTGATTAGAATTTGCTCAGCACAGATCATGTCTAATGAAAGAACAATGAAGGTCCCACATGACAGGTGCATCTATCCATCTCTTAACTAAATGCTTGTTGAGTCCTCTCAGCACCTCAACACTCTTGGGTCTTCCATTTCTCCAACAGCTAGTACTCTCACTTGGTTCTTAAGTAAAGTGCCTCCTGGCTAAGAGGGTTTTTTCATCTTTGCTTTGCACTATTTGTTGACAGAACCCTGGAGTAGATTTCGGGGATGTCTCAGAGCGCTTGGCCTTAAGGAAGAGGCTGCAATGTCGGAGTTTTCGCTGGTACCTTGAACACGTCTATCCAGAGATGCGGATCTACAACAACACCATCACATACGGCGAGGTGAGAAAGATACTTGCTAACAGGATTATTGGAAATCGTCAGCATGTTAATTTTTCTATATCATCCTCTGTAATTCTATTACAACGCTGTGGTTTAGAGAGGATGCAAACACTGAGACAGCTAATTTGATTCCACAGATGATAAATACAGAAAATGAGTAAGAACTTATTAATTTGTGAGCTGTGCATTATCGGGGTCTTTTTTGAGGAACATTTCACTGCAACACAGATGTCAGCAGCTGCATGAGATCTGCTTTAGTTTGTACAAATTAAATGCAAACTGAAACATGCAGATACGATCAAGCATCACATCACAGTGACAGGCTCACACCCTCCACATCAAAATATACCAAAAAACAAATTATAACAAATTCACTGTAGACATGAAGGTAAAGGTGTCTTGTTGCTATAGCAATGCAGCATCACCACACAGGATTAGATGCAATTTCCTCGGAATGAGTTTTAATTAAACACTTATTAGTTTTCCATTCCAACTTGATTGTTTTGGGCTTGGCTGCTCACTGAGCACAGTGGGGAAGGAAACAGGATTATGACAGGTTGAAGAACTGAACACACTCCAGTGTCAGACACCATTTGAAGGTTTACTCAAATGCGCCATTTTTCATCATATCAATTTCAACAATGGAACACAGAGGAAAATCAATATGCTGTCCAAATGCAATATTTGAATACATCAAAATTATCCTCAAAATTCATCAGAGCTGAATGAATTTACTCCCTCCTTTGTTTCCCTTGCCGCCTGTTTTGGCTCTGGCACCCAGTTAATGGATTCCTCAGAGCGGCAGCCACTTAAGTGGCACTATTTCAGATCTGTCTACAAGCCTTGTGTCGCCACACAGCCACCGCAGCAGAAGTGAGTCTCATCTGTCACTGAGCATCAGCGCTGTGCTTGGCCATGCTGACCAGACCAGCCGAGTGGAACCTTCCCTGACAACAGCACATGATAGATATGTCACAACCTGGAAATGAAGCTGCATTCAAATCACACAGAACTGAAGCTCACGCTCAATGCACACCACCATCTGGAGGCCTGGAGGGAGAGACAGAACTGGGGCTGGTCACTGCATGATGATATCCTATCATGGCCAGTTCATCACTTTGAGATGCTGTGAGATTCTGCTGTGTGAGCAAGTCACAATAGGTCTGGTAGACAGGAGGCGATGCAACATGCACGCAGGAATTTATTTGCTTTCAGACCGCAGCATCCAGTTGGCAGGAAGTACTTTTTGAACAGGAATAATCTTTTTCTCCAATACTCCTTTAATCTGTGCTATGGTTAGACTGATATAAGCTTCTGTACTGTATTTTTGTCAAATATTTTAAATGTACACGATTTGTGGTTAACCCATGTCATGCTTATGAAATAGCTTGTTGTGGTTTGCTGCTCCTTAACAAAGAATGAAGCAGATTTTTCCCAAGCTGACACCCCTGAAGCTAATGAGAGAAATGAGAACAATTATTGTCCATTTTATAATTAATGTAACATTGCAACATTTTGGGAAATATGCTTACTCGCTCTCTTGCCATCAGTTAGATGAGAAAATCAATACCACTCTACCGACCAGCACCTCTAATTAACATGTTATATCTTGTTTGTTTCACGTGTGCCTAAGTGAAAAACAAGTTACAGCTTTTCAGGCAGTACTGTGTGGGTCTATGTCTTGGCAGGGCATGGACTTCACAGCGAAATTAAATAAAATGTGTTAATTAGTGATCTTATTTAGCTATATTGAGCCACTTAATTAGGTAGACTTCAGCTTCAAACAGTATTTAATGAACAGATAGGAAAATGGTCCACATCTTCTCTTCCACTGCACTCCAAAGCTGCCCCAGTCTGTCCCCCACAACAAACCAGATGAGGAAAGAACTCAAGAGGATCAAGGTGAGAAAAGCTCAAGACTCAAGGCTTCTCAAGTCCTGTGCAGACTGTTTGAACAAAACAGTTGAGCACACCTTTAACTCGAGTGTGAAGCTGAGGAGAGCGCTACAATTGTGGAAAACAATATGTGTGATACCAGTGCCAGAAACTCTGCACCCCAGGGACCTCAACAACTACAGGCCACTGACATCACATATGATGAAGACCCCAGAGAGGCTGGTCCTTGCCCATTTCCACTCCCTGGTGAGACCATCAGTTCACCAACTACAGTTCACCTATCAACCTGGCGTTAGGATGGATGATGCTGTCATCTACCTCCTACATAGATCCCTCTCTGACCTGGAAAAGGCTGGGAGCACTGTAAGAATCATGTTTTTGATTTCTCAGGCACCATACAGCCCACACCTCTTCGGAAAGTTGGAGCACACAGGGATAGGCCATCAACTCACAGCATGGATCATGGACTCCCACACCAACTGACCACACTCAAATCGGCTAAATGCCACCTGCAAAAGATCTCTGATAACTCTACAGTCATCTGTCTCATCACAGATGGGGACCACAGAGAGTACAGAGAACTGACCCAGTGATTTGTGGACTGGTGCAAGTGGTGCCACCTCCACATCAGTGCAGGGAAAACCAAAGAGGTGGTGGACTTCTGCAGGAGGAAACTCAAGATCTCCTGCACAAGTGACCATTCAGGGAAAAGACATTGAGATGGTTGGCTCTTCAAAGTAACATTGCGTTCACCTGAATAATAAAATGGACTGGACTGACATTACAAGTCCAGAAAGGCCAGAGCAAACTGTATCTGCTGAGGAGTCTCAGGTCTGTTGGAGTGCAGGGGTCACTTCTGAGGACCTTTTTTGACTCTGTGGTGGCACCAGCCATCTTTCTATGGAGTGTCTTCTGGGGCAGCGGCATCTTGACTGCTGACAGGAAGAGACTTCACTGTTTAAGAAGGCCAGCTCTAACCAGGGATGCTCCCTCCACCCAGTGGAGGTGGTGAGAGAAAGGAGGATGACGGCTAAACTCTTATCCCTGATGGAGAACATGTCCTACCCCATTCAGGACACTACTGATAGCACTGGGCAGCTCCTTCAGTGACAGGCTGCTTCACCTGCGGTGTGTGAAGGAGAGATACCACAGGTCTTTCCTTCCTTCCTACTGCTGTCAGACTTTACAGTCAACACTGCTCTCAGCAGACCACACACAGCAAAACTGATCTACAATATCAATGTATACTAAACTAGGCAATATCAGTATTTCTTATGTGCAGTAATGTGAATTCAACCATTGTCTGTTATTATGTTGTTTACTTATCTGTCACATCTTGCTTTTTTAAATAACACTTCCCACCATTACCCTATCCCGTTTGCTTTTTTCACACAGCAGATTTCCCAGTTGTGGGATTAATAAAGGATTATCTTATTTTCACCTCTTGGCTAGATGAATAAGCATATTTCCCAATGCTTGAACATACTGTAGTTTTGATGGCCATGTAGTGTACCTGCCCTCTACTGTCCTTGAAGCTTCTCTCTTGTCTCTTCCTAACTCCTACCATAATCTGTTCTTTAAACAGTCAAACATTCATTAAGTACCAGCAACTCCTCTGCTGTGTTGCAGGTGAGGAACAGCAAAGCTAGCGGCTACTGCCTGGACCAGGGCTCTGAGGACGATGACAAAGCCATCCTGTACCCCTGCCATGGCATGTCCTCCCAGGTCAGACAAGACCCATGAACTGCTTGTGTGTACATGTTCATGAAGCAGCATGTTCATCAGACATGCAGTCAATAATGCAATTAAACTGTCAGTCACTCAGTGTTTTTGTGTTGACTTTTCACATGTATGGATTACCTTGTGGAAAAAATAGATATTCATTCCTGAATGTACAGATAAACATATTCTGCATTTTCATACTTGAGGACTCTCCTCAGGATGATGTGGTGTAATAATTCTCCTCTTTAAGCCCCTAGAAGTTAAATCACATTTTATTCAATAAGTGGTGGTAGCAGCAGCACTACAGAGAGAAATATGTGCGCCTGATTGCTTCTCATTAACAGAACTATCGACTGGCACACACACACTTGAAGCTTTTATGTGAACAGCTAAAATGGTGTGTCAAGATACACTGAGGGCAGATTATATTACAACCTAAATCAGCAGTGAAGTAGTTTGAATAAATTGTAAATTCAGTGAATTGTAAATCTACATTTGGGAGTTTCATAAATTGAAGTAAACCCGTTTCAAACCTGATTCAATCAGGACACATATTCTACTTGAAAAAGTACTCGGGTTGAAAAGTAATAAACTACTACTAAGATATTTGCCAGGATACTCATGGATGGATTATTAGCAACATGTGGGTTTAGTGGGTTTCCATTCAGAGAGCAACATGACAAGGCTGCCTGTCACATTAAATTATCACTTGTCATAAATGTGAAAACGTTGGTAAACATGCTGAATTACAGCAGTGTACTATCTGCATTTAAAGTGAAATGGACAAAATAAGGAATCACAGTATGCATTTGAATATACAGAGTTCAACACAGAAATTTCCCTGAATCAGAATCAATGAGAAAGTGAGTTGTAGAGAATATTGTGTCAGTGAATAAGTAATCTGATCGAAAGTCATTTATTTCATGAACAAGCAATATCTTTGTGCCCTTTATTATTCTTTATCTATCCTTACTTCTCATGCTGCAGCATAGTGTGGGCGAACACATTTCCACAACTCGTCATGAAACGTTGCTGCTCCAAAAACACTTTGTTAGACTACAACCCACTTAAATCCTTTCACTCCACCGGCTGCTCTTTTTCTGGAACTCAACTCCTTACAATTTATGTAAAGATGTGCTTTGAAACACCAGACGAAATCCAAAGATGGGAATCTTCCAGATTATTTCAAAACTAACTCACAGATTCATTCTCATTTAACCATATAATCATCAAATCTTCATCTTCTCAAATATCTGACAAGCAGAAATCCATTTTAACACATAAGATGCAGGGGTTCCTCTCAGATGGAACTTCCTCATTCAGTTAAAATGACATCTTTCTTAAGGTTCGACGTAGCATATTTCAAAAATACCTTTTTAATAACTTAACATATATTTTGACTGTGTGAATTTATTTGTATGCTATTCATTCATAGCCACTTTTTTTTTTAATCCTCCTGTCCATTCATTTTCATTATTTTTCATTTGTTTGATTTTAACTTGTGCAAATACATAAAATGATTTAGATTTTATTTGGCTCAATAATACTGTACAAGGTCAGTATGCATGGATTTGGAAGGTGTTCATCAGTCAGACAAGACAAAAGGAACAAGGTAGTACAGACACGTAGTAGTGACAGTAGTACCATAAGAAATGACAGTTAAGTAAGGCATCACCAACAGCTCTATTTGAGCTGCTCAATAGGAAAACTGGGCCACTCCGAGGTGAGAGTGCATGTAGTTATATGACTATGCAGTCAGATGCTGATGAAAAAAATGTGTGCTCAGCATAATAATTGACTTGAACAGATACCAGGACAAATGGCACTGTGAGTGGGAGGCTGTCGTCCTGTTTTTGTGCCTATTTTCGTTTTCGTGCTGTGGAATAAGAGACAAGCCTGAAGATGGCAAATCATGCAAATTCTATTCATGCATCACTTTTTTTTAATTTTTTTTTATTACATTTCCCACCTTTCTCTTGCAGGTGGGTGACATGTTCATTATCTGTCATTTGAGGGAGCAGGAGGCCAGCAGCTCACCAGCCTCTCGTCTTTTGTTCTATAGCGAGAGCTCACTGGGGTCCAGTAATGTAAAGCTTCACTGCCTCTTTTAATCCTGATCCTCTGGGGAAACAAACAAATGGAGATGAATTTTGTGTCTTTGTATCATTAGATTACAGTGATGACTGACATTACGGTGAGCGGGCCGAATTTAATTTCGTGGGACAATGTGATTTTGCATTCCTTTTTACCATTGCTCCTTTTACTTATGAAAAAATATAATTGGCCAGAATAAATCTTTATTGTAGTACTGATGAATGAGTCTCTCTCTGCTGGCTCTCCCAGTGGAAATCTAAATCATGGATAATGTCTCACCTCTGTCCGATGCAGTGAAAGCAGGGCGGATGAGCTGCATCATTGTTCATACTCACATACACACATCTTGCAGTAGTCTGCTAAAGTAAAATATGCATCCTCACTTCCTTTTGGATGGGTATTTCAATGGTAAAACATGGAAAAACAATATTGGTAAAGAAAAAAAAATGAAAAAAGGCCATGATAGGATTACTGTGCCCCAGTAATCCTGTGTTTCCCGCATAAACAGGCAGAATATTGACCAGTCTGGGGTATGCGGAGGTGTGTGTGGTTATTTTGTAGCAGCCTGGTGTCGTTTGATAAATGCAAACACAGTAGATGGACATGTGTAATCGCAGTCCTCTTTCCTGATGACAGGATGTTAGAATGCACACTGCTTTACTAACATTCCTGCTTGAACTACATTAAATGGGGTGTTTAATTAAAGTGCTTTATTTACATTTTAAGCGTTGCTGTTTTATTGCTGCACATTTACATTAACTATTTATTTAGCTGCCATTGTGCTTCTGAGACATCTACTCTCAGTGCAACATCTTTCTTTTCACCTATAAAGGCCTTCTGGCTCAAAATCAAACTTTCTGGATTTCCTCTTACAAAGAATCCCAACTATTTGTAGTGCACTTGGGTGTGCATGGTGCTGATGGACACCTTCTGCACTGCTTATGCTGCAGGGCCTCTTAAATCGCCCCTTTAGAGGTTTGTGTAGAGGTTGGAAGCTCACTCAAATTCCCATGCTAAGCTGTGGTACCATATAGAGCAGACCTGTGCAGGGTCCAGAGCTGAGGCCCCAAATCAAGCCCTGTTTAAGATGTTTGCCATAATCTGTGGCATAAACTTACTCCTGGTGGAGCAAGGTACAGGAAAGGTACAAATGTGGAGATTACAACCCAATACAATGTACAAACACTCCATCTTATATTTACATTGTCACAGCGTAGTACCATTAATGAGCTAATTAAGAAACTTGTGATTAGCTTGACCTCCAAACAGTGGCTGCAAAACTTTTGTAATGGCAGGAAGGCAATGAAGCATCTAATGTTGCTGCAAGAGGCACAGGTTAATTGGCCCAGCAGAATCATTTCCTTGCGTTAATTATTTGTTATGGTCCCATTTTAAATGTATTAGCGTATAAAAGACTGCCAGACCGAGCTGTAAACAGGTATTAGTGGGGATTATATGAGGTTTTCTCATGCCCAGTTGTAGTTTACACCATGGATAATTCATTTTAGAGCCTTATAACCCCACAATCAAGCTGTCTGTCATAATGACCTTTAGTTTGCCACCTGGAGTATGTGTTTATGTAAATACTAAGATTTCTTAGTCTAAAGAATTGTCCTCATATATCAGCGTCCTTATGACCAGCCCAACCAGCTCCAGTGAACCTTGAGTTACACTCAAAGTGGTGCTTCATTCTTTTCCTGTTTGTTCCAAGTGGCTCTTTAGGGCAGAACATTGGATTAAAAACCACCTGCCTTCTCTCTTCTCACAAGGAGCAGCACCCACACAGACCACTTACTGCAGCTCCACTTTCTCCATCCATGTTCCAACAGTCCTCCACCCGGTTTACAGAGATGTTTACAGGGCTTATCTGTGTATGTCCACAGTAACGGGTCTTTATGCTGTTGCATTTGAAGTTTCATCAGATTCATTGACATGTTTGTAGAGATGGTAGTCACAAGAACCTGCTTTTGCAATGGGCTCAGAAACTTACTGATGTTTCATCTCAATTTTTCAGTCAAGCCCTTTGAAAAATCTGTTCCTGAGAAATTCAGAAGAAAAATCACACATACAAGAAAGGTTATAGCATGTTTTTGCATCGTTAAAGCATTAGAATCCATTGTACATAGGTCTGCTTTTCAGCAATCTGGATTGAGAGGAATTCTGTTACACTGATTCTCCCAGGACTAACATAACATAGCTTCCTCGCCTGTGCTTTAACAGAAGACAGCATGTGCATGTGTTATTCAGGACAGTCATGAATGTGTGTTCCTCTCAAAGCAGGGCTGCTGTTGTACTAAAGACCTCCCTATCTTTGGCATCTCATTTTTCAGAGAGGATCACTCGCATAAATAATAAATGCTATCTCTACTGTATCCTTACGTAATAGATACTTATCGTCACAGAGCCTTTCATGTGCAGGATTAAACAGTGAGGGATCAAGTTTTGGTTTGGGGAAATATTGCAGCATTAACAAGCTGCAGACTGTGGTTTCTGTGCGATGCAGTTCACTGTAATATTCTATAATCTTGCATTTTTGAATGTAGGAAGTAGTTAAGTTTTCCATATTTGAGTAAAAAAATTGAGTTAAGACCTAAATCTGGCTTTTTGACATAATATGTAATAATATATATACTTTTACCATATAGAAATATTGTGCCATAGAAATTTTGAATTTCTGTGAATAAGATGGTGGCAGCTGGTGAGAAGGCTAAAACTAAATGTTATTTGCTGTAATTCATTTTGATATTCCACGCACAATTAAATGAGGCAGTAGCTAAATAAAATCGCAATGGAGAGAAAAAAAAAAGCTCAACCTGATAAAGACAACTGGTTGAGCAGATCTCAGTAGCTGCCCGCTGCAATTAAGCAGCATATCACACATTTAAATGACACATTTCAATGTATTGTTTCATGAGCACATTTTGCTGATAGATAATGCATTTTCCCCTTACAAGGATTATCTGAAGGCTGCATTTCTATGTAGTATTCAGGTTCTATGGGAATTATTACTTGTGTAAAATAATTATCTTAAAGGCATGTAAAATGAAAGCATTCCAACCTTTCTATATGTCACGCAGTCTGCAACAGGCTTGAAAACCTTAAACCATTTTTCCCGTCTTGCTCGGACTGAGCAGTTGAACAGCATCACTGCAAACCACAGTCAATTTTCTCATCGAGGCACATGAGCACAGACAGCTTGTGCTTTCCATTGATGTTAAGTGTTTGTTTGTTGAAGCTATGATTGCTGCTGCAGCATGTGAGTCCAGAAGTCTAACACATTGGTTATCTCTTTGTCGCAGCTCGCTCGGTACTCTACAGAGGGGCTTCTCCAGCTTGGACCCCTTGGGTCAACCACCTTCCTGCCTGACACAAAATGCCTCGTTGATGATGGCAGAGGACGGACACCCAGACTGAAAAAATGTGACGCCGTTTCAAGGATCTCCCAAAGGCTTTGGGACTTTACACAGGTAAAAGGAAAACACGTGATCTGATCCCTTGATCACTGGGTCAACACACCAAATGTAATAAAATAAGACAGTGAACCACATTTTTCTGGATGCTTGATCACTGTCATTTCAGCCACAACAACAGATATTAGAATATTGGATTTATTGTATGATTGAGCTTTTTGTGTTGCAGCCTTCTGTTTTTCCTGAAGGCCATTGTGTAAATTTGGTCACATTTGCATTGTTTTTGTTGCAGAATGGTCCAATCATCAGCAGAGACACTGGTCGATGCTTGGAGGTTGAAATGTCAAAAGATGCCAACTTTGGCCTTCGCCTGGTGGTCCAGAGATGCTCTGGTCAGAAGTGGATGATACGAAACTGGATCAAGCATCCCAGGCACTGAAGCCAGAGAACAGCCTCTGAGACCGTTTGGGCAGTGTTTCAAGTCGCGGTTGGATGTCAAATGTTGGACAGTTCAGAGAGGAGCGGGCACTGGTGGTGTTAGTGTGTGGTATTTCACACTACAGACTGCACTCAGCTTCCCTAAGGCCATGGAGCTTTCCAACGCTGAGTCTTAAAGAAGGATATGATCACGTTTTCGACTGAGCTGCGTGTTCCCAGAGACATTACGGCAAGCTGCGCTGTTTGCAATGGCCCACATTTCTGACATTCAGCTCCATGTATAGAACAGAGAAACAAGAGACCTGAGTGCAGCCCCTGAAGGTGGCTCGAGATCCGAGTAATTCTTTTCTTTCTACTGTAAACTAAACTATCAGATCTTTGGAGATGAGAGTTGTGTGTGTGTGTGTGTGTGTGTGAGAGTGAGTGCATTTCAGCAAATCAGAAGATATGATTGCTGTCAATTGCCACATCAAAATGATTGTGTTGGGCTGTGATTTGGAAAGCTGTTTTGGACGTATTGTGCTGCCCTGGCAATACATGTAATAGGCTTCAAAGGGGCTGCCCATCATATGATCGGGAGGCATTTCACCTGCACTCACACAAACCACTACAGTTCTTTGTTTCTTTGGACTGTATTGCTCTCAGTGGACAGGAGCAATCATGTGCCTTTTTTTCCTCATTTTTCTGCTTAATCTGACCAGGGAATGTCAGTCCCAAAAGCATGTACAAAATTATTTGAAAATGATTAATATATAAAACAATGTATAAAACAGTCTAATGATAGTAATATATTGTAAAAAGTGAAAATTGATATCTGTCCTCTGATAACAATTAGGATAATAAAATCATTTTTATGATGAACCGCCTCTCCGTCTTTCTCTTCCCAAGCATTTTTGTCACTGATGTCAATTCAAAGAATTCAGTTTAAACTTTTGGTGTGTGTACTTGGCTGTCGGTTACATAAAAACTACACATTTTCTTTTGTGCTATTGTAAAGCCAGTTGCTAACAGCACCAGAACAATTGCCTGTCTTTTGTTTTGTCTGCACTTGCAACCACCTCAAGCCTCTATCAGGTTTCTGGCCCTGTGTACTGTGATTGTTCCAAGCCGCCCACTGTATAGTTGGTCTGCAGAAAGTACTGAAAGCTTTCCAATTATTTTACCCAGAAAGAAACTTCTTTACTTGCTCAGTTTTTCTCATGTTTACCCAAAAATGTGTCAGATGTAGACTTGAAAGGGTCTTTTGACGTGCTTTTAACTTAAATATGAAAACATGTTCATAAGACGTCCACAGTCTCTTTTTAGCTTTATAACACATTACTTTTATTGACATGCACTGTAATAAATTTACAATACCAACACTGATTCTGTACAAATTATGTACTGGTGTCTCTCCCCTGAACAATGATAGTCCAATCATTGCAGCCATCACAATGCATGTCAAGCCTGTCAAGCCCTGAATTTACTTGCACTGGTTGTTATATTTTGATTCCAAAAGCCTCAGCCTTATCCTCAGCATCATGTATGTAGCCATCAAGCACATTTCTACCCGTATTCATTGATATTTATATAGAATTTTTTTCTTTTATTTAGATGTGAAAGCGTGACTTCTTTTCCCTTTAACACAGACATAATATGCAGCAGGATGTAAGCTAAAAGTGCTGTCTACCTTGAAAGCACTGAATACAGAATTGCCTCTTGTTGCATTCACAAGAGGCTTCCTTGTGTGTCCAATCTATTTTTGCACTATCCTCAAGCCCAGATATACAGAGCATTTTAGGACGCAATGGAAAGTGAAAAGTCCTTTTTACTGGGGTTAGCCATGCTATCCAACCAGCATGTTCCACAGGCTCATTTTAATTTGGTTTCCAGCTGGTTTACCCTGAGAGATTGCCTGCACTTGCCACCATGTCATGCTTCTTTGCCTCTAATCATTTCACATAAGCAATGCATCATCTCTGTGTCCTCTAAACGAAGGCTGCTTCAGCCCTCCCAAGGTAATATCTTATTCTGGTCTGCAACAAGGTTTACAAACACACCACCAATGCAATGTCTCACAGCCCCTATGTCAGAAAAAAGCCTGAACTGGGAAATTATTATTCTAGCAATATGGGTTTCCCCGGACTTAACACCTGCAGAATAATATTACCCCACCTGATGGAATGAATGGATTCAGTGGGTTACTGCAAGGTGCCACAGAGGCCCGCCTGCTGAGTCAATTTACAGTGGGCTCCAAGAAGAGTGGTGCAGATGGCTGACAGCAGAGACTGAGATCTACAGGACGATATGTGGCTTAGCTGTATGTGCATGAAGTGGTTTTGTGTGCATTTATGTGTAAGGAAAAGATGTCCTTCATACTTATTTGGTTCAAATTATTGTTGGGGTCAGGGTAGGAGTACTGCACCCTAAAATCAGCTCTTTAACTATCAAACGCTTGTGGCAGACTTTACAGAGGCCGGACGCTGTGATCATCTTGGATACACAACAGTCATTGTGAGTCTTTGAATCCAAAGCATGAGGAACAGTTTCATTCTCAAAGAAAACATTATGAGTGGATTATCATTTAAAGTTAGGGTTATGGATTAAAGTTAAGGATTAAGGTTAGTGTGTGTAACTGAGTGAAGTCTTGTCACATGTATAATGTATAGTGTTATAATTGGGTGTGCAGTGTGTGTATGCACTCATTGCAGCAGGTGAAAGGGAAGGTTAGTCTGCATTAAAGGTTTCATTTTCCCTCAGATTGGATGACAAAATGACAGTGACTGATGGGCTGGTGGAGTGTGGGAGGGTGGGGGAGAGATGTGTGTGACAGGGAGCTGGAGGCGGGAAGCAGTGTTGGGGGCTGGATGGACAAGGACACCACATCCATCTCATGAGCATGGGACCCTCGTTCTTTCTCATTGTGATACTGACAATACTCTTTTTACGCCTGGACTGCAGCCAAGAGGGAGAGGTGACTTCATTATTCAGACAGCTGCAGGCTGGGGGTGGGGGTAGGGTGGGGGGTACAGGGGGTTGGTGGGTCTGCTTTCAATGGTGGTTGATAGAAGTGTTGCAAAAGGCAGCATTTCCATTGTGAGGCCAAACTGATGCTAATTTCCTGGACTGCCAGAAATGGATACTGTTTGCACATATATTCATGACCATGAGAGAGCCAGGAGAGCCATCGGTGTATTATTTATCTGCAGAGAAACTGACAGCAATTACTGCTGTGTTTGGAAAGCATAGATCTGGACACATCCCCAGTTCAACAAATGGAATAGTGCAAAAGTTTTAATGAGCAAAGTTTGAGGAGCAAACACACAAACCTTTATAATTGGAGATGATATAACATATAAACAGAGATTCATAGAAAATTGTACATGAATGTGCAATGTAGATGTTGTCTTTGGGAGTACAGGTATAGCTATATTCTTAAAAACAGAGAAAATCCCCCTTCCCTCCTGTTTCTTTACAGTAACAGAATCAAGCTGACCTTTTGGCTCTGTCTTCTCAAATCCATCAGTCAGGATTATTAAAAAAAAAAGCCTATTTTCCTGTGATTTGGATAAGAGCCAGACTTTATGGGAACTGTTGAGTGGATCATTCCTGCACACATTAACGTCATAGTTTACGAGCCCTTGTTGAGATAAAATGATCATTTCTCCATACAGTATTTCACCTCTTTAATACTCCCTGTCTGGGACAATCAATGGTCGCTCCTCATTCTGGACTGGCATAACAAGAGACATTTCTCCTTGTCATATTTTTGCCCGTTTAATAGCATCCCATTTACACAGACACAAAATGGCAATATAAAATGATACTCAAATAAGCTCAATATATGTGTGTCCCAACCACCCAGCGGGGCTTTGCCTAAGCAGGGTATCACCTTTAAAGAGAGTGCTGTTTGGTGTTGAGGGTCATGGAATACAGTGGTCTCATGTTTGATCCACATCACTACTTAAGTGTTCTTGAGTATGATACTGAGATATGTGTAAGAACATCATATTATTAGCAACTTTTGATAAATATACTCGTAATACTTGTTGCACAGCACCTCTCATTAGGGGGCAGGAGAAACCCTTAAAACGTTATGTTTTCATTTGTGTATCCTATGACCAACTCCATGACTTCCACAAACAGGAAAAAAGTAAAAAATAAGTTGAATTTTATGACAAAACTAGTACATGTATCTAAAATCCAAATTAAAACACCATAGGAGGTGAGACAATAAACAAGTGGATGGTGGTAAACAGAATTCACTCTCCTCAAAGTTGGAAGGTCAGGTCTGCGTGTGCACACCGCCCACCAAGCACCTGTGGGAGACAGCAGGCCCTACACCAAAAAACATGCACTACACACTTAATATCAACAATATCCATGAGAAAATATCATGCAGTGTCGGAGTTAAGAATACACCACTGTAGAGTGTCACACAGTGCAGGCCCACCGTGGAGAGGAAGCAGTGTGTCGACATGGACCCAGCCTTGCACTAAGTCAAGCTGTTGATGTGAAGAGGAGAAGGAAGCCACCTGCATTATCATCCAAAACATCCGAAAACATGACAGACAGTAGCTGCCGAGCACTTACCGCAGCCTGGTCTTGCCTACTAAAGGTACACCTCAAATCCAAATATAATGGAAGGAGGGGATTAGGAATCAAATGAACAAAAAAAAAAAAAAAAAAAAAAAAAAAAACATCCCAAAAAAAAAAAGGTTAAGGTAAAATAACAATAGAAAACAGTGAGTAGCCTGGTCCCTTTTTAGAAAACAAACAAAAAACATTAGTTGCTGGTCCTAATGCAATAATGTACTGCCCATAGAAGAAGGGATGATAAAATATGTGGCTACTTTGCAAAAATACACAAAATGCTATAAACAAAGCAAGAGATGAGAGGCACACAGACAAACAATGCATGAGTGAAGCATAGACAAAAAGGATAGCACGAGCAAAAGCCATTCAATGTCATGCAATGGAACTTAAACTACTAAGGACATTACTGCCACTTGGCTCCAGTTTCCAGCTGTGAAGGGCAGGTTGCTCACATCTGATATCTGATATCACCTTACTGAGATTAAAGTCATAAAAACAACCTTTAGGCTGCACTCTTTACAGGCGCTACCAGAACAAGCACTGCAGTAATCTGTTTGCATACCTGCATGAGAGGGAGAATCTGCCAAGACAAGGTGCACTGAGTCACTCTCTACTGACATCGGTGAACTTTTTATCACTTCCTGGTCATGTGACCATGTTATGTGACTGTGTGTGTGCACCAATCACTTAGGTTAGTTTAGCTTAGCATAAAGACTAAGAAGAAGTTGCTCACATAGCTCTCTTCAATGTTAAATAAAGAAATGCCACCAAGGCTAAAAAAGACAAAACAAACATGTTTTATCCTGTTTGTTTAAATGGTGTGCAAACAGTAATGTAAGAATATAATGGAATGATTTATGGCATGATGTAATTATTTCAGTTCATCCATCCAGCACTTCTGTGCAGCGTCTCAGCATCGCTGGGTCTGGTTGTTTTGCACCAAGAAAAACTGTCTAAAACTACAAGTATTTTTGAACTTTTGAGAGAGCCGGGCAAGCTAATTGCCTCCCAGCTCCAAGTCCGTCTTAGAGAGTGCTATCTTTTCACATCACTCTGGGAGACAGCAAATAAGTGTATATCCCAAAATTCTTCCTTTAAGAGCTCGGTCTGCATAAACATCTGTTTAAAGTATTACTGCAGCTGTTGCATGCATCTGCTCGTGGAATCGGGACCTGAGCACCTTCAGTTCAAAACAGTTGTTTCAAGCTGTAGTAATACTTGTTTAACCTGTAATATTATCATGTTGTGAAAAGCTACCAGGGTTTATGTTAATCTCACATTCCTGGCAAAGTGACAGCTCATAAGAGACAAAGACAGACAAGGCAGACAAGAGATGTAATGAGTTTTTCTAACATGTGCTTTACAGCGTCCTACACACTTGATAATACTTGCACATAATGACTTATTCCTTGTTGAACGGATTTACCTGTGGAAGAAATAATAGTAAGGGTGAAACAGCCTGAGAGCTTGGCAGCCAGGCAGGATTGTGAAAAAAAAAGTCATGCTTTGGGCACTTCAACAGCCATATCTGCTGTCAAATGGACAAAAGTTCATGAAGACTTTGAAAAGCACGCTGTTCCCATCGCTTGGATCAGTGCTACTAACTAGACTCTCGCTATTGACAGCTAACGGCAAGATCAAACATCTCACAGAGCAGTTTTTCTGTTTGTCTCTGTGCCTCTCTCTTTAGGTGCACTGTGCAATTTCCTAATCAACAATAATTGTTTTATTCTGTCAATACTGCAAAGGGCCGATGGAGATTTCAGACGGTTATGATGTACAAGCTGATGGGATGAGAGAGTGGAGAGAGCGGGTACGTGCCTGAACAGCTTGTGGATCTTATAATGAGATCTCCAGAGATGAGCAGCACAGTAGCTCCAAGACACAATTAGGCCCAGCGATGCTCTGCCTCCAAGATAGAACTGTATAGGCAGCACAGAGGTGGTATGTGTGCATGTGGGGGTATGTGTGTGTATGTGGGTGTGTGCATACTGGTATGTTTGAGATTCAAGCAATTCAATAAATAATAGACCGTTTTTAAAGGGCTGAGTATGGCATATGAAATGTACCTTTTTCCTCTGAATGGAGGTGATTTAAATGTATAGTGATTGCTCGGTGTTTGGTATTGGTTTGGTTATGTTTGACACGTCAGTAATACCGTATGGCACTATGTGTTTATATATTGATTGTACTTTCTGTAGCTAGTCAGATCACATCCTCTCTCCAGATGAAGCTCCAGGCTGGTTTGGAAACCTAATGGGAAACCGGTCTCTGGCCCATTGGTGAGGACAGCAGTGGTCCTTAATGCTCAAATAAACCCAACCAAGGAAGAAACTGCTCCAGGGTTCAAAACAACTGCTGTAAGCCAGTAAAGTCTGAAGATGCCTTCAGGCCTTGATTGGGCACATGAATAGAGAAACAAGTTTGATCTGTTTAGTGGGCTTGCATTTAATGCAATAGAGAATGAAAACCAACCTACAGGAACAGTTAGCAGACAAACTGGATGCATTTCTAGCTTGTAGAGTTAGTGTTACTATAATATGTTCCAATATGAAGTTGTTCCGGCATGTAATAGGAACAGACCATGATAAATAATCGAAGACCTTTGCAGGACGAGGATCACATTAACATTAATAGAACTTATCCTACACAGGACCTTGACATGCAAGTCTGTTGTGTTGGGAGTTTTTTTTCCTCCAGCACAAGTTCAAGCTGTAAAAAGCATCTGGACAAATAAATAATAAGTATCATTATAAATAATAATGTCTCTGGTATTGATCAGCAACCCTGATTCTCACATCAACACAAACATACTCACAGCTTCACAGATTGCAGCCCAGGCAGTAACAACTGGTTGCGAATGTTCAATAGAACAACAACTGTGTTTGTACACTGTAAACATGTAGCTTGTGTATTAGCTGTAGAGTCATAAAGTATGAATCTGCCCAGCTTCTGAAAGCAGACTTAAAATGAGTGTTGAAGAAGAAGAAACATACTTTATTTGATCACACACACAACATCATGCACAGTGCACACGCCATGCTTTTGTGAAATTCTTATTTCTCCGCATTTGACCCATCCATCGTCTGCCTTCCTCCGTGGCAGACCAGGAGCGGTGGGCTGCCAGCCGACTGCGGCGCCCGGGGACCAACTCTCCTCTGTCACCATTGGTCAGGTGGTGATCTTCTTGCATGTTTTTAATGGGGGTATATTTATGGAGGATACCCCAGGTGAACACGGGGAGAGCATGCAAACTCCACACAGAAAGGCCCCCTTTTTCCCAGAGCAGGCACTGAAGGCACTGAAGTTGGATGGTTACTTCTTAAAATCAGTTTTCTGATGGCTTGTATAATATGTATGAGCATGTGTTCACTTCAAGCTGCATTAATCTGTTGTTTTTTTTGTGTGTGTGTATGTGTAAAAGCAACTGATCAAATACTAGTTGTAATGTGAAGAGGATTGTTGGGTTTCTGGCCAGCAACTCCAGTCTCATTAGCTGTGTGTCCTACTGCAATGGGCAACTTCAGCCAAGAAAAAAAAAAAAGAAAATCTGATAAGTCCACTGTTTGCTCCCAGCCCATCAACCAACTGCAGGCGAACAACGTTAGCAGCTACATAGCTGTTAAACAGCCACTCATGAGTTGGCAGAGACACACAAAGAGCCAAAAACAGACTGCATACTCGACAGAAGCCCGTTGGGTAGACAAAAACATAGCTCTAAAATAAAGCTGTCATTTCTTTCTGCAGGACGTGGAAATGATAACAGGTCAGTGTTGTGTTTTCAACTTTTTCTGCCCTTTTGAGTGGCCAGAATAATCAATAAGCGCAGCTTTACCAAAATCAACAGTGCGATGTCATTACTGCTGGATCAGTCTGCCAACAAATATCCACTGAGTGTTCAGCAAATTCATCCAAAATCCTTTTTCAAAGTAAAACACACCTGACTTTCCAGAAATGATCTCTGTCTAATTTCTGATAAAAGCACCCAATCCAGTTATGGTGGCAAGTGCTCACATATTTTACTTATTTACATTTACTGTGAAACTCATTTGTTTAAACTGTTGTTTTGGCACTGCATTACAGCAATCCCATAATATATCATCGTCTCCATTTCAGAATTGTAGATACAGAAAGCAGTGAAAAGGAGAGTGATATAGTCCTCTTTTTATTCCATAGTTATATACAATAGAAGGTTATGAGAAGCAGCTTGCAGAACTGACTACATTTCCACACACATCACCACTACCACCCAGTATGTGGGGCCCAAAGGGCTGCTTTATGCTAATAAGCTCCATCAAGGTCAGCCAGTGTTTTTGCTGTTCCCACATCACTGTGTTCTTTCCACATCGTAGACAGTGATGACTTTAATGGTGCTATTTCCCAAAACAGCACAATGACTTGAGGGGGAATGCATTACCCACAGCAACATTTGAGGTTATTTGCCACAGCAAGGTTCCCTCAGCCCCTGAACTCTTTCTGCAGTTTCATCCCACCAGAGATCTCTCACAGTATGTTTCCTGCTCTGGTTGCTTCCATTACATACTCTGCATATTAACACAATGGCCTTGCAAAATTGGCTCAGTGCATTATGATCAGATTGTCTGTAAACATCAATGAAATACTGAGGATCCCTTGCACCCTAAAGAAGCAGCTCATGCATTAAAGCTGCATTGAGCCTGTTCTAAATCCGAAAATCATAAAGTGAGTTAAATCTTTTCCAAGCCATGGCTCCTCTCAGCTGCAAAGTGATGAAAGTTGAAATACTTTTGTGGTGAAGACAAACTCAGGACAGTTTTAAGTGGTGTACTGTGTGATACATCCTTGCCAAGTGCAGGATTTCTTCTGTGAACTACACACTGATGTGGGAGGAGAAGCACAGCGAGAGTCAGCGATGATCAAGAAATGCAGTCCAATTTCAGTGTCGAGGATTACTGGGACTGGTTTTCATGTCACTTGCCTAAAACCTTGTCAAAGGCACATGGTGTGAGGCAGGGTGGTGTTCTGTGCTATTTCTGTGGTTTTACCAACTAATGTGCATATGAACAGATCCTATTCAAAGGTTTAGTGCATGATTTGACTGTGATATAATTCCCTCAGGCAGAAAAGTGTGTCATTCTTTCTATAGTATGTACACATGTATGTATGTATATATAGTGAATGAGTGAATGTTTGTCATCCAAAAAAGAACCATGATAGAGATTATGCAGACACGTCCTCTATAGATGTCAAGGACCAGCTGGTAGATGGAGCCCCCCTCAGTCATACTGCCCCTGCTGCTCACTGTTGACTCTGTTTGGCTCTTTGCCTAATATGACTGAACTGGCTCCTTCATTGGTACCTCCTCCCAAGCTACGACTACACTGACATATTAATTCAGGTCATTTTGACATCTCAAGGACATCCACTTTCTTTTGGAGAAGGAGTTTGTGTTGAATCCACTCTGGACCTTTCTCTCCATGGTGGGATTTTCAGAGATCTGTATTTCTAGGAAGGAAAAGATTGGATTTGTCTGCATTGGGTCCAGATTTATCCTCTCAGTCCTATCCTGTTTACAGCTGCGCCTGTGGTGATTACATTTGACAAAAATTGGTCAAAAGGCCCTATGTTGTTGTACTCTACCTCAAAGAAATAAGGCAGCCAGCTGCAAAAACTCGCCACCTAGTTGTGTGAGCTGAAAGCAAACATTTGTTTAACAAGTTTAAATTTACTACTTCTATCTGCTGATTATACTTTGTTGAAATAACTTTTTATAGTGCCTTTTATAGTGACCTTAAAAAAAGATGATTAATTGACTCCCAGCACACAGCCTAATGGCTACAGTGTCTGCTGTTCTGCTAACAGCCACAAACAAACATGGATCAGTGGAACATGACATGTAATCTGTGGCTGAAATGTGATGAAGAAAATAAGATTGGTTTCAGTTAGACATTTTCATCACTTGCCTGTGACACATAAACCTCCATCTTAATAACTTTCTTCAAATTAGTGGCAGTAAGGCTTGCTGCAGAATCTTAACCCCAATGCAGCCACTGAAAGCTGAGTTTTGATATTATCCATATTCTTTCTAAAGGAAGAGACTGTGTTCAGACAGTTGACATTTTACTTCACTTTTAACTTACAATCTGTCTTTATGCCACAGAACGTGACTGGTGTTGTGACAAACTTGAACTTAATTCATGTTGCAACTGTGCATTTCTGTTACAAATATAGAGCCCATGCAGTGTGGACTCATGGGACTCCAGTGTGAGCTCTGACATAATCAGCTAACTATGCTAACCACTGTTATCAAGCAACTACCACTGCAGCATATCTAATAACACAGTGATCAGCATACGAAAGTGAAGTGTATAGTGTTTGAGAACATTCATCACCCTAAAAAAACTATTGTTTCTCTGTTTTGTGGATTTAGCTATAGCTCTATTAGGCGCTGAACATTAATAGCAATGTGGATTAGTGATGGTTGTTTGTGGAAATGCAAGCAAAAGGCAAATAATCACTGTTAGATACAGAACAGCCACACAGAATTAAAATATTTTTACATGTCAAGGCTTAGATTTATTTCTCATGAATATAATTTAGACAGAGTAAATGTAGGTTATTATATATGCATAGCCAAGGTCAGTCAGCCAACCTGAACACCACACAGTGAGCTGGATTCTCGTATTCAGTCATAATGAGCTGCTGCCCTATCTTGCAACACACAACTCCTGAAATAAAATTAGGGGTTATAAGTGAAGTACAATACAAATAATTATATGCATTGATGGCACTCTAGTTGCATTCTGAGAGAACAGAGGACAAAGCTGTAATTTGAATGTGCTTTTGTGTATTCTGAAATTGAACCAACACCGATTTTCTGTGACTATTATGCTGAGACCCACTTCAGAGCTGAAAATAGAAGAAGTAACCCCCTCTACCCATTCCATTAACCTGAAGTCCTTTCAGTCAATCAGCATGTTGGTTGTGTTCGCAGCGCAACCCAAGGATGCCATCACTTTGCTTAGGTTGATCGTCAGCAAAAACTGCTGGTGCAGGTCATGTGGAGGTGGTGCAAAGATGGAGGCAGCTAATTGAATTGTCAGCGCAGCTCTGCTGTGCCATACTGTACTCCCTCTTCACTGGCTGCCCTCCAGGCCTCTAATAACATGGATGAATAGAATCAATCTCGCCATACAGTGAGGTGGTAATGGTATGTTTATGTGTCTGGGTGTGCATTGGGCTGTGAGGAGTTAAAATCTCACTAGTGAAATGGATGCAACTGACCGGGTGATGTGTGCGATCATGTTCTAGTTTCTGAATGAAGAAACTTAAGTTTACCTTTTCTAAACTCTGTATTCTCAACTTTTTTGATTTTTCTTTAGATCCCTGATGAAGAACTCCCTGGACCCCCTCAAGTCAGACCACCAGCCCAAAGATGATGCCAGCATGCCTGTCCACAGGGTTTCCATGCATCTGGAGAGGCGTGGAAACATTGTGAAAATCGCGTTTCCTGGCTTCTCCTGTACTGTTCAACAAAAAAAAGGCCGCATCTCTCTGGGAAAGGTCTCAAAGCAGTGCTCTCTGCCTGATTTAACTCGGGGTCATACCACCTCCAGAAGCTCTCTGATGACTCTCCTGTTGTGGGATGCACTGGTGAGTACAAAGAGGAGTGCTGGAGTTTGATGTAGAACTTTGCTAGGACTGGATGTGTCTGAAAAGTGATGCTTGAGATGATGCCTTTACCATCAAGGTTTTTTCTGTACACACATACTCTATTGATCTATTCAGTTGTGTTTTTCTTTTATATTAAAAAATGGTTGTCTGTAGTCTTTCTACATCTGAATGAGAGCAAATCTGAAGTAACCTTCCTTAAGATAACTATTTTTGCAAATTAGTTCAACCAAATTATTATTACTAATATTTAAGTTATCTAATCTCCTACATCTGGCCCTCTGCCAAAGGAGTAACTTTTCATCCTAATTTAAAGCTGCATTTATCCATATTTTTGTAGTAGTAATGGAAAAAATTATAAAGTGAATGGTGTTGCTTGTAGTGAATTATCACCCAACTCTGTTCCTTTACTGTTTTGGTTCTGACTGGCAAATCAGTCGATGCAGGTTCAAGTTTGAACATTTTGACCTCGTGGAATAAAAATTTCACTCCTGTTTTCACAAGTTGAGATCTATGTCCTCAAAACTGTCTGTCTTTTCTTTATTATTATCAGGCTTCTGAAGCTGATTTAAAGTGCAGCAGAAGTGATTTTAAGTCACAGCTGATTGTCGACAAAAGCACTGAAATATTTAAACTGTCTACATCCTTGAACTCTGAAGTCCCTATTCTAACCATAAATCTTCTCCTCCTCTCACTAAAACTCTGAAATGACCCACAAGGCCCCTTTCTGTGCAGAGTGTTGAAAACAGATTGTACAAGTAGCTTTCTCTTTGGGGTTGTTTTGTTGAATAAACTGCGTGTTGTATATTTCATTGTTCTTATGATGGACTTGTTTTATATTCACAATTCTCCTATGAGCCAGTTTCTCTTATTTATGAAGGTTTAATACCTTTTGCACTTTTATTTGGTGGGTAATTTTAATGTTTTTGCTTCTGTTTGTGTTGTAAATTAACAGAACAACCCTGATTCCAAAATAGTTGGAATGATGCCAATGATACCAATGAACCTGTTTACCTGTAGAATGTTCTAAACAGGTGTTTTTGGAATGTTCTTCTTTGAAACATGCTGCTGACCATATTCAGAATATATTTTCAAAAGTCAATGAAGTTGATGAGGTCAAACATTGAATATATTGTCTTTGTCCTGTTTTCAGTTGAGCATATGTCATCAGCAGCAGTAGAATTTTTACATGTTTCTATAGAGGGGCTGTGCAGCACAGCCACCGTCTTTGCTGACATTTTTTCCTGCAACAGACACAAGGAAGAAATATCAGGTGGTAAATAATACATATTAAAAAAATAAAGTGAACGTTCCACCGGCTGAGACTCCCAGCTGAACTTGGAGGTGAAGCACGTGTCCTTATGAGCATGCAATGGGTCCAGATATTGAAAGAATAAATAAAACACACAGTCTTCTAAAGTCTACACAAGAAATTCCAACCTGTTCACTTTTAATTTCCATTATGAGGCACAAAAACACGAGGTGAAGGTGCTGAGTTCATCTACAACTGTTTATCATTCCAAACTGCAGCGGAGCGAGGAAAAAAATCCCAACGCAAATGTCAATCCTCTCCAGGATACTTGAAGCTTTGTTTAAATGCCAATCAGAGATTGGCTGACGAGAAAATGGAAATGAAAGCTTAGAAAACAATTCTCAACAGATGTGACTCAATTTAGAATATTTATTCAAATATTCATGCTTACAGATTCCCTTTTGCATTGTCTCTTCTTTTTAACTCAGAAGAGAAAAGGATTGATGAGTGGCTGGCTGATGTGTCCGTGCGTGCGTGCCTGCATGCGTGCGTGCGTACATGAGTATGTGCGTGTGTGCGTGGTGGTCAACCATTGCGTTGCTAAGGTGGTAAGTGTTATTAAAGACATAAATGGCCTTGGTAAGCCACTTTACAGTATTATCGTAGACACAGTATTGATTTGACCTGTGGGTTGCTTTCATTTGCAAATACTGGTTCTGCCCAGGCGTGATGTACTCACTTCTCCCTCTTTACTCGTCTCTGAATACAGATGAGTCTCCTTTTATCTACCCAAATAATCAGCCATGTCTGTTCAAATGTAGGCAGCTGCTGATGTCCTTGATGTAGTTCTTTAAGGGGACATTTGCACAACAAACGTACGTGACAATGCAAGTCCTAAATTCCTCGCTATTCCTCTAGAGAGAAGGACATTCAGTCTACAGTCTTTATGAAAATGAACTTTGAGAGTTTTGAGAGGGTAGACTTGTAAATTGAGGGGACATCTGTCCAAGGTTGTTCTCAGAGGAAGGGAGAGCTTTTATCTTACTCCTAGATATCCTTTGCAATCAGTCTGTGAATTGCTAGAATTGGCAACAGTTGGGTAAAAACATGTCACTTGCTCCCTCTCTGATAGACAATCACCAGTTAATCGCTGTTGCTGTGCTCTGCCACCAATGATAATCATCAATGGGATGTGTATCACCATCTAAACAGAGCTGTGGACTGAAAGATACCAATTTATCACCTGTGCCCTCTGGAGAAAAATATGCTAAGGACACACTGTACCTGCAAAATCACACAGTTCCACCATGGGCATTATGTTGGCTTTGTAAAATATTTGCAAGTATGTTGGCTGTGAAACTTCTAGAAATGCCAAAGGAGCAGCTCAGGAGGTAGAGCAGGTTGTCAGCTGATCACAGGGTTGGTGGTTTGATCCCTGCGTCCTCCTGTCAACATGTTGAATTGTTCTTGGGTCAGACGCTGATCCCTGGGCTGCTCCCCAGCCAGAGGGCGGCACAAGCCAGAGCATTCCTAATTGCTGCTCCCAAGCCAAGATAAATAGGGAGGGTTGCATCTGGCGTAAAAAGGCGATGCCAAATCAGATATCCAGATCACAAATCAAATGTCCAAATGTTGGACGGGGCCCGGTGTGCCAGTGAGATGGAAACATATGATCCATTGTGGCTGAGGAAGACTTGTAGTAATACAAAAGTTGTTTACAGGCACATTAATCTTACAAAGCAGCAGTGTAAAAACAATTCAATAGACAATTCATATTTGTAAGCTGATATACTGACAGTTTAGTGTTTATTAATGAAATCTGTCATGGATGTGCAAACATAAATGACTGTAAATATTTAATATATGTCCTTATATTTTTTCCCATTATGAACAAAGTACTTGTTTATTTGTAAAGACTTCTTCATTCTTATTACAATGGACAACTGAAGAATTGGCTGAAAGCTCTAGCAGAAATCTGTGAGCAGATCCTGAGTTTTGATGTTTGTAAGCATCTGTTGACGTATATGACAGTTTATTAATGTGTTCTATCACTCTTTAATCTTGTATTTATAATTAGAATTTATAGCTTTGTTATTCTGTGTCATCAGTCATTCATTTACTGCTTCTACAACAGTGCAGTGAATTGCTGACAAATACATTAATACACATTTTAAAATGTCAGTGTATCTGCTTACATCTGTTGACTGTTGACTCACGACTGTTGTGCCAAACACAATTCAAACCACATCATCAAGTTTGCAGATGACACAACAGTGGTGGGCCTCATCAGCCACGATGACGACTCAGCATACAGAGAGGAGGTACAACAACTCATCAACTGGTGTGACATCAATGACCTTCAACTTAATGTCAGCAAAACAAAAGAAATAACTGTGGACTTTAGGAAGAAACAGACACCACACATCCCACTCACCATCAGTGGCAGTGCAGTGGAGTCTGTAAAAAGCACTAAGTTCCTGGGAGTGCACATCACAGATGACCTGACATGGACCACCAACACCACATCCATAGTCAAGAAGGCGCAACAACGCCTCCACTTCCTTCGCTGGATGAGGAGAGCTGACCTTCCTCCCTCTGCCCTCACTCACTCACTTTTTACAGGGGTGCCATTGAGAGCATTCTAACCAGTAGTCTTTCAGTCTGGTATGGCAGCTGCTCTGCTGCAGACAGAAGGCCCTACAGAAAGTGTTGAGGACAGCGGAGAAGATCACCAGATCACCCCAACCGGCAATCCAGGACTTATACCCATCCTGCTGTTACAAGAGAGCAACCAATATCATCAAAGACCTCACCCACCCAGCACACGAACTGTTCACCCCCCTCCCATCTGGAACGCGCTACTGCAGTATGCAGTATGGACTCAAAAACAGCTTTTTCCCTCAGGCCATCAGACAACTCAACTCACTCAAGAAAATCCCATGATCATTACACAAACAGAGACCAACTGACTGTCAAAATAACTTAAAATAACTCAATGTTTGCACTATACTCTTTATATGCACAATGTCATACATGTTTACAATTGCATCCTCATGCTGCTTCTGCACTTGCACTTTCTATATTGCATCTTTTTATTATTGCACCTCAATAACGTACCTCAAAATTTGACTACACTCTGGCTCACTGAATATTTTATATAAATCACATGTCCATTGTCTGTCTGTATATGTTGTGTCCAGTGCTGTTGTCTGTTGTCTGTTTGCACTATTATGTTATATGTTGTGTGTTATTACTTGCACATTGGAGAATGGAGAAACGCAATTTCAATCCTCTAACCACCTGTTGCATTGTTTGGTTGACAAACAGTTCACGGTGACTTTGACTTTGACTTACTGCTGATGGCACCAAGACAAGAAAAATCTTTTCACATTATAGCAGATATCTTTCATGGTATTATGACAAAATCTCTCAATCTTCTTCTTCAAACACCATATTGAAGTTTATTTTGACAAGATATGTTGGTTTTGTGAAATGATAAAGTGATACCAAGAAAACAGAACAATTTGGTTTCCAGGAACAATGGGGAAATGCGTCATAAGAACATGAAAAATGTTCGAGTCTGATCTTACAGACTCTTTTCATTTCAACATAACCTTGTTGGGCTTTGTAGCTTCCAAAGTTTTTTTTTTTTCAGACAGTATTTTGCACTTCAAGCTTTACAACAGATTTTTAGGATGAGGACAAACCAATGAACATTGCAAACATGACGGTGGCTGTGGTTGCTGGAGTGTAAATTTCCCCAAATCCAATAAAGAGCAGGATAGAGCTGCTACATTACACTAACCTCTGACAGCATCCTGGACCAGCTTCCTCTCAGTGGGAAGATACTACACACAGACTGTGCGAGTCGTGAATAAGGCTTTTTTAATGTAACCTAAAAACCTATATACCAGTGTAGTTAGATAATGATGTGCTCCTTTGCCTCGGAAGCAACGTTCTGTCACTACTGAGATGATGAGCTAAGACATTGGACAACGATTGCAGCTTACATTAGAGCAGACATCTTTTTTTAATCTGATGATGGAAAAGCTAGAAAAGAAGACAGCACTCTGCAAACACTTTTACTGTTGTGTTTAGGTAGCATTTGGGCTCAATAGCAGACACGCAGACAGGGAGGAAGGAAAAAATTGGAATTTATTGAATGGATAATGAAAGGAGACTCTAGGTATACAGGAAACTCATGGCTGGGGAATCTGGGAATAGCTGGTGAGGCACTGGGTACTGAGGTGGAGAGCAGTTCAGGGATATGCTGGAGCGCACAGAGCTCAGGTGGTGTGAGTACTTGCATTGAGGGCATGTGGCGGTGGAGGCACAGGTGAAAGTAGGTGATGATGGTTGTGGACTGGAGGCACGAGGCAGGTGGTGGCAAGAGGCTGGAGATCGATGCAGTAGAACTCACTGAGCCAAAAGGACAAAGACACAGGAGATCAGGCACTGGTGATTGACACGAGAGAAACAAAACTAAATATACACTTATACTCATCTGGCAATAAGACCTCTGCAGTCCACAGTCTTTATACTGTGCTGATTGTGATGAGTCCCAGCTGTGCTGGAGGTCCCAGCCACCTGGAGAACCACGCCCAGACTCTGCCAACAAAGGACACACAGGAAACAAAGAACCACACCTCTACACAGTACACAAGAAAACACCAGAGCTCTCCAAACCACCACATTTGCATGCTCAGTATCTGTCTTACCACAGCACCGTACATATAGCATAAGCATGTAGACATTTCCAAAGCTTGACAGGCCTGCTGTGCCTCTTTACGGTTGGAGAATTACTGTTCGGGGAGGGGTTTCAGCAAATGATCAATTATAAAAACTAAAGGCTGGATCTTTTGTGTTTTTAAACCCAAACTGTAAAACAATGATTCTTTTTGATTTTACTCCAGAAATCTCTACTCAGATCATTGAGTGTAATCCCTACTGATTCTACAGTCCATTTTTGAACTCTTCCAGACAATCACTTAGATACTGAATGTGTTGAAACAGCTTCACTGTCGGCATTTACATTCCAAGCCTTTATTTTCTTGTATATTTGCCTCACTAATGGAAATCTTGGTTTTCTTGGGCCAGCTGTGGTGAACCAGCGCTGTCCACACTGTCCAATCAGCAGTGATTTATGGTTTGTTTGTTTCATGAGACAGAAAAGAGTAGCCTTTGATACCCACAAACAATTGTGGCACCGGGTGCTCTTGTTCAAATTGATTCTCTTCTGTATCTGCTTTTGAAAATGCACTTGCTCAACCTCAAAGATCAATTGCTTTTCAGCGTTATGGTTCTCAGACAAAAATGGAAAGAAAAAAGCCTGTGGTTGGGGAAAAAACAAAACAAAAAAAAAAACAAAAAAACAATTATAGTAACCACAGAGTATCTGCGGAATCATATTTGCAGAGTATTAGTCTTTTTCTTATGTGTGAAACACTATTTAAGGCATGGGTGACTTTAAGGATAGAAACAGTACAACATGACATGGTGATTTGTAGATGGCAACACAAACCCAAAAACCATTTAAACATAATTTCTGTGTACAGCTTTAGCCCATGAACAAACACAGAATGTTCAAATAAACAACTGTAAAATGGCCACTGTGTGAATACAGTATACTGGGGAGTTGAAATTCCACTTTTACCCTCAATGGCAGACTGAAGTGATGACCTGTACGACCCATGAAAAAAGAGAAGCAAGTTATTTCAGCCAAACTTTCCCTTTAGTACATCAATCTACATTATCCAGGTCAAAAAGTTGTATACTTATTGTATTCAAGATATAATGTAAGCATAGAAAAGTCATTACAAGTACACTTTTACTTTTTGTGCTTAATTTAAAGTATGTTTGACATATGCTTTTAAAAAGTGGACTTCCAAATAGATGTCATTAAGTTCTACTTAATTGTATTAAAATGAATATACTAATTCTTATACTTATAAAAGGTGTATTTTAAGTGTATTATAAATTGTACTGAAGTGTACTTTTAAAAAGCGTACTAAATTACAAATACTTTTAATAGTAATAAAGTGTGCTTATAAAAAGTATACTTATTTTCAGGTCTTTTGCAATTCATTATTAGCAAGCTTAATTGAAGTGTACTTCAATTTCACTTCATTTTAAGTATATTTGAGTATATTTCCAACACATGTTTTCAGTTGTGTTCACTTGAAGTATATTCAAGTATTACACAAGTGGGACTCAAGGACTACTTGAGTACACTTCAGTATACTTGAAGGTGTGGTGGTTTGGAGAACTCTAGTGTTTTCTTGTGTGCTGTGTAGAGGTGTGGTTCTTTGTTTCCTGTGTTTCTTTGTTGGCAGAGTCTGGGTGTGGTTCTCCAGGTGGTTCGGACCTCCAACACAGCTGGAACTCATCACAATTAAGCACAGTATAAAGACTGTGGACTGCAGAGGACTCGCTGCCAGATTGTTTCTGCTGCTTAATGGTATAGTTGGCTGTTGATCTGTGCTACCTGCGAGTCTAAGTGTATATTTACTTTTGTTCTCTGGTGTCAATCACCAGTGCCCGATCTCCAGCGTCTCTTCCTCGAGCCTCCAGTCCTCAAATGTCACCACCTAGTTTCACCTGTGCCTCCACCACCACGTGCCCTCAATGCAAGTACTTACACCACCTGAGCTCTGTGTGCTCCAGCGTATCTCTGAACTGCTCTGCTCAGTATCTCGTGCCTCACCAGCTATTCCCAGGATTCCCCAACTAGTAGTTTCCTGCATATCTGGAGTCTCCTTTCATTATCCATTCAATAAATTCGGATTTTATGTTTGTTCCCTGTCTGCGTGTCTGCTGTTGAGTCCAAGTCCAGTTTTCAGAAAGAATAATATGACTTCAAATTTTTTTCACCTGGTTATAAGTAACTAATTTTTAGCTTTAGAATATCTCTCATTCATGCAGGAATACACAGTAACATGGAAGTGAGGCACTAGTGCATCAGCATTATTGCCTCACTCACAAAGGTGAAACATTTGTCACAAGTCTAGGATCAGTGGCGGAGTGAGACACATACTGAACAGGGCTCTTGCTGATTTAAAACATTAACACAGATCTAAATCCAGACTTCTGTGAAACCATCTACAAAACCATCACTGAGCCCAATGTGGCAGCAACATTTAGAAATAGCTTGTGTCCTGGGTGGATGCACAAAACACAATTTGAAGATGTGGAAAGACGTAACATGACCTGATTGTTTAGATAATTTACTTTTGGAAACAACCAACAGGCAATGTCTCCATACAAGTATCAAACATGGGGTTGGATTGCAGATGCCAAAGTATATAAGGTATATAAACTGATC
>JBBMOE010000004.1:15466225-15571551 GCA_037975065.1 Chaetodon trifasciatus
GATTGAAGCCATTGTCATCTCCAAGACTTCCTATGATGCTATAAGTAGTCTCACATCATACTACTTCCTGATGGTCTCAAGAGGTCTTTTTACTCTGTCTGAAAGGACGACCACTGCTGTTGTTTTCCTCAAGATGACCACAGTTTATGTTTTGTTTTAAATTTTTAAATCACCTTTGGGCAAAGAGTTGTCCAAACTATGATTTTATTTTGACAAATAATGCAAATTTAAGCCTCTCAAACATGGGGATGAGACAATCCTTTCTGCTGACAGCTCTCCTTTCTCTTCTTGGATGGTAAAATGACAGTATTTTTCAAGAAATCCTTCCAAGTAGTGAAGATTTCAGATCACTTCAAGCAGCAGAAATCTCACTCTACCTTGATCTTGGCCTACATTGTGGGAATGTGCCTACATATGCCTTCCCATCCCATTCACCAAAGACCTCTCAATGTTATTCGCCATCCTGTATCGACAGCCTTTAGATTGCTTTTCATGCTTGATTGATGAGGAGGTGAAACAAGTACACTCTATCCACTCTCTTAGCGAGCTCTATCTCTTGTGTGAGACACTCCATAATTTATTCAGGTTGCTCTAAACTTGTTCCATAAGTCCCTATGACTTAAATAGCTGCAGTGCTGTCCTTGCTGCATTCTTGAGTATATTTTCTCCCTCTAGGTGCTGTTCTGCCACTTGAAAACGGGATCACAAGTCCTATTTTCCATGTTCTAGTTTGAGGAGCAAGTAACTGAGGCAGCAGTTCTGTGGGTGCCAAGTTATGCTCTCTTGACCTGCTGGCATCCCACCAATGAAGACATCTATTACAGAAGTAGTGAATTTCATTAATGGAAGCTATGACTTTTTGTCCATGTACAGTAATCACAATGTTTCTGAAAACAATTGTATGTGGGCTGGTAATTAATTATCCCCTGTCAAGATGATATGTAAAGCGATGCTATTTTAATTTGGGGTCCTTGGGAACACTCATTAATCTTTCTGAGATGCTGCTCAGTGCCTGAGGCCATGTTGTTTTCTGTTTATTCTTCCCTGTATCACTGTATGTTGTTTTCATACTTTGTCTCCACATTTTCATGTTTTTGCTCTTTGATTTCAAGAAAACATATTTAAGACACACTACCCAAGCACTGTAGGGACATGAAATATGCTGTTCCTGTATGGTCAGTAAGTAGGACACATTCATAAACATGCTGAGATGCAAGTAAGACACAAAAACTGCTGAGTGAACACATATGTCCTAAAAATCAAAGCAAAGAGCTTTTTTTTTGTCTCTTTCTTGCTAGTAAACTGTATCACAGGCTCTCAGTCTGTTCTTCTTTCCATGATGAGATGGGTTTTGACAGTCCTGTGCCAAGTGTTTGATCCGCAGGCTCCAGGAGAAGAAGTGAGGGCCCCAGGGTTTGACAGCGACAGTGCTGCAGAACCCAAGGGACCGAGCGTCAGCAACCGCTTTCAGATGTGAGCCGAGCATTTTCTCCTTCCAACATCGGCCAAACATTCCTCAGACCTCGGCATGCCAACAAACCCAACGCATAGGGCTGTATGTGCTGTCAGGGAGGAACAGAGCATTTCACTGCGCTTCCCGTGTGGCCTGAATCACTCTAACTGTCCAAGACAAGGCCAAGGCACTCAGGCTCTGCTGTATTGTTTCTTATGCATTTGTTTCAGTGAAAAAAAATTGAAAATTGATTTCATTACTGTGCCCTGGTTGTCAGTTCTGTTTGGCAATAATCATTTGCATAAAATCACAACCCCTACGCATGAAATGTTTCATTAATGCTACACATAAGGTTATTTTTGAGGCTGTTAAAAGTGTCAGGGTAGCAAGATCATCAGGGTTAATTTAAAGGAGGGTTACTTTACTCAGCACTGATGGCCTGACATGTTGCAGTCCAGATGTTACCAAGGGCATTGAAATGTTTTGGCCATTCATTTGTTCACCCACATGTGAAAACATCTCCCATCCATATGGCACTCCTTACTTATTCATGGGAGCATTTACAGTGCAGTAGTAATGGCTTCATGACTGTGCACAACAGTCTTTGCCAACTGTAACTCTGTTTCTGCTGTATCATTTCTAAAGGGGCGAATGGCCCTACGTGACACTGATTTTCTAACTAAGGACTGCACTGTTCCACTTTTACTTTCACCCATGAACAAGGACATTCAAGCTGTTACTGAGTCTGCTTGGGCCAATTCAACACTGAGGTAAGTGTCACAGTGGGACATGTGAGATATCTACATACAGACACACTGTACTACCATTCTACCATAGATGTGACTGGCCTGGAGCCAGCAATCTGGGTAGTATAGTAATTATTATCAATCCATCATTACATACATACATATGTATGCAATTATTAAAAAAAAAAAAAAAAAATTCAACACAGAAGCTGAAACATTTACAATCACCGATGAGTGCAGTGGCACAAGCAAGCCTTGCTTCACCCAGCAGAAAATAATACTTGATGTGTGCATATGGTTTGTAAACAACAGTAGATAGATGTTCGGTATATGTCCCACAAGCCACCTGTTCCAATGTGTTGCTTATGGTTACTTTAAGCAATATAGTCATTCTTACCCAATACCGAACAGGCTTCTGACAAATACCAGACTGCTCCAACCACGATGATGATGAAAGGAGGAATCAAATGAAGAAAAAGGAAAAGGTATTGGCTAGTGTTGCAAGAAGAGCAGTTATTAAAGTGCACCGTGCAGTTTGTCTGTCCTCTACCAGCTTGGTGTCACGTGTCAAATACAGTTGGCATGAAATAAGTGCTTTCAGTGCCAAAGGATGAGAAGGGTCCACTTAGTGTTTAATTAATTCAGAGACAATGAGTTCATCAGGTTTGTTATGTAGAGCTCAAAAACTGGAAAGCACTTTGCTGGAGCAGATCTTTGAAATTCTGCAGGTGCATGTTATAGTTGAATACATATTTTATCATTTTCTGTTGATTGTTTCCTATTTATTGTGGGGCCTAAAATTGATTAAAAAAAAAAAAAATCCCCTTCTCAGTGCAGCACTCTGCTAATTCTCTGTGTTTATCCATGTTGATTGTTCAGTGACAATTGTTCCTAGATGACAAGTGTTGATTTGAGAATTGTTTGATGTGGTTGTGTGGCAGCTGTTCAAGACTAATTGAAGTGTTAAATTAACATGACTGATGTGGATAAACATGGGCACAAAACTGATTAGTAAAATCAATGGCAATGGGAAAACCTGCCTTAAAACACTTAACACTAACTTATTTAACTTATTAGTTAACGTTGCAGCACTTCTTCACTCTGACTTTTGGTCATCTACTTTTCATGTACATTTCTGTTTTGTATGAGGGAGAACATACAAAAGAGGATTTTGTCTGTTACAGTGCTGACCATTATATTAAAGGGTTGTAAAATAGTTGCAGTCTAAAGAAAGCTAAATCTAAAATAAATTGACTAAGTGATACACAGCGATAGACTGAAAGATTTCCCAATGGCTATCAAAGTTGCTGTCCAGTGCAAGGACAAGGACAAACCTGAAAATAAAGTTTACATGTACTACATGAGCCTAAATTAGGGAAAAATTCATTTTAAACGTTTTAAGTCTAGGCTATTATACTATACTGTACACTGACTGCAACACATTGCTGTTGAAAAGTACCTAATTATGATTATCATTATCCGTCATAGATGCTTTTTGTACCTAGTCAGTGTTCTGCCATGACTGTTTCTATGGTTACGGAGTCAGAAGTGGGGAACAGACCTGAGCTATTTTACAAGCATTTCTTTGGTCAAAACTGAATTATGTTTTCCACAAAAATGTATGTATCTATGTTTTTTACAACTGTTGGACATAAAGAAAACCTTTGGGGGTTAAATTATACAAATACATACTTCACAAAGGTTGGATGTAATTTGTAATCATATGTAACAGACAGAGTACTTTATAAGGCCTCTGGACAATATACAGCCCTCAAGCCTGTTTGATCTGGCCTGTGAGGCAATTTAGAAATACAAAAACGCAGCTACTTTTTCTCTGCAATAAAGAAAATAACATTAAATGGTAGGCAAAGACATCTAAGTGGCCCCTAAACGCAGCACACACAATGGTTGATATTACGTTAATGCAACATGGCAATTGTCAACAAAACATATGCAGATGTGGAGTGTTGTGTTTTCCAAGAGGAATGGACAAATTATTATTTTTGTTGTTGAAGTAGAAGACAAGCCACTCTGTCTTTGTTAGTTTGTGGAGACGCGCTCTTTATGATGAAAAAGGCTAATCTCAAGAGTCATAACAGCCATAAACATGACAACTGGATGAGCTGCAAGGACAAGTGTGCTTGAATAAAAAGTTAAAGCTCTTTGGCAGAGTGTGGATACCCAACAAGAAGCTTTGACATGACCACATTCTGGCAAAGACAGTGTTCTGCAGGTAAGATTTGTGGTTATGCGAGTTAATAGCTAAGAAGCTGAAACCTCATTCAGAAGGAGAATTTGTGAAGGAGTGCTTTGTTGTTGCTGTAGAGCTGCTAGCACCAGACAAAATTAAAGTGTTCCAAAGTGAAGCAAAGCAACAACCTGCTACTGTGAGCAGCTCTGTTCAAAACTGACTCTTGTAAAGACTCAGTTCAAGACTGACTGACCCAAAACCTAGAAAACCAGCTGCAAGTAGCATCATCATCATCATCATCATCATCATCATCATCATCATCATCATCATCATCATCATCATCATCACTACCATCTGACATCAGACACCTCACCAAAGAGAAGCAGTTCAAGTCATTGCAGAGGTTAGTGTGATACATGTGCTCAATGATTTAATTCCCCCCCGATACAATTGCTGGTTAATTTATATGAATGTGGACGTGCATGTATGAATGACGCCTCTATGTGACTTGTTATTTGTCCAGGGTGTACCTCGCCTCTCACGTGGGATGAGATCCAAGCCCCTGCAACCCTTCAGAGGATTAACAGGTACACACAACACAAAAGTCACAGACTCTGCAAAGCAGTAATCTTTGGTCCAGTTAGATCTCTTCAGCAGCACTAACAACTTTACAGACAGTGTAGGACTCAGCCTGCCATCTGCTGTTAATCACAAAGACACCAACATGTCCCTCCAGTCGGCTGAGATGAGGGAGCTTTTCTGATATTTCCTGAAAGACTTCTTCTTCCTTTAAATGATGAAAAACGATTAACATTTACTCAAGTGCAGTACTTAAGAGCAAGGGGTAGAGGTACTTGTTCTTTTCTTGAGGACTATCTTTTTATGCTATTTACTTCTTTCTACTTTCTACTGTAGGTTGGACAAAACGAGCATTTTACTTTGGGTTCTGGGTAATTGTGATGACATTTCTCATTGTTTTCAAAAGTTTAAGAAATGAATGAATTGATTAATGGGGAAAATAATCAGCAAATTAATCTGTGATGGAAATAGTCATTAGTTGCAATCCTGTACAAATAGTTCAAAATAAGCTTTACCTAAACCAACTATAAGATCAACAGTAAGATCATGCTTTTAAAATAAGTTAAGAGTACTTTGACTTTTATTAGTTGAAGTACATTGTCCTGATCATACTTCCATACTTGTATTTCAGTAACATTTTCATTGCATGACTTTTACTTGTAACAGAGAATTTTTACAGTATGTACTTTTTTCTACTTTTGTAAAGGGTCTGAATACTTCCTCCACAACTGCTATTAAAAGAATTTCAAAAACATGCTGACATTATTTTTTAGTCCAGAAAGGGATGAAAGAATAGGATTTCAGTTGGACTTAATGTCCAATATATATTCTGTGTTATTTCTGTTTTATTTCAGAATATATATTGATGAAAAGCCAGAACCTGAAGCTGTTCAGATGTAAATTTAAACATTATCATTACTTATATTGTTTTATCTATTTCATTCATTTATTTATTTTTTCATTTTAAAAAGCTACATATAGAATATACGACTCCTTCTAACTAAGGATTCCCACATCTCTCTGGATCTAGCAAGAGCTGACAATGATGTGTTGTTTCAGTTAACAATGTAAAGTTTGCTATCACACCTCACTCAACAACAAAACTGATAGAAATCTAATACTGGTGCATACTGATATCTAGAAAGCTCTTTTTTTTGGCCATTTTGAACCACTAAAGTCATGTCTTTAATGTGGTTTTGCAGTTTTATGAATAATTAATGACATAAATATATAAATATCTATTATTTCCCACATTAATTGGCATTTGCAAAATTAGTAATGTCTTGGTTGTGTCTTTGAATAAATGCAATACCTGCAATTTACCACTAATACTCCTAATTATAAGATAATCCTTTATTAATCCCACAGTGGGGAAAATTGCGTGTTACAGCAGTATAGGGGACAGTGCAGTAGTAAGAAGCATCGGCAAGGAATGATAAATAAGTAAACAATACAAAGTTGAATTCACATTAGTGCATATAGGAAATATTGATGTTGCCCAGTTACACTGATATTGTCACAGATTACACTGAATTTGTCCGTTTTGCTGTGTGTGGTCTGCTGGGAGCAGTGTTGACAGTAAAGTCTGACAGCAGCAGGAAGGAAGGAAGGACCTGCAGTATCTCTCCCTCACACACTGTGGGTGAAGCAGCCTGCATGGGGTGGGACATGTTCTTCATCAGGAATAAGAGCTTAGCCATCATCCTCCTTTCTCTCATCGCCTCCACTGGGTGGAAGGAGCATCCCACGTCAGTACACGGTCTTACTAGTCTGTTAAGTCTCTGTCAACAGTTGAGATGCCCCAGAAGACACTCCATAGAAAGATGGCTGTTGCCCCCACAGAGGCAAAAAAGGTCCTCACGGGTGCCCCCAGGGGGCAGCAGGCCCTTCTTATATACAGTAGTATAAGTATACAAATGTAGTACATTAGTATCATCAGTCCAGCCCACATCATTATTCAGGTGCAGGTACTTGCAAGATTCCCCCATCTTTTGTGTCCCTTCTCTGGATGGTCACTCGTGTAGGAGGAGAGTGTTTGCACCTGCAAAAGTCCACCAACAGCTCTTTGCTCTTCCCCGCATTGACCTGGAGGTACAACTGGCACCGTTCCACAAATCCCTGGTCAGTTCTCTGTACTCCCTGTCATCCTGATCTGTGAGGTGTCTGAGTACAAACATTTGAACACTATTGTAATTTAATTAATTCAGAATCATAAACGGAGCACTTTTTATTTGAAACTACTGTTTGATTGTAGAAAAAAAATGTATAAAGCATGCATTATAAATATTTTTTGTTTGATTATGTTCAAATTTATATTTATTGATAATCAGTAAGGACAACAGACCAAAGTAATAAGTGTTATATTCCAGCAGGGGATGCTCTGGAAATGAATTTTAACCTACTGCTTGGCCCATCAGCAAACACAGCTATTGAGTGATATAAAAGACAGCCCTTGCAGACTACTTCAAACTACTTACATGTTAGTTCTTTTTCTCTTGAACTTTATTTTTTGATAAAGGTTAGGGCCTTAAGACATACATAGACACCTTTATAATGATATGCATAATTCCAGTGTATGTACGTTACATGACATTTCCATTCTTTTAAATTAACTATGAAGATTTTTGCTTTGCACAATAACAATCAACACTGAAACCCAGAAGATGTCAAACTTTTTTTATATCTGAAAAGTTTTCATTTTCAGCATCTGTCAGTTTTCAGGTCTCTGCCAATTCCATGTCTCACATTGAATTGGCTCTTGTCTCAAATGTCTCGCTCTTCTGCTTTTTCCTCTGCCATGTACTAACTTCCTCAGTTCAGATCCTGCTACTCCCACCTGCCCTGCAGTTACTCCTGCTCCCACCATCATCTTCGCCCACCTTCACTCCTGTTTTCGCTTTCCCATCGGCCCACTCGCATATATACTGGCCCACTTCCATTCACTCCCAGCCAGTTTGTCTACTGTGCTGCTGCCTTAGCAGTCCAGCCGCTTTCTCTGCCTGCCTTAGTTTTGCCTGTTATAACCCCCCAGCCTGCCTTTCGGACTCCTGCTCTCCAGTCTGGTCCTCCATTTGATAAGGTTGCCTCATCTCCCCTCCCTGCCTAGTTTTAATCTTTGCCTGTTTTCAACCTTGAGTAAACCTTTTTGCTTTACTGACCTGGTCTCGCAGTCATGCTTTTGGGTTCAATCCTATTTTTAGTGAGTTTTTACACTGTCACTACTATGTTGCAGCTTTTCCTCTTGAGCTAAATGAGCTCATGCCAGTACAGTAAACAACACCTGGTAATGGACACTATCTTTATGATTGTTAAGTACAATTCTGCCTGACTGAGTAACCGTCCTGCCTCTAAAAAGTTGCCCTTGTTAGATATAGTTAGTATTATGCACTTATAGAAGACAGTGAAGCAATGGTGGAAAATGACTACCCAAGAAGAGGAATGCTTGTGCTTCAGATGCACAGCAGGGCTTTTTGACATGCATTATACCATCAGATATTTGCAGAAGCTACAATAATCCCACTCTACACTACCTGCCCAGCACTTAACAACAGACAGACAATTAGCGTATAGCTGGTGAACATATGGAGCAATTAACAGCTGAGGAGACGTATATTTTCCCCAGAAGTTAGTGCAGAGTGAAGAGAAAGTGGATATTAGACTCAGATTCATCAGGTGGCAATGAACATGACTCAAAATATAATGATGAAATGAATACTTATACTGTCTCTGTATCTGCTGGAGGTGAAATTAAGCAACTGCTAACAAGTTAGTTTTGTATTTACAGCTTGTTTCCGGTGCCCCCAATGACCGAAAAAAAAAAAAAGCACTTAATACAGCTTTGAATAGGGCAGAATTTCACAAGCCTTGTTTGTTTACATGAGCCTTCAGAGACACATATCAGTGAAAAGCAAAAATGTTTAGGATTTGTGGCACATGTAATAATTGTTATCCACCATTCAGCTCAAACATATTGGCCTATTTTCGTAGTCTTCATGTCCGTTGCCCTCCCCAGTATTTACATAAGTGAAATGCCTTCTATTTTTCTCCAGGATTACTCAATTAGATTTGATGATTTTTCAGGTCGGCGTGGCTCAGTTGAGGGAAAAGTTGCACATCACAACTTTCTCCCCCTGCTATCAAGGCACAGCATGCAGTTTATTTGTCTGTAGCTATTTATGAGAGATTAATAGCTTTTGTTTAATTTCAGCCCAAGAGGAGGCTGAGTTTTATGAAAAAATAACCCACGGGAGAACTATTTAGTTCATCACTCATGGAGTTTTGATGTCTTTCATGATGGTACTAATTTAATGATGCACTGGTCCATTAGTGTTTTTAGAATGACTAAATAGTTGTTCACAGTTAGCGGTTTATTGTAGCACGCAATGCAGGAGCAATTAATGGAATAGTTTGTTCATTAGGTTTGGGAAATACACTTATTCACTTTATTGACGAGACTTAGATAAGAAGATTGATACCACTCTTATATTGCGCACTGAATATGTACCGGGGGCTAAATAAACAAGACACGGACGGGCCGTCAGAACATTTCTTGGTGTTTAGTTTTCTTCCTGTCATGAGTGATGTATCTAAAGTTGATACACCTTTAGGGACTGAGAGGCTTGTGGGTTTGTGGAAATGAACAAACTGCATTAATCTTGTCTTTATCTTCACTTGAACTGAGGGCATGTAGAACATACTTTCACTTCTAAGGCGCAACACATGGTAGTTTAATCCTTAGCCTTCAAGTCCCAGGAAACAATTTCTTAAATGCCCTTGGAGGGTCACAAAAATAACTGTATGAGTTGGTCGGCACCACAGTGTGAGAGGTCCACATTCCTTCAAAAGCTCCTCATGAACCCTGTCACTAAGCAACAAGAAAACTAGAATTATCGCCTCACAGATGAATGAATCCACCAACTGGCCATGTTGTAGTTTGAAGTGAAGACTTTTGGCAACATGGAAGTTATCACTATATTAGCATGTATAATTCCAGTGAAAAATGTCCAGTGAGAAACTTGCTGTCTTCACTTAGAGACTATTTTTCCAGAGGAGTTCAGAGGACTGCTAGAGAGCTTCATCACATAGTGCAACAACAATCACCTGAAGCTCAATATCAGCAGAACCAGCAGTTTGTGGTGGACTGCAATGCTTCAAATATAAATGTTGCTGCAAAGAGGTTGCAAATTGTAAAAATGTGGAAGCTTCACACACATCTTCAACCCAGCAGCACAGATCTGTACAATCAGCACAGTTTGAAGGTGGACACCCAAGATTAGTGTCACCAATTCAGTATCTGACCAAATGTGAAATATTTTCACAATCTCTCCTTCTGTTCCTGAGTTATGGTGTTGAATAATGGCCAGAAAAGAGTTTTTGCAAAACATTATGATGTCACAGTAAAGTTGACCTTTGACCTTTTGTCATATACAATGTCATGACATCATTTTATCCTCTGAGACATTTGTGTGAACTTGTTTTGTCATAATTAGAGAATTAATTCTTGAGTTATGGCCAAAAATGTGTTTTGTGAGGTCACAGTGACCTTTGACCACCCAGTGAATGTTTGTGCCAAATATAATGAAAGTCCCCCAGGTGTTCCTGAGAAATCGCTTTCATGAGAATGGGACTGATGGATGACAACCAGAAAACATAAGGCCTCTGGTCATGGCTAATGCCAGCGCCGAGGCATTATGAGAGAGAGAGCCAGGACCTCATAAAATAGTCTTAATCCACTTCGCACTGATTTTAGACGTGATACATGATTACAAGTACTTTTCACTGTGGTGACCTTTTGAGAGCATAATCACAGTGTGTGTAAATGTGTTCCTTTAGAGCTCAGCAGCTGCCCAAAGATCATGAACGATAAAACATAAATCACTGTTAAATAGGAGTCCTCCTTCTATTCTGCACAAAAGGGCATCAACCCAACACAGAAGTTTCCTTCATAAACCACACACCGCACACTGAAAATGGGTTCAGGATGTTATAACAGAAGATATTAAGATGCTCTTCATTTTATGTTGAACCATTTAGCAAGAGGGCAACTGGACTTTTCAGCTTGACTCACTTGTTTGTTAGCAATAGCCTGTGCCACATTTGTGTGGTCCTTGCTCTTTTCGTGTACATCAAATAATGGATGACTGGAATTTTTTCAGTCTATGTAAAACACAACTGTTTTGTCTGCCAGATATGGATGCAAACAACATATCTTGCATCACATTTTGGTGCACTTATCACAGCTTCAAGCAACAGCATGTCTTGGAGCCTCTTTTCAGAGAAAAGTCTTTTCTTCTGCTCGGGTTTGGTTTCTTTGTAGTTTGTGGAATTCCAAAGTAGCTGCTCGATGTCTGTTGTTTTTCAGACATCTCTCACTATAGGTTACATCGTTGGGTCAAATGTATTGACAAAAAACACATGTAGGCAGGAAAAGTGTATTGATGACCAGTGACAGTTGCTGCCTGGTACACAAAGGTGATGATGATGTTTTGCGTTTCTGATTTTTGTCATGCATGTGTGCCTGCATGCCAGTTATGTTTACACCTGCCAATAAAATGCTATTGGTAATAGTCCTTCAGAGATAAGCTGGTGCCTCCTCAAACTGAGGAAGTTCTGCTGCTTCAGCTGCAACAGAATCTGTCTACACTAAGTGCTGTGGGTTTACTTTGAATTTAAAACAAGTTAGTGAAGCTGAAGGTCTAAACACTACTGATTTTATGCATTACTCTATTTTTAACTTCATTTTAGTACTATTACTCAATAGTTGTATTTTCCATCTTATGCTACAAAGTCTTTTATTCTATTTTCACCCTTATTCTATCTTATCTTTATTATAATTATCAAGTGGGTTTTATTCTCCATCTTATTTTACATTCATTTTCTATCCCTGTTTTTCATTCTTCAGTGAGAAAACATCCTGCACTCAACCTGTGGAAAGAAATCCGAACAGTCAGGCCTTTCTGGCTCAGACATGTTGCACGGGCAAAGGCGGCAGTGGCAGGAGGAGGAAGAGGAGGAGGAAGAGCGAGCTCATTCGGGCTGCCAGCCAGTGTCCCCCAGGCTCCATGAAACACTGATGGACTTGATAGATTGGTGAGAGCACCAGGGGGTTTGGGCTGAGCTGAGCGCTGACCGAGCTCGAGTGCTGGGAGGAAAAATAAATCTGGCTGACACCAGCTGAGTGAGATCCGGTTCACACAGAGCCTGCATCCAACAACCTTGGCTTATTGAGGAACAATCAAAAGTTAGATTGCGTTTGAGGATAAATATACCGTGTGTGGTTGCTGCCATGGTGACAAATGTCTCTGATCGGGGTACATGACTTTTGAGTTAATTTCCCGTCAAAGCATAAATCAAGAAATGTGGAGGAATATTTATTGTTCTTGGACATTGAGTACACAGAAAATGTTTTATTATTTCAGAGGTGCCTCAGGAAAGATTTGATGCATCAATGGTTCACAGAGACAGGAACATCAAACCAGAAAATGCTCCTCCACTACAAATATACATGTACAGTATAACACATACAATGTGTATGGCTATATATATAGAGAGAGAACAATCTATCACTGAGGTGCCGAAGTGTTATTTGGCAGGGGTTTTAATCAGCCAAAGTAAATGTTTTCTCTGGTTCCCCAGGGGGTGCAGTGAGGGAGGATGGCGGAGGATGGAGGGTGATTGCAGTGACAGTGATATGCCGCCTTCCAATAGCCAATCCTGGTGTGATGGAGACAATGCTAAATCTCCTGATGGAATCTCTGCAGTGCCACAGACAGGCTGCATACACGCAGTCAGCCATCTCCATCATCCGTCTTCCCAAATGAAATATAATGGAGAAAATGGCCAATGGGTGATGGAGATTGATTCAAAAGAAACATGAGTGGTAATCAATATGGTTCCCTGTGCAGCCAAGCAGCATAAGACTCCCTGCACCACCCACTGCTTACCCCAGGCTAAAGTTTGGTACCATCATGCTGCCTGTATGTAATTTATGATGAAGGTGTCACTCTCAGAATGATATTCCACGGCTGAGGGAGCCAGCTCATGAGGAAAATAAGAGCTTTTTGTCCTCACAAAGGAATAAAGAAATTGCTTGTTCAATTCTGTTTCATTCCTGTGATGATGGATTGATCCGAGGCATCCTACAGAAAGTTAGAAGTGAGTGATGCATCTGAAGTCACTTTGAATGACAAACAATATGGATGAAATGTTCGCAGGCCTCTGTTGCCAAATAACTTGGTTTCAGAGTTCCTGCAAACTTAAAGCACCTGTTTAAACAGGCAGAGTTTGACATTTTGGGAAATACTCTTATTTGCTTTCCTGCCAAGAGTTAGATGAGAAGATCAATACCAATGGCATCTCATCTGTATGCTCAATGTGAAGCCAAAGCCATCAGCCAGCTAGCTTACCTTAGCTTGAGGACTGGAAAAAGCAATCCTGAAATAGTTCGGCACAACTTGGCATTTTATTTTATTGCTCAATTTTTGTACAAATTAAACAAATTAAATATAATGTGTTTATTCGTGAGCTTAAGAACTGCTGGTCGGTAGATTTTCTTACTTTCGGACAGATTCGGACTAGCTGTTTCTCCCTATTACCCGTCTCTATGCTAAGCAAACAGCTGCTAACTCTAGCTTCATATTTACTGTACAGACATGAAAGTGGTATCGATCTTCTTTTCAAACTCTCAACAAGAGAGCAAAAATATTTCTCCAAATGTTGCACAGCTCCTTAACCACAAAGGGAGGATGCTTACATTGGATTTGAAATATAAAAACTATACTCAAACTACTCAAATAGAGCATCTGCATTTACTTGCAGCAGCCTAAATTGCTCGAATAGCATGAATGGGTTGCAGAAAGCATTCCCAGTGATTTCTTCAACTTTCCTCACTCTAAAGATAACAGAGACAAAGGATGTAGTGAGATGACCTCAATGTGTCTACAGTACAACCTCAGCAGCACAGGCTGCCTCCTTATCAAAGACGCTCTTATTTCTTGTGAATTGCGCATTGAAGGAGGCTTGTACACCAGCATGGATGTTTAAAGGTAACTAGGCAACAGAAAGCGATGATCAATAATGAATGTATGGCAGGTCATAGCTCAAGAGCGGGCCAGTGAGGGGTGAAGCATACTTTTCTATATCCACATGGGGTGCATACAGATACTCTCCTATTCACCAGAAAAGGATGTTGATATGCCTGAGCTCCCCGAGGTCAACTGCTCCTGTTTTTGTCAGTGCGCACACAACAGCCCAACCATGACAGCGGCCCAGTAGGGGCTACAATATCAGTCGATGGGAGGTGAAAGAGGGAAATCATTTGTATGTGATGTGTGGAGGAGAGGAGAGAGCCATATGCAAGGAGCGTTTCAGTCATGTCATTTTGCCAACAAGGGCTGAATAGTATACATGCTGACAGTCCTTTCTGACAGCGTCTGCCCAGCAGGCTCCACTTCATCTGCACACTGAATGCGTTCTCCTTTATTTATTCATTCATTTCCACGTGGCCAAGTGCTGTCACTTTGATGAATGGGAGCTGGAACTAGCCAATTGTTTTCACTCGACAGGACAAGTCTCACACGCTCTGAACTTAAACGTCCCCCTTGTCAGAGGAGCTCTGCCATGCCCATGCTTTCTAGAGGCCCACGTACCACTGCCATCCCTCTCACACGCAGGCAGACAGCAGCCCCCCTACACCCCTGGGGCTTTTCTTATTGAAATCTACCTGAGGAATTGGGACTGTTCACTTCAATTTTGTTTCCACAGCTCACAATGCTTCATGCCAGGTGGAGATTATGGAGACAGCTCCAGTTTTTCAGGTGAGTGGTGAGGCTGTAACCATGGCGGATGTGTGGAGGCGGTGTGGTGAAGGTTTGGCACTGCTCCTGCTGTCTTAGTTGCCCTTTTGACAACTGCAAGTGAAAAAGTTTCAGCTGGCTGAAGCTGGTTTGTGTCAGTGAAGCTCATCTGGTCAAAGTCAGAAACATTTTTCATATTAAGTGCTTTTCAGACAAAGTATTGGATGAAAATCCTAACTGTTCATGAGTATTTTATGTTTATCATAGACTCATGGTGTGTGGTGGTGTGCGCTTGTGCAATAATTTGACATTTTGAGAAGACCCTTATTGACTTACTGGCATGACTCTTTGTTTTTATATAGATTAAACAAATAAGACTTAATTAACTCGTTAATTGGTGAGCTTTAGGAGGGTTAGTAGGTGGATATTTTTACCTTTGAACAGAGCCAGGCCAGCTGCTTCCCCTTGCTCTCAGTCTTCATTCGAAGCTAAGCTTATCATCTGCTCTCTAGCTTCATATTTAGGGTACAGGCATGAAAGATCCTGAAATGATCCTGGATTTCTTGATATCTAAAACTGTTCCTTCAATGAATCAGTGTGGAAATACCAATAGCAAAAGAGCAACAGTGTACAAAATCGCAATAATTATTATGAAGTGACAGGCCTCATCAAAACAACTAAATATTCTGAAATAGCCATGTCAGCACATTATAGACATTTCAATCTAATTCTCTCCTCTCTCCCCTCCTTTGGTATAGTGTTTCATCTCTTTAAGTGATGACTATGTAAAAGACCTGGAGCCATCCAAACGAATATATCACACCTGTCAGAGGTGAAATGAGGAGCAGAGATCAGAGTTTGAAGAGTGAGTTGAAATGGAAATAAAGTTCATGAATGTCAGATTTTATTTCAGCATGAATTTAGATCATCTCCAGCTGTCAAGTCACTCCTGCCATTGCATTTAATGATGATAGTTATAAATATCACATATGTCACTATGGGAATGTGTGTAATTAATGCACAGAATGGAACCCTAGATGAAACAATTGATCTTTGACCTTCTTTATTGCACGCAATGTGGCATGACCTTTAGAGATGCAGGCTAATAATTGCCTCCGAAAACACAAACAGACAATGAACATTCAATAAAAGTGTTCAGTCAACCCGACACAAACCGTCAGCTGAGCAGATTAAATGTCAAAAAAACATGTTGCATGATTGTTACCCTTTTCATTTATGAGTGATTGTGACATTCAACTGGAGATTTATATGTTTTATTATGCTACAGTAGCATGATACATGGTGGTTTCTTCCTGTTGTCACTGTTTAACAATGTAATCCTTAGTTTCAGTGGATAATTGGGTTTCCACTGTTGACCTCACAGATGCTGACAACTGATGAGCAAATGTCATCATTATTATCAGTCTGCTGTCAAACCCTACTTTCAAAAACAAAACAACAAAAAAATGTGCTGCTTTTTTAAACAGAATGAAAAAACATGTCTTCTGCTGTAAGTATTTCAGAACATTTACATTTACCACAAAATTCCTCCTGACTGATTCACCAAACAAACCGATTTCCTCTTCAGAGCGAGAAGCCTGAAATCAGCCTAATCTATATGCATGGATTGATGTGCCATTGAGAATGCATAGCCTTCTCACCTGTCTCCAGTGATGGAGGAGAAAGAAAAAACAAATTATTTCTCCTTTTTAAGCTTTTTTTTTTTTTTTTCTGCTGTTGTCTCTGTAACCATGGTGAGGCTCGCAGAGTCGAGGAGACTGGAGAAGGCTGTCAGTCTGTAACTACAGCTGTAATCATCTTCCTCCGGCGTTGTTGGTGGGTTGACGACATGTGTGAGTTACCTTGGCAGAATGAACAAAGAGTGCGCGATGCACGAGCAAGCCTCAGCACCATGTGAAATCCCTTTGTTGAGCGGTACTGAATCTCACCCAGACGTCGCTTCTTTCATGCATCTCTCGCCTGCTCGTTCCTCTGTCTATGCCAAATAACGACGATAGGCCTATTTGTCAAATAATAGACATGAATCATTTATATTACGTCCCTGAACAGCTGGCAGCTGATAGGTGCCAAAAAGGGCAACCAGGAACTGCACACTAGTGATAGAGGAAGGGCAATGGTTGAATGTTTTTATGCCTGCTGCTACTATTGTTTCTTTATGAGTATAACTGCATAACTGATGTTTTTTGCATCAGTTTCTGATGATTTCCAATTCTTTCCAAATGCTTTATAAGTTCAAACTAATACCTGTACTAGTGGTTTACAAATGGTTTATCGATCAGTTACAAGCCAGTAATGAAAACCGTATTTGACTTTGCCGGGTTGCAAAAGATCCCTGTGGCTGGTGTTTATCCATTTCATTTGGCAATAAATCACTATCACTAATAAGCTATCAAGTCTACACTTACACATCTTAACAAGCCATTAATAAATGGATGTAGGTCCTGATTGTGCATGTGTTTTTCCACGAGCTAAGTGGTCCATTAGAAGGTCTTACTGATGAGACCAAGACTTGTAGAGGATAAACTCCAAGGAGAGGAATTTTTCACAATCTGCCAACTCAGAAGTTGTTCTTATTGTCTGTCTTCCTTACATAAGACAAAACCCAACCCGCTACAGATTGGACCAGAAATACGGTCCACTTATGTTCAAAAGTGCATATACTCTGGTGAGCAGTCCACTTCCAGTGCTTACAAAAATAAATCCATTTGGTTCCTCTGGGTAACAGGCAAATAAATAATCCACTCCAAAATCATTCATCTTGCCAAAGATAATATCTCTTCCTGGAAGATTGAAAGGATAATTAACTGCTGTGTGTGTGTATGTGTGTGTGTGTGTGTGTGTGTGTGTGTGTGTGTGTGTGTGTGTGTGTGTGTGTGTGTGACCAACATTTAGTGAAGTGTTTGATAACTCGTGCAGTTAAAAGGTAGATGTGTATTCACAGTGATTGCTAACACTCATGAAACAATGCTGAATTATAACTTCACGAGTGCATGCAATGAAACACAATGGCCTAAGCACTGCCTATCAACAGGGATTTGTATCTCTTGCTGCAAAATAATCAGCTGGTGGCCTGTTTTCTCAAAAGAGTACAGCTTTGGCTTGTAAAAGCTGTGAGCAGAGAGATTCAAGTTTTGTTTCAGCCATGGCGTGGTGACAGCCATGGGAGCTGAATGTGTTTTTGTGGTCCCACCCGCTTGAGAGTGGTTGTTTGGGCGAGGTGCAAGGCGTTGTGGGAGCCCCGGCTGCACTTTGCAGATACACAAGCCTGCGCTTTCATGCCCAGACCCATCAAAATGGCCCTGTCAGGCTGCTGTCTCCTGGGAGTCACTGCTGCAGTGCAGATGGATTAAAGCTTTTTATGAAGCATTTTCACAGCCAAAGGTGTGCGCAATAGCAGCTTGTGCGCCATTTTCCTCAACAAGGGTGGACTTAACTCCACTGGACACTTAAAGCTGGAACTGTGCTAAATGGAATTTTGCATCCAATTTGGACACCTAATTGGACTACAAAGGAGAATGAGGCTTTGAAGCTTTTTAACCAACACAACAAGTGCAAAGCAAAAAAAAAAAAAAAAAAAAAATTAAGAAGAGACAATCCCCCTTTTATAATACATTGTTCAAAATCCAGTTAATTATGCGTACAGAGACATGTGGTAAACGAGGCCATACTGTGCTACAGCTCCTGTGGACTGTGGGGTGAACGCTCCGCTGAAAACTGTTATTGTTTATTCTTGCTTCAGGTGCAACATTCAGGTTGATGCAAGAGCTGTGAGTCTCGGGCAAAATACCCAAAGGAACCAATGTATTCATTAAAACATCTCCTGTAAAAAGTTGCAAATTATGGAACAGTACATGTAGATGTTTTTCTACCTCTGTACTTCATTTTCTTCTCAGCAGTATTACTGTGTGTTTCACTGGTGGAAGCGTCAAGCGGAAACCAGGATACAAGCTGTAACAGCATTTTCAAATTTAGCTCACAATCTGTGACAATTAACAATCCCTCTGGCCCATGTGTGATAAATTGCTTGCAAGAGAAGGCCATTTGTTCCAGCCTTATCTTTGAGGCTGCTGTTAGAAGACTGAATTATCTATTATCAGACAGCACTGGAAATGAGTGGAAACCAAACACAGATTAGGGCTTCACAGTCAAGCCATTTACCAGTCTGGAGTAGGCTACATGCACATGTAGTCGTCCCCAGGACATGCTTGGTATATGGTGTCTAATCACAGTCTAGTGTCAGTGTCAAATCCAGATTCACAGTCATCAACAGCAAGATATTCTGCTTCAAAAGATAGCGTAGGGTCTCACATTTTGTTGCACGATAGGCAAAGTTTTCATAAATTCAAAAAAGCTTTTGGCCTAATTTGTATGAATACGAAAATATTTTGAAAAATAGAAATGATTTTACATTACATCTGTATGCAATATGATAAGCTGCACACACATATTTCTCTCTTTAGGTCAAACAAATGTATTCCTCCAAAACTCAACACCTAATTTCTGACATTTAGAATGACAGTTTTGCTTAAACAAAACAATCTATCCTTTTACAGTTAAATAACAAGCTACGTAAATGATCATTACAGCATTTGATATTTTCAACAAACCTCAAAAGTCCACTCATCACTTTGCTAAAAAAGTTTTACCTCAATCCCTCACGGACATTGAATCACCAGTAAATCAATAAATGGTTGGTAGCCCAACATGTGTTGACTACATTTTTCACTGTTCTAACATGTCTTTATACATTTCTTTCTTAAATTTCTTTCAGTTTATTTTTCTATGACGTACCTGCTGTAGTGAAGATGCTGTCCATGGTGCTGATATGTGTATTATCTGTGTGTAGGCTCTGCCATCCAGTGGCTGACTGTATGAAACATGCCTGCTTACTCACTAGGTGGAAGGAAAAGAGTGCCGGAACCAAGGCGTTTGTTCCTACCCGACTCATGTTGAGCAGCGCACAATGCTAACTGTGTTTTGCCATTTTCGTTTCGTTTCTATTGGGTCCCGTTTTCAGTAAGTTGGACAATTTTGTCTTTTATTTTACGAGGGATGTCATATTTATGTGTACCAGCATACAGAGTATGTGTAAAATAGTTTACTTATTCTTTAGGCTTATGTTAAAATCTCGCAGTGCTAAAGTGACGGGTTGGTGCTTGCTAGTTGCAGCTGTGTTAGCTTGAACCTGTCTGGAGATGCTAACTTGTTTAATCCGTGGTATTGAGTCATGGGTGTAATTGTTACCTTAGAATATCGACGTTGTGTTAGTACGTAAATAACATGCAAATAACACAAATAGGGGTTTTTAGCAAATATTATGAACAAAGGACATTCTGGTTAGCTTTTGAGTTGGGGAACTGTTACTGTACGCCTAACCTTCATTAATTTGATAAAGTTATGCTCTGCTGCACACATATTAAGGTTCACACGTCAGAAACATCAAGCTATACAATCTGTGGCTAATCACCCCGAGCCGCTCTTCAATTCGGCATTGGTCTTAACCAACCAGCACTAAGTTATGTTCATGAAATGTAAACTTTACTCTGCTCACTGCCATTCACGGTGTATTTTGCTGGTCCCCAGGACAATAGGTGGGGGCAAAATGTTATTTACACACAATATAACTATTGTAATGCAGAAAGACTACATGAAGTAATGTGATTTGTTAAATTTAGGATCTTAGTTAATGCCGCAGAATGAAAAGAAGCTTCCCCCAGCCGGAATTAAAAGCACACATAATCTCTGTTTCTGCCTTTGTTGTCCTGCATGTAGTGTAACTGCACACATTATTAACTGTACCACCATTTTCTTAGTAGTAGAGGAATAGTCTTAATCCTCTGTTTTTCTACATCTTTATCCAGCCAATGGACTGACATCAGCCAGCAGAGATGCTGTTTAAAGATCTCCCCAGAGAGGCCCTGATGCGACCCTTGTCCAGGAATGAAGTGGTGGGCATGTTGCTGAGGCTGACCATCTTCGGTGCAGCGACTTATTACAGCATCAAGTGGGTTGTAGAGGCTATGGACCCTACCGCCAAACAGAAAAGCCAAGCCAAGAAAAGGGTATGTAGAACATAAAAACAAGCTGCATTTTGCCCACTGTTACCCTCTTGTGTCTTCAGCTGAGGTGTGTGTCTTATCCCTCCAGGCAGAACAGCTGATGAAGAGGATCGGTGTGGAGGGGGTCAAATTAACAGAGTATGAGATGAACATTGCATCTCACCTAGTTGATCCACAAACTATGAAGGTAACAGTCGTCCGCCCATCATGTGGAAATGATCCGTTTTAACCCTTTGTTTGTTTGTTTGTTTTTATGTTATCATCACACTTTCCCTGACAGATGTTTTCACACTGCTCTACATTCTTGCAGGTGTCCTGGAGAGACATCGCAGGGTTGGATGAGGTTATAAATGAGCTGCAAGACACAGTCATCCTGCCCTTTCAGAAAAGACATCTTTTAGCTGGATCCAAACTCTTTCAGCCTCCCAAAGGTACCACAGCATGTCACCTGAATAGAACTACAATGGTCAAATTTGACACCTAATTTTTAAAGTAAATGCTAACATAGAACAAAATAAGATAAATGTCTTATGGTAGACGTACTTATGGATTGGAAACTACACGCTGATGTCTGCCATTATTTCATCTTCAGTGCTTCTTTCAATTTTAGTTTTAGGGTGTCTCCATGCACATTAGATCGACTGCGTAGGAACTGTAGCTCTTTTTACACATGTTCCCGTAATTTTAGAGAAGAGAATGTTTTATGTCACTAGGTGAAAGGAAAATCTTACATTACGAGAAATAGATAAACAACATATATCATCTGCCAGTACTGTCAGCATGCTCTTGGTTCCTTAACGGGTGATCTGACTGGTCTGTTCTGCATCTTTTTCATTTCCTGCTAATGTCAGGGATTTACTGCATTCAGTCTGGTTTTCAGTAGAACATATATATTGGTTAGATTAAGGTCTTACACTGTTACAATTCCTGGCAACTCTTTCTATCATGAATTCTAACAGTTTGAGTTGAAGTGCATCAGAAGCTCGCCATCATCAACGCAGGTTTTAAGATTCATGACTTGGACAAACTGCAGATAAGAGAAGTAATTATGAACTTCACCAGTTTGTCTCTTAGCCATATTATCCTCTTCCACATTATTGTTAGAAAGCCACCCAATGCATTGTGCCTCCATCTCAAGCTGTCTGCCACAAAGCATCTGTCAAGATTTGTGCACTTGGCAGCCGAGCAGCAGTTGATCGCTTGGAGGAATACTTTATTTTCTGTTGAGAGTTTTTACTGTTTGGCACAAAGCTTTATACAGAGCTTCAGGATGAGTCAACCTCCAAAATTAGCTGCTTTGGGAACCCAGTAGCACTCAGAGTCTCAAGTCTTTGTTTATACCATGTAACTTTTCAAAGGTATGCAGTAAATTGGGCCAAAGTCTGCATTTGTACATGTGGTAGAGAAGACCAAGTAAGGAAAAAAAGTCTCCACAGTGGCCAGTGTAGTTGATATGAGTTAAATGAAGTCTGTAAACTGGGAAATGTGTAAAAACAGCATTGTATTGTTTTATTCAAATAACCATGTTTTACAGACATACTGGATAAGTATTCAAGTAAAGAACTTGAGTGCTTTGAAGAAACTTCATATTTTGGTCTTGCAGGTGTTTTATTGTTTGGACCTCCGGGATGTGGGAAGACCATGATCGCCAAGGCAACAGCCAAAGCCTCGGGCTGCAAGTTCATCAACCTCCAGGCCTCCACGCTGACAGACATGTGGTACGGCGAATCGCAGAAGCTGACTGCTGCTGTCTTCTCATTGGCTGTCAAAATCCAGCCCTGCATCGTCTTCATCGATGAGATTGGTGAGCACATGTCACGAGCTCTTACTTTGAAAATGTTCATATATGACACTGTTTGATGTGATTTCTCTTCCTCTTTACTCTTTCCAGCAGAAACTATTTTAGAAAGCAGATATTGTTTATATTTTGCAAATTGACAATTAAAATTTGTCCAATCTGCTATTAGCAACATCTGTTTGCAACGTGCTCATGAAAGTTGAAAGAGCTTTTTTCTATGATTTCTAAACATATTTGTGGATCCCTATTTGCAGTGGACATCAGAGATAATTATATCCTTGGAAAGTGTGTGTCATATCCATGTGTTCAGATTTAGGACTCCTAGAAAGAGCAATTTTTGCAGATTGCAGTAACCAGGCGCTGCGTCTTAGTCACTGCTGCTGCTCCAACTGCCTGTTGTTTTCAGAACAACGACCCAACCCCCACCACCGCCCCCCACCCCCCAGAAAGTTTAAACAACTCTCTCTCTGGTGTACAATAACGTCACAGACTTAAATCCATTCTTTATTAAAGGGGCAATATCAGGCTAATATACAAGCAAATCACTCTTAATCCTATTTCATCCCCATGAAATTGCCCAAACCGATTTCAACCTGTCGTTCTCAGTCTGTTCTGCAGATGAATTTTGTGTAAATTCTCCTTGCTTTTGCTTGTTGTCTCCTGTGCGTTAGACTCATTTCTGAGGACCCGCTCCAGTCTGGACCACGAGGCCACAGCCATGATGAAAGCCCAGTTCATGAGCCTGTGGGACGGCCTGGATACTTCCTCAACTACCCAGGTAACACAGCCAGAACTCTTTCTTATACAGTAATGTTCCCACCAGATTAGATCATTCCTCTGCAGGGTCTTCAGGGCTGTCTTTGAAAAGCAGCTCCTGTTCTTACATGCAGGATATCACACCTGTTGTGCCACAGGTGGCAGAGTAAATGCACTTGGTAGTTTTGTCAGCATCATGTATTCACATGATTCTTATGGTTACAGGTGATGGTGATGGGAGCCACAAACAGGCCTCAGGATGTGGATCAAGCAATTCTGCGCAGGATGCCTACCACTTTTCATGTTGGCCTGCCAGTAAGACTCACATACATACACAATAAAAAACAGTCAAATAAGCCTCTTTTACGACATCATCAGCTAATCTCTGTTCAGTGATTGAAATGGTGTGTTTCTCTGAGTGCTTTCAACGACACATAAAGTAAAAGAGCACAGCTTCAGCACACTGAGCTGTGTCTCAGATTGTCTTTTGGCTCTTGGCCAAACCACAAACAGCAGCGGCTCTATCTTTAAACTAGTACAATAAACAGTCCCTTATGTCAGAAATAAATGTTGATGAGAAAGCAGTAAAAAAGAACCAAGAACCAAACACTTTGAAAACACTGAATGTATTTACACATATTGATGTATGCTGTGTTCAGGCAGTTGGTTCTGAGACAGTGTCTGATGATTAAAAAGTCTATAAACTGGTGATTAGCTGCTAATTGATGGACATGGCTTTGTTTGATTCATTGGATGTACATTAATAGGCTTTACTTTTCAAGTGAAAAACCTCTGTCATTCTGTCTTTGCAGAACACAAGACAAAGACAGGACATCCTGAGGCTGATTTTAGCAGGAGAAAATGTGAGATGTGATTTCTTTTCATTCCTGTCAGCTGTGGAGGAAATCATTCCATTCAGAGCTCTCTTTTGTTATTCTCTGAGACCATTTCACACTTGTGTTGTCACTGTCAAATCACATTAAAGTAAACACAGCCAAAGACTCGCTAACACATTGATTTTACGCGATGGTCTCATATTGCTGTCCTGCTTTTCTGCTCAGTTGAGCAACGCCATTAATCTGAAGGAGATTGCTGAGAAGACAGAGGGTTATTCTGGCAGCGACCTCCGGGAGCTTTGCCGTGACGCTGCCATGTACCGAGTGCGGGACTACGTCCGCAAGGAGCAGATGAGGCAGATCGCTCAGCAGCTGCAGGACTGCCAGGAGGAGGAAAAGTATGACTCATATTCAGACACCCACAAGATGCCATAGCCCTTGTGTTCGCCGAGCAGCTCTTTGTTTATCGACAGCACCTGCCTGAACAGTTTGAGGTCAGACCAGTGTGGGGCTGTGGCAGCCGATAGCAATATTTTTTGATGATGTAAATGGTTCTCTGTAACTTTAAATTTGTCTGCATATTCCCACAAATCAAACCTTCTCTTCAGCCTTCTTTACAAAGAAGCCTTGTCACCATGGGACATTTAGAATAATGGCGATTCCTCACATACACAGCTATCGCAGTGTTGTGTTCTTTCACAAAGTGCTCTATGTCGTTAAATGGGACGGTATCAGAGGTTGATCTGGCAGATTTCTTATATCTTATAAAAAGCTAAATATCTGATCTGTTTAACCCATGCTTCAGCTGTTGCTAAGCAACTATTGTAACCCCTCTTGGAGGAAGGCATTATTGCTAAAAGAAGAAATATGTTGAACTTTTGCTTTTCAGCTCTCTACACACTGAACTCATAGCTGAGCTCTCTGCAGTGATGATACCAGGCATCAGCATGTAGCTTCATATAAGGAAGCAGAAAATATGGCTCAAAGCTCACTGCAGACATGCAGCCTTGCCGCAGTTCTCTGTGATTAGTGCAGCACTTATGAAGATAAACAGAATAAAACTGATGACACATACAGCAAATAGGAATGTGTATCAGATATCAAATGAAGGATATTTTAGGAACAACCAGAACACCGTAGTTTTGCACCAAATCCACAGTACATGCAAATTCTCAGCTGGTTTTGAGTATGTAGTGTGTTCGTACTTGAAAAGTGGCAAAATTGGTTTTACTCAAAACCATCAGTATGCGCACTACAAAACTCTTGATTTTTGAGTGGGCTGTAGATGTTCTCCCACACTGCCAATGCAGGAAATGGAGGAGCTGCTCACAGGTGAAAAAAAAATGAAACACTGGGTGGAGATGAAACAGCTCCAGGAAGACCTCAGAAAACAAAAGATACAGGCTACATTTTTAGAAAAGCATTTTACAGTCTCTCTGTGACGTGTAATTGGTGTTCTCATGTTTAATTGAGCTTGAGTATAATTCCCTCACAAGGGAAAAAAATGATGTGCAGCCTTTGATTGTGCATACAGTTGAAGTGTATTCATCACTGTCCAAATGGACAAAGACACGAAGCAAACACGCATGTAGTCGACCTGGACCTTGTGTGCAATTGTCATTGGATAATTGCTTGAACAGAATTTGAAATCTATTGGATAATGAATCCCAGGGTGGGAGTTGCCACAGTATGTTCAAGAGTGAGATTTCCTGTTAGTGTAAAACATACACAAACTCATTATATTGAGTTTCTTATAAAATACTGAAAGACAGTATACTGCAAAGGTCATTATGAAGAACATGCTGTATACAGTTGGTATGCAGTATGGAATTGTGGTCCTCTGTGTCTCATCTGTGACGTCTTTTGTCCCAGACCTGTGGATGAGGAGAGGTTGCGGCCAGTCACCCAGCTGGACCTCCTCTTTGGCCTGGACAAGATGAAGGAATCCAAGCAGGCCACAGCCTTCAGGTTACCCAGTGTGGCGGAGGTTCCCCTGGACTAACCACCGACACAGCACCACCGGCAGGAAATATTTCTGCACAGCGTCCACGGTGTGTCTGGAGTCACCGAGCGGAGGCTCCTCCAACATGTCAGAGGTACAGTTGGACAAACCAGCAAGCAGCCATCCTGTTCTTAAAGTTTATTTATCCAGGCAGCGGTTGTTCTGAGCATGCTCATTTCCAGCTCAACCCTGCTGCATGTGTACAGTTAAAATACATTCAGAAATCTAATGTCTCCTAGAAGCCAGTGAACAGCTCTGTCGCAGAGATTTAGTCCGGGGACGTCACAGTAGTCTGGAAGAGGAGAAAACCTTTTTCATAAACTTTAGGAATCTGTCCAAAGTTACTGCTAGTAATACTACAAGCTACTCTACGACACCACTGTAAAGTCCCACATACCCACCTCTGACTTCCACCTGATCATGACCAGAGGGGAGGAAGCACGATGACTCATCATTCATGACTCATTCAGAGTCTGCAGTCCAGACCAGCGTAATCCGTAAACCAACCATCACTATCATCTTTCTTTTTTGGGCAACCACATGTTTGAATATCAAAGACTTTAAAGTGATATAATCCGAACACTTTGGCTGAAGTGATTCAGATAATCCCGGTGCCCCCAAGTCACATTACACTGTGTGTATGTGTGCATGTTTGGAAATGTGGGTTGGAGTTGAGGCCAGGACTTTAAATGCAGCTGAAGCTAGTTGAATGGTCTTAAGTGTACATATTTTTTTTTTACCCAAAACCACCATAACTGTTACTCTGTGAAATCTTTCACTAAGAGCTTTTTAGTGTCATATTTATTTTGTCATTACTGTCATTAACGAGTCTCCTTTGTTTTGCTTTGAACACTTTTGTAATGAACTTTTCATGTTACATTCTGCACATCAATCGGCGACTGACAGCAGCATCTGTCACTGCAACACACACCAGGGTTTTCAGTGTCAGTCTGCTTTCATTCTCACTTTAAGGAGAGCATGGCTTTAAAATTCACTTTCAATTAGCTGTCAGTCTCAAGTGGTTGTGGCATGTTTTTTTTTTTTCTACCTTCCGTCTGTATAAAAAGCATCATTATTTGCCACATGGCCACGGCATGTGTTCACAGATCTGTTCATGGCTCTTGTGCAGACCTGTCTCCCACGCAGTCTCAGTGAGTAAGGGCACATCTGTCATGCAGCCATGACCACGTGGTGGCACTGTAGCTTCACTGTCCTGCTACTGAGATATAGACTGCTGTCATGTTGAGCACTTATACAGCATTATGATGAGACGATGAAACAGCGAATCCTGATAACTGGATTATTTCTCCCTCGTTGGCTTATTCTTTGTTGCTCTTCATTAGAGTACCTCAGGTGACAGCGAAAGGTCAAAATGTTGCCATGTAAACAAACAACTGTGTGAACGCAGGCTCCCTTTCTTGGAGAAAGGTAACAGCTGTGTAAATGCTTTCCCTCAATGCAATATCACTCATCAGGTTAATCAGTTATCTTGCAAGAGACTAAATCTGTGGATGCAGATTAAATGCAGTTCCTGTTCATTCCTTTGTCAGCTGTGCGTATGTGTGGAAAATGATACATTAGCCATGTACTGTAAAGTGTATTTAAATGACACAAAAGAAAATATTTATCCTTTTTCAACCAGCAAAATGTTACCTCATTTATTTCTGCATGGAGTTCAACCTGTTTGTTTTTGTCCTGTTCAAGTGTATTAAATGTAATAAATCTCATCATTCCCAAAATGTGAATATTTCATTCTTTTTGGATGTTATTCCAGATCTAATAACTACTCAAATGAATTTTCTGTATTGGCATATTTACCCCACTTATTAATAACTTTCTTTTTCTTTCGTTTTTTCTGGCTCCAAAAAGATGTCTCAATCATCATAAACTGTTCGAACGTTGTGCAGATGTTGCAGTCAGATCCTGTAGCCTTTAGGCATGCATTAATAAGTCATTGTTGAGCATAATCAAACTTCTACTCTTTCCACCGTGTTGCTGTTTGCTTCAGCTCTACTGCTCGTATCTAACAAAAGCCTTGCATCTCTAATAAGTCCACCTTTCAGGACTCGCTGACAGCCAGACAATTTTTAAATTGCACTCTTAGCTTTTAATGGTTGTCTGGCCAAGTGCTCTAAGGTCATGAAATCTGAATTAGGTGCTCAACAGGACTATACAAAATCACATCCAATGATTAGAAAAACCTCACAGGATTTACAGGGTTTCATGTGACAGCAGCTATATGGTAATGATTATGGGTGGCCATCACTGTTACCTCAAAGCCAGAAGGTCCCGGGTTCGATTCCCATCTGGGGCGCTGTGGGCGCTGGGGGCGTCTTCCACCATGCCATCGGTGCCTGCTGCCCCGTATCTCGAGGAAAGGGGCCTTTCTGTGTGGAGTTTGCATGGGGTATCCTCCACAGAAAACCCCCACTAAAAACATGCAAGAAAATCACCACCTGACCAATGGTGACGAAAAGAACTGGGTCCCTGTGCGCTGCTGTCGGCTGGCAGCCCACCGCTCCTGGTCTGCCGCGGAGGAAGGACTGACCAAGTATGGGTCAACTGTGGAGAAATAATTTCACAAGCATGACGTGTGCATGTCTGCATGTAACACTGTGATGTGATGTGACAAATAAAGTATGTCTCTTCTCTTCTTCATTATGGCTCATCCAGGTTTACTGGCTGCTGTTGAAGCTCAGATTACACTGCGCATGAGCACCTAACCACTGCTGGGTCAGGTATTTTTCCAGTCTCAACCACATCCAAGTCTGACATTCAGCATCTCTTTAACTACTGGATGGATTGCTGTGAAAGTTTTCACATGCATGTGTTGTACCCAGAGGATGAATCCTACTGGTTTTGGTAGTCATTTGACTTTTTCTGTAGCGAAACCATGAAGTTGTCATTTTTTGGGTTTGTGTGAAATATCTTGATGATTATTGGATGAATTTCTATGAATCTGCGACAGATATTCAAAGTACCCAGAGGATCAACTATAACTTTGGTGATCCTCTGACATTTCATCATGTGCTACCATCAGGTTAAAATACCCAATACTTTAGTTTGTGACCAACTACCTCCAAAATGAACCTCCCATCAACCTCTGCAGAACATTACATTACATTGTGTTTACTGATAATTAACATTATTACTGTTGCATCTAAGATTCTAAGCAGCTACCAATTCAGCCTACGTGTGTGTGTGCAGTCCGTGTAATGACTGGGGGTTGTTGGGTGAAGTATTTACTCCCCTGTAACAGTTCACTTTCTTAAACATTAGGCACCACTGTTAGGTTTGTTCCTTCTCTGTTTCTGCACATGCAAATAGGCATCTGACTCACCAGTGTTTATGATGCCACAGTAGTATTTAGCACAAGGTCACTCCAAGCCTATTCATCTCATCTAAGCCCCAAAGCCGCGTTGTGGTTTGGGATTTCCCCACAGAGGCAAGTGAGCTGGTGTATTTTTAAGAAAGATGGGTGTTTGCTGTATAAGTGATGCCAATAAGTGGAGATATGTTGCTGTGTCGCATGGACAGATAATAAGGTGATATTTACAATTCAGTCTTTAATGAGGCAAAGTCTGGGGTGTTTTCCTCCAACGAAGTTCCGCAAGGATACATGTCTGATCTTTGACTCAGAGTCATTGATTAGTTATTCATAAAGCTATTGATGAGTTATTCATGAAAAGGGAATCAAAGTGAAAGTCTCCATTCCAGCTTTTTTCAATTAGAGGACAGCTCCCAGTCGATAAACATGATGGGAGAAGCTCTCCGCCGCAGCACAGCTGGCTGGAGATGTCAAAGACTTCCCATTGAGAGGAGAGCTCAGGCACAGATAGATTCACTTTTGTCTGGCCATGGTCTGTCAGTACAGCAGCTCTCAGCGCTGGTCTGATGGTCTCTGCTTTTTTTTCCCCATCTGATAAGAGTGGTGGAGAGAGTGTATAATGGCTCCACTCTGCTCTGTGACAGTCCCCTGAAAGCTTCTATGCCATTGGACATGATCGAGCGAGCCCAGAGAAATCAGCGGCAGCTGTTATCCCTGCCACATTTCGCAGCAGGATATCCAGTTGCCTGCTGATGTTCGGGGTTTTATAACTGGAGTAGACCTAACTCACAAAACCATATTGCATAAGCATATGATGGGCTGAGAAACTCCTCACTAGCAAATAGTGTTCAAGGAGTCTTAGAAAGGAGCTGTTGGGTGAGACGATTTTTTGATTTATGCTGTTTTGTGATCATTTTGTGTTTTTGGGTAATAAATGTATTTCCCATTATTTTCTTTCCAAGAGTTAGATGAGAAGTTCAAGCCAACAGCTTAGCATAAAAACTGGAAACAGGAAAATAACTGATCTGGCTCTCTTATTAACATTCTCTTGTTGTTTGTTATATCTGCAATGCTGCCTTCTGCTAGGTTCTGATCATCTTCCCTCTCTTTGATACCATCCGCCCACATTTATCTAGTCTGAATGACATCCCAATGTCATTTCTGTAGATCCTGGAGATGTGGATCAGGGTATCAATGTCTCGCTCATTCCTGGCATACAGCTTGATGTCATCCATGTAGAGGAGGTGGCTGATGGTCGCTACGCCTCCCTAGCCACTCTTCTTGATGATCTGGCTGGGGGTTCAGGCCTGCGCAGAACAGCAGTGGTGAGTCTCTGGTGCCTCTGGTAAGGACAGCTGGTGGTATTTCCTGGGAGTCCCTTTCTTCCCCACTGAAAGTTAACTAACTTCTCTCCATGTTGCCTTGATCTTGGCCTCTAGCCTCCTTATCCTCGTGGCTCCTTGTGGCTCTGCATGCTGTTAATGCTCTGTAATGGTCCTCGTAGGGATAGTTCGTCGTGCTACATTCACATCTTCAAGCAGGGTACTTTATCACTCAGTTGTGGTGGCCTCATCTGAGCCAGTTTGACTCTCACAGTTGTGGATTCACTCATACAGAGGTAGGCAAGCAGCATTAAAGAGAGTGATTGTGAGGGTGGTGGGGAGAGGAAGGACGGATGACCTGATGGGCCAGAGGACAAGTCCAGTATCCTGATGGTCCAGGCCAGCGTCTTTAAATCTTCCAAGTCCTCTTCTGCACCTACATCCTCTAGTATCTCTTCAGTCCCCTCCGAGTCAGGATGTATATCCTGCTGGGCACTTCCTGTCTGGCAGTATAGGTAATCTATACCTATTAGCTCCCTCTGGGACAGACAAGAGAACAGAAAGAGGAACAAGGAAGGATAACAAGATTATTCTATTTTATGGATACGCAACAAAACCAAGGACCTTCACACTGTAGATGTTGACACAGTGAACAATGTCCCCTGAACAGCTGAAAAGTGAGGGAGGCTTAACTACCAGGAATGCAGCTTCACGGTTCTGATTCCATCTGTTGAGGCATTTCAGGAACTACAGATGGAAATTTGTTCCTTAAGATGTGAGCAATAGCTGTTGGTTATCTTCATCAAAAAATAGTAACAATAATAGCAAGAAGAAGAAGAAGAGGACGATAATTATGCATCACTCTATGAGTACAGCCATGTATCTAACCTACTTACCTACTAAATAAACAACAGTGATTTTATCTGAATCGACAATGACATGACAGTAACGTTATGTAAAGACAGTAAATCTGATAGTGTCCGACACGCAAAAACAGTGTAATTCTCCAGCAGTCTACATAGGCTATGACTGGTTGCCTGGAAAGATGGAAATGAGGAGACGCGATTGGCCGAGGAAAATTGGAAAGGAGGGGAGGAGATTGGACGGCAGCCAGTTTCTCGGTCCCCAAGCACCACTATCCAGCTGTTTATATATATGTCGTATTTAGAAACAGCATAGCCTCTTTGAGTGTGGTTGTTGCAGCTGTGGAGACAAATCATTAATGAAATGTCAAATTTCCATCCCTGAAAACAGTAGCCCTTCAGGAGCTAAGCAGCTTCATTTTAACTTGGCTTTAACCATTATGTATTATGACACTTATCCAAAAATGTTTTCACTGTGTGTTTATGAGGCCAGTGATGGCAGAATTTTCTGAAACCCCAGGAAACCAAGTGAGAATGTGGAAAATCTGAGAATCTGTCGTTTTTTGTTTTTTTTTTAATGACAATAGTATGCAGTGACTGTCTTGCCAATTAAATTGTAGAACACAATGTAAAAAATGCAGTTTGTCACAGTTACTGTGTTGGATTACACTGGTAAATCATCTGTGTGTATGTCCGGGTGTAGTTTCCCACCCCTCACCCTCTGCAGCCACAGGGGCTCAAGAGCAGCCCCAGTGGGACAGGGACTCTTTAGTTACATGTCGTCTGAAGAGGTCTTGTCCCACATAAGCCTCCCAGACCGGTCTCTGCAGGATTTGGATATGAAGAGAACAATTTGACGATGTTTGTGTGTCATTGTCACAATGAAAGCCACTGACATAATGCAGAGGAGCAGCACTCACCTTTAAGCAGGATGCTGTCAAGCAGCAGCAGCAAATGGTGCGATTCATGTGTTGACATCACGTTCAAATGTCTAAGCAAATCGACTGAGCTCATCATTGCTGGCTTGATGGACCACAGGGTTTTATTGAAGTTTCAAGAGAAAGCCTCAATGATGATTATATACCAGAGAGAAAGAAGAAAACATCCATCCTAGGACAAACGCATGGGAACAGAAGGCCATAAATGAAATTTTGTGGACTTATGAGATCGACAGTCTATGTTCGGTAAAATCCTTTGGGGTATCGAGCCATAGTCAAAATATTGTTTTGTATGTTCATTTGGATTTGGATCCATTATCATTAAGGATCCTTTAAATTCAGCAGAATTTGCTTTACACGCCATCATTATGCATGTTATTACAGCTATGAAGTCTATATTGATACTAGTATAATGGCCCTAACTGAATGTTTACTCAGGCTGCAGGCAGCGTGATGGGCTCCCAGGCATAATGGTGCGTGATGAGACAGCGAGATACACAAGTGGCCAGCCCCCCCTTCAGAGTCAGCTGTCTGTTGTCTGCCTACCCGCAGACATGCTGGGTGGAGTTATCCACCATCTGTGCCCAGGAAAGACAACCACGATGCTCAGATGGAGTCTTAAACCATAATCTAGAGGTTAACAACATGAATTTGGTTACTGCGACAAGTGTTGTAGCCTGGCAGAAATGTGCAGTAAAAGTAATAAATCCTCTTGTTGTTCCATATAGCCTGTGCATTTATACATAAGAATTATTTCAAATGAAAAGAAGGCATAATGTTTAACAGATTAGAAAACACCAAAAACTGCTAAAAAAAAAAAAAAAAAAAAAAAAAAATTATAGTTTTGGAAATTGACTTTGTGCACAACAACCTGCTGGGCTGCATATCTCAGTTCACAACAAGGACTGCAACAAGTGTAACTTGAATTATTTACAAAATGATTTCTGCTAATGTTTGAAACTATGAAATGCAAAGGCTGGTAAACTGATTCTAGGTGGGTTAGCATCCATTATCATCATATTGTAAATGAAAATCAGTTTTCATAACTTGGCAACACTGGTTTGTGAACTTAAGAAATAATGTCCAAAAATGTGCTCAGGTCAGTGGTCAGTCAGGAAAGTGAGCCTGGTGATGTTGTAAGCAGCATGTCAGTGATGCCGCTACAGTTTTTGACAGATGATTAATACCAGCTGTGACATCACTGATTCAGATGCTGCCACAAATACGGCATGTTTAACCGTTTCAACCCTGCGCAGGAGCAGCAGCAGATATCTGACCTGTTTGATTTCAGTGCTGAATATAGGAACTAAGATGTGGCTGTGCATGAGTGATGCCACTAATTGAATATTTGCTTTTTCTCTTTTTTTTTCCATCTTTATTTTTTGCATACACAAGTTATAAAGCAACAAGTGCCACTGACATGCGGTAGTCTTTTTACCATCTTTTTTTATTTTATTTTATTTTTATTTTATCCAGCCTTTCTCTCACCTCACCAAACTAGATGGAAAGCCAGGTTGGAGGAAAAGCTGCTCCATTAGCAGATGTAATTGGAGGGTCTGATGGCTGCATCACACCAGATGGAAGGTAATCAGAAGGTGTGTGGCTGTCAGTGTAGGTGTTAAGAGAAGGGTCAGCTCTTAGGGCTTACTGATGCTGTTATTCGGCATCCCTCCTTGGGCTGAGAGCACTCCAAAATCAGAGGCACAGCCCATCTTTTCCATGAGTGAGTGGAGCAAAATTGTTAAGGAAGTGGTGAAAAAAGACAATACCATCCCCAAACACACACAGCTCTGTTCACCCTGCTGCCGTCTGGTAAATGAGACGTATCCGCTGCTGTGCCAGCAGACTGTACAGAGCAGCTTCTTTCCTCAAGCTGTTTGTTTCCTCAATTCATCCCGTGCACACCACCATAAAAATAATTTCCTTTTATGACTTATTATTTATTCATCTATTAATAAACGTTCTGTTTTGTGAGTGGCATAAAAGGACTACAACGACCATTTTCCTCTCCAACCCTGTGTCGTAGAATGATAAATGAAACTTGTGCCTTCTGTGTGCAAATGCCACTCAAGGATGAATAGTGAAACTGCAGTTACAGCCTCATATGTATTTATTGCACTTGCAGGCAATAATGCCTATAACATATAACAATTTTCTGCATTTAGTTAAATTTCCAACCGACCATCATTCTGTCAAAGTGAGCTAGGTCATGACCTGTCCTCTTGATTTGACGTTACTGCATCAATGAACTCACACTATATGGCAAAAGTCATACATTGGAAAGAGAACATAATCTTAATTCTGTTTGAATCATAATCTGTAGGTGTTAATGACTTTCTAGAAATTGCTCACACAATTGAAACATTTAAACCTTGTAAACACATGTCATATATTTTTTCAATTGAAAATATGACAAAGATGCATCATGTGCTATTAGTCCCACATATTTAATTTGGTACTGCATTATAAATTCTCTTGAATCTCCCTTTTCATTCTAGTTATAGTTTTACGCAGGCATACACTGATTTAAACTTTCCACTTGTAGTCCCAAAATTTCAAAATAAGAGTACGCTGTTGTCCACTGTGATGTCATGCAGTGTTAGTCCTATATTCAAATAAGCAAATTGGGTGAAATAACAACCGAATAAAAACATGATTACTGCTAAAATGACATCAGTTTGGATTTTAGTTCTGTAATCACCACACATAACTGATTACACATGGATCTAGTAGTTTCGGTGACTCATCAGAAGTCTGCTGCTGAAAACATTCTACATTAGCAAGTCTAATAATTGAAAAAAGGCATTATTTCCTCTCCATGTCCAAGCTTGTCACAGATACTTGTCCATGAAAACTGAACAAATGTTAATTTATGATTTAGCTACTTTTTGACTGGGGAACAATAGTGCAGGTGCTCACGGCCAATTAGAGGTCTAATGACACCCTTGCTGTCACCCATTGAACATTTCCTTCCTTCCTTGCTTGCTTCCCTTCCCCTTCTTCGTCTCATGGAGAAGAAAGGAACATTCGAATAACACCAAAGCATGTCGTCAGAATATCGGACAGCCTCTGCTAGACCTCTGAGAGTACTCACACATTCCCATCTTCCAGAGTCATGTCAAAAGGTGGCTGGTAGTGCAGCTAGCTATGCTAATAAAGGCGAGGACAAAAGCACAGCACCCACTGAGGAGAGCGGAGATGGGATAATGATCACTAATTAATCATGCACTGGGGTCATGCAGCTCATCTCTTCACCACCAACACAGGAGCAGGAGGGAATGACTCACTTCCCGCTGAAGACTCCACATCGCAGGCAGCTGAATGAAGTGAGACATGGGTATCTCAGCAAGACGCCTTTTATTAGTCTCAGCCAATGATGCAAATGTGTGAACTGCTCTGGGAAAAAGGGTTATTTATGCATGTCCAATCATTTATTAATTAACACCCATGTATATTTAACAAAATGTCTATTCTTGCATTATGTGTTTATCTCAGACATTCACACTTTAAAGCACATCAGGCATAAAGCCACAGACTCAAAAAATGCAAATAACAAATTATTCCTAGGAGTTTGATGCTTTTGAATGTGTTTACAATACTCACTCAGTATATGAACGCTTAATCATGCATTCTGTGATCTATGTACTGCACCCAATAGCACCCACAAATCCAAGAATTTCATGCCAACTCATCGCTGAAGTGTTGAAACTCAACTATGGATTTTCTACATTTGAAAACATCAATAGCGAGTTGGGAGGAAATTGTTGCATTTGGGCACTGCAACAAAATCAAAGAGTGCCTTCTAGGCTCTATAACTTTGTACAACAGTGTTACAAAAGGTCAGAATGTTCACCTGCAGTATGTTGCAGTGATGTTTGACTATAAACAAACATGTGTAGCCTGGAGCTTGCACATCAGGTGGATCGAGAACCACATGTGCATGGGCGGCAACGCTGTTTTTATCATTACTGTTCATTATTAACCAAAAACACAATTCTGTGCTTCCACCACAATTCATGCTAGAGCACCAAAGAGTCAGCCTTACCACACATGGTAAACTTCTGCTTTTCAGACTGTGACTTTGCCTCTAGGAGTTGCATGAAACTGGTGATCATTCAGGTGCAAAGATCTTAAGGAAACATCAGGTTCACTAACTATAATGGTAAACATCCTACTAAAAATGATTTAAGAACATTTACATACATTTGCTTTACATTTACTGAGGTATAATTTCAAGGTACTTGCACTTTACTCGAGTATGTACAGTTTATGCTCCATACACTTCTACTTGACTGCGTTTGAGAGACCAGTGTTGTTGCTTTTTACTGCACTAGATTGATCTGACAACTGGAGTTTGTAGGTACTTTGATTAAGATTTCCCCCCAAAATAACTCATTAAACATGATGTATTTTTCAAGAAAATTTACATTAACTTCATCTTTACCGACCACAACATTCAACTGCTGCTTACACTTTAATGTAATACTAACAATAATTCAGTATACAGTATAAAACACAGTACCTTGAACTGAGTCATTCACATGCAGAACTTTTTAACTCATGGTTTACTTGTAATGGAGTATTTTTACCATTTTGTACCTCTACTTCTACTAGAGTGAGGGATCGAAATACTTCTTCTGCCTCTGAAGATAGTAGTTTGCATACATAATGCATTAAAATCATATATACACCATTGATTTGTGTCAGCCTTGTTGCTGCAGCACAGCAACGGAATAGAACAGGAATAATACCAGCAGAATAACAGCCACAACAATTAAGGTCATTGTTTTCTAAATAATGGGGATCTCCATGGAACTGACAGATATTTTAGAAATGTATACTTTTTGAAATATCTATCTATCTATCTATCTATCTATCTATCTATCTATCTATCTATCTATCTATCTAAAATTTATATGGAACCAAATATTACAGACTCTCCTTATATCTTATTTTTTCTCATGTGGGAAAGATCAGAAAGTTAAATAGGAGGTCAAACAGTGACATAAGCACTTTTGTCTCAATGCATTGTAAATTTCAAGTGAGTAATGTTATCTGTTCAAGAGCACGATAGGTTGGCACTCTCTGCACTTCCATTCTGATCAAAATTGACAACTGATGCAAAACTAAATGTCCTGTTTCTCATGAGAAACGTTCCTGAGCTGTGTAATATGAACTTAGATCTTATTGAGCACATTTTGTTGTACAAAATAGCAACAAAGCTAAAAAAGGTTTGCTCTTGACATAATGTATAAAACTTTTTATTTTGTATTGCTCAGCACTGTAATTACCTTTTCTTTTCTTTTTTGCTTTCTTCTCCCCCTCTGCTATCCGACTGGTAGCTTGACACTTGATTGCCGTGAATTGCTTTCATAACTGCTGACAGTTTGACAGGCTCTGTGGTTGGCTGACTGGTCTACACCTTCACCAGTAAAATAGCTGGAATGAAATAGACAATAATAGGCTCGAAATAGACTTGACAAGACTGGTCGGCTATGCATATCACAAAGTTTTGACTTCAAGGCACCAAGCTCAAAGATAAATTGTGGCAAAAGCTTTATGTAATAACAACAAGCTGAGTTTGGATCCTCAGCAGCTTTTAATAAACAAGGCTTCGTGTCCAGAGGATAAGACTGAGCCGTCAGGAGCAACGCTGTATCCCATCATGCATATCAAAGCTGTTTTGCAATGTCTCCCATCTTTAACATTAGCATTCAAAGGTACACTTGATTACTCTTTCATGCAGTTATTTAACCGGGTGAGTACGGCTGTGCTCCATAAGAAGGGGATTTCTAGAACAACTTCAAGTGGAAAGATTTACTAATGAATATTCAGATAGGCACTTGAAAGGGATTTTGGAGGAAGGGGCTGTGAACGCAACTCCAGTTGTTTATGACACTGGTTGCTGAATATGTATTCTCCATCATTAGCAAATGTTTGCTATTATACAGCTATGATGTAAACACTGGAACATGTTCATGGTTTTAAAGAAGGTCTTAGGGTACGTGGGGACACAGAAAGAGCCAGTACGTCTTGTAATTGTGTATTAGGCATATACAAAAGTCAGTGTTTTCAGGGTTATTAAGGTAAAGGCTTTAGCTTAGGTTATCACAGATAAAACCACAGATCTGTCACTGTGCTCACAAGCTTTCCTTTGTAACAAAGTTGTGGGTTTTGCTGCCTTAGAGGTAATAATGATAATAATAGGTAATAATAATGATTTTATATGAAAGAAAACACTCAACACCTACTAACTTTATTCTCCCTTATTCCCTGAAATTATTCCCATACAACAGCCTGCATTAACATCATGAAGCCTGTAGCTAAAATTATTTGGGTCAGTTTGGAATTGTGAGCAGATCTGTTCCAAGACTAACAGGAGAGTGGAGGTGAAAAATGGCAAACAGCAGCATAGAGCGGCTTTATTGATGCCTAAAACTCCAGCGTCTGCAGTCACACTAGCTGCTCTCCGAGGCACAGCAATGCTTTGAGCTTAACGCTTGTCGACATGCTGATAAGATCACACTGGCAGCATGCAGATGTTTAATAAATATGTTAGGTTTTGATTTAGCCTGTTAGCATGCTAACATTTGCCAAGTGGCACTAAACACAAAGTACAGTTGATGGGAATGATGGCGCTAGATGAAGAGTCAGTTGACTGCCGAAGCTATTACAATGGTAATACACTGTTTTTGGTCATGTTTTGTGTCTAAACCTTCTTGTCATCCTGTCCAGGCAGAATATTCAGTCTTAATCTCATTATAAATCAGTGAAGGCTCTGCTTTGGCATAAGCTCCTTGTAACTGACAGTTCTGCTGGCGAAGACCAAAATAGTCTTAAACGTAAATTAAGTTAGGGATTCCCATACAATTCTCAGCATATCATAAGACTGTGACCCTGGTGCTGCTGCACTGTTTTTACCAGCATCAAAACATCAAGCAGATTTTTAACGGTTCATGAAAACTTGAGTGTGTATTCAGTTATATTTTTTCATGGTTTTAAGGTCGCACAGACACATAGAAGCAACAGAGATACATTAAAAGGTGAACAGTTGTCTACCTTTTGCTTTGAAAAGGGCCACACTTTGCCTTACTATTGGGAACCTGTCCTTTGAAGTAACTTAATCACAGAGCAGGAAAAATGTCTCCAAGTCTTATTCGAATTAATCATGCCCTTTGCTGAGGTGGCACTTTGTCAAATGCTAAGCTCAAGGCTGGAAAGCAAATGAAAACCAAAAGCTTTCCTCCGGAAGATTTGGGCCAAGCACGCACATTTTAGGTGCCATGTATGTGACGAGCAGAGAGCATAAGACCCTCACAATTAATTTCCTGTCTGTGAAATAATCGCACTCATCCTTTCAAACCCCTTTTGAGGATTAAGGAAGCTAAGCAGTAATACATTTTGGGGTAAAGTTAATGCTTAGTTATGGATGATCAACCACAGAAATGTGGTTCTCTTTGTGATTTCATTTTTTGAGTTATGTCTGACTTTATTTTATTGTCCGTATTGTTATTTATTTTTGTTGTAGTTCTATTTTTTGTTAATTTATTTGTTTTTTCCTGTCCCCACTTTGTTTGGTTTAGCCATGCTAGCAGCATGGTTCTAGGGATGGTAAGGTCAATCTGTCCGTCCACCACTTTGGTCCAGACATGAATATCTTAACAACTACTGGATCAATGGCCACACAACTTTGCACAGACATTCATGGTCTGCAGATGAAGAATTTGACTTAACCTCTGACTTTTTCTCTAGCACCACCAAGGGGTTCATATTTCTGATTTTAAATGAAATGTCTCAACAACTGTTCACATTCACATAAAATGGATTTCCCTTCAGGAGCTTTTCATCCACCATCAGCATTTAGTCAAAATGTTCATTTATTGTCCAACACTTCCATATATACCTTCCATATATACCTGAGTGCCTGAATTTGTTAAAACCGAGAAGGCAACATCAGCATGTTAGCACGTTGATGTTAGCATTTAGCTCAAAGCACTGATGCATCTAAAAGAGCAGCTACCGTGGCGATGGCTCGTTGTTTCTGTTCTGGTTGAAGCTACATCTATTTTTTTCTGCGTTTTACCAACGCAAATATATTTTTAATCATAATTAAACTTGGACAAAAATACTAATCCATCTGCCTCATAGACCGACTCTTCAGAACACACACACACACACACACACACACACACGCACACGCACACACGCACGCACGCACACACACACACACACACACACACACACACACACACACACACACACACACCTGCATATGGTAACAACCCTCTTCTAATGATGCTAATGTTTTTACTGTTCTTGTTTTCCTTGTGTTGTTTTGTCAGTATTTTATCTTTCTGACTTAATTAAATATAACATGATAAAATGACAGTTATGTAAGTACTATACAAAATGGAAACATTTATAACTGATGTTATTTCCTGGAGGCCAAATCTGGGAGATCCTCTGCTCTCTTGTGGCCCGGTAGCAGGGGACAGATACTGGGCTTGCCTGTGATTGATCCGACCCTGTTGGAGGCAGCAGCAGCACTTGAACTCAGATCTCAACAGCAGTGCCAACAAATTCAGACTCACACACTTTGTGGTCTCGCTCTCTCCACTCATTGTTTTTGTGAGCAACAGTACAAAAGCGGGATCGATAGAAGTTGAGACTGATTGATGCCATCGACTGCAGAGAGACTCTCCGTGAATAAGTTGCAGAAAAAATCTCCAGGTCTCTGGACTCACTTTGGAGTGACAGCATTCACACCGCCCACAGCCACATCGCTGCATGCTGTTGGATAGCTGACTTGAGCCAGCTGTACTGCCAGTGGTGGTGCAGTGATAGCCAGGACATGCAGTAAACACAGATATATGGTTTGCGGCTGCTGGCTGCTCAGCTGAAAGTTCACTTTTACAACTTTCCCACGCTGCGGACCAAAGAAACTAGGTGAGCATCAATCTCTGCCTGTTGAAATGGCATTTGGCAGCTGGTTCCTCATGTCGTTTGTGATATGAAGAAATCAAGGTCTGTTGTTTGCACGCTTGTGTGCTACAGTCACCACAAGCGAGAACTACACGAGTCAAGGAAAAAGAAGTCACGTTTCCAAGAAGTATATTTCAACTGAGCAAGCACATGTCTCCTGGAGGAGGAAATTCAAGGCTGTGAGTGTGCAGTGTGGGTAGTAGGCCTATTCAGCCTTGTCTGCACTGCCTTTGAGATGTGGGTGACTTTTGGGTCCTGGGAGTCTGGTGACTCGTCTTCTCCAACGCTTGACATTATTTTCACCTCTCTGACTCAGCGCGGGCTGCTGCTGCCCTGTTTGACATTCTGATGTAGAACAAAGAGCCAGCAGCCCACTGGCTCACCCTCACCAGCAAAAGCTGTTTGTATCTATCCTTTTCCTCCCTCCCTCTTGCCCCCTCCCTGTCTTTCTTGTTATTACTTTGATTGGTTTAGTCTGCTACCCCGCAGCTCTGCATAGCTGTCAAGGGAAGGTTGTTCAGCTTATTGCAGATGTAACCTACTGTACAGCACAGAGCCAGATACCTTATATTATTAGATACATATACATGAAGTTCCAACCCATTGGATGAAGTAAACCAAATGACTCATTGTTCATGGTAATAAAACTCAAACTGTAAAGACTGTCTTTTAGGCTTGTAGTTCCCAATGTACCCATGTTCATAGTGATTTTATTAATTTTTTTTTTTTTGTAATACACATGTGCACCCCCATCCCCAACAAGTCCAAACGACACCCTAACCCTAACCTTACTTGTCCATGTCCTCCAAAGTGACACATAGAAGAGACTTCTAATCTGATGCGCCAATCAGAACGATCACTTAATTTTTCTGTGACTTCCAAGCAGACACTGTTGAAAAATAAATCTGTTTCATGATGTGACGGTTAGGTTTAGGCACAAAAAAAACTTTGAGTTTAGGAAAAAAGTACGATTGGGGTGCTTTTCTTAGCATTATTGCTATCACTCTACATTTACCCACGGGCATTTCATTTGAGTACTAAACCTGCCAGTGATTTCTGACACAGCCCTTGTTTTACTGTGTAGATGAGACATTCTGATGTGGGAGTGTTCAGTGTACAGTCTGATTTCATATCTTTTGCTTGGCTCACGTTCAATTGTCTCAGACGATGTTGAGGGTTGAGGTGTATCAGCATTTCATTGAGCTCTGTTTACAGTGACAAATCTGTCCTTCACTTGCTCTGACAGTCACTATTTATAACTGCTGTGCACCTTATGTGTTGTGTTACTATGACAACTGAATACATATTATAAAAACTGACTTAGAGTCTAAAAACCTCAGCTAAAAAAAAGAAAAGAAAAAGAAAAAATAAAGGAAATATGTTTTTCAGCACCCTTGGCCTGTCCGTATGGCACCACTTCATACAACATGCAGAAACAGTGCTGCTGGGCCTAATTGAGCGGGATGACTGCCACCTTGTCAAGCAACCGATAAACCTTTTCTGTACAGTAACTTATGACTAACCTCTCACAGACAATGTTGCCCACATACGTACGCTTTTGGTTACTAGGTGATTAAGTTGCTTACTGAATGAAATCACTCACACAGACAGAAGACAGACAGAGAGAGAGAGAGAGAGAGAGAGAGAGAGAGAGAGAGAGAGTTTCTGTGGCCAGCAGAGACTCAGTGACTGCCACCTGACATTTGAAGATAAAAGAAGTTGTGGCAGCCATTGGAAAGCAGCACATACTGTAAGTGTGCTGCAAGTGAGGCTAAATGGACCTGGAAATCCCCCGCATTCAGCTCCCTATTTCTTAAATAAAAAGAGCTTGATGACAAGTTCAAATGAATCCTTGTAAGGGATGGACATACAGCCGATCAGAACATACTGACTCACACACGCACACATGCACACACACACACACACACACACACACATACGCACACACACACACACACACACACACACGGTTGTGTTTTCATCATTTTTGGGGGGTATTACATAGACTAGAACCAGAACCATAACTACTACTTGCCTATTGCTAGCCTTACTCTAACCCTAACCTAAACCTAACTTTACCCTTAGTATGACCTGAATAATCACCCGCAAACTGAATGATTATTATATGGTCACCTGCGTTTTGTCGTTTGAGGAAGACAAAGAAGTTTGGAATTCTGGAAGTCTGACAATAGCAGAGGATGGAAATGTGATAATAGTATGGCTGTCCCAAAACAACAGCTGTTAAAACAAAATAAACGTCATAAGAGGCTGCTCTGCAACTACCATCTAATCCCTGGGACGCTCTCTGATCAGTCAGACTCCCCTTGTTCTCAAAATAGTCCAAATAATGTGAATCTACGTGGACAGTGAGCCAGCTGGAAGGACTGTGGAACAACTTGGCTCCAGCCCACTTTCTCTGTACAGCCTGCCTTGACAGTAATTACAGAGTGAGTGTGTGAGTGTGTATGCGCTCGTGCTTGTTTGTACAGTAAGTGTGTGGAGAGTGGGGCTGGCAGCCCAGATAAAGCCTGAGGCGAGGCCCCTTAGAGAGAGGTGTGGGTGGAGGGTCGTGCCACTGCAGAGATGACCTTTCGAATAAAAGCCACTTCCCTGTGAGGATCCCAGGTTAGCACACAATTACATTTTCATAAAAAGAAACTTAAAATGCAAATGAATTCCTCACATTCTAACTATATATATTTTTTTCTTTCCCCATTTCAATGCAGATTGATTCCATAAAAAGATGCTTTAAAGAGTTTTTGCTTCTCTCTGACCAATGAGCAGGGAATTATACACACAGAGAGAATCAAATCCTTGTTGCTGGCCAAACAACAGAATGACATAGTAAGTTGCCATCAATGAACTCTGTGCCAACAGGTTTCATCTTAATTGCCCAGTCATGCTTACCTACCATAGAATTCCAACTAATGCTAAAATATGCTTGAATACATTTTTTATTACCATTTTTTCCCACAGTTCTGCAGACTGCCGCTCTGGGCTTTCGGTTAAATTGCCGTCTCCTGCTTACTCATAGCTGCAAGGTGGACAGCTAATGCTTGTCCAGTTTTGTGCTTGTATGCAAACTATGATAAGTACTTATCCAATTGGCTTCTTTAGTAGTGGCACTGCCTTGTCTAATTGTGTGAATTTATGCAAATCAGGTTCAACTGGAGTTCAGTCAACCTCTTGGTTCAACTGTGAATACACAGAGGACCCACAGCTGGTTACCCATATGTTCAACTTAACTACAGAGACTGACAGTGAGTGTCAGCATAAGTGCACCATGGGATGGATGCTGAATGCTTGCTTCTATGTGATTTGGCACTCTTTTAAGTTAGGAGATGTCCTGTGTGTGGCTGCTCTTGTTTTATTCTGATCATGTCCTGTACTGTTTTATGTATCTATTTCTTAGATAGTGGTTTTGAGCTGAAATTAGTCGATTAACATGGGGATGGTGCCTCTGGACTGGCAGACTGGGGTGGTGGTCCCTCTTTTTAAAAAGGGGGACCGGAGGGTGTGTTCCAACCATCGGGGGATCACACTCCTCAGCCTCCCTGGGAAAATCTGTTCCAGGCTACTGGAGAGGAGAATCCGGCCGATAGTCAAACCTCAGATTCAGGAGGAACAATGCGGTTTTCGTCCTGGCCGTGGAACACTGGACCAGCGCTATACCCTCCACAGGGTGCTTGAGGGTTCATGGGAGTTTACCCAACCAGTCCACATGTGTTTTGTGGACTTGGAGAAGGCATTTGACCTCGTCCCTCGTGCCATCCTGTAGGAGGTGCTCTGGGAGTATGGGGTTGGAGGCCCTCTGCTGAGGGCTGTACAGTCCCTGTACAACCGGAGCAGGAGCTTGGTCCACATCGCCGGCAGTAAGTCGGACCTGTTCCCGGTGCATGTTGGACTCCGACAGGAGTCACCGGTTCTGTTCATTATTTTTAGGGACAGAATTTCTAGGCGCAGCCAGGGGCCGGAGGGGGTTTTCCTCTGCAGGGTGGCAGGGTGCTCCCTTAGAGATAGGGTGAGGAGCTCTGTCACCCGGGAGGAGCTCAGAGTAGAGTCGCTGCTCCTCCACATCGAGAGGAGTCAGCTGAGGTGGCTCGGGCATCTTTATCGGATGCCCCCTGGACGCCTCCCTAGGGAGGTGTTCCAGGCATGCCCCACTGGGAGGAGACCCCGAGGAAGACCCAGGACATGCTGGAGTGACTATGTTGCTCGGCTGGCCTGGGAATGCCTTGGGATGCCCTGCTCAGACTGCTGCCCCGGTACCCCGGCCCCGGACGAAGCGGAAGAAGATGGATGGATGGATGGATGGATGGATGGATGGATGGATGAATGGACATGAACTTCATTGGGAGTAATGTTTTTCTCCATTTTTTACCATAAGAAACAATATATTTGGGATTTGGATTGTTGGTTGGACATATGAAGCTGTGTTTTCCGACACCAAACAATTAATTGAGAAAATAACCGGTGCATTAATCAATCATGAAAATGACCAAATGTATGAGTTCAGAAAATCTGCCATGCTATAAGAAGAGAGATGTAAAATAGATCACTGTGGTTCTTTATTGAGACATTTATAATTAAAAAAAAAAAACAAGTCAAAGAATAGTTCTTTTTGCCTGCACCCATTGGACAGTTAGCCTAGCTTAGCATTTTTTCCCATCATCCATTTTTACAAAAGAATGAAGTTCTCCATCTGTTTATCACATGGATTGCTCCAGGAGATTTTATTATATCTCTGCTACTTTTTAATAGAGCTGGCAAAGTCCAAGTTTGAATTCCCAGACCAGCTGAGAAAATCTGCGTGGGAAAAGGACACGAGTAACACTCTCCCCTCCTTCAGCAACTCTTATCACAAAGCAGTTCACCGCCAACCTCTCCACTGCGGCTGTTCGGTGGCCACAAGCAGCAGACAATACAACAGATGGGAAACTCTGAATCTTATCACAGAATAATAGCCTGACTAATATAATGCATAGCAGCAAACCTGTGGTAATGCATGAGAAGAATCTCCACTAAATCCAACATGTCATTTAGGAATTTATATTGAGGAAACATCCCAGTATCGAAATGTAACCACCTGTAACATACTACGAGAGGATTTAGCTTTCTCTGCGTGTGATTTATTTTCTCTCATGGTCAGATAGAGCAAGTGATGCACACAGCTATAAATCCTTCTCCTTCCTGCATCCCGACTCTCTGCTCTCCTGCAACACTCCTCCACTCAATTCTCCTTGAGGATAGCGAGGAGGTTGGGGAGGGGGAGCAGCGTTATACAAATAAACACTCGCACGCCTCCGAGACATTTGTTCACGCAAGGTCTCAAGGGTGGGACTATACTCCGGCAAGGAGGATTTTTAATCTGTTCTTACGGCTCTGCTTGCTACTACAATTTACAGCTATATTCAGAGGAACCTCCGTGCGGTCTGCGACTGTGTTTACTCATGCACATTTGATAATTAATGTGCAGTGTGAGCTGTGTGATTTCCGTCGCTTATGGAGTGTGTTTAAGCTTCACCTTGGGGAATATCCAGATGTTAATTGTATATATCCTCTACGCCTCAGTTGATTTGCAGGATAAACACTGTTTACTGAGTAAAGCCTATGCCAAGATGAATAATATCTGCTCCCTCTTTCTAATATTTTTTTTGGTAATTTCCTTTTAAATGATACACCAAAGCTAGACAGATACACTCTGTATGATCATCTCTGTTGCTTTTACAACAGGGTAAACTCTAATGTGGCACTGGATCCTACTGTCTTCGCAACCCACAGGAATGATTCTGCTGTCATTTTAAAGCTATAATATGCCCTGCTGTCTCAACACTGTCTTACTAATCTGGATGAGCGAACCACTCTGCAGCATCTAGCTGAGGCTGAGGTTACCAGTGTCTACAATGACACCATGGGATTTAGACAAAAGCAGCCAATTTGTGTTAATTAAAAAATTGTAATCAGCACCTTCAAGTCTGAGCCTGTTGTACGCTGCAGGAGAATGATGGATTGCGCCCTTAAGGTGAAGGATGCTTGTTTTGTTCAAGTATCTCACAGTCATGCGTACGAGTGAAGAGCAATAGAGTGAAAGATGGTTTGGTGCAGCAATGACTACCTTCACATTAAGCTAGTTGAGATAGCTCCACATCAGATTAGTATACCTGCCTGATGGATTTCTGTGAAGGCATCCTGGACATATGCAACCGGAAGGAGACCCTGTGGCAGATCCGGAGCACACTGCAAGGATAACATATTGTACCTGGCGTTTGGGATCCTGGAGGATGAGTTGGAGCTGTTTTAAATGGGTATTGTTTCCTGATCAGTTCCACCATTATTACTGTACCATTGCTGCAAACCTCATCTTGACATCTGCAACCCAACTCATTGCTGGTTACACTGGTGGAACACGGCAGTCACAAATGGCATCAGAGCCACTCAGTATAGCAGAAAGACCCCAACAGCAAACAGTGTTTTTGCCACAGTACAAGGCAAAGTCACACACGTTTGAAGCTGAATGTTTGTGCAGTTCACTTATAGCATATTTAATTTGTTTTCCCTACAACATCTGTTCTGTGCAATTAAAACATGCTTAATGATTTTGTTGTTTTGTTTAGGGCAACCTAGGCCACTTGGTTAAGGCCATGTGCAGACAGACAACAACAGTGACAGGAAAAGCACAACCCTCCCTGTTTTTTGAGTGGAATCAATCCAGTGTCACAGCTGGGGCGCCAATGCAGGGGGCTCCGACATAATAACACAGAGCTGCCCTGCCAAAAGGTTAAACCTGGCTCATCTTTAACAGAGCAACATCATCCAACAAAGGTTCTGCACTAGGCAATCAAATACATGCAAGCACACATTCTGGGTAGTATTTTTTACTGTTACCTTGCCATCATGGCAACAAAAGATACAATTATTGAGTCTGTGATAACTTTCCATATTTGTAAAATCTGGTCTCGTAGTAATACAAACTGCTGAGCATTGTGTTGCTTTGATAAGCCAACATATGCCCACTAACGTTGGGAAAAGGTTGTTGTCTTAGTCAAATATTAAAAAAGCCAATTGTGACACAAGACAGGCTGGCTTTCTCATTTCAATATTTAATCAAACCACAATCTTAGCCTATCCGAACCTTAACCACATTGTTTTGTAGCCTGAAGGCTCCAGTGTACTCCAACGCAAATGCTTGTTGAAGATATTATCAAGGGAAAGGGGGTGAGGGGGTTGGGGGTGCGGGGGAATCTAGAGTGAAAAACTAATGGTTTAGAGGAGCTGCAGAAAATAGTCCAGCTCCTGCATATTGTTTGTATGTCTATATCTAGCAGCTTTTATCCTGTGAATCCAGTATTTTCTTAATTGTGTCCAACTTGTGGAGGCAATGTAATGACTGTAATGACAGACAGATGAGACAGATGGGATGGACAGTGTCTTAGTATGTGTTTGACAATTTCTGCTCTCTGCTCTGTGATGGGCCAGTTGTGTGGAGAAGAAAGTCACAATCTTAAGCTGCTATTCGTTTTATACACGTCACTGATGCCTTGGGCTGTGGTGGACTGCATGCTCCCATAAATGAGTGAAAGGCAGATTTTAGAAATTTGACTTTTAATTTCAATTTTTTGGCATCATAATGTGAAGAAAAAGTTGTGCTTGATATGAAAATCCTTCAACAGCTATCTTCAGTCAACTGACTCATGTCAGTTGACTGAATACAAATCAACTCAGTTTCTAAAACATACAGAATTCGTGTGCATTAATATTTGTATTTCACGAAATGAAACCTAATCCATAACTAGATTGGGCGCACAGCCTTTGACATTCTCTGGCTACAGTGGATGATACCTGAGGTATTGGAATTCAGCATCCAGCAGTGATTAGAGGATGGAATTGGTGACAGAAAATCTATTCCTCCAGTCACTTATGCCACCTTGCCTGGGCACCTCAATCATGTTTTCTTATTAGGCTTGGGGACTTCAGTGGAATATTCATGTATAAGTTGAATATAATCGTGCTTGGGAAATGAAAAGGACAATTGGGACAAGGATTTGCATATCTTGTCGCTCAGATGTTAACCCTTATCAGGTCAGGAAATAACATGAATTCTTTCAACAAAGACACATGGACCCAAAAGGGATTCGGCACCACAGTATCTGTTTAATATGAGATCCTGCTTTGCATTTTGACATGTGTGCTCTATCAGCTGTTGCTGCTATTGTGAGTGTCATAACCACTAACCATGCTGTTATTTCATTATTTTCTTGGCCCCATCTTTTAATGACAGCTTACAGTGATTGTGATTACAGCTGCTCTCCTGGTTGAGTAGCGCTGATTATAAGTCGTTTTGCATAAGAGTCTTGCAAAATGACTAAGATGTAAATGTGAATTAGCGTCAGCACTAAGGATACAGATGAGAGGGCCAAAGCAAATTGAACTGTTCATTTCTGATACATTTTAGTGGATATCCATTTTGGCACCTGAAGTTCAATGTTCAGTATTTCTCTAAGAAGTCTCCAGTCTTTCCAAAATAGTGTTTTCTTGTGCACTGTGGAGAGATGTGTCTCCAGGTGGCTTTGGAGCCAGCTCCAACACAGCTGGGACTCGTCACAATCAGCACAGTATTAAGACTGTGGACTGCAGGGGACTCGTTGCCAGATTGTTTCTGCTGCTTAGTGATATAGTTGGCCGTTTATAAGTGCTACCTGGGAGTTTAAGTGAATATTAGCGTTTGTTCTCTTGTGTGAATCACCAGTGCCTGATCTGTTTCCAGTGAACTTTAGGACTGCACTGACTGGTCATTGAATGACTTTCTTTTAGGCTGCCTCCACACCTAACCTGCTTTGGTTCAGTCAAATTCTAGTGCATTAGACTGGCCAGTGAGGTTTGATTGGGCTGTGATGTGAAAGATGTGAAAGCTGCAAGGGAACTGCAAACAACACAATAGGGCCGAGACCATGGTATATATGTGGGCTGGATGCTTGTGTGTGTGTGTGTGTGTGTGTGTGTGTGTGTGTGTGTGTGTGTGTGTGTGTGTGTGTGTGTGTATGTGTGTATGTGTGTCTGTGCGTGTGTGTGAAAGCCTCCATAGTACCACTGGCAGAATCTTCCACTTTGTACCCAACATAATTAATGGCCAGAAATCAATGAAAATTTCTGTGAATATTCATGGTCCACATATCTCTTTGCCGTCTCCGAGAGCACGGGTTCTCAATTGTATTACTCAAAGCTCCACATCCATTTTGTATTCAACATCAGAGATCCTGAACAGTTGATGATAACAAAATAACAAAATAAGTGTAATTATGTCAATTAATTAACATCTCATCTGTTGTGATTGACTGCATGAAAGCAAGGCAGACAAGACTCAGACAGTTCATAGTTATTTCTGACTCAGACATGTTCTTCCAAGTACACTTACACTTGTTATTGTGTTCTAGAGAAGAGGAGATGCATTCTGTATCTGCAATTTAGGAGCCCTACTCTAGAGATACTGTAACACTACTCTTGTAAAATGTTCCACTGGCACATAATACACTATAGTGTAGCAAGTTAACTGCCAATTGTGAAGTGCATCGTGCTCCCCAGAGGAAGGCCCACTGAAAAAAAAAAAAGAAAAAAAAAAAGCCCATCTTCAGGATAATCTTGTATATTTGAAACTCCTAGCACCAAGGTTTTTGGCAGCTCAAATGATGATCAGCGTACATTCACACTTTCATATTGCAGCCTCTAGGGGTCGCTAGTGGGTTGCAGAGTTTTAGACCCCTTGTCCTCCAGACAGCAGCATTATTGTTAAAACCAGCAGTAAGAGACTGAAAAGAAGGCAAAAAAGACATTTTGCTGCCATTCACTTTTGCCCTCCACACTGACTCTGTTGCAGGTGCAATTGCTTTCCTTGCTGATGACTTTCTTATCTGCCTCGAGATTCTCAGTGTAATTTCACTGCCCAGAACGGTTGGACCTGAAAGGGAGCAACATTTTCATGCACATACCAGAAAGCAAACTGTGAGGATTTTGTGGTACTTTCAAATCTTGCTACAACAAAGTGTGAAAACTGAGGGTGTCAAACACAGAGGTGTTATTTTTTCATGTAATTGTGTGATTCATCCTCTTTAGCATTTCGACACTGTGCTCCGTATCAGTGGATGCAGAATCAGTCAGTTGGTAGTGAGAGATCATGGTTTGTAGCACCTTTCTTCAAAGTGATAATATGCAAGTTTTTTCTTATTAATAAATGACACTTCTTGCTACTCTTTTTTACATACTGACTTAATTCAATAGTAATTGAATTTATTAGTCTACCAAGGGTGTTTTTTATTTGCAGTTTGAACAGTATAAGGGAAGCATTTTATCCTGACTATTGCAAACTATAACAACAATACTGGACAATTCTGGAGAAGCACCAAATTAACTTCAATGACATTCTTCTTTTTTTTTTGTTTTGTTTAGATCCAAAGCCAACAATTTTTTAATTCTCACTTTCTACAATATCTGCACATGGCAATTAAAGTCTGCTTAAACTTAGGGAAAGGTACGACAAATAAACATTGAACAATGTATGCCGATCTAATTTAGTTAACTTGCATGATCATAGCAGGTTTGTGGTGGGACAGGATTAGTCTGATGTGCTAAACACTCATCCACCACCCAGACATCCACACTCTTACTCTCCACCTACGAGATATAGGGCACACCATTCACATCACATTGGGACTGGATGTAAATCATGAGGTGTGGAGTCATCCAGTATGGTCGTAACTTAAAGGATACAGGGCAAATCTTTGCTGAATGGTGAATGCTGCATGTTACACCACAGAGAGCACATGTGACACAGTCCACCCTGACTGTATTGATGAGGTATTTTCGGGCACTGCATACTTACTGCAACTGACTGCAAAACTCTGAAGGTTGTCCAACAATTTCTGTAGTTTTGCGATAATCTGACAATCACACCCACCCATGCTGTGATAGGCCAGCAGTATGGCCATCTCCTTGATCCATTTACACTTAATCACCTTATGTGTCCTGGTCCTGTGCAACCATGAAGATTATACAATTTTTCTCTTGCCTGTAGTCCATAAATGTGGTTTATTCAGTCAGTTATCAAAAAGTCAGGTGGATTACCACCACCTACTGGTCAAGAGTGGAGCTTGGTTGCAACAGAGATGCATATATTTGGCTAAATGTAAGCAAACATGTTTCAAATCACATCTGGATTTGTTTCAGATGCAAGATACATGAATGACAACTGTAGATGGGGCCCTTGTAGATCACAGGATACACATGGCATTCTACAGCCTTCCCAGGCCAACAGTGGATTGGGCAGTGACAAGAAGGGAATAAGACTGCAACAGGTATTACCAGGATCACGGAAACAAACACGGAAGTTCGTGAGTCACTTGGTTGGGGCAGGCTTGGTGCTTTGTCCAGGGCAAACAATGGCTTCGGGAATCTCACAGAGTATCAGATTCAGGAAGGGCGGGGTTAAAGATGTAGTCAGGCTCACAAAGCAGAGGTGGTTACCAGGGGGTAGGGGAGCAGGCGAGGTCAAAGGCAGACTGGGTTGATACCGGGATATCCGTCCAAGGAGTCTTGCATGAAAGCAAAGAACAATCTGGCAAAGAGTGAGTGAGTGAATGAGAGCTGATAAGTATCGCACTGATTAGTGATGAGTCTCAGGTGTGCGTCAGGTGATTGGGCAGCTGGGCGTGGTTGACCAGTGAAGAGTGCTGGCTGAGCAGTTGAGCAGATAAGAGGGAGAGTGGCAGAAAGTAAGGAGTCAACAGATGTGACATTGGATTACGCAAAATAAAAAAAAAAAATAATAATAATAATTTAAATGAAGAAGTGCAATGCATTTGTCCTTGCAAGGTTGAATGATACGTCAATGCATAACAGTTCAGTGATGTGTGTGAGTTTGCACATTTTACATTGGCTGTTTTTAAATGAAGTGGATGTCAACTATGTTCTGGGTATTGTCAGCACTAGCAATACAAAAGGCATAGAACTTTTTTTAGTGCTACTCCATGGAACACTATTGTACAGGTACTGTAGATGTACCTCACTTGAAACTCACTTAAAGTCAGTCGACAGCATGGGTGGCTCATCATGCTGCTAAGCAAAGGATATGTTAGTCAATTACACTAAATTATGTAAATTTGAAGCCTTAAAAGTATTAAAATAAAAATCATCAGTTATCACAATGCAGTGACAGGTTTCTTTACAGTGCAACTCCATAATTAGATCATACAGAACACAAAATGTCTTGCTAAAAACAGTTGAACTTGACTCCATCTCTTTATGATGTAACACAAACATGTCCAAACATTTGAGCCCGGTTGTGTCATTCCATCAAGAGATGAGGATCTCTCAACCATTGCTGCTAGTGTTTTATTGCTGCCCTGTAGTCAAGTGTCCATGTGGAGAGTTGAAAGCAAAGAACAATAGCATGAATGCACTGACGCACATTTTGCCTCATTTTGAATCATGCGTTTATTCTTGATCATGCATTATGTAGCTAGGACTAGTTCTCAAGTAATAAGAAAGCAACACTTTATTTTTTTTTGTTTTGCTCGCTTTGTACAATTTGGATTCAAAATGTTTCAACATGCATGTTGATTATTGTAGCCCACTTGGTATCTTTCCTGTTCATGCTCTGCCCTGCAGCCCGACACCAAGTCTATCTTCAGTCCTTGTCTGGTTCAGGGGGCTTTGAATTCACTCTGGTCGTCAGTGTGTGAAACACTTGCTCAGTTGGGGATTACTAAGGGTCCTACACTGTTCATTAGGAGTGAAACAACATATAATGGCATGATATTTGCAATGATAGAGGTAAAAAAAAAAAAAAAAAAAAAAGGATCCCTCTAAACTTACTGTAAATCTTATCACCTGGCAGAGTGAGCCGAGCACTATGGAACAGCTCTTTCAAAGACAGTATCTGTGATCTCTTTTACTTCAAGATAACTAGCAAGTGGCATTCAGATAAGAAATGACATGAATTTATGCCACACTTTGACATGGCATGTGGAGGTTTTCCTTCTCAGTCTGTGACCTTTGGGCACAAGCAGTCAATAAATGAGCTCCTTGACTGACATCTGCTGTAACAACGAACAGCCACTGACTGACTTACAAACTTAACGGGAACTCTACAGTCTATTGTCACCCTCTCTACAGACAGAAAATATTTGCTTAATCATTTTATGCTATATTTCACAGCAGACAGCAATATGTTGGCTGCAGAAACATGAGATCATCTCACAGTTATTAACTCAGAGAGTTTATTTTTGTCTAGTTGCTCAAGGGTAAAATTTTCGTAAGAGGAAATGTGGAGGATCATCTTATGGCACAAACATTCAAAAATCATTCAAAACAGCTTTACTTGAATTAAAATAGTACACAGACAAGTCCAGATGCTGTAGAGTCCCATGACATGCAGAATCAGCCATTGCTGTAACTGAAGTCATTTACAGTCCTGGAACGATGAAGATTACTGGAACTCTGGCTCTTCTTTACTTCAGGTCCTGGAATCCTTTCTCATTTCTTGATTTCACTTGGATAGCCAAATGTAGTATGCTCACTGAGGCATTACTTGTCATATTGTCACATATACAGTATATCAGCCAAGTGGTACCGGACTACTGCTTGCAGGAGGACCTCAGGGTAGGTTAGAGATGTAGAGAGGCAGAGGAGGTAGAGGGGCAGCAGCTGTATCTCAGTTTCTTTAACCATCAGAAACAAATCTTCAGTCATGTTTCTGCAGACGGCTGGCTTCTGTGCATGTTCAGGAGAGGATTATAATGAGGACACCTAACTGCCACCCTCATTGTAATTTGTAAGTGACCAGATCCCATTTGTGTTTTCAGACATTATAGACATTTGAGACTGGTTGTCATAGTGACAGTGCAGACACGTGCTTAGTGACACTGAGCACGAACTCTATCTATCACCTGTGGATGCAGAGAGAAAACAGAGGAGACATCTTGTGTGTGTTATGTTGTTATGCATGGCCACGATGCATGACTTAAGGTGCTGTCCATTCTCCAGGTTCGGTGATTTTGAATGACTTCATTGAAAAGCCCACTGGATTGTCAATAAAAATGAATCACCACAAAACTAAAAACAAGTTTTCACAGTGATGCTATGCAGGTAATCTCTGTCAAAACATTATCAAGTATTTGTTTAATAGGCCTACATCAACATCACCCATTTAAGTAATGAACTTTTTAAAATCATCACAACAGTCACACATTGTCGGTTTAAGTGTGCATCAGCAGAGCAGCTGTTCTGTCAGGGAACTGAATAAATCCGAAAGCAGGACTCGCAAGATAGAGAATGCAGGATATTTTCAGTTTATTCTGCACACAAAAATTGAATGTTCAGATTTTTGAACTGAGCCAAGCAGGCGTTGTAGAGTGGTAGTGAGGATCATAGGTGGGCAGAGACGGAGAATGAGTTTGGCTGGCTGTGGGTCCTGGTGCTCGAGGCGGTCTGAGGCAGAGAGCGAGAAAACAGGAGTGTCAAAAAACATCCGAGATCACCCAAGAATCCTACAGAGCAAAAAAAAGAGGAACTTTCTAGAACACAGTTAGAGAGTCAGAGCCGAGAATACTACCACTTAGGTAAGCAAACGATCTGGCAAAGACTGGAGTGAAGAGCCGGAGTTTATGTGCTGTGATTGCTGAATGAGCCTCAGGTGTGCAGGAACCAGGTAAGATTAGATGACAAAATAATTTTTGTCTTTTTTCCTATCAAGGGCCATTTCAGTTTTTCTAACATCCTTTGAGGACAGTCCCAAATTATTTAACACATGTATCACACTTACCTCTGGGCTGACTGGAACTGCTTCTCTTTGGGGAGGCGTCTGATGTCAGATGGTAGAGACGATTCCAGCTGCACTTACCACAGTTTTAATTTCACTTCAAATGATTTCACGTTTGAAAGCAGAGAGTTGAGAAGCTGCTGGAGCTTGAGGTTCAGCTCTGAGAGGTACTTAGTAATGTCTACCATGAAGGACAAATCACACAAACACTTGTTGTCACTGAGTTTCCCGTCAGGTTTTCCTTCATCTCTCTGAATTATTCCAGACAAACTGACACTCTGGAACAGTTTGACTTTGTCTGCTAGCAGCTCCACAGCGGCGACAACACACTCCTTCATAAATTCTCCTTCTGAATGAAGTTTCAGCTTTACAACTGTTGCCGTTCTAGACAGTCGCCATGATGCAATGATGTGATATCAGCAAGTTTGAGCGCGACATGCTCATATTTCTGAGTTGCTTTTTTTGTATTCATGAATTGCCTCGCAGACCAGACAAAACGGTCTTGTGGACCGCATATGGCCTAGAGGACGGAGGTTCCCCACCCTCATTGTTACGTGCAGTGTTGGGAAAGTTCACTTTCTACATGAACTAGTTCAAAGTTCAGTTCACTAATGTTAAAATGAACTAGTTCAGTTCATAATTCAAAATTTTGAACTAAGTTCATCGTTCCAAAAATGAACTAGTTCATAGTTCTTTTTTTCCATATGTTGCTGTAAGCTATTATTTTTCAAAATTATTGCCACAGCCCATATAGAACCACAGACAGCAATTATTTTATCAGTTCTAACACTGTAACTATGCGTCAGATTTCATCTTCATATCCAATTTTGAATCCTTATCCAACCAGGGTTTACATTAGCATTGAGGGGACAGCATTTCCCCATTGTTGCTGTCCATTCAGTCCACTCTAGTAACAGCTGCAGCTTTCACCCCATGCTGCTGTCGCCTCCATGCTGGTTTTTGTTTTGATGACTCATGCTGCGTTACGACACTGGTGGCTGGTGTTGCCAGATTGGGTGTTTTTTCCGCTCCATATTAAGGCCTGTTTACGGCGTGTTTTAGCCGTGTTTTCGCCTGGAAGACTCTATAGAAATCTGGCACCCTATTGAACGAAGTTAAACTGAGAGAGCGTGCCGTTCACAGACACTAGAATGAACGAGTTCATAGTAACGTTCATCAGGCAGCAATACAGTACGTTCAGTTCACGTTCGCCCAAAATATGAACAAGTTCATGAACTGTCATTCAATGAATGCGTTCAGGCACAACACTGGTTACGTGTAATGCCTATTTTAACCAAGATTTTGATTTAAGTCTATGATGTGGAAATGAAAAAAGTAATTTTCATTGTTTTATGATTCAGATTTATCAGATGTATCAGATTTATGTGTAATAACCTGATTGTGCTCCAATCTGTGCTGTTATGTATGACATGTACTGTATTGCTTCATCACAAAACCATACCAGGCAGCCAGATTTTTGGGGACAGTTCTACATATAATCTTTAGCACGGAAGCTAATAACAATAAAACATGTTTTGTCGGAGGAGAACAAATGAAGGTATGACAAAGAAAAGTGAGAAAAGTGATGGATGATGGTATCCATGGTATCTGTATTTAATTCCTCCCACATAACAACATGCTCATTATTTGATTTCAGAGCACTGGTGTCTATCAAATATGCATTATGCACAAGTCAGCTGACCCATTCAAGCAGTGCTGTGCTATCCTTCAGGGGCCTGAGTAATACAAGCTGAGCTATCAGCAGAGAAAATCTCAACTACTAAATCTCCTCTCCCGCCCTCGACGCTTGCATGCAGACAGGGTCACAAATAGAGATGACTCCAACCCAAATAAATCCTGGTAGTGGAACGCATAGTGCATGGCTCATCCAGGCCTTTTGACTCCGTAGTGCACCCAATAACCTTGACCAAAATAAGAGTCACCCCCGCTGTTTGAGGCAGGTAGCCCTCATTTCTGCTGATATCGTGAGTAATGTGGACAGTTACACTACACCTCACATTTACCAGGTTTGGGAGAATGGAAAGGAAGTGAAACATCACTGAATGATGCCCAGATGGAGCATAATATGATTCATGAGCAAAGAGTTTCGGTGCATATGAAAGAATGGATTAAAATAACATTTGTACTTTCACCATCCTCCTCACTTGTATTGTGTTAGCGCTCAAGGTTTGTGCATAGGTGCAGTAAATGAAAATGCAGCGATATGCAATAGTGGAACGAACTCACTACAGCAAATGAACTTTGTTTAAGACATGTTTTGAGCCGATGGGGTAAAATCCTTTGTCCAATCATGTGTTCATAAAGTGGTGAACCTCCCTCCATCCTTGCTTGTGTACGACTGAGCCAGTGTTACCAGTGAACCAGTTTACTTATTCCAAAAAGGTGTTTTTGGAGCATTCCACCTCTTTCCCAGTCTTTAGTTGCTCCTGTCCCAACTTAATTGAAACATGGTACTAGCATCAAATTCAGATTCATTGTTTTTAGTTGAGTATAGTCAAAAAGGATCAGTAAATTATCACATTCTGTTTTATTTCTGTTTTACACAGTGTACCGACTTTTTTGGAAGTGGGGTTGTAGTTTTACACCCACAAAGTGCAACTAAAGGAGTGTTTGATATGTGTAGTGCGGATGTGTGTGCATGTAGAGTATAAATGTGCCATTTTGCTGCAAGACAACATTGTGTTGATGTGGTATCTAATAAAAAATATCACATTTTGTATGTCTGGCTTAATGCAAACAATTTGAATTGATAAAACTGCAGAGAAAAATGGTTACACAGTGAAATAGAACCACTCAGTCTGCATTGCTGACAATAGGTTACAGCTCTATTGATTTTAAGAAAGACTAGGCCTGTGAAAAAATGCAGTCACCTTGCAGGTTGTGTGATGCACGTAAATGAGGAGGCGGTCGGTTATTTTCAGTCATGGCTTGCGAATCTGTGTGCATCTAAGCCATTTTGCAAAAAAGAAAAAAAGCACTTGCTGGATGTAGACAGTTTATATGTCCTTTTTATTTTCTATCAAACAGAAAAAGGGTCTATTCTGAAACCATCTATCCTGTTCATTACTATGATTGCATCTCCTCTCCTATGATTTCCTCCATGCTTTGAAATCAGTAATTATAGACCAGCTGACTTGTGTGAGATGCCACACGGAGGCTGAAGCCAGGAGCACCAGCGTCTTATGTCAGTGAGCATTGAAATCTCAAGATGGAAGCAGTAACCAACACTGTCCTTTGAAGCTCGTGTCCTGAAGGTCATTTGGGCTGCATGAGTTGCATTCAGCCTCTGTAAAGCACCGCTGCCTTTGTAAAGGTCATAAATGCTATACAAATATCACAAAACCAGTATGCCATCGTCAGTATCGAAGCATGGAGACGGCCCACATAGTGTCAAGGAAATCAATACAGGGAAAAGGCAGTTATTTTGCCCAATCTCACAAATCACAATTTGCCTCAGAGGGCTTAAGGTTTTGGTGATTGGCACTGCTCAGGTGAAACACCCAGTGGGTTCTATGGATGGCAACACTAGCCTCAGTCAGTCCAACACTTTGATCCAAATCAGAATATCTCAGCATAAACTGGATGGGTCTCCATGAACTTTTGTTCAGACATTTATGTTCTCCAGAGGATGAAGCTTAATGGTGATGGTAATCTCATGACTTTTCCTGTAGTGCCACCGCAAAATTTTATTTTGATAAATACTGGCTTGTGAACAAATTCCTACTAAACTACAGATATTTTCATTGGATGTACTTTGTGTGTTGTGCTAAGAGCTGTGCTAACACATGATAACACTGTCACTGTGAGCATGCTGACGTTAGCATTTAGCTGAAAGCATCACTGAGCCTTACAGCTTGCTTACATAGGAGATCTTCCAGCAGCTTTTCTGTTCTATTTTCAATTTTGAATAATCCAGCTGTCTACACAAGCTGCATATAGCTCACTCTAAATGTGTGTAATCACCATTCCATGTGTATTTTTACACTCAATATATTTAATCCGTTTTACGTGAGTATAGTGTTTGTGTATTGCTGTCTGAGTACTACCAAAAGAAAGGTGACCTACACAACTGTGCCTGAACGCATCTTGTGTTGATGAAGCTGCTGCTGCTTTCCTAACGTACTGCTTTTGCTATATAGTCTGTATTGGCATTGTGTTAGTATGGCCTCACAAGGTGATTTTCTATTTTAGTTTTAGTTTTTAAGCAAAAATTCCATTACCAGCTGTATGTCTCGTAATAACTGCAAAACAGTGGTGGATGGAAATGTACATTAATTGTCATTTTCATTTACTATTTTTCTTGAAAATGTGGTAAAAATCCTCTTTAAATTTGAATGGAAACCAAACTACAGGCCACTAGTATGATTGCAGGCTCTTGTTATTGCAGCAAACCACAAACATCAAATGCATCACTTCCTTTACAACAGAATCAAAGATCTTGTTGTTTCAAACTGTAAATATGCCAGCTAGTGTTAACACATGCAACACTACAATCATGATTGCAGTAAACTGGCAATCAAGATTAATTTCTCAAGCTTCAATTTTACTGTCCATGATGTAATCAGAGATTTGATGGAGAGAAAGTGCTGTGAGAAAAGTCTTGTCTTGCTCCTGCTCCTGCTCCTCATCACAGACAGTAAACCTGAGTGACCATGGGACAGTGCACTGTGGAAGTTGACAGGAGCGAATAGAGATGAGATTTGAGAGCAATCAGACAAGGTGTCAGGATGACAAATCCTCGCGCCAGCTTGTCCCCACAGATCCGCAACAATGTGCAGTGACAAGAGGTGAGGTCGGATTGACTGCTGCTGTAACTGGCTCAGACAGCACAGGAACACCTGAGTGTATTTGAGTCTGCACTCACAGACCAGCTGCTGTCAGTCCTCGCTCAGCACCCTGCTGCACCGACAGAGCCTTAACAAACTGACATAGGCAAGCTGTGCGATTTAATTCCCACCTCACCCACACGTCACGACTTCTCAGGCTGTCTCTCTCTCTCTCTCTCTCTCTCTCTCTCTCTCTCTCACACACACACACACACACAAACAGCGAGAGAGACTACAATTTTTGTGCAATTAGTGGCAGTTAAAGATTTTCAGAGGATGGCAACTGTTGGCAGTGAAGTCGAGCCATATAAAAATGTGCTCAGTGTCCTGGTTAGATATGATAAAACGGTTTACATAATGTGGATCTGTGCATACTTGTATACTGTGCTCTGTTTACATAAACAAACTTAGGAAGCCAGCAGAGAGTAGTCTGTGAGGATTTTTTGCATTTCAGGAAAAAAAAATGCAAGAAAATTGGTGAAACATTTAGACATTGAAAGTTGTAGAAAATGTTACGAATGCTACCAAACAGAATGTAAGTGAAGTTAAAGCTGCAAAAGGCACAGATCACATCAAATTCTCATCAAACAGGAAATGAGTTATTTAGACTTCACAGCAAAGTACAAACCGTCTCCTCCACTGCAGAGAGCACTTTTGGGTATTTAAGTTCAAATAATTCCCACTGTCCTCCATTGTGAAGATGTCTACTGCGGCTTAAACTGACTACATAATGCTCCAAGTTTAGCGCACTAACCATCAGTATAAGTGAATCTAAAAGCCACTGTGTATAAAAATTTGAATTTCAAATTAGTTAAAATTATCCAACAATTACATAATAATTCTACACAGAGTGGCTTTAATACAATTAATGTTTTGTACATTGTTATCTCTAGCATAAAAAGCCTGCTACTTAACGTCCCTCAGCATGATAAATGGTGTTGCATTTTAAATCCAAGTCCAGCAGACAATCACTGACAAAGAATTAAATCACGACAAATAATGTTCTCTACAGGTCAGGTCATTTCCTGTCACTTCATAAGCAGCATACTGAGGGTGCTGGGTACAAAGGGCAGTCCATTATCCTCAATCTCACCAAACTGCTGTTTTCTTTCACTGTTCCCAAAAGACAGAGAAAAGGCAAAGTAGTTTAGCAGATAACAAGTAGATGACCGCATGTCATGTCTGATGATGTCATCAGGGTTATATCAGCCTAGGCTGGAAAGTTTGAAAACTGAAATGCACTATAAATAGCAGGTGTGGACAGAAATGGGAGTGAAGTAGGATTATTCTTGACATTCTTGATATTTGTAAATTATAATGCTTTTACAGTGAAGACTGAATTAGAGACTTGTTTTTTAGTTCACCTTCATCATCAGTTGTCATAGATGTGTACAGTGTGTAGGTAGTGTGGAGAACCCCATGTTAGGTTTTTGGTTATCGATGCAGTGGATAACAAATAATTATGCAGTATTTTTAAACATAGTAACATGTGGCAGAATATACTTCAAGCTACAATCTCAATATCTTGAGCCAGGCGGCTCTATGGAAGTTTTAAGTTCTGGAGGATCTAACAGCAGGAACTTATCAGTCTGTCTGAAAAATCTGGTTTACAAGACGCCTCCAGTTAATGAAAGAATCAGATTTTAATGGAAAAACAGAACTGTAAAGAACAGAACTGTTCCAACCCTGGTCTGCATATGGTCTTGTGCACTGAGTGCTTTTCATTAATGCACAATGAGCTCCCTGAAAACAAGGGATGAGTTAAGGAGTGCAACTACTTTGAAGTACTAAGCATATTAAGTGAATATGGTAATGACAGTATTAGAACATATGGGTGGTTTTCAAACAGACACACACACACACACACACACACACACACACACACACTTACAGATCTGTATCATAGATGCAGTGCAAAAACAATGGACAGCCTCATCCTATACACATAGTGTAGGAGGGCTCTGAATCTTGGCAGTCTGCGATGTGAACATGTGTGAAAATACAAGGCGATGAGTCAACACCCAGATACTCTGCAGCAAAAGTAAAACACAACATCCATGACAGCAAAATCAATAAAACTTAAGCAGGCAGATATCTACTGTGTTCACTTTGAAGTGTACAGCGGCAGGTGCCCTCATGTACAGTTCCTTTGATGCTGGCAACCTTAAAAAGCATGCATTTACCTTCCAGCAGTATGACAGAACCTAATTACGGAAAGCGGCCTCCAGAAAATAAAATGAGGGGAAAGAAACTATTTTGGCTGTCACTTTGACACTTTGCAGATAACTTCTCTGCATGTTAATTTGCTACAGGCCCATCCCTGCAGGAAGTGGCATGGACTAATAGTAAACTCTCGTGCTGTGATTGGTCGCTGGTGGTGGCCGTGGGAGGAAGTTGATATTTCAGGACACAGCACATAAATCGGATTAACACATAATTGACATGTTTACTGGGGTATTTATAGCTTCCATTTGATTGGAAAGTAGGGAACAAGGCTAAATTCACGGTCCAATTACATTTGAGGATATAACTGCGGGGTACACATGGGCCCACGCTACCTTACAAATCTGATTTACTTTGCTCTGTGCTTGAAATTAATTGAGGCTGACCTTGAAAAGGCATAGGTAATTGACATATTTCTTGCAGCTGCGTTGAAATGAATGACCACTTTTATGTTAAATGTAAAAACAGTGAAACATTATAAACTAATACAATCAAATTATGTAAATATGCAAACCTGTAGCTGAACATGTCTCAGAGTGAGGCTACAGGCAAAGAGCATTTAATTCAAATGAGATGCTGTTGTGTGTCACATTTGCCTAAATCATGTTTTCTGTGTCAGTGCCCATAGAAAGTAACAAATGAGGACTTCACAGTAAAATACGAACTAAAAAGAAGTATGCTGTCGAAGCTTTCTACCAGTCTTCAGCCTTTGTCATCTCTTTGGTGTGAAGTGTCACAGACCAGCCTCATGGTAAACATGAGCATGCTTTGTGTACTTTACTGGATTCACCTTATTTGATATCTATTTTCAAAAGCTCCAAACAGCTGCCTCTCACTGACATTTGAAGCTGGCAGATGCCACAGGTTTGGTGACATCTTTTTTGCTAAGTGGTTGTTGCTTTTGTGCTGCACTTCCGACTGTAGTGGTCACTTTTCAGCCAAACAGAGTCGGGTGGGTGGACAGTTAACATTCTTCCGATTCAGGTGATGCAAACCATTTCAAGATAAAATCACAAGAGTAGGTACAGTCAACGGCAACAACAAACAATCATTTCTAAAATTAACTCAACTACAGTTTGAAGTCTCATAGTAATTCATTGATTGGCAAACTTTTGTACAGACATTCATGGGCCCCAGTGGATGAATCCTACTGACTTTGGTGATGCCTCAGGTTTCATTTAGTGCCATCAGCAGGTCAAAGTTCCCATCACCCTCAGCTCTACTTTGCGCTGGTCTGGTTACATGTTAAACAAATATTTAGTCTAAAACATAATAATCAACAGAAAGCTGTTCTATCATAAGCAAAATTACCCAGCAGATGTGCAAAACTTCCATGATTTCTCTGTTATAACTCCAGTGAGCATGTAAACATGTTTGTCTCAAGATGGCTGCTGCACTCTGACCTTTTGATTGACACCTCACTTGACCAGCTAAGCCAACAATAGCCGACAAAAGTCTGTATTGAAAGGAAGACCCTCATTCTCTTCTTTTGTGTAAGGATTGAGCCAGTTGCAGCCAATTGTGTTGGTGATTGGTGCTTCATATGGCCAATGGAATTCTGAAAACGAGGACATGCTGCTTCAGTGGGTAATTTACAGCCAATTCAAGGAATTTATTATGCAGGGTTTGAAATGATAAATATAGTGAATGGCCTCAATATAAAGATACATAGCCTAAATATGAGTATATACACACAAAATATGAGTATAGTGGACTAAATGTCTATAGACATAGATATTTGTCGAAATAAATATGATAAGTAGCTTTTTTTGGAGAACGCAGAGAGACACAATTAGAAAAACATATCTAAAATATTCATTTTTTGTGGTATTGTAATCAATTTTTGCTCAACTACAACAATTATGTTTTCCAGCTAATAAGGCCCAGAAATAGACATCTGTAAAAGATGTATTTGCATTTCAAAAAAGACTGGAACCATGCATGTACTCCAAATTGTAATCATTTTTAGAGGCTTGAAAACATGAAACGACAGTTACACAAGAAATATGCAATATAGTATGTACAACCCTGACTCCAAAAAAAGTCCTAAGTTGTACTGATGCTACAGATGATAAAGGCTACCTTGCCCTGTCTGCATGAGTCGGTATTTGACGAGCTGGGAATGAGAATAGGTTGGACACTCAGGTTGGAAACCACTGCTGTATATTACGAAATGAACAATATACTGTACTCAAAACTTGTGAAATGTGAATCTCATACACACTTTCGTGCATATGTCATATGAGAACTCTTGTCAAACATGAGTTCAGATTTTATTCAAGTTTATACTTGTTTGGTAGACACATAAGGACTATCTGTTTTGTGTATAACAAGACAAATATTGTTTATTTATATTATACATGTCAGTGGTTGAGATAAGGATAAGGATTGGTTACTTGTCTGAAAATGTGGCAGATTACTGCCTTGTTGCTCACTTGCTGGTCACCATAGGCTAACTGCTGTAGAAATTGTCAAACAAAGGCTCCTTCCTAATAAGAGTGTTTACATACGAGGGTGTAAGAGACACATTGCAAGATAGTAAAATTGCAGGGCTTCAGATCTCTTTCCCCGTGCTTAATCAAAGCTTCCCAACTTAATTACTGGGTCAGATTAAAAATAGCAAAGCCAGAGTGTATGTTCCCCTGTCAGCCCCCACAGCCTGTCAGAGCTGGCAACTGAGCCTGTGGGCAGCATATGTGACAGACTCATCTGCTACTATCCTTTCCCCCTTTAATGAATTTACTACATCACACATAAAGGTTTCACCCTCTTCTCCTGTTCACTGATAATGATGACACACATCGGGAGTCAGTGCAGGAGGCAAGCCACACAGACTGAGAGAACAGCCTCAGCCACACAAAGACCAAACAGGCTGCCTGCTATTTCGTGTGCTAAAATGAAATGTCAATATGCTGTCCGAGGCCACATTCCCACTCTTTACTTCAGAGAGTTTCAAACATTTTTCTGTCGCTGTGCCCCAAATAGACACACATCAGGCTACAAAGCCCCATTTAAATAGATTTTACACCTTGGACTCTGATATGGGTTTCGATGTTTGTTGAATTAGTACTGAATTATGTAACAGTGTTCAGTGGACTTGGAGAGATACTCATGGTGACAATGAAAAGTATAATTAGAAAAGTCCTTATGCTCTAATTGGGAACAGTCACACTCACGCTTGACAGATGGCAGCGTGCAGGAACTGGCCAAATGTACCGCCAACCCAAATAAGCAGATGATTTTTGGAATACTATGTGATGACACAGTAAAGAACATTAAAACAGCTTTGGAAATTTGAACTGAAATCAGATATTTTGGGTCTCATTTAGCAAGTGAGTGTAAAGCAGGTAGAAGCTACGAGCAGATCCACATCAATTCAAAAAAATGCCTGTCATCTTTCTACTTTATTTAGTACAACAAAAAAAACCTAATTCTGCTTGGGAGAGCAATAGTAACCTTCAATGGTTTGATGCTACCTGACTTGTTGATCACTACAGTCCAACCTTTAGGTCCAGAGACTGAAATATCTAAAACACTATTGATTTTAAATTATATTTTGTACAGACATTAATGGGCCCCAGAGAATGAATCCTAATGACTTTGATGATGCCTCAATTTTTCATCTAGTGCCATCAACAGGCCAAAATATGATTCTGATTTATGACCAAATATCTGCAAAACCATTGACATTTCCATCACCCTCAGCTCTACTTTGAGCTATTTGCTAAATGTCAGCATGCTGAAATGGTAAGCTAAGATGTGAAGTCGGTTCAGCATGTTAAAGCAGCTGCAATCAGTGGATCAAACAATCGATCAAATGACTATGTGTGAAAGGGATCCTTCACCGTGATGAATACTCAGTAATTATCACTTAATTCCTCTCAGCTCTATGGAGCTTTAGCCCTTTGTTTTGGTTGTATGACCTGGAACTTTACAGATTTGGTTCATTCCCTCAGTTCTCATAGTATAGTTTTCAACTGCAGAGTCCGATATTTCCCGTAGGAGTTTGTAGAGAAGAAACAGCACTTGAAAGAGACGGAGCATTTGCCAGGTGACCAGAAACACGACTCAAAATGAATGCTATGTTGCTCCCACGGCTGGATGCGTAAAATAAGTAACTGCTAACAAGCTCGCCAAATCAGCTTTAGAGGGTGATAATATATCAATGTTGTGTTCACAGCCTGTCCTCACAACAATCAAGTATCTAAAAATGTTCTTGTGAGTGTATGAGCAGTGTATTGCTGATGTTAGCATTTAACTCGATACTGTGTCTAAGTACAATATCACAGAGCACGTGTGGCTGTAGACCATTAGTTGTGTTAGCTTTGTAACAAAGCCGTTGGACTTTTTTTATTTTCTTAATGATTTAAACTGGTGATTATTAGCACATTATCCTTGTACTTAGAAACACAGCCTGAATAAGTCTGCGCTGAGATGATAACACACATAGCACATTGCACCTGACTGCTCACTCCATCCGTTTCTGTATGTGAGACCAAGTCTAACTTATTCCACACTGGTTTGAACATTTGAACTACAAACCTTCTGACCACAAGACACAATCCATTACACATGTCCGTCTCCTGTGTCTCTCCTGTGTCTCTACAGCACAGTTTGAGCCATGAAAGCAAGCAGACAGCTGTCAACCAGACTCTGAATAAAAGATTTTGCTTTGAGCAGACGGAGAATAAAGGCGTTTTGGGGTTTTTTTTGGGGGGGGGGGGGGTCATCACCATCCTCAAGCACATCTTCAGAATCCTTGCAGTAGCACAACGGCCTTCTTCAGAATGTTTCAAAGGCTAGTCGTCTTTATTTGTCACGATACACCTATCAATGTCGTCAGCAAGGACAATGGATTTTGTGCAACAAACTGTGTGCATCAGGCTGTTGATGAGTATATGCTCTCTGAGGCTATTGACAGACTGTCAGAATGTATTTAGGATATTGATAACTGGATGTCAAGTTATTTTTTACAGTGACAAGAGGGAAGTCCTGGTTATTGGGCCAAACGCTTGTGAGCCATGAACCAGGAAGACCCCTCAGGTCACCTGGAGCAGGCTGTCCGGTTATTCCCCAGATCCCCACAAAAACTGGTGAACTGCCTTTTGCTTTTATGTGGCTTGAATATCCTACCCAGTCATGTTAGCTGTGAAACACTGCCGTCTTTCAAAACTGAACGGAAAACATTACTTTTTAGCTGCACCTTTCAGCAGTCTGATTTCTCATTATTTTTTACTGTTGATTGTATTGTCATTTTTATATAATTTTATTCTATCCTTAATTTTGTAATGGTTCAAATTAGCATCTTATTTTTAGTGGCTGCTTGCTGGTCTTAATTATTTGAGTCTCTTAATGGTTTTTAACTCATGTATTATTTATGTTTGTTTTAATTAGGTTTATGATGACGTTTTACAATCCACATTTGCTTCCACCTGGGATAAAAGTTCATAAAGAAAAAAATTTGCTTGACTGATACAGATTGTCTCCTGTTTGAAAACCACAAAAAAAGGATCTGTCAACTTTTCACGTGTAAAGAGCAAGAACTCTATCACTGCACCAGTTATGTGTGCATGACTGTATATCATCTGAGGTTACCAAGGCCACGGTGACATTTTAACCAAGTGTTTCTTTATTTACAAAGTGATGAAATGCTTTGCCACTTCCCCATCTTCTCTCTGAGGATAACGACAAAGCAGTCAGACAGAACAATAACAGAGCAGTTGTAGACATATTGATCTGACACAATATAAAATAGCATTTAATTACAAAATGAGGCGAGACAGCGGTACATCTGTTTAGAATTTCCACTAAACAGATGTACCGCTGTCTCACATCAGTATTCTCAAAAATCGAGGTAGAAAAAGCACACACTGCTCAACTGATGACTGATTTGACACGGGTTCATACAGGTCACCAAAAAGTTCAACTTGGAGTGTAGTCAGCAGGGAAGTGACCACATCCTGGTTCAAAAGGGAGACAAAAACACTGTTGACAACCAGTGGACCAAAAGAGTCTCAAGAACATGTAAATTCTTAAAGTGAAACTGCAGAGTTCAACTGGTTTAGCTGTACAAAACCAATAAGGTCAGCAGCCAAATGTGGAATGACACCGATGAAGGCAAAATAACACGAGTGAAAACAATCCACAGTATCATGGTTTCTGACACATACCGTATTGAGTTCATTTTGAATTCAAGTGTCCAATAAAGTGTTTATGTGAAACATGGAAACACTTTGGCCAACTGTCACTCACTATCCTTAATCTCTTATGATTTACGTTTACAGTGGCATGTAAGACAAATATGCTTTGAGCAGACAATAAGCTAACTACTTTCACTTTCCTTTTATAGCAACAAACACTAAGATTTCATGAATGGAGAAAGGATTTTAACACCAACTTCCACCCACCTCCATTCCCTTGGCATGAGCACATTTTAAACATTTGTGAAATATTTAAGGTGCCCTGTTAAATTTAGTGAGAGTACCAAATTGAAAGCTATGACTGAAGTGATATAAATATTATTTAACACTGGCACTAAGAACAATACATCTCCAAATGTTCAAATATCTGTTTGAAATTAATCTGGGAGGTGCTCAAATGCATTTTAAGATGAAGATGTTCAGAAGACATCGTGCAACAAAACAAAAATTGTTCCTTATCAAACATCAATTTTGTGAATATACAGAAATCTGTTTGCTTTCTGTTCCCTTTGAAAGCCTGAGGATGATTGATTGTGTTTACATGTCATTTCCTTTGTCACTACATTATCCTACCATAAATCCAGAGCCACGACTGAATTGTGGCATATGCACAAAAGCAGTGTCGACTTGAATAGCCCATCAAGTACGCTCTATGATTTTCTTTCCCAAAATAGAATGACTGAGTCACACACACACTGAAGTGATTGCGCTGTCTCTCTGCCTTTGCGGAGGGGCTATAGAGCCACCATCAATGACTCCCATTCTGTCAGTCTTTGTCTTATCTACAGGCCTGCTGTGTACAAGTCGCCCTTTAAGCACCAAGTGTACAAGCACAGGGCCACAAAACCCCACCTTTTCAGAGTCAGTATAAGCTGCCGGAGTGCCCTGCTTTAAACTTTAAGAGCCTCATGCACACCCACAGCAGACAGTCGGCGGTTGATGTTGCGATAACGACAGCGGAGAAGGTCACGATAAGTGGATCGCAAGTCACGGTTGAAGAAGGCGTAGATGAAGGGGTTCATTAGGGAGTTGGCATAACCTAACCAGAGCAGCGTGCGCTCCAGCCAGATGGGCACACAGCTACACTCTACTCCACAGATAAAGGGCCTGGCAGTGGACAGGATAAAGAATGGCAGCCAGCACACGGCGAAGACCCCCACGATCACCCCCAGTGTTGTCGCTGCTTTCTGCTCCCGCTTGAAGATGGAGATGTTTCTGCGTTCACGGTTCAGCAGGCGGGACAAGGCGGCACACTCCTCTGCCACACCGGGCGGCTTCAGGCCCTGCATTCGCAGCGCCTCATTAGCCACTGTTTCCAGCCGCTCGCGACGTGAAAGGTCAGTGAAGCGGTGTTTGGCGCCGCTCTTGCGAGCCGCCCTGAAGATCTTGTAGTACATGACCAGCATGACCAGCATAGGGATATAGAAGGCTACAGCTGTGGAGTAGATGGTGTAGCCAAAGTCTTGGCTGATGAGGCACACACCGGCTGTGTGGACGTTTTTGGCCCAGCCGCAGAAAGGTGGCAAGGTGATGGAAGCTGACACCAGCCATACTCCCAGGATCATCTTCGCCATCAGCTGACCGTTCTGCCGCGCTGGGTAGGTGAGAGGCCGTGTGATCCCCAGATATCTGCCAGGAAAGGAGACAAAAGAGGTATCAGGACTAACTTCCAGACAGGCTTTGCTTTTTGACTTAAGGCATTTGAAGCTACCTTGACATTTGCTCCAAACCTTTTAATACCTTGTCCAGTACAGTAGCTTCATCACAGCACAAACAAGGAGGGTTATTCACTTGTGACACATAAGGCCTGTCTTCATTGAGATGAAACAGCAGAGTGGTAGACGTTTCAGGAAGAGGTCATAAGCTCAGTCACTGCCTGGAAGGCCTTTAGCTGCTTTTCTTTGGCTTTGGAGGAGCTTAGCAGGTAGAGAGGGAGCTATCAATCAAATGGGCAGCACAGTGGTTTCAAATAGCAGCTGGAGGTGTCAGAAAAATAAAGATAAAGTGAGGTGTGAAAGGCTTGAATTTGTATGAAACTGTGAAAATAGCCACTATTCCTACAAAATGATAAATCTGTGTGTACATCTCAGCGTGTTTTGGCTCTGTGCCCACAGCCTTCATCAGCATCAAATGCATCATTGATGAAAGCTGTGAGCTATATATGACAGTCCTGGCTGCTTTTCTGCTTTCTGCTCCATTGTTAATCAAGTTAGAAAGCTTTAGGGAGCACTGGCCAATCTGTGTCATCATCCACTAGTGTTGCTAGCAGCATTGTGGACACCAAATTCAGCTCGGTCAGCCAAGGTGGGGTTCTTCACTTTATCAATGGCTTTTAGATGTTGAGTGTCAGATTCAGTGTGAAAGTGTTACTTTATCTTTACACAGTAGCCTTAATGTTTATAAAGCACACTTCAGCGCTTGTTACAAATGCCACGGGACCGTGTAGAATCTGTACTTAATATTCTGTTATATTCAGATTGAAGGACAGCCATTAATCAAAAAACTTGGTTGTCAAACATTCTTGATGCCAAAATTATTCAGAAATCCATTCCAGTCCTTTTGCAAAAACTTTGCTGGCAAACAGTGCAGCAAGAAACAGTCTTTTGGAAATACAAAGTCAAATTTATCCAAGTTTTAGTTCACCACAAGCATGGAGTCCAGTATCTCTGCTGCAAACGCACACACACACACACACACACACACACACAAAGAGAGAGAGAGAGAGAGAGAGAGAGAGAGAGAGAGAGCTGCACAGTCACCACATGTGTAATGTGATTGGCACCTGAGGCATTTGACTTGCATGCAACTCATATCACAATTTGTCAGCATTGCCATGACAGCAAGTGAAATGGTTGTAATTCATCAGAGACAGGTGTCATTATTTTGGAGGCTCATGTGGTCAGGTGGTGGCATACTGAGCCATAAGAACAAAAGAATACATCAAATCAATTAACTACTACAACTAAGTTACATTTGGTAATGCATGTAAGTGAATTTGAATCCTCGGAATCACATGTCCGAAGCCCAGAAAGACTTTGAGGTTTCCATTTAAACTCAGGTGCAACACACTATTACAGTGTCCTTCATGATTCCTTGGCTCAGGTTCCATATTATGTAAGAACTGCTGTTTATTCAACTACCAATCCCTCAAACCACTGCTCTGCCAAGCTTTCTTAAAATGTACGTAAGCTTTACAGGGGGGACCGAACACATCCAGGCGAGCAATGTCAAATAGATACAAGACAGATCCTGAGATGGGTACACTCCATGTGGTGGGAATTCTTAGGAATACATAATGGAAACCCAGTAATGCAACACTCCTCTTTGAATGCATTATTCAGTAATGAGGAAGGTGGCTGTGGTGCTTATTTGTGGGGATATTTGTGTGTCTGTGGGGGGTGGAGGGCAGTTCTCCACCAAACTATGACTCATCTTTGGCCCTTTAGAAGGCAGAGCTGTTTTCAGACGATAAAAAAATCCTCTCACCATCCTTGTGGAGACAAACAACTGCCAGGTTGGATAAGACAGCACACATTTTAACACTTCATTACACAGCTTCCTGCATGTGTTTTAGCAGGATGAGCTGATGCAAATGTCTGTGAATCCTCCAGTCAGTTTTATCTTGTGCATTTTGACACAAAGAGATTGAACTTTACTGACCTTTGTCAGTGAGTAACAGGATACAGCATGCACAGCAGTTATATAACAAGGAGCACTGCAAAATGTGACATACTACAACATACCAAGTAAACACATGAAAATTCGTGCAATATGCTTATAATATAATGTAAGTGTAAATCAGTGAAAGACTATTAAAACTGCAATAACTGACTGGCCACTTGGGGGCAGCAGAAACAAGCTATAAACAATACTGGCATATCATCACATTTAAAGCTGTTAGGGACATTTCAGTTCTGTCCACCTGATAAATGTAAGTCCAACTCCAATATTCACTAATGCTTTTAGCTCTATTCTCCATGAACTCCTGAAGAAAACAGCTGGCTTTTTAGCAGCTAAATGCTCCACTATGTTCACAAGCTAGTTGCTAACAGCGTGTGAAAATACTGAGAGCTGTGGGAGTGAATCATAACAGTAATGTTAAGAATACCAAAGCAAGGAGCTTCAAGATACGAAAAAGATCAGAAGAGCTAAGAGGACCTGCAAAATCAGATTATAAAGCTCTGTGGGTTCGTTACTGCAAGCGACACCTCTCACATTACTTGCAGATAAAGAACATTATCAGTATGGTATCTGCAATATGCAACTAATGAGAGCCAAAATAATAACAATAAAATAAGAGCAAAAATAAGTGAAATTACTATTATACAAAACGCATAGCATATTTAAAACCACATGGGATACATCACATCTCAGGGAAGACACATAGTCATGCTAAAAAAAGAAAAAAAAAGTGGCAAAGGATTATAATCACCTCCCAGCAAACACCATGTGCTAAACAGTAAACGGGGAGTTTCGAGGGTTTTCTTCATATCTTTGGTGGATTTGGGACATATCCACAGCTGCAGCAGCCCACGGGGATTACCCAGCCACAGACAAACAGTATGCCCGAGCTAATGGAGAATTCCATTACTTCCGCTAGGCTACCAGCTCGGGCACAGTAAAGTGAACTTTTTTCTGCGCTGAAACACTGTAATCGGCCCTGGTGAGCAACAGTCGTCAGTCATCTCCAGGAGCACCTCTCAAACCTTTTATGTCTGAGAGGGGATACACTGTAAAATATTTACCAAGCTGCAGCTGGTTTGGGCGGAGGAGAGGTAAATTTAGAACAGGTTCTCCTAAAAAGAAAGTGAAAAGACTGGGAAGTCTATCAAATCACTTTTTTCAGAAACTTTCCACTGGAGAATCCTCACTCATTCATCTTAGTGAGGCATATAAAATTCCTATGTCACTGCACTTGAGGGCAATCCAAAATGAGCCTGCGGAAAAGTGGTTGGCCATTTTAGGGAAAATATCTCTTTTTTTGTGTTACAGTGTGACTGAAGTGGGCACAAAGATGCAGACGTCGCCTGAGGTCAAAGCATTTTTGTTGAAGAACTGCCTCTTCAAGACCTGAGATGTGCATCTTGCCTGCTTTTTATCCAGCAGTCAGGAGTGTGCATTCACTGCTTTCATGCCTGGTTTGCTTTACATCAAGTGAAAGAGAGTGCTGGAAAAAGGGGAAGACCTGCAAACACCCAAACCATTGTTCACTCTATGCTCAGTGTAAACTCTTGTTGTTAGAGGAAAATCAGGTATCTGCAAAATATTTAAAAGAAAATGCTTTTTTTGGTGTATGGTGTTCTAATAGCAGATTTTAGCAGGCTGACTTCCCCTAAACCAGTACGATTTCTCTTTAGGCAAATGATAGCTGAAAACACAAAAGAAACTGTTCATTTCAACAAAAGTATCATCATAGAGTATTTACTCCGAGATGCCCTAGACTGAAGAGCTCCAAATCTGTCGAGTGAGAGTTCTGGGATTTCTCCAACATCAGACAACAAACTCAGTCCTCAAGGAATGCTTCAACTCTCTTATTCTATTTGACAAACCTCCGTAAGACAGCAATTGAGCTGCTTCTCTCACAGAGCACACTGCACAACATCAGCAGAGCTGTAATTTCCTCCTCAACAAGGATGCAAAGGAGCAATCCCATCTGTTTCCTACTTAAAGCAGAATCCAGCCTTACTTCTGCTCAGGATACGGTTGGGATGAATGAGTAAAATAGCAGCAGTAATTTTTTTTAAATCTCATTTAGACTCTTACATAAGCCAGACTGGTTCATGCCTGGACAGACATACTTCTTCCCTCAGATTTGTCTGTTACCTCCAGCCACAGGACAGCCAACTTCGGTCTGACTGGTGTCAAATGGCCTGTGAATAACTGTTGGCACTTCTTAAAGCCTACAGGCAGAAGAATATGCTTGGGAATTGTCACCTAAGACAAAAGAAATGTTAACCAGAAAGTTTGTAGGTCAAACTAAAGGTCAGATCACATATATTTTCCCCATATATCATTATGTTTCCACTTACCCTATTGATATTCAATCAAGGAGACAGCTGCTAATTGCTCTTTAACTACTTTTTAATTATTTTTGTATCGGGGACATAGGGAGAAATAAAGCTGCATGGGCTGCTATATGTAAGGTTTATATTTCATTCATTTTTCTTTTTTATGATGAAACATAAGCACTTAGCCTCAGTATTTTTAGCCACACTAGCTGTGTGGCTCCAGGGAAGGCAATGTCGGTCAGTCAGCCGGTCCAGCACTTTGGCCCAAACTAAAATATCTTAACAACAACTCCTGGATGGATTGCCATGAAATTTTGTGCAGACATTCATGCCCTCTCAGGATTTGTAACACACTCAATTTCCTGTCTAATTAATAATAATCTAAAAATGACTAAGCACTATTACGTTGACATTCCCATCAGCCGCAGCTGTACTATGAGTTGAGTGACAATTCTAAATGTTAGCATGCTGACGTCGTAAACTAAGATGAAAAACATTGTAAACTTTATATCTGCTAAACATCAACATGTTATCAATGTCACTGTGAACATTTTAGCATGCTCAAGTTAACATTTATCTCAAAGCACCACTATGCCTGAGAGCAGCCTCACAGAGCTACTAACATGGCTGCAGACTGTTAGTCTTGTTACATGGTAGTTTTTCCATCTCTTGTTTTCCCTTCACAGTTCTGAGTTAGTATAAGATCAGATTTACAAGACTGTGAGATAAAAATCATTCCACTTCCCGTTCTCATCTTATCAGGAAGTGTTGCTAAACAATTATACATGGTTTCTGTACCCAGGAGGAAAAGAGAAAGTTACTTGCCAACACACACCTTGAAATCAATCAAACACTCTTACAGATTCAGAATCAAAAGCGCAACACGAAAAGCAGAAAGCAATGGTCGTGTATACAGACACAAAGAGGATTCTGATGGTTGCTGCAGTCCTATAAGGACTTCTAATAGCAACTACCTTGAGGGGCATGTGTGACACTAAAATCATGTAAAATCCTTAGCATGATTCAGGATCTCTGGCCCCTTGTGGGCTCCTTAAATAATTTTGGTTTCCAACCCCCACAGGCTGCACTCCTGACTACCCTTTCAAAACTGCTTCATGCTTCATTTTATACCGTTAATTATGTTGCAGTTGTAAGCTTTTGGTGGGATATGATAATGGTGAGATATCTACAGAATCACTGTGTGTACTTGAAAGACACACCTAAAAACAATGCTTCCATTCCTCTGATTTTAAGTCCTGACACCTTTATGATGTCTGTTTTACTTCCTCCTAATTGCTGTAAAGCAGCAATGTGGATATTTTATTGCCTTCACCGCACAGCACACCACCTGTTCCCGTCTGTGGTTTACTGGCTGTCACAGCAATAGAGATGATGGGCAGCTATTAATGCCATGGTGATGAATGGATTCTCCTTCCAACAGTCAGCGTGTTCATCCCTGTCAGAGCTGGGTGTCCTTGGACAACAAAGCAAACACCCCACGGGCTCTACAAAATAGAGCAAAGAATAGCGTAATACAGTAGAGGAGATATGGCGACTGAAAGCCTACACATAAGGTCATTCATTTAAAACACAGATGAGCGGAGCAGGCAATCACAGGCAACAGTTAAAGATGATTCCTGCTCCATTTAACATGTCATCAAATCACATCTGAAGACAAAAGAGTGTGTTGCTGTTCCGACACTTGAATGAGATTTGGAAATCCTGGCGTTGTGTACCGAGGGGTGAGACATAATAATCATTGGAATGACAGCACATACTTTGGAATCTTTGGTGGGAAGCATTCATAGAGTTGCTGTTATTTGACCCTGATTACTTACTCTCCCCCACACATGCATATGCATGCAATACATACACAAATGCCTGCTACCTATGGCAAAATTATGGCAAAATTGCTTTCTTATCAAGAATTGAAAGAGAGGATTGATACCATGTGGTAATTTTGAAGCTCCAGTTAGCAGCCGGTTAGTTTAGCTTTGCATTAATGCAAGACACAGAGGAAACAGCTAGCCTACCTTGGTCAGAAGGCAACAAAACAAGCACCTCTAAAGCTCATTGATTTACATGTTATATCCACTGAAATCATTCAACACATTGTGTAGGTCTGGACTCCAGGAGGTTACTATGCCAAGCAATAGTCTGGCCCTGTTTCCAGTGTTGATGCTAAGCTAAGCTTTCCAGCATCTGACAGTAGTGCACGTTAGAGCTATATTTCAATAACCAGCACCATATATAAAAGTGCTCTTCACCACCACCCAGCATCAATTGGCCTTTTCTTCTATTATTGCTGCTGCTAGCTGGTCTTCACTGGCCAGTAGCTGTCATGCTCTGCACCACAAACCACCCAACCTTCACCATGTTACCTGATTTAAGCGACTGCTGCTGCTATTTTCCATTGCTGCTACTGCTGATTTCTGTTTCTGGTTAGTGCAGCAGTCACCTCTGCATGACATGCTGAAACACACCACTGACCTCCTGCCTTTATCTACACACCACTGCACTGCAAAGCTGAGTACAGTATCTGTAGTTCATTTTAGATTTGAGAAAAAAAAACAAAAAAAAAACACTTGAAAATCCCATCACACACATTATTTAATGTTGTTCTCTTCCTTTTTCAGCTCACTCTCCGGACTCCCTGTCCCAGTGGACTCTGACAACATCATCCGGCCGCGATCTTTTACTGCCATTTCAACCCCTTCATTCTGATAATGGCAGCCTCAGAGAGTTTCTCTCAGCTCTCTTAGTCCTAAAGATACTTTGAAAGCACTCACACGTCTCTTGATCTGTCAATATATCATACGTCCCACAACAGTGTTATATGTGGCTCCGTTCATTCCATTACTAGTTCTGTGTTTTTTCCTTTCCTTCCCCAGAGATGGATTTGTGATTGAGTAAGAAAACTACTTTGAATAGAATCCTCCAACTGTATTTTTTAGTACACTGTTGAAGAGTGTTTGTGACTAACGATCAGGTTTATAATCTCAATGTAAATGAAATACGTTGTCAGGGAACATTTTGCATACTGATTCAGTATTAACATTTTGCGACTTGCCAGATATGCCCCCCCCCCCCAAAGGTATGCCTTGTTCCAAGTTGAATTGGTTAAAGTCAAAGTGAAGGACTGTAGTAATGACTATAGAGCACATTAACATCCAGGATCCAAACTTAGTCAGGAGCAAGGGTCACCACCTAAATTATCAGATTAAATGTTACAGCCATGATCTGGCTTCATGCCACGTTATCTAGTATGATATAACCTACTCTGCAGTTGGTCATTCCTGTTTCTTTTCAGAGAGCACAGATTGCAATTAGTTGTTATTAAGTCTTCTTTCATAAATTTGCAAAAGATTGTATGCCTCTGTTAATGCCTCTTTCATTTTCATGGATTCACCTCTAAAAAATAAGCAAAATAATGAGGCAAACACAAAATGTACATGTGCATAACAACAAAGAGGCTTTACTTCTATTTTTTGACCCGGTAAGGAAGCTCACCAGTGTCACCTTGTGTCTCTGGTCTTTTGGGTGGTGTAGCATGTGGTGCGCATTGTTTCCTGAATCTAGGTCAGAATGTTTTTCACAAGAGATGAGACGAACTAAAATAAACAAGACAGTTCTCTGTGTCTCCGGACTCTTATCAGTCTGCCTCATCACACCGTTTACTTTTACTTTCTGAATGAATTTTTGCCTGCTTGTTATGCATTTAGCCATTTTTTGCTCCCTGTCAATTCCTTAATGGACTTCCATTATGATGGCAGCCATGGTGACCAGATTTGTGATGCAACTACAACAACTCTAAAGACCTCTCTCTCACACCCAGAAAATAAATTTAATACTAACATGTACATGCATGCGGTGGGATAAGCTTGGAGAGAATCTTTAGTTTGCGTGTAATGTGGCATGTGAAATGCTATTGCTGCCCAGCAAAATGTACATTCACTGTGGTCAGCATCCCAAATGTGAAAACTCATTTAGTGTGATCCCAAAACGCCCTCTCAAATATTAATGAGTGCGCACACTCTCGCTTCATTATTATACAATGACTGGAGTCTGTTAGTGGAAGGTGAATAAGTGCCAGCGAGTCCATCTTCCTCTCTTTTTCCTGTCATGATGATGTGAGAGAGCGAGTGTGAAGAGCCCCTCCATCTTTGTCACCTTCCCTTTGGTTCTGTCACCGAGTGCACTCGCTCTCAAAAGACACCTCCAAAACTAAATAAGCTTAGAGGAAGTCTCAGACGTGGAGGAGGAATCTAATTGTCCACTTCCTCCCGTTTTACTTCTGACCTTTTAGAAAAAATGTTGAACAGTTTTAGTTACCAAGGATACCACAGGCTGCTCCTCTTTTCAGCCGACTCGCTTTCTTCCAATTTGGCATCTAGCAAGCAGTTAGTATAGCTGAAGTAGCTGTGCGGCCCATTATATGTCATCATTTCATGGCTCTGCAAATAAAAAAGGACAGTGAGGACTAGTTGAATCCAACTTGTTCCTGAGTCACTACACACGACCATGTAACATAGAGGCAAATGTTGAGGACTGCTCTTTTTTCCACTTCATAGTCTCTTACTGACCTTTTATTTTGGGGACATGGAAATATCAGTTATTAAAAAACCCAGCTAAGAGCGAGAGAATCCTACTGATACCTGTATTACACCTGAATTCTGTCATTTAATCCACAGAATTCATCTTGTGCACACAGAAAATAAGTCACTGTGATGTAGTTCTGACACATTATAATTCAAGGTTGCTCAATCACGTTTTCAGTTTCATTTGCCTCATATCCATTTTTTATTAAGAGTTAAAACACAACAACAAAACAGACCAAAATCCCTACAATTCACATATAGTGCTCAAAGTTCCACAAGAATTAAATGCAGCCTTCATCTCTCCACTACAATAAACCTCTTCCATCTTTATCTCCAACAGGTGTAGGCCTGGAGGGGATCATGCATTTGGTCATATGTGTGTGTGTGATCTTGCATACTGGTGGACGCATCCGCCTAAAATTTTTGTGCACATTTATGACTGTATGCCCAAGGACCTCTCATGGTTGCAGTGATTCACATTTTTTTTAAAAGCCTATTTAATTGGCTGTTCTGTTTTATAACCTACTGTCTCTGACTGCTGACTCCTCACTCCTTTTAACCAGACAGCAGGGACCATAAGTGATCAACAACTGCTTCAGTTTGCCCCCAGACACATCTGGCGGCAGTGATGTGCAAATCGGCTCTGACGTCATCTTAATTCCCATGTGTTCGTAAATTGCCCACCCGAGCAGTTGTGCTGAGCAGCACAAGCTTTCCGGGTGATTTCTTTATTGTGTGTTGTTTGATGTTGATAATGATCAATTACCATTAGATCCTGTCGGCGTGTTGGAGATTGAAATAATCTGTGAAGTTACACTGCTGTGCCTTGTGTGTAAATGCGCACAGCGTCTCTGTTAATGTTGAAACGCACTTATTGTTTCTGCTAAGGGGGGATCGCTGCAGGTAATGTTAGTGCTATTTTTCTCATTTATGATGTATTATTTCACCTACCTACAATCCATCCGCTATTAATCAGGCTGTTAATTTTTACGACCCGGCACACTCGATGTGCAGATTACCCATGGTACTGCAATCTGCACATCGCTGCCTGGCAGGGGTCTGCACTCTTCTGAGGGTATTCCTCTAATTCAAAATCTTTTTAGTGTCAGTTTTCTCCAAAATAGACTCCATTCAACAAATTCACACCAAGAGCCCGGATAATAAAGCTTTTCCCATTAAAATAACAAGATAATTTAGCAATATAAAAGTTTGTTTCTGTACAAAGTATCATTGCAAAACACCTCTTGTGAACCACTCTTGAAAAGAAGATACTGTACAACATGACATTAGGAGAAATGATGATGCAATTGACTCAAATTCCATACAGCAAAAAAGGCATTCAGCAGTATCAATATTGCCCATAAGTCATAAAACATTTTTCTGCACTCATATATTTCCTGAAAGCCTCACTGTGTTTCTTTTAAAGACTCTGAATTGTCTTGTTGAAGGCTGCTATACAGATAAGCCTGCCTTACCTTGCCTACGGCCTCTTTCTATAGAGCTACCTATATAGGCCAACAGTTGTCTCATCACTGTGTTTAAATAGCAGCTCATATGTAACATCATTGACAATGACATCTAACTTCATCAAAGAATCAGAGATGTGCGGGTGTTTTTCTTCATAATGGAGATTCTTGTGCTTTCAGTATTCTCAACCTAATTGCTACGAGGGAGGAGAATTCAGGACTTTGTGTTGTCCTAAATGACTGATTGGATCTGTGTGTCTTCAGCCACGTTGATTGTGTCACTTTAATGGAAAACATGCAACCCATAAATCAATCAATTGAGTCGTATCCTATAAAGAGACATTTAGATAAAACAAATGGCAAAAGTGCACAAAGAGAATACTGTATGTTCAGCTATGTCAGATGTAATCATTCAGATTCAAAGGGTTGACAGCAGTTTTCCTGCTTACATCTGCAAGACTGAATTTTTCAAGAGAACAAAGCAAATTTCACATAATTTGATTTTACACCAGATGACAAGATCAGAAACATAAGATATGGAAATGGAACTATGTTCCTGTCTGAGCACAGTGTGTCCTAACCAGACAAACCCACGACTGATGACAGGAATATTCATTACAGGAGCAATTTTACTGCTGTTTGTCTCGTCTACGAGCAGTGAGCAGCGTCTACGGGAGACAATAATTCTAACTTACTCAGCTATTCTCCACATTAAATGTACAGTATCACATTTCTACAGGATTCATCAGCTAATCTGAAGGCTCGACAAACAAAATACCATTCGAGGTGAGTAAACCCAGCTGTGACAAGGTAATAATACCGATCCAGTGAAATAAAGGTCACTCTTGTGGTGCCAGAGCAGTGCACATAATGATGGGAAAGAAACAGTCCATCAAGTAATAATGCTAAACAACACGAGGTTGATATGAACGAAAGACATGAAGGTGTTTGTTTCTTATATAAGTATATTTTGTCTACTGTGGATGACTTAAAATCACAAGTCGATATGCCAGATTTTGGGGAGATGAAGTGAATCACTCATCTGCGCCTGCCTGACCATAGGCTCCACATTCTCATGCATTACAGTATGTTGAGCATTAAGTTTTATCAGTTGGGAAGTAAAGAAAAGTACTTGTGGTTCTTTTGAAGAGGTGTCTTAAATTTACACAAACCATGGACAGTTTTGAACTTTGCAGTGGCATAGTGTAAATATAGTAAACACACCGGGCTCAATCGACGCATACATCCTCACAGACACACCCACACAATGCACCAACACTGGCAAACTGTTCTCAGATAGCTAGCTAATATTTTTAGCCATAGCTGCTGAGTGGCTCAAGGGATGGCAACCTTGGTCATTCTACCACTTTCGTTCAGATGGAAATATCTCAAGTACTTTGGGATGGATTGCCATGGAATTTTTTACAGGCAGTTGTGGTCCCCAGAGGATGAATCCTACTGACTTACTGATTAATCCTTAATCTTTGGTGGTGTGCCACCATCAGGCCAAAGTTTTCACTTATCCAGGGAAATATCTCAACAGCTACTGGATGGACTGATGCAAATTTTGGCATAGACATTCACTGTTCCCAGACAGGGCATCCCAAATGACCAAATGGGATCCCTAACTGTTCCTCTTTTGCCACCATGATGTTCACATTTCTGGTTTTGAATGTCTTGATGCCTATTGGATGGATTGCCAGGAAATTTGGTACACACATTCTTGCCCAATCTAGATGAATTTTACTAACTTTGACTATCCTCTGACTCTTTATGTAGCACCATTATCAGGTCAAACAACATATTTACAAAACATCAGCATGCTAGTGTTGTCATTCTGCGCATGTTAACATGCTGATGATAGCATTTAGCTCACCCCTGTGTCTAGGAACAGTACCGAGCAGTTTGCATGGCTAGAGACCAGTCTTGTTGGAGACTGACATCAAAAAACATCAGCATGTAATTCAAAAGTGAGACAATAAGAAGTTATATTGAGGAGTAGTGCTTGCAGCACAGTGGTTCTTTGTAAGTTAGTGACATGGACACAAAATCACACACAGCTTTGAACTTAGGAGTTGTATCTAGAAACAGTAATTATGCACTCTCCTGTTTTACTGGGGCTAGTCTGCTGTGTAGGCTACATCCTTAGACACACACACACACAGACACACACACACTCACACACACACACACACACACACACACACACACACACACACACACACACACACACACACACATGCACACACAATCCACCAACACTGGCAAACTCTTCCGCGCTCCTATGAGCTAATAATATATTTTCAAAGTCTTTTTACTTTGAATAATTTAAGTTTTCTACTCAACATCGACCACTGTATGCAGATCTGTTTTCATGGAGCTTTGAGGATAAACATCCAGAAACAGTTGGACCAAGTTGCTGTCTGTGTTTTCAACTTTTAATAGGTAAACTAACCTACATGCCAGTGTCCCTAAAACCTTTTTTCTGTTGGTCAGAATATGTACAAGTGACTCAAAGATGCTGCTACAACCAACAAAAACCATCTCATCATCATTCTGACTCAATGATATAATGATATAATCCAAAGCTTAAAGCTACTAATAGACCTTGTGGTGAGATTCTTTTGGTCAAATGCTGTTTTCCTTTGGTCCATAATAAACTTTTAATCTCCAATGTTAATCGACTGGATTACATTTGATGTTGCTTGTGACTGGAACTTTCATATTCCCAGTGCGTCACATATACACTCACAGGCATTTCAAAGCATGCAGGGCTGCCCACAGTGCAGTGACCTAGTTAGTGGTCAGTTCTGGGGTTCAGTGTGTTGCTCAAGGGCAGTTTGGCAGCGATAGGTTGCCATAACTCAATTTTCTATTTCACAGCTGGAATGCAAACTTTGTTCAGTGCTGGAGGTTAAAGTACTAACTTCTCAGCATCTGCCTGACCTGAGAAAGATGAAGAATTTCAGCTATGAAGTCACATTTAAGGACATCCATTTAACATTTTCATCATACAATGCTTGAGTTATTATTTCAGATTTAACCAAGGACTACAATAGATTGATGCACAGTAGTAAGCATGTATGAAGAATGATGCATCAGTGAGATAAGGCAATTGATTGAAAGAGATTGTTGTGAAAAGCTGTTGTCTTATTGTCAGTAATTGTTTATGGGATCATTCATACTGCGATTTAATGGACTGTATAAGCACTGAGGTCGTGCACACAGAACCAAAGGCCAACATCTGTGTTGCAGAGTTATTCTGCAGCAGCAGTAGCAGCAATATGCTAAATGTTCAAAACATATTATCTGCAGTCCCCAGCATGATGTGTGTGTGTGTGTTTGTGTGTTTCTCTCAGCTGCATCGTGCAGGAAGCCCATTATCTCACAGCTCGGTAAATGCTTGTTGACCCTTTCTTAAATCTTAATGAGTAATAGACCCCAACTTTGTCATGCCAAACACGAAGCATGATTTATGCCACACTAAAGTCACTCAGCACTTTGTCCTTTTCTTCTTCCTACACCCACAGATTGCTGGGTAAATAGGGTGACAAGCTGGGAATAGTCAAATAAAACTCAGATCTCCATCAGTGCGCTGGCTACTCATCTATCATCGTTCATGTTCAAGCTTTTTTTAACAGTTTTCACCAACCCTTGGTTTATAAAACTACCCCAAAACATCATTAACTGTGTAGAATTTCAGCTAAAGGACACATGAAACAGAAACATCAAATTACGGTCAGATGGTTTTTACCTGAAAGAATGGACATGCAAATGATTAAAAAAACCAGCAGCCTGAAACAGCACCGTTCATAACCTAACCTGTCATTTGTCAAATCACTTTGGTTGGATATTTTCATTTTAGTCTTTGATCCATCGACACCACTGCCACTATTCAAATATGATGCAGAGCTGGATCTGGTTCAAGAGCTCGCTGATTACTTATGTAGGCAAATCTGATTTAAGTGGTACTCTACAGAGACAAGCAATAAATCAACAAAATAAATCAAATCGCAGACCATGTGTCAGTGAGGCGTGAATCTCTGTGCTGTTTAAACACATGTAGCAGTCTCAAATATTATTTTTCTCTGTCATAAATTCTAACCAGTCCATTATAAGAGAAGGGAGCAGCCTCTCTCGGCCTCTCTCAGCCTGCTAAGGCTTTGTCTGAGCTGTTGACATTTTGATGGCCTAGCAAAATATGTCTTGAGGGAGGTTGGTATGGCAAACACTCTGTCATATCAAGTGTTTATGTGATAAAGAGTGTAATTTATATTTTGAATTAATATTGGTCATGTTCTCTATAATTTTCCTTGGTTTGGTTACCTTGATCGATTGACATGAGCTGTCATGGACCATGCATGTTTGCTTTTAAGATATGTCTATATAATCCAGAAGACATTGTATAGGCCCGTCATAGCAAAATGAGATTCCCAGAATACTAAACACTGGTACAGACATTGCACGTCCATATGGAGTTGGAAATGTTTTTTTCTTTTTCTTCTCTTCTCTTTTCATATAACAAGAAATCCAAAGCCTGAAAAAAATTAAATCTGCTAAATATGGTAACTTCCATATGGTGTGAAAGCAGCACACCATGATGGACCCAGGCTGGACCTGCTGTAGCAGCCACAGATTTGACAACGAGCCAGAGTTTCATATTCGTTTTACTAATAAACCAATGAGAAGACCTCCAATAATGGTTGCTTACACCATGAAAGATAAACTGCTCCAAATCTCAAGTGAGCTCTCATCTAAAAACCTCTCAGTGACAATAATCTGGCAACAGACCATTAAAATGGTCAACACGACAAAAAATTTTTGCTCTCCTTCCTTTGATCTTAAACATCTCAGGCCCCTTTGGGCCCATTCCCATGTACTGATCACATGACCAGCAGACAATTTGTCTCGCACTTCATGCGCTTCTCTAATAAAAGTCAAACAGACAGAAAACTGAGCTGTGGTTGATAGTACAAGCAGCACTTATCAATGATTAACTTGCCAAATGCCTTCTCCCAGCATTTTTATTTCATGGCTCTCAGAAATATTTTCATTGACGGCGGTTTTGCTCTGGAAGAAGTGCTCGTTTACAAGATATGGGTAATGATGGATTTTAAATTTAAATATTGTTCCCTCTTTAAAGATGAGAGTGGGTTGTCTTGTCTGCGTATGAAACAGCTGTAGTGGCTTGTAACATTAAATGTGTCTCTTGTGGCTTTTAGAAGCTCTAAAATGCAGCACTCTCTGTAAACTGGTTGTGATCACAGGATTTAAGAATTCAGTGTAAAATCCTATTTACTACCGAAACACACTTTCTGTCCCGATTTAGCATTCCTTTATAAGCGTGAACTGCCTTTGATCTGATCGCACTGGCCTTGCAGGAGATGTCCAATCCTCCACATTTCAGCGAGGTGGCCGACAAGTGGGAAGTGAATAGTGCCTGAGAGAGTGGAGCTTAGGCGTCACATCACATTACCTGAGGATGCGTCAGCTAGGTCAAGTCATCTGTGTCTGCTGCTGCGTATTGATGTTCCCCAGCTGCACTAAGCAAGCGTTGTCTCTCCTGGGACAAACTTACGCGTCAACCTCACAAAAATATTATCAGATGTCTAGGGCGGGTCGATGTGTGAGCTGTGTGTGAACTCGGCTCATCATTGACACAGGATGTGAAGGCTGTGGCTAATCCTGCTGCCTTCTAAGGGCCCTAGCTATAGCGTGATTTCCCACCTCAAATCCCCTGCAGAAGCTTACGGGTGTGATCACACCTACACTGTATTTTCTTTAGTCTAAAGCTTGGTGAAAGAGTTTACTTTACTGCAGTTATGTGATATTTTTTTCTTGACCTACATCCTAGCCATTTTCCACAAGTTCACAGATACTTAAGCCAGGCTCTATTTGATTTTCTGCAAATTTAGCTGCTGTCTGTCTCTTGCTATACCATTCCTCCACCATTCCTTTAGCACTGTATTTTCTTTGACGTCTGAGGAACTACAGAAAAGGACTACCCTCTCTTCCGACTGTTGTGAATAAATCATTCATATTTGACGTTTGAATTATTGAACATACAACATATTACTCTCAGTGAAGGTAAAAACTGACTGTAACCAAAAGAGATACTAACATTTAGGGAAGTGGGCACGAAAGCGGCTAAGCCTCTGCTGAAAGTGCATGCTGGGATATCTTGTGAAAGAGCAGACCTACATTCATTGAGACAGGAGGCCTTGGGTATATAGCTTCTCGTTTATTCCCTTCACAACACTGAGACTGGACTCTTCTGCTGTGACTGGGTCAATGCTGTGGTGTGTTAGGTTCAATGTGCAGTGTTGAATCTCCACTTAAAAGGCTGGAGGTGGTGATGGGCACTCATCCATAAGCATGGCTTTCACAGCCATAAATCAGCATTTGCACATACACTACAAAATCAATACTTCTGAAGAGGACTCTGGAGTCGTTTTCATGTGGGCCAGGCTACATAACCTTTTCTTCAAGTCTGCCAATAGCTTACTGTTATTGGTTAAGAATGGTTACTAAACTATGTTTTCTAAGGGAAAGGACTGCTAGAGGAGGTGCTTTTTCAAGCAGTTTGCTGGAGGGAAAAGAGGTAATTGGCCGGACATTCAGATTTGGAATTAATGTCCGATTATTTGTTTATTATTTAAGTGAAATGTTATTCAAAAAGCTGAAAGGTAATTTCTCACCTCCATTAGATCCATAATGCTCAGTAAGTAGGGTTGGATACATACACACTATAAAGTTTGACCGTTGTTGATGTTTCTGGGTGTTTGGGGCAATTTTGAATTTCTATATGATTTTTGCATCAACTTTAATTTGCATAAAAACAGTCAGATACATTGTTGCTCTCTGTTTATCCATTAATGTTTTTTCAATTGATTTTCCACAAAATTCACTACATTTTACCATACCATGATATAAAATTACATACACCATGATACAGAAAATTTGATTCATTTCGCCTACCTCTAATATTAAGTCGCAGATAGTGTTCAGTCCCCTAATCTAGATGATACTCTAATGTGCTCTGCTTCAAGCGCATTAACCACAGTGAGAATACATTGTTTGCTGAGAGAGAAAATGTGTTTCCCGGCCACTGTCATCTCTTTAGCTGATCAGAAATCAAACAGTCTTTCAAAAAGTACTTAAACTTTTGTGTAAATATTTAAAATGTCTTTGAAAAGCACCATTTAACCACAAGATGACTGCATGTGGAGCTTCAGACACTATGCAATAGGACATCGTGGTAGTTTAGTAAATTGCATATTTCTTTCTGAATATGGACCACTAAATGGTAACAGCAGCTAAAATCATCTTTAAGCAGGTCCTGCATTAGTAAAGGGGTTCCTCGGATTTTACTCACAATGAGTACTTACTCAGTCTGTAAACAGTCTTCTTTAGCTTGAGAGAAAGCCTTCTTAAGGTGTGGAGTTTGAAAAACATGGACATTTACCCGGCAAGGAAGGTCTAAAAAAAGACATTATTGACTTGCAATATGAGAAATGTAGGACTGTTTTGTCCTGATCCATCCTTAAGACTAACACTCAGGATAGCTCCTGCTCTGCAGCATCGATTTTAATCATTCTTTTCTAAATCTCTTGGTCCCCAATTTTATGGAAGCGCAATACATTGCTGGTGTAGCTCTATGACTAATCTTGAGACCCTGTCATATTAAGTATAAGGGGCCGGGGTCAAAGTATTTTTAAATCTTGGTTATTTAAGTTTATATTGTGGGGTCCTAAAAGTCATTGCTGTCCCACAGTCCCACATGGTTTAAGCTTATTAGACTCATGTTGAGTGGATGGTGAATGTCAGAGTCCTTGCAGGATCATAAATTCATTGGCCCTGTGTTCGAGGGACCACTCCACTAGCACCATATTGTCCATATTGGCACATACAGTGCAGCATCTCCCCTGTCACCCTAAAGGAGCTGTGAGAGACAATCAATATCCCTCTGTGCAGCAGAGCACTTAGTCTTCAGGGACTGCATAATCCCCACAAACAACCCTGTACACTCCTGAGCCTCACTTGCTGCACTCAGCCTTACTTCAGCTTTATTTTAAAATGCAAGTCCTTGTATGGGAATCCTAAATGACAGAGTGCCCAAATTACAGCTAATCATGTGTCTAATTGGCAATTCTCATCCTAATGAATTATCTCTACAATTCCCACCGTGAATCATATGCCAAACACACTCTGCATTGTTTAATTAGAACAAGCCTGTTTTCATGGAGATCAACACAAACAGTTTACAGAAGTGTCTGTTCAGCTTGTGTGGGGATGAAAATAATCCTAAACTGACATTCCATTTAAATCTAAATTCTTAGTTGATCTTGCAGTCAACATGATGCAGGAAGACATGGAAAAAATCGTCTTGAATTGTGTGGTTTTGCGGATGTGCACTTAGATTTCATGGCAGCAGATTCACTCACCTATCTTTTCAGCTTGCTCACAGGTGGGTCCATTTGTCCTTTCTGAGCATATGAGCAATTCACAACAGCCATGAGACCCGAGCCGGTTTGCCACACTCCCACTTATCTCCCACTGGAATACAAAGCAATCGCACTGTATCACAGCATGATATCTGTGATCCAGTTCCTCCCATAATTAGCTCTTCAGGCTTACTTAAGTTTCTTGTCCTCAGTGTATCCACAAGAAGGAAACATGCATTATTCTGAGCGGAATGCACTGAGGTAATAACGCCTGATAGGTGAGCTGGAGGAAATAATCAGATAGTTAATACTAACATGAGCCTCTGTCTTCATTATGGTTAGTGAGGCAGAACAGTGACACTGATCACTTGACTTTCATTTCACTGTGGATTATAGTGGGAGCAGTGGACAAGTCTCATTTGTCACAAGCTATGAGCCTCAGCATTATGAGCTGTAGCATACCTGAGATGCAGAGTGGATCTTGATGGGTGGGGAAGAGCGCTCAGGCTCTACTTTCCCCATTCTGAATGTGGGATTTAAACCAACTCACAATCAGGCATTTGGGAACGAATTATCATGAATAATTTTGGAACAGCATGTTGTTGCAAAACACCAGAGTGGTAAATTTCATATTTATATGTATAAAGTGAGACAAGAAAGCTTTTTGGGGGTTTTCTCAGATGTGAACTTTACTGACTGCACTGTTTGTGTAAAGTGAATTCCAGCAGCTTTTGCTCTGACTTGATTGTTAAGGGGGCATAATAACAGAGAACAGGTGCGACCTGTGCGCCCTCAACAGCGATAAAGGACGATGCTGAAAAATCTATCAGTCATAGCAGCTTTATGGTAGTGCTGTATTGATCCGAAATGCGTAAATACAGGAAACACTATCCATGGTTCATGCTAATTAATTAATGGAGCTAAAAATTAATCACAGTCTGCTTCTTAATTTTCTGGTTCAGTGATTTCAGCGGCACAGATGGCAGATTATCAATGGTTGATCTTGATTCAGCATTTAAGTCTCAAAAACGACCAGTTATTTGATTAACAGTTCATTACCCTATCTGGCACTTGATCTGTTCCTGCCCTCAATGTGCTTAAATGGTTTCAAGCAGCTTATGAAAGGCCATATACAGTTTGTATTTCCACGTCATTTTAAACGCACTGCATGCGTAATTTTGGTGCCATTTAAAATCGATAGGCTCCCATATCAAAGCAGCTTTAGTTGTTAACTTTGGAAACTTACCTATCAACGCTGATCACACACAGGGTCATGATTGAAGCAGTGCAGCACATTACATCCATGCCGATGAAGATGTTGCAGAACACCTCTCCAAAAAGCCACTTGCCTCCGGTGAGGTCTGTCACTATTACAAACGGCATCACAACTATTGCCACTGACAGGTCCGCCACTGCTAGGGATACCAGCAGGTAGTTTGAAGGTTGCCTCAGTTTCTTCACCACGCACACCGCAATCACCACCAGCGTGTTTCCCATGACGGTGACCGCCGTGATTATCGCCAACATCACCCCGATAATGATCTTCTCTGGGCGCCCGAAATCCTGCAGCTGCTCCCCGCACGACTCGTTCCACATGGTTGTGGGACTGATAGTGACGAGGACGTTGTACAGAAGCTGCAGAGTGCCATTGATAACTTCGGAAATATCCTCCTTCTTGTTAAAAGTGAGCTCAATTCCCGAAGTATTGAACATCACGACGTTATCTCGGTGCGGGTGCAAGGGACGCCACGCCAGCGCGGTCCAGTTACGCGCATATTTGGATATGTGTGACCTGCTCTCGGCTCCTGACCAGCGGTTTTACATCGAGGATGTTGCAGCTACACCACAGCAGAGCTACCAACAACTCACTAAGGCTCCTGACTGGTTCTTGTTTAAGAATGATCCGTCTGGGGAAGTGCTATAGATGCGTGCTCCATCCCCAGAGAGAAAAACAACTTCTACTCCAAAACTACGAAACGAAAATAAGTTGCAGAAGCTAAACATCGCTGCTCCCGAAATGTTTCTCAGTGCACTACAGCGTACTTTTTGGCAAGTTGCGCTGCGCAAACCGCACCTATTTGTGCATGACGCATCACTGAAGACGCACAGAGAGCCTACTAACTGAATAAGTGATACGGCAACGGTTTAAAAGTGGATTCAGGCGTGCTAAAGCATACAGCTTTTAGTGGGTATTTGTGCATTTGGGCACAGGGTTCCCTCTCACACTTTAATTAGCATTGTGACAGGTAATGAGAGTACTGACCACACAATAAAGATTCTGCTTTATTAATAGCATTTATAACACTCTTTTATATGTGACTGTGAATTAATCAAACAGAAATCACACATATTATCACACATTATATTTCGACATCTATATGTACTGTGATGGTCAGAATGAGCTGTTTGGCATCCCTGTGAGAGATTTTTTTTTTAAGTCCTGAAACACAGCCAGTCCTTTTTTTTTTTTTTTTTTTTGGAGGAGGGGGGGCGGAATCATGCAGCAAAGTTTGTTTTAAAAATTTTCCAACATGCCTCTTGAATTTGAAGAGACAGGAAATGATCCTCCAACAAGCAAAAATCACCTGTTTTTAAATAGAGCATCTCACACACAAAGCAAAACCATTTAGCAAAAAGAGCATTGTACAATATGCTCTTCTATCACGCTGATGCTTTTCTTGGTCACGCCAGCTCCTCAAATTTTAGCACTGAAGACAAATCAAAAGAGAAAGTCCAGCACTGCTGATGATGCTGGGAGACAGTGAGGACATATGGGAAAGCTTCCCAGGACTTTGGCTGCTTACATCATCATCCAGGCAGCAACAGCTGTGGTGTGTTTGTCCCCTCTGGCTCTGGAGGGGCCCATGCTGTTTCCCACAATTCCCTTAGCCTGTCATCACAGCCCCATCACATGCTAAGCCACCACAGCCATGGCCTTTATTCACCATTACCTACCACTCAGTCTGACAGACAGGTCAGTAATGATTGTCATATCAGATTAATGCCAGTGACCATTACCAGTTTCTGCTAGACCTCCTGCTGTCAGGGAAATTTGGCCAGTTTACACTGAGAATATAACAGATGCCTAGATGTCAGAGCAGATGGGTCACGTTTCCAGGGTGGAAAGCCTCTGAGGTGAGTATCCTGGGTTTATGTAAATCAACCTGTCAACATGTCAGTGTCTCATTGAACCTGTCTGAAGGTCTTGTAATGAGAGGGGTTAAACAAGTATGGATTACACATGCTTTGGGAGCAATGGTAACAGATGGTTGACAATACAAATTCCAATCAACCTGCTGCAAATTGTTAATGGAGTTGTTTCGTCTTTGTGGAATGAGCTACATAGTCAGGCCATCAGGCATTGTCAGGCATTGTGTCTCTTTGTAGTTCTTTTCTGTCTCTGTGGTTATTTTGGACCTTTTTGTGGTCATTTTTAGTCTCTTTGTGTACATTTTCTGTGTCTTTGTGGTCATTTTGTATTTTTGGCCTGGGAGCTGAAGAAGGATGGCTGGAGAGGGACGGAGGAGGAGACCTCAAGTGGATGGCCTGTGGGTTTGTCAGGGGCACAGGAGCACAGCCTGGGAGCAAGCATCATGAGTGAAGCAGGTCTGGAGGGCGACCAACAGGCACGACCAAAAGGCGGAGCCACTCTGAAGGACAGCCTGGGTGCTGGTGACGCAAACGGGACAGTTCTGGAGGCCGGGGGCGAGGGTGGTGGTCAGGACCAGAGTCTGACAGCTGACCAGGGGACCCAGCAACAGCACAGCAGAGCTGGAGACTGGCGACAGGGCTGCATAACTATAAGCCGGCAGCTAGGAGACAGGTGGCAGGAGTGCTGGTGAAACAGGGGAAACAGGGGACTGCTGAAGCCCAGGAACAGCAGACACCTGCAGCACAGGAGGTGTAGAAACTCTTAAGACAAGCTGATGCCTTTTAATCAACCTAAATCTCTTTTGATAGACATAGAGTGATGTGAATGTAGGTGTTTGAATTGTTGTGATCTCTCATGTTGTTGTCCTTGGCCTCTTTGTTGTAAAAGGCAGGGACAATGCAAAATACATTGTAGCAGATACCACTAAATGCAAAATTTCTGCGTTCTTCATCTGCCTCTATTGTTTCCTATGTACAGTAATTAAATTTTTATTGATTTTTTTTACTTATAGTTTTTATTGTAGATGTACTGTATTTTATGTGTATTGTTATCAGGGCATCATTACAAATGACGCTCGTTCTCAATGGCCTTTTGTGGTTGAATAAAAGGTAAAATAAAAAGTTTTTCCCCTCTCCCTCTCTGTGTCATGTCTGTCCTTGTCTGTGTGTATGTGTGTGTGCCTGGACTGGGCGGTTCCTCCATGTTGATCATCCACACCTGTCTCCCTTTGCCAGTCAGCCATCACAGCTCATCCACTCATCAGACGCTACAGGAGAAATACTCGGCTTTTCTCACCAGTCTTTGCCAGATGGTTATTTTGCCTGCTTGGTAAACTCATTGCAGCCTCAAGAAACCCCTTTAGCTTGTTCTTTGAGAACTTGTCAAAGATATTGTTTCCTTGCTGTTAACCCATGTGTTTTTTCAATAAATCCCTCATTCATTTTGATAATCTGTTTATGTGTTCTGCTTTTGAGTATAACTTGCCACTCAGTTGTAACAGCAACTCAGGAACTGGGAACTACTACAGTTATGGAATTAGGAACTGCTGCAGTTCAGGAACAGGAGTCCACTGCAGGTCCAGAGTAACTGGTGTCAGCCAGGCCGCCGACTGGGAACCTGGAGCAGAAGTTGGCCAGACAGATGACACGGAACCTGACAGGACTGGTGGCAGCTCTGTGGCACTGGGCAGCTGAGACTTTATGGCGTCAAAAGTCATAATGACCACGACATCTTCTGTGCCTTCCACAGGACCCTGTGGAAATGGCAAGACGACTTCCCTTCAGTGGTGACTGTCAGATGTCAGAATGGCTCCTCGTACAGTTCACTGAAGGCTCGAAGGATTCAAGGAAGCAGGCATCAGGGTTGCTGACTCAGGACAGGCAGGACTGACAAGTAGCGGACTAACCAACTCAGGACAGGAAGGGCTGCAGGCTAATGGACCTGAGCCTGTACCCAAACTGACTGGAGTCAAAGGCTTGAATTATTGGTGGACCAGGAAGTCTGCTAGATGTAAGCAAACAGGAGTGCAGGCTGAAGACTAGCTGGCTACGAACCAGAATAGCAGGTTGGAGGCCAGGAATTTGACTGATAGCTAGCAGGCTGAATGCTACTAAGTCAAGGTGCAGACCAGAAGCAAGCAAGTGGGATGCTGGCAGGCTGTTAGCTTGTGGACTGGATGCTAGAAATCAGGGGCTGAGGCAGATGACTGTGAACTTGGGGCTGAGGCTTGAATGGCAAGGAGACTGTAGTGACACGCTCAGTAGGAACAGGATGAGGAGGAGAGTTAACTTAACACTGCCACCAGGAACGTGCCACCACCTAGGCAAAGTCAGGGTCCTGCTTTCAGAAAGGAGTAAGGTGCCTCAGGAAGTTTGGAACTCCATAAAAAACATTCTGCGTCACACCAAAGTCATTTTGGAAAAAGACAAGCAGAACTGGTGGCTGTCTGTTTCTGCTGGGTCCATGTTTGGCCAGATCATTCTGTTACAGTGTTGCAGGAAGGAACCAAGCACAGGACACAGACTCGGGAGATTAGATGAGGTTTAGGAAAGTTTGCTGGGAGAAGATGGCTGGGAGTGGAGGAGTGATGGCAAATAGCGTGGGCAAGCTGGAATTGCGGGCTGGAATTACACGAGGATTAGAAGGCAAGTAGGTAGCAGGGAGGCAGGCAGATGAGGCACGATCCTGAGCACAAGGAAAAGACAGTTGGTACAATCCAAGATTAAAGCACAAACAACAGATTTCTCGCCAGAGAGGCCTGGAGTAGTTCTTTACCATGCTGAGCTGATGGATGGCTGTTGTGCAGGGAGAAGCTGAGCCTGGAGTCAGGAGGGAAACCACGCCCGCACCACAAACACACAGAGAGCCAGGAAACAGGAACACAGGAGAAGGGGGGAACACACAAGGGGAATAACTGAAGGCACATCCATGGCCATGACAGTAACTTCAAACAGAGGGCCCCAGGCCAGTGCTCAGCAGGCCCCTTCAGTGATCCATCCAAGTCTGTGGTGCTTGCAGGCATCATGTATGTATGGAATCTGTTCTAACTCTTGAGCACTGAATTTGTTGTTGAAGTCTAGTGTAACCAGAATCAACCGTCATTAAAACCGGAGTGAGGTTTGTCAGACGTGAAAGTGTAATTTGAACCAATTAGAGGAAAACCTCAAAATGTAAAACTTGTTTTGATCCCCTTCGCTGCTGAAATTCCCGGTGGCCTGTTTGGATGTCAGGTTACTAAGACTCTGTCCAATAAACAAACCTCATGTGAGTCCATCTAACTTTAGTGCCCAAGCCCCAGATCCCTTTTAATTGGGCACTAAGAACCTTAATGAAACTGAAATATAAAGTAAAGATGCCATCAAGTTTTACATTTTCACCTGTAATTACACCAATATATCAATCATTTTCTGATCTTTAAATGTCAGAACACGCTGCCAAAAGCAGACATGCTGCATTAGACATAAACAAGTAATGCTCTTGACTATGTTTGGAGCCCATCTGTGCTTCTGACATGAACTGGCATGATGTTATCAGTCAGTCAGTTGAAATCAAATGTCTGTCCTTTAGATGCAGATTACAGCTGAAGGCAGGCAGGTGGAGATCATCCCTCTTCACAGGCCAGGGGGAGATAAACATTGTTTATCTTGTTTTCTTGGCAGCAAATTGAGGAGTTACAAACATGACCTTAATAAAGTGACACAATCAGGCAAGGAGCAGGAGCTAGGCAGCAAACAGGTAATTTCATCACCAAAATGTAACACAGGAGCGTAATAGAACAACACATTTGCTTTAGAAGTATCAGGCTGCAGAAATCTGCTTACTATTAGACAAGCCATTTTTACCAGCTTACTGCAGAAGCCATGATCTCAGTGCATATATGTATCAACCTTTGTTGAGTAGTTTTAGTATCAAAGCACACATAATCTATCAAATCTTATTTAGATGAACTATTGCTTGTTTTGGTCATTAACTTTGTGGTAAGGTTACACTTGAAAATCAAGCTCTGAATCAGTATAGGCAAAGTGTTGAATCTAAATGGAAATGTCAGAGATGGAAAGTGTCATCTTGAGAAAAAGAATGATTTGAGGGTAATGTCTAAAATAGAAAGCAGAACTCCTCACAGCTTTTGTGTCGTTTTTTTTTCACAGTGCAGAAAAACGGATTCTTAAAGAGGTTATGTCTTAGAAAGTGAGGATAAGTATTCAAAACTCAAAAGCAAAAGAGGTCATGTCATTTTGTAAAAAACAAAAAACATCCTATTGAGACCATTTGCAAAAGTGTTTGGTTACACACATTCATGAAAGAATAGTAAAACCATGTTTTCAAAGTCATGGTCATAGCAACAAAAGGCCTTCAGGTTCTTTATCAATAAATGTTTCTTAGTTTTTCTCTTTCTTAACACAGCCTTTACTCTCTTTTGCTATTAGTAGCATCTCCTCTGATTGATTTAACAAAAAAAAAAAAAGAGTTAAAGCAGAGTCGTTGAGTCAGCCACGTGTTACTCCTCACTGCAGCATAACTGCTAGTGTTGGTAAGAGTACACTGGACAGACTTAAAGGTCCAGTATGGATTTAGTGTGTAATCGTGTAATCTCCTGAAAATGAGAATCATTATGTTTTTGTTACCTTAGAATGGAGCAGTTCCTCTTCCATGGAATCTGCATGTTTCTACAGTAGCCCACAAAAAGCCTGAATCGCATCAGGCCTGCAGAGCCGCCACATTGAATAGTGAAAGTGCCTTGCTCAAAGGAACATTACTGATTAATAAAACTACCTGCTGGAAGTCTAAATACAAGGTCACAGCCTCCTCTGGGTTGAGACCTTTATTCTCAACAGGTAAAAACGTGCTGATTGCTGATTATCCCCATGAATCAGGCTTTCTCTAATTAGGATAAAATTAACCTTCCTGTTGACAAGCTGTTAGCTGCTCTATTTCACATTTCCATTTTGCTGAGGCATTTGTTTAGAGAAGTGACTCAGTATACAACATACATGAATGTTCCTACATGGACACAATTACTGTAGAATCACACATAATCTATTGATTGCTGCTGTCAGTCATAACACAATCAAATGTCGCTTTGGTCTTTGGTTTTTGGGCCCAGTGCTGACTTTCATTATGGAAGGTCAATGTGTCGCTCATATCTGTGGTAGTTACCTGTACATGTCACTAGATGGCATCACATCCTTTTAAACTAAAATCATATCCGAGCCTCATTATTTTCCCTTTCTGTTTTTGCTCTTTATGTGATGCTGTCCTCCAAGCACCAACGATGAAATTCACACCATTGAAGACTGACTTTATAAAAACAGAAAAAAGGCAAACCCATCAATGTTAAAATATCTCACTGTTAATCCCTCAAGTTCTAAAAGTTGGCTGCAGGAGAGTTCATCTGACAGCAGTGAAACGCTCCATCCCATCTGGTCACCCCACAAAAAACAGTTGATATGAAAGGAGCAAAGAATGGTCACTTTCTGGAACACTGATTAATTTATTCCTCCAGAGAGCAGGTGTGAACACGAAGTCATCACCTCGATACCTCTGGGAGCATTTCTGTGATTATTTCAAAAGAGTCTAAGAGTAATTGCCAATATGCCTGACCGGTGACCTGAAAACCAAAGCTCCATGAGCTTTTGGACTTTTAAGAATGTTCATCCACCTCCCTCAGCATTTGTATTTAAAAAAAAAAAAAAAAAAAAAAAAATGTTTTCATAGAGCAAAGACAGACAAATCTATGTGCATGTCAGCAGCTGACCTTGAGGAGGAAGTGAAGCATCATCTCATCATGATTATCTGCTTTTTTGTGTCCAGAATAAATGTTCATTGTTGTAAGGTGAGACAATTAGTGACAGATTTGTAAGACTTCTCATTGTTAGTAATTCCGCATGAATGGCTGTAATACACACAGCAAATACAGAATTTGGGTAATTTCCAAAAAGATAACAGAGCATTGTACATAAGTATCTCAGTGCTCAGTGTCGCGACAGTGCAACTGTTATATTCCACATAGATCGGAGGCATAATTAATGCGCAATGATAAATTATTTGTGAATAACTGAGCAAAAGGCCAAATGCAATTTTAATGTTAGAAAATCCATTTAGCAGATGTTGCAATACAATTTCATGATACAGCATTCTGTTTTACTGGAGGTTAGTAATCTGTTATGTGGTTGCATTACTTGCATAATATCAAGACTGAATCATTTTACAATTAATGCATTTTTAATGTCAATTAGAGGACATGTAGGTCACTGACATTAATAATAATAATAATAATAATAATAATTTATTATGTACCATTGCACATTTGCAATGCTGGATTTAAATTTCTCAGGCATTCCAACACCTGTACGCCTGACGTACACAGGTGGTAACCACCAAAGGGCGACAAAACAATATAATAAAACACAGGTAAAAGATTGACAGGTTCTGTGAACCAATGCTGTGCTGCAGAATACTGATTATTCAATAAGAGTATTGGAGGGAAGATACCATCAATCAAATCTTTCTGCTGAATTTATTTAGTTCTGTGTCCACACACTCTGCTAGGTTGGAGACATATCCCTTGGGTGTATGTGAGTGGTAATCTTGTTTGCTTAAACTCTGAAAGACATTGCTGAGTTTTCTGGAAGTATTTTGGTTTCATGTAATTTGTAGTGGCTGTCATTGCTGACTGTATAATTTTACTGAACATGTGTTTCAGTTAGTTAGCTAGCTAACTTACTGTTAGCCTTAGCTAATGTTGGCAACTGTGTTGTCATGCTAACATAACAGTTAATGTCTGTTTGAAAACGCAGTTAACTAGTTAGTGAAGGATAAATAAAAATGCTTTGATATTGGTAGGGGCACACTGGTGAAATAAGCTGTAATAATTTCTAGCTCATTAACGTCAGACAACTACATAATAGATAACTAGCTAACATTGTGTAAGGCTAATGTCACTACTTTACGCGTAGCTAACTTATTTGCCTGGTTAATTTTGCCTGGCAAATTACCAAATACTGTTTCCTGTTTTACAGCAGGTCTCATAGAGTCCTTGCATGTCAGTAAACTTAGAGAAGAGGAAAACATAGCTATGCAAGTGCTTGAAAAATGCCTTGGTGAACAAAACAGTTCAATCTATAGACTTTTGTATCTCTAATCGCGGCGGTGTTAGTTTTTGGCCTTCCTACTATGCACAGACACCTCTCACTTATCCTTTGCATGTTTTAATCACTGGTGGAGACCTTGAAACAATTCACACATTTACAGCTCCCGTCTCACTGTCAAGGGAGTTCTATATCAAGGATTAATGTTATACCGTGAGCTCATTGGCTAAATGGAATAACATTTTCGCACACCACTCAGGCCATTTTCTCTGCTTCATTAATTACACCATTGCTGTTGCAAAATTACCGTGAAGTTCAACACTGGCTGGTTGGGCATCTGAGCGTATTTTCACCAAATTAATAATTGTAAAGCTTTGTGGTCGTTGTGATGTGCTGCTCTGCTCACATTAAGCATTTGTTTCATGCCTGTTCAAAAGGACAAACAAACCATACTCTGTGGGAATACTGCCCAGTATCCCAAAGTCTTTCTTTTCTTTGTTTTCATGATCATTCATTTTTGATATTTTTCAGAGAAGAAATAGAATTACTAGACAAAGAAAAAGTAGATGTGTTGCGCTTGCTACACGAGCAAGACTTTGTCTAATTTTAAGTGAAAAGACGAATGTGAGGCCTTTACATTTATATTTAGAATAGGTATACTGTACACTAGGACTGTCAAAATTGTTTCAGCTTGACCCACCTTTCATGTTCAGCCGATGACATTGAAGTTGTGTTTCCAGAGTTTCCAGTTGGTGTCAGTGTCCACGCATTCTGGAAGACTTCAATTTCCCACACAACTGGGAAGAATACCAGCGACTAATGCAGACATCATTTTTTATAAGTTTGTTCAATATTGAATGACAGTGCAGCAGTCAACAGCTATGAAACACGCTGCAATGTAATCCCTGCAGGTGTTTGCACACTGTCAATATACATCCACTGAAAGTGTTTGATTTTTCCTCTGTCAGGCTGAGATTGTTACTCTAAGAGTCTGACAACAGTATGGAAAGGATCCCTACAGATATAGGTAGGTAGATAGATAGATAGATAGATAGACCTTCTTGTTGAAGAGTAAGCCAGGTCCATTCTGTTTAAACACAAAATATGGTGACCCTGAGGGTTAAAACACACTGACATTTCAAGAAATGCAACGACATTTCACAAAACACAACACTTCACAAAACACGACATTTCATGGTGCATAAAGATGATGAGGACAGACAGAGTGGGACTGTGCAGCAGGGAGTTATTCAGACCATCAGGGACGACGTAAGAAATAGACACAAACCTCTTTGATTGTAATATATATATATTTGATATACTGTATGCACACTGCTCAGCAGTGTCCCACAGTGTCTCCCTCTCCTCTCGCTTTGTGCAGATGAAGGCAGGAGTGACAGTGAGTTACTATGGTTACGAGGATGCTCTGTGTTTCCGTCACTCTGAAATGTTGTCATGGTTCTCAGTAGGATGTTTGTAGGTCAGTATAATGCAAACCATGTATGTAACTGTACCTCAATACTGAAATCTAGTAACACAGATGACCCCTGATACAAAGTCTTCGAGACACTCCCGTCTGGCAGGAGGCTGCGGTCCATGTGGACCAAAACCTCACGCCAAAAGAACTGTTTTTTCCTGTCTCCTGTCAGCCTTATCAACAAGGCCCGGAACCCCCCCGACACTCTTCACACTCTACCTCTGCCTCTCCTTGTCACATTGACATTGCCATAATCCTATGCGTTACATTAACGCTTAGCTTGGATTTTCCTTGTTCCCATTTGCACATTTGTGAACATTTGATTTTTCATAGTATATCACTGCCAGCTGTACTGCTCTTTTTATTCGGAAAAAAAAAAACAGACTATGTATATATATATTTATATTGTTATATTTTTTACTTTTTAATAGTTCATTTTTAGAAGATTTGTCATGCACCAACTTCACCAAAACAAATTCCTTGTATGTGTAAAATCGTACTTAGCAATAAAGCTTTTTCTGATTCTGATTCTGATTCTTGTGGTTAACATTATACAGCTTTGTTAACACCCTCTCCTGCTGCTCAGTGCACAATACTGAGATGGCAGTTCCCACTGTAAATAAATATATTAATACTAATAACATGGTGTCATTAAATATGCAACTATATGTGGTCAAATTAAATGTCACTCAAAGCTATATGACAGTTCAAACACTGTTGTAATAGTCAGTGGCATTGCTAGGCTCCAAGCAAGAAATCCCTGGGAACCCCACCCCACCCGTGCACACCGCAAAAATTTGGTTTTTGCACACATAAATGCACAATTTCTGGGACATTTGAGATGAATACTGAAAAAACAGATTAGTGGTTCTCAAAGTGAGGTCCAGGGACCAACAGAGGTCCCTGAAAGCCCAGGCCTATCTATAATCGTTGTTGTAAATAAGTGGCTGGGGGCTTCAGGCAACTGCCTGGCTTACCTGTCCTCAAGCCCTGCACCTGGTAATAGTTTAATGTATCCATCCATCCATTTTCTATACCAACTATCCCTTTCAGGGTTGCAGGAAAGCTATCCCAGCTGTCAACAGGTAAAAGTACACCTGGGGGTCAAACTGGCAATCTTCTTGCTGTGAGGCATGCACACTACCTGCTGCACCACCATGCCGCCTAGTTTAATGTATGGTCATTTCAAAAGCAAGTTGTGCCATGTCTAAGATTCTCCAGCAGGGGGTGTAGCTTGAAACTATGAGAGCTGATGGTTCATGCAGAGAATTCAGAAATGGTGTATGTGAACAGTAGGGTTGTCCACAAATATTCTCATTTGAACTGTTCCGCAGATTTGATTGTATAAATTAAGATTTGATTGTGGATAAAAAAAAAGCAGCACTGCGCTGAAAGCACTGCATGACTGACAGGAGTCAGTTTCATTCTCAAAACCACCAGACTCCATTGACAAAAACAGTAATTTTACCATGTAGATCAGTGTGACAGTTTCGCACAAAATCCGAATTGTATTTGTAACTGATGAACCATTCTGATACTCTGCTGTTGCCTTCAGTGTAGTTAAAGTGGATATTTAGCTTTCATGAACGTCAGAAAAACATTCACCCCATACCTTGACACCCCAAACTGACCTCCAGCTGATATTATGTGTCTGTGGAAAGCTGTCATGCATTTCTCAGCTGGCTGTGAGTCTAGCATGTCAGAGGGTTAATTTGTGTATTGCAGTTAAGTTACCCATCCACCTATTGGATGCTACAATAAATTCAAGAGTGCATCTTTTATTCTGTTTCCCCTGTATGTCTTCTGTATATGTACTCAGACATGCTCATACAAGTTTAAACAGTAAACATGCCATGACTAAACCACACAGAGCTGTGTACGTAAATGTCATGCTCTGTGATGAAGTCATACATATTTAAATAGCAGTTTGTAAGATGTGACGTTCTGAGTGCGTCTGTCCTCTGAGACAGAACAGTGAATATCCTCAACCACTATAACCTTCCCCTCTGGGAATGTGGTGAGATTAAGAGGTGAATTGGAGGGCAGTGTATCGGTTAATCAGACACTTTATCAATTGCATCTATCACCAGCTACAGCAACCGCACCAACTGCATTGATGCCATCGAGTGGAACAAGTCACCTGAAGACACCTTCACTTTGATGGATGGTACAAAAACACCTTTGTGGAGTGTTTTTATGTAAAGCGCCCACTTGGTGCATGTGATTTCTTTCTTTTAAAGCACTTTGAGCTGCAATTCCTATGTGAAAGGTGCTATACAAATACAGTTATTATTCTTATTACTACAGGTGAGGCTGCTCTGTCCATGAACTCATTAAGACTGAGGCCTTTCTGTGGATTTGTGCTTTGAATTATGACTGTTTATGTAACTCTATTTAACTATTGGCACTATTTAACTTTAGCAGCAATGGAAGTCTGATAGTGTTTTATGTTTGAAACACTTATTTATGGTCATTTCATTGCACAGGCTTCCACATTTTAACAGCAAGAATTACAGGAATACTATCAAGGAGATGGAGCAGCCTCTGCTCAGGCATCAGCCGAAGGAGAGGTCCAAGCCAGGAGGGAAGATGAAGCCTCAGCATCAGATGGTTTAACATAGTGAGAAACGCTCAACTGTGTCTGACTGTGTCAGCTATATTTCTTCTAACAACAAAGTAAAGCTCTTCACAGGGGACCACTCAATTCTTCTTCCGTCAGATTGCCATCTTGTGGCTATCTTGGAATAAACACTCAGGTTTAGTAAAACTTCCATATACAAATGAACGCTGTAGGTTGTTCATTAGTCCGTCAGAAGCATAATGACACAAAGAGGAAAGTATATCAAACATATGATTTGAACATTAAAAAAATGAACTGTGTCGATCATTTAAAATACTGATTTATTGCAGCAAATCATCAGTGGAGAGATTCTTTTAACTTTCCTTCATGACGGGAATCCCTGAGAAAATGAGGAAGGACTTCAGACCTATGAAGGTACATTTGATGTGTCAGCACAATGTTCTTCCTCTCAGAGGCTGCTCTCATACCTTCAATCACCCACAAGAAGCAGCTGCAAAGATTACATGTTCCTGCAATACGAAAGACAGCATGTATTGGTTTAAGAAATGAGAGATTGTAAAAAGATCCATTGCTATGTAATTGTTACATACCAGAGAGACACTGGTACAGACTGGTTTTACTGGTACAGACTGTCAATTCATTTATTCATTTAGTTTTAGCCTCAATGATATGTGTCATCTCAGAGGTCTGAAAGCATTTGTAGAAAAAACAGGTAATAAAAGAACTTGTGGACACAGACTCAGTGAGAATGTATTTTATTATATAT
>JBBMOE010000004.1:15576415-15816108 GCA_037975065.1 Chaetodon trifasciatus
ATATATAATAAAATACATTCTCACTGAGTCTGTGTCCACAAGTTCTTTTATTACCTGTTTTTTCTACAAATGCTTTCAGACCTCTGAGATGACACATATCATTGAGGCTAAAACTCTCTTATAAATAGCAATTTTGATCATTTTGATGTTCAGGCCTAGAGCACACCCAGTCCTAAAGATTAGATTTGATAAATGAATTGACAGTCTGTACCAGTAAAACCAGTCTGTACCAGTGTCTCTCTGGTATGTAACAATTACATAGCAATGGATCTTTTTACAATCTCTCATTTCTTAAACCAATACATGCTGTCTTTCGTATTGCAGGAACATGTAATCTTTGCAGCTGCTTCTTGTGGGTGATTGAAGGTATGAGAGCAGCCTCTGAGAGGAAGAACATTGTGCTGACACATCAAATGTACCTTCATAGGTCTGAAGTCCTTCCTCATTTTCTCAGGGATTCCATCATGAAGGAAAGCTAAGATGATCTCTCCACTGATCATTTGCTGCAATAAATCAGTATTTTAAATGATCGACACAGTTAAGTGTTTACTGCTCACATCATATGTTTGATATACTTTCCCCTTTGTGTCATTATCCTTCTGATGGACTAATGAACAACCTACAGCGTTCATTTGTATATGGAAGTTTTACTGAACCTGAGTTGGTTGTTCAAAAAAAATGTGAAACACCTTGATATTACAACGCCATTTCAGTTATTGTAAAGCAACTGTTTTCATTTTGCCTATTTTAGTGTGGAAGCCAGTGCAATGAAATGACAATAAATACGTGTTTCAAACACAAAACACTATCAGACTTCCATTGCTCCTCTGAGTTAAATAAACAGTCATAATTCAAAGCACAAATCCACAGAAAGGCCTCAGTCTTAATGAGGTCATGGACAGAGCAGCCTCACCTGTAGTAATAAGAATAATAACTGTATTTGTATAGCACCTTTCACATAGGAATTGCAGCTCAAAGTGCTTTAAAAGAAAGAAATCACATGCACCAAGTGGGCGCTTTACATAAAAACACTCCACAAAGGTGTTTTTGTACCATCCATCAAAGTGAAGGTGTCTTCAGGTGACTTGTTCCACTCAATGGCATCAATGCAGTTGGTGCGGTTGTTGTAGCTGGTGATGATGATGAGGTCTTTGGTGCATTTGTCTCTTTGCTCTGTTGGTGCAACATGTTTCTGGCAGACAGTAGAGACCAAAGGTCAGTTTTCTCTGACCATCTGTTTAAACAGAAAGTGCAAAACAGATTATTTCAAATTTTTTCAGTGTAAAAATCATCTACAGATTCAATAAACTGTCCAATTCATCGATACACTGCCCTCCAACTCACCTCTTAATCTCACCACATTCCCAGAGGGGAAGGTTATAGTGGTTGAGGATATTCACTGTTCTGTCTCAGAGGACAGACGCACTCAGAATGTCACATCTTACAAACTGCTATTTAAATATGTATGACTTCATCACAGAGCATGACATTTACGTACACAGCTCTGTGTGGTTTAGTCATGGCATGTTTACTGTTTAAACTTGTATGAGCATGTCTGAGTACATAAGACATACAGGGGAAACAGAATAAAAGATGCACTCTTGATTTTATTATAGCGTCCAATAGAACAGATTTCCTCACAGCTTATTGTTGATGTTTAGTGACTTTGAACTATGCCATTTCAAAGTATCTTCAGCAAGCTGGGAAGACGCTGTAAGCAAGCACTGTAGCAACTGAGTATGTAATACTTTATGAAAAGAACAATCTAATGTTTTACAATGAAAAACGTATCTGTGAAAATGCTTCTATTTGCATGCTGTTGTTGATTTGCTGGATGAACTCAAATGTCATCCAGCGCAGAGTCATTCCTCAAGACTTTGTGGGACACGTCCACCTACAGGTACAGGCCTCCATCTTGTGCACTTGATACAGGTTGAATGGCCTGGCTACACTTGCAGCCTACATAAACAAACAAACTGGATATTGAATGGAAGAGAGCTGACATGATGTTAGCTGGCATTGGCCCTCTGGTGTTAGAACTCAGTACTAACTGATGTTTTCCAAGAACGACAGCACTTTCTGGATCGTAATGACTTCGACCACCAGTTTCAGTCCAATGACTTTCAAAACCCTTGAAAAACATGAACCACACTAGATCACATCCTGCATTTGATTCTAATAGTAACATATGACAATAAAATAATGTAGTAAAGAATTATGGATCCTTCGGTTATTTTGTTAAAGGGCTTTTAGAAATACAAGGAGTTATTTGTCAAAACACAAGTGACTCAGAAGTAACAATGGATTCGGTGAATACAAAAGAAAGAAAAAGGGGCAATTGTATCCTAGCCTTTGCCCCCCAAAAGCCCAAGGGCTTTGGTTTTCAGGTCACCGGTCAGGCATATTGGCAATTACTCTTAGACTCTTTTGAAATAATCACAGAAATGCTCCCAGAGGTATCGAGGTGATGACTTTGTGTTCGCACCTGCTCTCTGGAGGAATAAATTAATCACTGTTCCAGAAAGTGACCATTCTTTGCTCCTTTCATATCAGCTGTTTTTTGTGGGGTGACCAGATGGGATGGAGCGTTTCACTGCCGTCAGATGAACTCTCCCGCAGTCAACTTTAAGAACTTGAGGGATTAACAGTGAGATATTTTAACATTAATGGGTTTGTCTTTTTTTCTGTTTTTATAAAGTCAGTCTTCAATGGTGTCCATTTCATCGTTGGTGCTTGGAGGACAGCATCACATAAAGAGCAAAAACAGAAAGGGAAAATAATGAGGCTCGGAAATGATTTTAGTTTAAAAGGATGTGATGCCATCTAGTGACATGTACAGGTAACTACCACAGATATGAGCGACACATTGACCTTCCATAATGAAAGTCAGCACTGGGCCCAAAAACCAAAGACCAAACCAACATTTGAATGTGTTATGACTGACAGCAGCAATAAATAGATTATGTGTGATTCTACAGTAATTGTGTCCATGTAGGAACAGTGTTTTATCCTAATTAGAGAAAGCCATGTTTCAGTAGAAAACAACATCAACGACAGCATTAATACCGTCACTGGGTGGATGAGATCTCTGTCGGCTCTGGCGCTTCGCTAATCAGCATCACTTTCTTCAGCTGTGTTCACCTTCAAATACAGCGGGCAGAGCGTGAGGCTAACAGGTGATCAACCCGTTTCAAATGCCGGATCACCCTTCGTACTTAAGTAAGGAAAGAGAAGGCACCCTCAAAAAGACAACCACACACAACCAGGAGGGTGTGTCAGTACCCGACCTCATGATGCTGATGCGCGTCAATAAGCGGTGATTGTCAATGGTAAGAGCGGGGGTGTTGGGTGCTTGCACGCCAAACTTCATTCATGAATCTTGTAGATTCGTTTCCCGTTTATGTACAAACGCTTTCACGTAGTAAAATGTAAAAAATATGTAATTTTTAGAAATAAGATGGTCTTAAAATAAATTCGGCATATATGTTTGCCAACGTCGAGGAAAAGGCAATTTATTGGAAAGATAGTGCAACTGGTTCCTTCCTCACCGCTGGCCATCATGGTGTATCACGCAGTAATATTAATTGTAGCATCCAGGGATTCACTTGAGGATGAACCTTCATGTTAGCATATTGTAAAGTTGTCTATTTATTGACCATTACATTTTCTATACTATTTGTTGGCTGGTATTATTGTGGGTGTCCTAACTCTTCTGAGGACCCATAAATCATGAGTGTCTGCCTTAAAATATTAACATCTTCTGGACCAGTTCCCTCTCCGTTGTGTCAAACCTTTGCAGATTTCTCAGCCTGGTTGTACAAACTGAATTCTCTTTCTTAATCGGCATTTTTCCACAGTTTATGGTCCACAACACAAGCCATGCAGAGAGAAGATCACCTGTAAAATCTAATCAAATAACCCTGCAATAAGTAACTGCTGAACTGTGTGTGAGAAGTGAATCAACTCTGGTATTTTATGACTTGATTCATGTGACTGTATTGTGAGGGAAATACTCAGTTGTATGTAGGTCAGTGTCACAGGCTGCAGACTGCAGCTGTAGTGTTCCTGGGAACATGGTGTCTGCCTCCATGACCACAGCACTAAAAACCTCTGAACAGGAAATGTCTGTCTGTTAAGAAGACAGGTTGAAGACCAACAGTGTGACAGATGGTAAAAATAGCAGTGTGGGTGATTTCTCTATATCTTTCTCATTGCACTGAGAGTTAAGAGTCGAGGCGATCCCTGCTGGATGTTTATGAGCACCATAACAGAAGGCCAGTCTGTTTTGCATGTTCATTTTTTTTCCCTTTCCAGTAGAACAGACAATGCAAATTTCTGTCCTGTTGATGTCCACCAATTTGGAACATGAATGTAGTTGCATTGTACAGTGCAGTCTTGCTTATTTGGACACAAACGGGCATCCAGACTTACAGCAAGAGCAGATTAGTCCAGAGCGAATGTGTTAGAAATGACTGCAGTGGAGGTAGGTGCTTCCTGTCATTAGGTTTTGTTTTTTTTTAAGCAAGAAAATGTCTTGTACATTGTATTTCTGGTTTGAGGTTTATGTGGAACTTGAGTGTTTCCTTTATGCTGCATTTCATCTTTTGAAAGGCTCCACTTTGAGTATGACTAGAAAAACTAAAAATGTATTCATCCGATGCTGCTTTCCTCAACAAAGGTGCGACATATAGTGTAAATGCAGTCCAGTTTGTTATTGATGATGATGATGATGATGATGATATGGTGTCAAAGTGCAGTGGGCTATCACTTTTCCTTCTGAAGTTAAAATGTAACATTTGACATGAGAAGCTGTTGCATTTCACTGTTTTCAATTAGTCACAAAAAACAAAAAATCAACTGAGACAAGTGAAAAGTATTTAGGGTTTTTGCTGAGTAAGCCAGCCTGTAGAATCTGTATGATGATGTTGTTGTGTTAAGCTTTACCAGATGAGCAGTGTTAGTCTTACTTAAACAAAATGTAATATTTTCAGCAGTTCAACATGTCATTCCAACACCATGTTCATTAATATGCTGCTATCCACTCCTCTGGCTTCAGTCTTTGCTGGATGTTGGACCTGGCTGCAGGGATTTGACCCCATTCAGCGACGTCCAACACTGAGGTCGGGTGATTGGTCTGGTTTGCTCAGTTCATCCCAAAGGTGTTGGGTGGGGTTGAGTTCAGAGTTCTTGTTTTTGGTTTTCCCAGTTTGATAATGTGGGAAAACTATTTCTGAATGGAGTTGGCTTTGGGCAAGAGTACACAAAACAGGAAAGATACGAAGTTGGAAGAACCACTGTGCAGAATCTTATTGTATTCTGTTGCATTACCTTTTAATTCACTGGAACTAAGGGGCCTGGGCCAAACAGGGGTGTCCACATACCTTTAGCCTTATATTATGACCCTATTGCCACCATTTAGTTTGCACTATGTCCTGTTGTCCTCCTGTTGGATTGCAGCATATTGATGATGCCTTTTCATCTATAGATCTGACTCTCGATTTGAAGACTGAGGCTGTACAAGAAGCATCTTCATGATTTCTTCTGTCTGATGCCTGCTGACAGCTGAACTCTCAACATCCTCTATCCGTTCATCTGCTTGGAGCTTCACCCTCTTCTTCTCTCCCTGAATCACTCCTGCATCCATCTGTCCTGCTGTCATGAATCCCTGCAGAAACACACACCTGAGCTCTCTCTCATGTGGTAACATCACAGCTCCTGGCTTACCAAGTGCACCTCCATGTTCACCTCCTGACCCTTACAATAATTCCCACAATCCATCTCTGTCAGCCACCTTACCATCTCCTCCGGTCATCCAGACAGGTCATAGCTACCTGACTGTTTTGAGGCATGACTCCCCTCTCTATCAGGCCTCTTCGGGCCAAGATGGAGATCAAAACCTGGTCGAGTTACCAGACTACTCCGCCTCACCGTTTCCAGCCTCACATCCAGGCTTCGGCGTCAGATCCAGGCCTCCGTCCAGCCTCGCTCCAGTGTCGTCTCCACCTCAAACTCCATCTACTGTGTCTGCTCCCACATTGAACCCTTACCCTGCCCACGCCACACCCCTCTCCTGCCAGGTGTCCATCATCATCCCGTCCCCAGACCTCCGCCCGTCTCCTATCCATTCTCAGTGCTCAGAGGAAACCTGCCCGGACCTGGAGTGCTCCATCTGCTTCAGCCAGTTCAACAACATCTTCCGCTGTCCCAAGATGCTTCACTGCAAACACACGTTCTGCCTGGAGTGCCTGGCACGCATCAACGTCAAGTCAGCTCAGCCGAATGCCATCCAGTGCCCGCTGTGCCGCAGCCTCACACCCCTGCCTGCCCTCGGGCTGCCCAGACTGGCCACAGACTCAGACGTGCTGTCTTACTTGCCGGCCGCCATGCAGAGAGTCTACAGCATCCGCTTCCTCCGCAACAAAGGGAAGCTGCAGGTCAAAAGGTCAGGCTGATGGATTTTTGAGCTTAGCCTTTGAAAAAGATGATATAACAGTTTGTAAACATGCCTACTTTTCTGTTTTTATGCTTACCTTTCAAAAACTTCACATGAATGAGTTTAATCCCTCAGTGGTTCCCTGATGCCCCGTCCAACTATTATTATTTTAATTCAATTATTACAATTAATCAGTTATTTTATTTTAATATTAAGAGCATTAATTTCATGTTTGCACATTTTGCTAGTTGTTTTCATACAAATGAGATTTATTCAGCCTGAGTTCTGTGGGTCAGTTTTCTCCTCTGTCAGGACTGTTACGATGTGTACATTTACAGTGTCTGTGGACTACAATAGTAACTCCTGTGATGGTCAGGAGTGAAAGAGGTAAAAAGCCATACCACCACACTACAAATATGAGAATGACTTAGAAAGTGACACAACAACTCAGAGTTTAAATGAAGACTGGCTATGATCTAATGGTCTGTGTAAGACATTTGAAATGTCTGCTTGGTATTGGAAAGGAATAAGCAAATTGCAAAACAACTGATGAGTAGGAATCATTTGATTACTACACAGAAATTAATCCAAGTAAATCTGATTTGGAGGTTTGATTTTTTTTCGCAGGAAAGTTGCAGGTTAAAAGTCTGCCTTGTTTGGCTAATCAACACTTATTTTTTCACATCTATGTGAAAAGAATCACAACTGTTGAACGTGATTTATTTTTTTCTTCCGGTGATCCAAATAAAAGAATCTTGGAATTTAAATGACAAAAGGATTTGAACAGATTAAACCTAAACTTCATAGCCTTATTAGATCAATAACATTCCGTTTCTCATTGAGGTCATCTGAGGGTCATCAGCGATGGGGTCAGAGGTCGCTGACGTCTCTGAGATCGGTGAACCGCTCTCTGGATGTGGGACTTCCCAGCCCGCCTGTCGATGGTCGCAGCGGGGCGGACGGCGTGGGCGGAGCTCTGTTTAGACTAACGGGCCGGCCGGCGTGCCGAGCCTTCCTCCTGGCGTCTGTGGTGATGATGATGGTGCTGCTGACAGGCATCATCATCTTCCTTCTCACCTTCAAAAACGGCACCAACAGTGAGTGACAGCACATTACATCACATCCAGCCTTTTTGTGTCTGCGATGGAAAAACACAAAAACCATCAAACAGTAAAATTCCAGGGACTTTTTTGTCTGAATGTAGTTAATGAGCAACATCTGTTTCACTGCTGTGGTTAAAAGATGAAAACTGATCCAGATGGACAATAAAACCCATCGTTCCAGGCTGTTGTGCAACAAGAAGCTCTTAACTCGCTGACGACATCCAAAGTCAAGACAGAGAAGAACTGTTCTTAAATCAGCACTCTGGGAATCAGTGGCGATGGAAAATCACACCTGAGAAAGAACCTCAGAAACTAAGAAGCAGTGGTCCTTAATGTGCTTTATAACATTTAACTTGGGACAAAAGTTTCAAATAATCACACATATGTCTTAAAATACAGACTTTCCACTCACTTTTTTTAATGTAGATTGCTCACATTAAGTTTCAAAATGACAATCGTGTGACAGCTGCATGGTATCAGAAGTTGGCAGCAGTGTCTTGACTTTAATTTGCTTCCAGATACTTAAAGTGTGCCAAGAGCTGAATGATTAGCCTGCTGTTTACAAAAGTACTGGACCTCAGAACTCCCTGCTCAGTTTTATTGGTTCATGCCACAGAATGGTGGTCAGGTATTAAAACCTGCAAAATGCTTCAATTATTCACATCAAGTTTAGGAAAAATATCTTTTTCAGGTTACAGAATGGTGAGCAAGTAATATGAGATGGCTGATCTGAAGCAGTAAAGATAAGAAGCATCAGACTGAGCATTTTTATTGTATTAAAAACGGGGCAAATTTTCTGGGGACTTCCATCCAACTGCGGATAAAAACTTAAATTAACATCACACTTTTGATTCCAGAAACATTAATTTACTTTCACTTTGTCACTTCAGGACTTAAAGCTCTATTGAAACACAGGGCTACTGAAATGTGGATTGTGACCAGCCTGTAGTTTTGATCTCACCTCACTTTAAGCATGAGATTACATTAACTTGTCACCAGGTGTCTTCATATTCTCCTGTTGTAACTGATTCTGGCAACTTTTAAGCACTTTACAAAGAAAACTCAATGACTGAATGCTACATGTTTGATTCTGTGTGTATTTACTCCCTGCCTGTAGTGTACACCAGAAGCTATTTCCTCTTGCTAGAGCTGCAGCTCTGCCCTCAGACTTAAACAAATGCTTTAAACAGAAGTCATGCAAATGATCTGAGCCACTGCCACAGTTACAGTCTGACGCAGAGGGCAGAGATCAGTTGATTATGATGGGTGCTAAAACATTAATGTACAACAGTGGCTTTGTTACTAACACGACATAACGACTGATCAAATACAGCTGGAGTGTACAGGATCAGTTGACCCACATAACCAAAAATACATTATTCCACTTAATTATCTCTATGCAGATAATTCAGGTTTTCTTTGTTCAGGTTTTCACATATCTGTCTCTGAAGTATCAGAACATCTTCCCAGAAATGCCCCATTTCACAGTGACTATTTCTTCAGTAGAAAGTAGGTTTTACGAAGACTCCTGGCATTGAGCTCTGTTGACCATCCACACTAACGTTCTTTCTGCGAAGACATGTTGCAGTTTGTTTGTTTTTCAATACTTTGAGCACCAGAGAATAAATTCCATTAGCCTCCATAGTGTTGATGTGGAGGCAGAAATCTCTAAAACAAATATCTGAAAACTTGGACTAATAAAACCAAAACCATCTGCATGGAGACACATGAAGGGTGGAGTTTTTCTGTAGTTCTGGTGAATTGACCCTTTTTAAAGAGGCAAAAACATGCCTGTGGCTAAACAGTTATGTTCCTGAAATAAGCTTAAATCTAAAGAACCTTCAGCCCCCAGCTCGTCACCCTGCCAGAGGCTGGGCATTGGCGGACTGGCCCCTGAGTGCTGGATTACTACTAGAAGCTTAATTATGTTTGAACTGACCGATTAAGAGGTCACTGACATGTTTTAAGTTGAATACGTTCATCTTTTTATTCTTGTTCTCAGATGAAAATGCCCACGAGCAAGATGTTTCCCAAAAAACACTTTGACTTGCAAATCAAACTCTGAAAGCAGAAACTACCTTCACTGCGTCATCCCCCCAAATCAGCCATCAACTGACATACATATTTTAAAATTATTTACCTTACATTACAAATATGTGTGATGGTTTAAGGCTGAGAGGACATTTTAATCCAATGTTTATCTTGTTTTTGTGAATTATTTTGTGTACTGTGTGTTTTTAGGCTCTGACCTATTTTACTGTGTCATGTAAAATAAATAATTTTACATATTTATAGAACTGTTTTAGCAAAGTTTGAGACATCACCATGTTTTCCTTGTGTTAAACTTGAATAAATTCTTTTTTTGAATCATCCAGTTTGTCTTCATTACTGAAGAGTAAGTTTCAAATGTTCACTCACATTTCCACTTTCAAAACATGAGTTTGCCGGACAAGTTTAGAGTTTTGCAAATTACAAGTTAAGATTAAGAGAGATAAGGAAAACATTTTTAAGAAGAACTATAATAACTTTACAACCTAATGCTGCTGCTGACAGAGTTCACAACTGTGTGTGTGGCAAACAGTCTGTACTAATAGTTATACCAAAGAATTTATTTAGTCTACTGACATCTCACTCTGCTGGTACAGAACAAACCTGTGTCCTGATTACTGCTAAAATGTCAAGTAATTAATTTTTTTTTTTTTTTTTTTTTTTTTTACTCTCTAGGGGCATTACAATCTGCACAGCATACAACTCCATTTATTCTTAGACCCACCATTCAGGTAAGGAAAAATCTCTAAAATGAAATAACAGTAGTTACAGAAGAAAATATTGACAATATTTGGTAAATTAAAAGCATATGTGTGCAGAAAATATGTCAAGCTGCTTGTAGATGCTGCAAACTACTGTTAGCACCTGGACTACAAAACCTCTACATGCAAACAGGAGGCAAAACTCACACATAGAGGTGAGACAAGCTGTTTGAAGAGGATGAAGCAGTTCATTTCAGATGATGTGAGAACAGTTATGAGCAAACACAAAGCAAACACTGGTGGAGGGTGACATGGATCATTTAAAACATTGATCAAAGCTGTGTATTTGGAAAAAATTTAATTAATACAACATATTGAGAGGATTTTTTTCAAGTCTTTGTGCAACTAAAAAAATCTCCCATAATCCTCTTTTGTGTTCCACCCTCTGTCACCCAGCAGGTGGAACTGTAGCATCACTGAATGAAGTTAATAATAATTAATTGGGGAAATGAGGTGCATAGTGTCTCTGTTTCAGAACGGTCTATTTGCTCTTGTTAGAAGCACAAAAATTGAGGGAAAATGTCCAAATAAACATGATCTGAGCAGGTCAACAAAGCTCCACAAGCAAAACACTGCTTCTAATTTCAGATCATACAGGGTTCAGAAAAATGTAGAACTAGATGCTAGTGTTTACTGCTGGTGGGTCACACACATAGTAATCCTTTACACAGCACTGCATGTGTTGTAGTTCCATTTTCTTACTGTATGGAGAGCTGACCATTGATCTTGTATCCAGATGCTTTGTGACTGTTGACAGGCTTAAAGGTGATTTGCAGAACCTCAAATGTTGTCCTTGCTGACCAGTTGACTCATTCTACATCCAAAATCTCCTGCAACATCTGTAACTGATTTGGTTTGGAGATATTCACCCCTGAAACTTGTGCTGCTGTCTCAGTACGTGAACAGAAAAACATTTGTGCTCCTTAAAGCTTAAAGCAAGAAATAACATTTGAATATGCATCTCTCCGTTGAAAGTAGTTACACTTAGAACTGTTCGGCTTGGGAAGTTGAAACAATCATCTTGTGAGAAAGTCTTATCTCAGCAGCAGTTTCCACTCAGCGCGATGATGTGAAAACCCCTGCTATCTCCTCTACATCCTTTATGACACAGAGTGGGTGTGTACGTGGGCATGTTAATAGGTGTCTTTGTGTATGATAGTAGTGGACACACCTTAACAGCACACTGAACAATTAAACAAGCTTGTTTCCATGGAACCACTGCATTTAAAGAGTTCACATCCTGCTTATATCTCCTCAAGTCTCAGAGAAAAGCTTTCAGCGTGTCTTGTGACTTGAGTTTACCATCTTTAAAGGCAGAACAAAAAGTAGTACCTACAAGAGGCTGGTATATAGAGGCAGAGGAGTTGCTCCTTTGTCTTTGAAAGGCAAGAGGGAGATCAAAATTGAAAAAAAAAACATTACTAAGTCTCAGTATCATTTAAAAAATAATTTAACAAAATATTTTTTCTTTCTTTGGGAAAAAATCCATTATTGAACTTCTGATTCAACAGTGACACCTGCAGGCCATGAAAGAGGGCAAGGTGATTCTGTGTGAAGTGATGATGGGGGCCAACAGGAGGACAGGCTCCTGCCGCCCTAGTCTTGAATGACTGTTACGCTAAAAACATTGTTTAGAGTCAGGGTCACAGCAGTGGCAGGATGCCATCGAGAGCTGGAGAGCAGTTGGAGAGCCTTGGGCCTCGCTGCTCCAGCTGATCGGGCTGGTGCCCAACATGCCACTGCCCTCTGCTCACTCAGGACTGGATCCCATTATGGGAGATTCATGAGGGATGTTTACTTTACTTTGTTCTTTGTGACATTTAAAAACCCTCTGGAAAGCCGCACTGCAACAGATGAGTTTGACTGAACACCCTGCAGCTTCTTGGACAAAGTGTTTATTGAATTTCTGTTGTATTAGACTGTATTAGTTCATAAATGGGGAACTAAATGTATATTATTGTTGTAATTTGTGTCTACTTTGTTGTAATCTGCTGAGCCTGTATATCTATACCCTTCATAAATACTCTAATTTTTCGTTGAACATAATAAAGTAGAAATAAGTAGCCAAGCTGTGTAAAACAACATGACACCATTGGTTGGTTTTCTTCCTGTCCTCCCCAGTCTTTTGACTCACCGGCCACCATGGAACTGCACCTAGGCTAAAGATTCTGGCGCCGTGCTGTCTATCAGCTACATGCCCTGTCCCCACCCTGAGAAGTGCAGCACATCACAGTGCAACACTACATCGTAGCCGGGTGTGGTCACAAATAAAACAGAGCAGACCAGTCGCAACAAAGCAGACATCACAGAGGGCTGTGAGGAACAGCAGCCATGACAGAAAGAGCCCCAAAATGACATCTGTCCATGTTCTTGTGACAAAGACCTGTAGTGGCTGCAGGAATTCTAATAGAATTATAGTTGTTTCCTACCAACATAAAACAGTAATGGTTTTGGAAGACACAGACAAACATCTATGTAACAAAAAGATAACAGTTTCTTTGATCCTGCTGCACACTTTAGATGCTGGAGCAACCTGAGTTTCTGTCAGTGAGGGAAAGAGAGGACAGAGGAGGGTTTCTTTAGTTTGTTGGCCTCATTCAGAACAAGTTCATCTATCAGTCCAGGACACACACACACACACACACACACACACACACACACACACACATTGTGTTTGTCTGATAGAAGCCTTGTTGTTGAGGCAGCAGAGAACATCCCATCCACATTGTCTCGTGATGCTTTGCCAATTTCCCAGGATTCCTTCCTGTGCGTGGGCATGCAGGCTGTGAGAGTCTGAAACTGAACAAACAGCGTTATTGGATGCTCAGATGTCTGATTCTCCTACAAATGGTCTGATGCAGCTGATTAGAGGCAAGCTTTTGTGCTCCAAAAGCGCAATTTTAAATGAAATGCTAAGTATATACAGAGCTTTTAAATGTTTAAATGTAGCTACAGTAAAAGACCACCAGTGATGTGACCATGGTCTGTTTTTGGATCTTGCGGCAGTTCTTCAGAGACACTGAAACTGAGATTATGTCATCTCAGATTAAATTAAAAATACTTTTAATACATGTTCTACTGCACTGAAAACATTTCATCATGTTGAATTCTTCTGGTTGTCGATCTCTTCGCAAAGTTCACGCTCTCAGGGCCTTTTTCTCCTCTAACAGATCCATGTTCTCGTTCAGCAGGAGCCTCTCCAGCTGCTCCCTGCACTGAGCCCTCTCCTCCTGCAGAATGTTTGAGGTCCTCGTATTAATGCAGTCCCCCAATGTCTTCTGCATCTCCTCAGTCAGCCTGTTGAGGACAGGTGAAGGTAAGGCTAAACATTTACCTTTTGCAAATCAATACTTTAATGCAACAGCCAAGCCAATATCAAAAAAGGGGAACAGTATGAAACATTTTCCTGCAGATGTAATGTTAACTGTAAGTTTAACTACAGACTTAGTGCATGGATGTTTTCTCTCTCAGGTGGAGGGAGCGATTAGGAATTTCCAGGTGATAGGCCAGCGTTTGTGGGTCTGGCTGATGAATGGGAATGTTTAGAGAGGTATGAGGGCTTTCTGAGAGGCAGATGCACACACAGCTAGTGTGCAGCTCTTCAGCTCCTCACTGGGATTAGCGCTGGTTTTACATGCACAAGTTAAATCAGAATCAGAAAAGCTTTATTGCCAGGTACAATTTTACACATTACGAGGAATTTGCTTTGGTGAGGTTGGTGCATGACACATCTATTAAAGGAAGCTATTAAAAAAGTAAAAATATAACAGTAAGTGAAAAATATAACAATAAGTAAAAAAATATAACAATAGTAGAAAATATAACAATAAGTAAAAGATATAACAATTTAAATATATATACACAAGTCTGTTTTTTTTTTTTGTTTTTTTTTTTACAGAAGCACAGTCTGTTTTTTCAAAAGGGAGTCCAAGCAGAGCGTTAATGTAACGCATAGAGTTATGGTAGTGTCAATGTGATGAGTAGAGGCAGAGGTGGAGTGTGAAGAGTGTCGGGGGGGTTCCGGGCTTTGTTAATAAGGCTGACAGCAGATGGGAAGAAATTGTTCTTGTGGCGTGAGGTTTTGGTCCTGATGGACCGCAGCCTCCTGCCAGAGGGGAGTGTCTCGAAGAGTTTGTGTCCGGGGTGGGAGGGATCAGCCACAATCTTTCCTGCACGCCTCAGGGTCCTGGAGGCGTACAGGTCCTGGAGAGACGGGAGATTGCAGCCGATCACCTTCTCTGTAGACCAAATGACACGGTGCAGTCTGCCCTTGCACTTGGCTGTGGCAGCAGCGTACCAGATGGTGATGGAGGAGCTGAGGATGGACTCAGTGATGGCTGTGTAGAAGTGCACCATCATTGTCTTTGGCAGACTGAATTTCTTCAGCTGCCGTAGGAAGTACATCCTCTGCTGTGCTTTCTTGATGAGGGAGCTGATGTTCGGCTCCCACTTGAGGGCCTGGGAGATGATAGATCCCAGGAAGCGGAAGGACTCCACAGTGTCAATAGTGGAGTCACAGAGGGTGATGGGGGCAGGTGAGGCTGAGTTCTTCCTGTAGTCCACAACCATCTCCACTGTCTTTATAGCGTTGAGCTCTAGGTTGTTCTGGTTGCACCAGGTCACCAGATGGTCAACCTCCCACCTGTAGGCGGACTTGTTGCCATCAAAGATGAGTCCGATGAGGGTGGTGTCGTCCGCAAACTTCAGGAGCTTGACGGACTGGTGACTGGAGGTGCAGCTGTTCATGTACAGGGAGAAGAGCAGAGGAGAAAGAACGCAGCCCTGAGGGGATCCGGTGCTGATGGTCTTTGCGTCGGAGATGTGTTTCCCCAGCTTCACGCACTGTTTCCTGTCGGACAGGAAGTCTGTAATCCACCTGCAGGTGGAGTCAGGCACATTCAGCTGTGAGAGCTTCTCCTGAAGCAGGGTTGGGATGATGGTGTTAAAGGCAGCGCTGAAATCCACAAACAGGATCCTGGTGTAGGTTCCTGCGGAGTCCAGGTGCTGGAGGATGAAGTGGAGGGCCAAGTTGACTGCATCGTCTACAGACCTGTTGGCTCTGTAGGCAAACTGCAGGGGGTCCATGAGAGGGTCGGTGATGTCTTTGAGCTGTGAGAGCACAAGGCGCTCAAAGGACCTCATGACCACAGAGGTCAGGGCGACGGGTCTGAAGTCATTAAGTCCTGTGGTCCTTGGCTTCTTGGGAACTGGGATGATGGTGGAGGGCTTGAAGCAGGCTGGCACGTGACATGTCTCCAGTGAGGTGTTAAAAATGTCTGTGAACACTGGAGACAGTTGATCAGCGCAGTGCTTCAAGGCGGATGTGAAGACAGAATCTGGTCCAGCTGCTTTCTGGGGGTTCTGTCTCCTGAAGATTTTGTTGATGCCCCTCTTGTGGATGGAAAGAGTCGTCACTGAGGTGGGGGGGGGGGGGGGGGGGGGACCTTTAAGGTGGGAATTAGTGGAGGTGACTGGAGCTGGAGCTGTTGGGAGGTGTCGTGGGGGATGGTTGCTGGACTGTCCCTTTGTCTTTCGAAGCGGCAGTAGAACTCGTTCAGGTCGTTGGCTAGGCGTCAATCGTTGATGGAGTGGGGGGCTGTAGGCTTGTAGTTTGTGATCTGCCTGAGTCGTTAGCTGAGAAGTGGTGTTGGAGCTTCTCAGAGTACAGTCATTCAGCCTCTTTCACTGCCTTGCTAAACTTGTACTTCGCCTCTTTAAATCTGTCTTTGTCCCCACTCCTGAAGGTCTCTTCCTTTGCCAACCTTAGCTGTCTGAGTTTGGCTGTGAACCAGGGTTTGTCATTGTTGTAACTCACCCTGGTGCGTGGTGGAACACAGCATAATTTAATTTTTCATAATTTTCGACCAAAGCATCAACAATCAAGCCAGATTTGGAAAGAGTTAACGTGACCAGTAACTTGTCTCAAATTTATAATTTCACTCCTAAACCATCCAATAAGGTCGAAAATTATGAATTATAGCACTCAGTAAGGATAGCACTAAGCTAGCTTCATCGGCATGTAAATATCTTTAGCTTGCAAGCTGAAGCAATAACTATGTGAGTCTAAGAAATGTATATTGTATAAAATGGCTTGATTTTATAAAATCAATAATGGCTATGCACGTTATTATTGATGTTACCTCTGAAGTCTCTCTGGGGCTGGCAGCGTTGCCCTTCATGTTCGCGTCTGGGGCACTCATGTTTCAAGTCACTCAAAAACTCACTAGCCAATGGCGACGCACCCCTGAAAAAGCCCACCCACATGAGAGGTTTGTGTCAGAAACGCAAACAAAACTCAGGGAGCGCAAACGAGAGAGCTGGCAGCGTGACTGCAAAGCTAACGGTGAGAGCAAAAGTCTGAGCAGTTAGAAAGAAACGGAGGATATGACAAAAAGTAAAAGACCAATAGTTAACTCAATTGCACAAATAATTTGTTTGCGAGTTACAAGTTTTACTTTTGAGATGACATTTTTTTGCTTCAGTGAGTTTTATTCTCTCTCAAATTTTTATTTTTGTTTGATATTGAAGAAGTTTTGTTTGATTATTTTGACACAAATCTGATTCCATAGAAGCCAGCCAGTGGCAGCACAGAGTCCGGTATTAATCCACAGAGCCACGTTTCGATGAAGCACAAAACCGCAGATGAAAAAAAAGTCCCTGTTTCTACCCAACAGCAGTTGCAGTTCCTCCAGTTTGTTGGACAGTGAACGCATGTTAGAGAGAAATATTCCCGGTAATGCTGTGCACAGTCCGAGCTGGCGGAGGCGCACGAGCGCACCGGCCCGTTTTCCTCTCCCCTGGTGTTTCACTGCGTGAGCAAAGGTGAGGGCACCCTTGACCAGACTGTCCTGAATTTCCACTATTGGGAGCAGAAAATTAGGAAATAAATCCACTGGTGTTGTAACCCTGATGTTCATGAGCTCATCTCTGGTGAAAGAGCTCCGGGTACCATCACAAAAAACAGATTTAACACACAAAACAAAACAAAACAACGCGCACCAACACACCGAGGCAGTCGTCCGCGGTGCCATCTTGATAGTCAGTTAAAGCCCCCTTTGCCCCCCCTATGCTTTTGTCACTGATGTTTCCAAAAAAAAGTTAATGGTTTATCTACACTCTCTGCGGCCCCGTCATGTCTCAGGGTCCAAGGAGATGGCAATTCGGCTATAGAAGCCAGTGTGCACGCTGTCCTGCTACATTACATGTGCAGTTGCCCTGCCCAGTGTTTGTGCACTACAGAGATCAATCTCAGGGGTTTCCTTTGTCTGCACAGCACCTGTCACACTGGTTGTAAGAGGCTGTTTTGCAAGTGTATTTCTCCTCTGGGATGGATCCCTGGAACGCATCAGAGAGCACTCCGCCATAGAAATTTAATTTTCCATGTCTTTGCATGTCAGTGGAAGACATTTACACTGCATCCTCTTGGTCTTCTCCGTGTTTTATCATTCATTTTTTATCTGCGGGATGTCTCCTGTGCCAACTGTTTTGTCAGACTGATTTGGCTGTGCATTCTCCTTCCTGATTATCGCATGGAGCCCTAGCTTTGACACACAGTTGTAGTTCATTGTTGTAGCCTAAAATAATCACTTTCTGCAGGACACAGAGGTTGTGGGAAGGTTATGTGAAGATTTAAGGTGTTATGATCTGCAGATTCTTGTTTTGCCTCAGGATTCTTTAGTCACAGCATTACAGACTTTCCCTCGCCACACACACACAACAAACTCACGCAACCCACTGCTCTATTAATACCCATGCATACAGACAGAGGTTTTCCCTCAGTCTGTGGCTGCCAAACCAAAGTGTCGAATTACTGGGTTTAACCTCACACGCACACACACACACACACACACACACACACACACACACACACACACACACACACACACACACATTCACACACGATACACACATGACACACACATATAATGATGGTAACATGCTAATCAGGTATCATGTTTATATCATGCACACCTTCTTCTAGTTTAGCATGTTAGCAGACTGAAGTCGTGGTCGCATTATATTTCCTTTGGACAATATCTCACTGCACTCAGAAAAGGGCGTGAAGTTACATTTCTGATGTAGGTAATAAATGAATGGATGTGTAACACATCAGAGCTTCAGGCCTAACCCCACCGTTCCTTATTCTTAGTTTATTTGCCATAACCACTTGAGTACTACTACATATCGACAAATGCTGTATAAAGCCTTCAGTGTCTCCAGAGGCTGAAGTTTAAAAGTGTCCTCAAGTGATTTTGCATTGGCTGGGACTGAAGACTAGAGATACATCTTTATCGTTTTGTGCCACAAAATCAACTTAAAGGTCCAGTGTAGGATTTAGTGGCATCTCACAACCCACTGAACACCTGTGTTCCCCTATGGTGGTCACCAAAAAAGACACCTCTAGAGCCAGTGTTTGGTTTGTCCATTCTGGGCTACTGTGGAAACATGGCGGTCCAAAATGGTGGAAGGGGACCTGCTCCCTCTGTAGATACGGAGACAAAAACACATCTATTTTTATTTTTAGTTGATTGCACACAAATAAAAACACAACCGTTAATATTAAAGTACATTTCAGCCATTAGATTCCCCTAAATCCTACACACTGGATCTTTAAATATAATTTTAAATAAGCCCAGTCATTCACATCTTTTCATAATCAGAACTTCTGAAAGTACAATATTTAGGACTCAAGCTTACTGTGAGTTGAACCTGAGTTCACTGAGCCCAGCACGCACATCTGTGAGGATACCTTCAGGTACAGTAAGTCATTTTCATAGCTGAGGTTTCTCCTCTGCACACTGTCATAACCTGTGTGCTGTCCTGCACGCTACCTCCACCTCCCACAAATATTCAGCCTGAGGGCAGAGTACTGTACCTTTCTTGTCTGTGTCTTACTGTCTGTTTTTCTTGTCTGTATTTATATCCTCCGCATCCACCCACCACAGCTTAGCCAGGGAGAATGATTCCTTTAAAATATGAATGATGTGCTCTTTGCACGTAAAGTGAGGGGAATATGTTCCCTCAGCAGGAAAGGATTAGACAAAGGTGGCACGAGGGGAAAGAAAAACTAATTTGTGGTGGTAAATGAGAGTGTGGAGGTCAAGGAGGCAGATTCAGTTTCCAGTTATCCAAAACCAAAACTTCCTGAGATGAATCAATCTGAAACTATCATGAAGCACTTATTTTCATTTTCTAACAGTGTCGTGTGAGAACAAGAGGGAAATTGTCTTTCATGTGCCTGCTGTTGTCATACAATCGTTCATTCTGCACATTATTTAAGCTTTTTTCAATAACTTCAACATCATAAAGCAAATGAACATACAAATACACAGCAACAATGGCAAAAATGACACAAAGCAACACTAATAACAAAAATAAATCCCAGATAATCAACTTCAGCTTCATCAACATCAATTTTTTTTGGCAACTTGTTCTCCAGAAATTCAGATTTGGCTGCAGCTTGCTCAAGAATGAGGAGAAAGAGGATTCAGTTATCTCTCCACCTGAATTTTAGTAATGGCAGTATGTAGAGGACTTAAAGAAAAAAAAATACATAGAAAAAATTGTATTGGAAATGTAGACATTTTTAGACTTTCTTTTTGGTCTCTGGGTGGAGTACCTGAAAGAACACTGAAGGTATTTTAAGGACAAAGTAAAAACGTATGACCTCAGTATTTCTAAAATCCTGGTTACAATCCTGCCAGCAGCATGACCTCTGAACTCATCCTGACATGGACAGAATGTGTTCAGATGTGAAATATATGTCAGACACAGTGAATTCAAAGCACCCAAAAACAAATAAGGCAAGATGTGAGTGGCAATAAAAGTAAGACAAGAAATACAAAGGAAAATCACCTTGAAGTAACCCAGTGATTACAGAACTTGGGTCTCTGGCACAGCTGATATCATTGCCATTAATTAGTTGTTGACAGCTGAGACAAAATCCACAGTTCAGAAGAGAGTACTCACTTAAAAACATGCATGAACCTGATTATGTCCTTAACAAGTAAGTCAATGAATATTTGTGGTGAGAGAAGTGAATGTTCGCTGGTAACTCACTCGCTGGTGAAGATGTTTTCGTCATCACCACAAAATTATTTTGTCATTTACTTTTGGGCTTTGGAGAAAAGTCTCCTGCAACTGTTGGGTCATCTAATAGATTTGCATCCAAACGGGGTATTCACAAAACCTTTAATTCCATGTTTTAAATCCCAACATCAGCAGGGTTTTGTGTTGTAAATGCAGCAGATCAACAGAACCTTAGAGCAGAACATGACCTCCTGCAGGCCTCAGGCTGCAGACAGAGCAGCGCAGAGACATGAAATAGCTCCCTAAATTATGCCATTAGCAGTGTGTATACAAATAAATCAGCTGTTTGTTTCCCCGTTGTCATGACAGTCTGTAATTAGACTTGTAGACCCACCAAGTATTCATTTGATATTGCCTAAGACATGAAATGTCTTCAAACATCAGCTCCTCCTCCTTGGCGCTCTCAGTGTGGCACTGCTGCCTGGCACTAATGTCACAGAGAGATTTAAACACATTAAACACAGATTTTTTTTCCTGTTGTAGGAAGACAGTTGAGTCTATTAAACCCCCCCAAAAAATCCAACATGTAACTCCATCTCACAATACAGACTACAGTGTGTGGCTCTCAGCTTCAAGTCCATTAGTTCCTACTAAAGATGTAAAAACACCTCCCAAATAAATTGTTTCATATATATATTGCTTCTATGGGCTTATTTAGGAAAGGATCAGTAAATAGCTGGTCACTGTAGTTTTTCACAGGATGAAGTAGTGCATTGTTGGGGACTATTTTTAGCAGTGAGTTAATCCACATTTAGTGCTCCAGTGAGCGACTGGAGCAGCAGGACGGTGTATGGTGATGAAGGAACAGTAAAGTGCAACAGTATGGTGCACTGATGTGTTTTCAATAGTTTTTGGATGACAATAGAGCTCTATGCACAGAGGAAGAAGATTTTTTAGGCTTAATATAGACACGCTTGTTAGTGTAAACATTCATTGTAGGTTTGAATGTGCACATGAGATTTGATGAGAGTGAGAAAAAAAATATATAACAAGTTGTTTGTGTTGTTGATGGCAAAATAATGAGCCAGAAGAAGACGCAACAAGATGTGACAGAATGACAAACCTCCACATGAGTCAAACTTCAAATAGTGGGACACAATGTTTGAAAATATGACATTTCTGATTGTTTCATATTAATTTGAGAAACATCACAGTCTCCTCATCACCTCATGTACATCAGGCACCCTTCAGCATCGGAATGAGACACCTGCCAGCTTGTCTAATGCGTGGTTAATGTTGTGAAAGGGTTGCAGTTTGGTTAAATTTAGGCACCAAAAGTATCTGGTTAAGTTTAAGAAAAGATCATGGTTTGGGTTAAAAAAGTTCAGTTCACGCATGTGATGTAAGTTAAGGACGTCAGGTACACAGCTTAAGAGCAACACGTGAGTTAACTTATATACATGAGTCAGTGCTGACTTTTGGTTTCAAACTGGACACGTATCCCGTTCTCCTGGGCTAAAGTCCTGTTTCCCCCCCAGTCCAGCCATCTGACCTGCTCCCAACACAAACTGCTTTGCTCTTTACACTACGTCACCATGCTCTGAGCTTATTAATATTTCTGCAGATGGATTTGCATTGGAGTTAGTTGTACGTGCAGACGGTCAAGGGTGAGGAGAGTGACAGAACATCAATGTCAATAATACTACTTTGTCACATTTTGCTTTTATCAATACACCAACTCTCTCACCTCAGCCAAGTGTAAAAAAAAAAAAAAAAAAACTTTTATGTGGTATTTCCTCTAAGTCTTATTTAATACACAAATTGATAATGAATGGAATGGATGGAAAGTCACCTTGATACTGATACTCTTTATTGAACCACTGAAATAGATCCAAAATTCTCAGTTCAGCCATGTTACGTAGTTGTTATCAGTATGTGTAATGACTGATTAAGGCTCCCTGTGTCACTATTAGCTTTCCAGTTCCATTGTAAGCAGATTTGCACTGCCTGCTGCACAGGGTGAGTGAATAAATCAATAAAAACAATACAGATTTCTTCCTGTGTAATCCTCATACTTTTGTCCAGTAAATTTCTAATATCAGTCGGCCTGGTGAAGACAAATGTCTTTTCAGGAGCTGCTGCTGACAGACAGGTTCTGAAGACAAACATGGCCAAATGGAGGTTAGACTCATATGGTTTGAATGGACTGAATGCTCCTGCTACAGGTGTGTTTAACTCATCTTTATTGGTGTCTAAATCTCTGAATTGTGCCCTTTTTAACAGATTTATTTGGACCATTGGTGAAAAAAGGTAAAATAACATTTTCAGATTTTCTTATTATCTAAATTTTACCATGAAAACCGAGGTGAACCCACAACTGATCTTCATTATAAAGCTCCACTTTTCCAATAGTTGAGAGAGGAAGTAGCATTTCAAAACCTTGTGGGTACTGAAAATGACAACTGATGTTGAATAAAATTGGAATTTTCCTTTTACACAAAACCTACATGATGAGGCTGAATTCTTTCAGCAGGGTGTTAACTGCTGTGATCACAGCTTTGGGGAAACACTTATCTGTATTATTAAGCAGTAATAACTGTGATTTCAAGCTCTAACCTGCCTCCACCTTATGTTTCCTGCGGCCGAGAAGCCGAGCCTTTTCCTCTCAACGGGTATGAACCAGTACATTGGTATTCTGTTTCCATGCCAGTGCAAACAACAGACAGCAGCTACTGCAGCATCGTCTAAGAGGGAAACCTAGGAAACATTTTGCCAGAAGGAGAGGGAAATGCTGCCATGACAGAGATGGACAAGGAACTGAGAAAAAGCTCAAAAACATCTTCATTAAAGCCAAACTGTCCAGAAGGTTAGCTGTTACACTGCCCTCTGTTCATGTCTTTGTCTCTAGCGCTGACTCCGACATCCGTCATCTCAGGAATTAATCTGAATCGGCTTCAGTTACAGTAATCACTTTCTCCTGTGTTGCAACAGAGGTGTCAGTCACATCCGCTCTGACACAATGATTTCTGGGCTGAATTTGTGGTTCAATACATGGAATTTTCATATTAGTGCATGAGCTCAAATCTTTCCCGAGGAAAACCACATGTGTGAACCTGGGACATTTATCTAGTGTGAATTTATCTCTGCTCACTGAAGTAGAAACAGCTTCGAGTCAGCTTTCTCCAGTAAGCTGATTTCTTAAATGCCATGTAAATGAGAAAAAGGGTTTTCGTAATCGGGGGATTTCACCAGGTAGATTTACCCTGAAGAATGCAGGTTTCTTGGCCCTGTTCCAAGGTTATCAAGTCTCTAATCAGCTTTTTACATCAATAAACACGCAGGACAAAGACTACACTCACTAACTACTCCACCCAAAGTCAGTGAAACTGAAACTTATACAAAGTGTGTATAAGCCTAAATAGTTTAGTTTCCACCATGGAAGATGTGAGGAACTGTGAAGCAACGTCTTCTCTCATGACCACTGTTAAATAGGACAGCCATCATTCCAACATAAGGTTAGTGCAGGGGATGACTTTGAGGTGACTTTGTTTCTTTTAATTTACAGTTTCTTGAACCAAATTTGACTTGGTTCCTTTTTTAATCTTAAAAACTTTCACTTTGTTGTATATCCTTTCATGCATGAGGGTTGTTAACTCATGATTATGAAAATTCAATTGTGATTGAACCTGCAGCTCTCATCTAAAATCTGACTTCTATCAACACTCTTTCATGATAAGTCTAAGACAGCCATTTGTACTTGAAAATTACTTCATGTTTGTGGTTCACCCCAAAACATCTTGGTCATGATCCAGCTAGCTGTCAATAAACTGCACCTTGTTTGAGCGAAAGGACTTGTTCAACTTCCAGATAAGCTATAAATCAGCTTTGAAGAACTGAAGAATCCAGACTCAGCATTCTAGCCTGGGTGGCTCAGTTGTCCACTTTGAATGAGGTCCTGAACTGCATAGATCTACCATTTTCTTCATGATTGTGGCGACAAAGAAAAAAGTTGTTGCCACAGGAGTTGTAAAATTGAGTCTCATATTGTGCATGGCATCTGAGAACACCTTTGTTGGACTGGACTGGACTACCAGATCATATGTCATCCTTTCACTTGTACCTGAAACAACACACTCCCAACAACATTTGAGCCTTATGTGTTTGTTAAACAAAGGGCTATTTTTGGTCTTAACCCCTGCTAATAGTCGTAAATGTTTCACAGCATTGTGTCTGCTCAGGACGTAGCAACATACTGATGTCAAACTTAAGCTGTGTAAAGTTTCACGAGGCATGTTGTGTGAACAAAGGAGTGACCTTAGTGTTGTGAAAACATAATACTCTGACGTAGAACAGCTTTGACTTATGTCAAGAGAGGATTTGAGTTGAAGCTGTTGCCTTTCTCTAAACAACATCCATCAAAGCAATTCATTTTGTTCGTTTTGTGACGAAGTGCATGTGCGAAAGAGCTTACAGATAAATGAATCAGCTCTTCTGGAGAACAATGGGATCAGTCCTGCATGTAAAAAAAGAGATTTTCAGTACAGTATGTGGATTCTTGTTCTGGGATCAGTTGAGTGTGTTGAAATTATTCTTATGGTGGTGATTTAGCTTAGTCATGCTAGCGGCGTTGGTCTAGTCGGTCCACCGCTTTGATCCAAATTGGAATATCTCAAAAACTGTTGAATGGATTGCTGTGAAATTTGGCTCAGACATTCATGTCCCCTTCAGGATGAATTGTAATAAAATTGGTGATCTTCTGATTTTCATCTCACACCATCATCAGGTCAAACTTTGAATCTGTTTGGCACTGCAGTTTATGACCAACTAATGAAATTTCCATCAGCCTTAACTGTATTTTTTGTTTACTGCTAATTAGCATGCTAAAATGCTAAACTAAGATGATGAAAATAGTTAACGGCAGCCTGTTAGATGCTAGCGTGTTGCTTAAAGTACTTTGAATCATCTGCTATTGCATATTCTTTGTATTGTTTTGTATCAGATCCTGGACCATGTATCTGAAATCAAACAATCTGAGATGGACTGATGGTCACCCATTAAGTGCAAATTCAGAATTTGTCGTCCTCAGCGATTTAATGGTTAAATTCACCTTTGCTCTTCTATATTAGTTAATCCTGTTCACCTGTGTTGCTGCTCCTTCACCAACTGTGGGTGTGGGGACAGACTGAATAATGAGCCTTATTAAAAATAGGCTCAGGGATAAAGACAACACTCGAGTGAAGAATGCATTCCCTTTGGCCAGGGCCTGATCCTCCGACACTCCCTCAGTCAATCACAGTCAGATTGACTCCGAGGGTTTGAACCCTCTGAACTCATGGTGGTTGAATTGAAGGTTCAAAGGGTTGAGATGCATGAGAATCAGGGTTTAATGAAGCAGAGACTCAGACCACGTTTCCACCAGCTCCATTTGTTGTTAATTTTAGTGCAGCACGTACATCACAGAAATGATCAAACATCCAGTGTGTTTCCAAGCGTGAGATACTGTTATTATTTTCTCCTCTCTGTGGTTACCACTGTCTTCTTCTTCTCTTCTCTCATGTGTACATGCGTTTTCACGGGCCTCTTATTAATGACTCCAGTGGGAAACACAGAAGGAATATTTCAGTCTTTCAGTCCTCTTCAGGCGCCCTGAACTCTCTGGTCAACATGTTTCTGCATCTGGTCAACTCTAAAATCATTTCTTGTGGATTTGCTCACATATTTGCCACTTGATTTGAGTAACTCTTGAACAGTGAAAATAACAATTTAGATGGATTTTGGTTGCAGTTTGCATCTTTGTACATTATTAGCAGTATAATACAATCACCAGTGAAGGATTATGCATTTTAGATTAACACAAGAGGTTTGGACTCTTCCTGTTCCTCATTAGAAAACAATGCAAACTCGTCTGCTGCTCATCTATAATGCCTCTTATTGTTTGTACGTGTTTAGCCATGCTAATATTCTGGTTGTGTGGATGGCAGTCTTTCAGCAGGTTGGTCCACGGCTTTGGTCCAGAGTGAAATATCTTCACAAAAATTTGATGGATTGTCATGAAATTTGGTTCAGCCTTTGGTGATTCCCTGATTTTCCATCAAGTGCCATCATCAGGTCAACACTTTGTGTCTAATATTTTGGTTTATGACCTACAAATCTATTGACATTTTAGAGCTAACGACCAAATCTTTGCATGCTAACATCATGCCAATTAACCATCAACGCGTCAACAATTATATGATGAGCATGTTGACATGCTAATGTTAGCATTTTGCTCAAAGTTCATCTCTGTACACTGTGTACAGCCTCAAAGAGCCACATGCTCAATTACGTTTTCTCTGCCTTCTGCTGCTTCTTACAGTTTTCTCAGAAGAACCTTTTGATGATGTATATTTTTGTAACGTGGCTTTAAGACATCTAACTGCCAAAATTTATTGAGAATTGACTTATAGTGAGTAGTCTAAGTCGACTTGCCACAAACAGATTGCCACACAGTTGAAACTAATAAATTGAAGAGCAACAGAAATGAAAAGAGTCAAACATGAGAAAGTGAAGTAGAGAGTCCAGCAGACACCCAGTGACCTCAGTTTACTTACAGCACGCTGCAGAGAGGATGTCATCACTGATTTATTGTGTGTGATGCAATTGTGTTTCTGTGTTGACATCTAGCATACAGTTTACTGGAACCATTGCAGTTGCAAGTGTACATTCTGTACTGTAATGCATTAATGATGTACAGCAGCTATACACACATACACCGTGTGTTTGTGTTGCGTGCAGGGTGAGAGAGGCAGGCAATCAAAGCCACCCAAAAACATTCCTGAAGTTTCAGTGAAAATTTCTGTGGTCGAAGCCTGAGGAGAGACGAGGAAAAACAAAACTAAAGTCCACACGCAAGGAGAGAAGTGGTGAGGAGGTGAGAGGGGAGGACATGAAAGAAGGAGAGGAGATGAGGAGAGTCCTGGAGAAGAAACAAGAAGAGGAGAGGACGAGAGAGATGAGAGGGAACAAGGAGATGACAGGAGAGGAGAGAGAAACATGACTGGAGAAACATCAGCTTCAAAGATCATCTAGTCTTGGACAAAAAACAATGATATTATGATACTGGTTAGCAAAATCACCAGTCAATTTATCAGGTCATATCATGAATCATTTCCTCTATTCTACGCTACAACCTGCTCTATTTAGCTGTGTGAATGGATTATACTGGGAGGACTGCAGCAGCCTAACGACAGCATTTAAAATACAGATAATTGTCAGCCAGTGCAACAATGTGGCTCACTTATATGTTTTCAGTGGTTTTTGGACAACAATGGAGCTTTGACTCAGAGGATCCACATGAAAATAGGCTTTGCATACACATGTAATACTGTTGGTTTTGTGGACAGTATGATAAGGATAGAGCATCACCAGGCTGATAAACTCCAACAGCCTCAAAGGGGACCTGTAGAGTCTTACTGCTGCAACAGATTCCATTTTCAGACACTTTTTGCATTTTGAACCATTTCCAATCACCTGTTGGTTCAGTGAGTAAAGATGTTCAACATGTAATCTAGAGGATGTGGCTTCAATTATACTGCTGTATCCATTATCCATTAAGCTCTGCTGCTCTTATTTTGCTCACAGTTCAATATGTAATCAGCACTTTTTATCTTTTGTTCTGCACATGTTCAGGACTCAACTAATTTCTTCTGTTTTATTCATTTTTCTTGCACCACAGCAGCGCAGCTTCAGCTGCATTTCATCTCATCTTACTGTAAGTAAAAGGATGATGGACAGTGAGACACAGACAGCCAGGAATCCTTACCTTCACCCTCTGACTTGCGTCTGCCATGTAGCAGCAGTGAAACATGATGAGAAGGAGGTGGAGCTTTCTTGGTGGCAGAAGGAGTTTGCGTGCATCTAAAAATAATTCCAACTCACAACAACAATAATTCCAAAGGTGGGTGGGTTCTGCCCGCAAGGCAAGATGACAACACCTCCTCTGCACATATATAAAAAGTCTGTGTGCTGCATTTAGAACTAGATTGGTGATGGAGATAGACTTTCATAGCAAGAAAAAGAAAAAAATTGATGAAGAGAACACAAGATAAAAGAAAATAGGGAGTGCTGAATATGAGACACATTTAAAGATAAGCAGAGACAGTTTGTGATGGAGAATCTCTGATTACAATCTGGAGAAGACTGATAGATGAAATAAAACAGAGGAGATTTTCAGGTCAAGACAGGACTGAAAGAGAGACAGTGGAGGTAGGGTGACATAAAGGTACAAAAGAGAAGAGGGGAAGATTATAAAAGAACTCATGGTTTGATCAACAGCCTGCAGCAGATCTGACTGCAGGAGGTGATTTGAAGGCACAGAGTGAGGGAAAAATCACTGGAAACTCAGCAGTAGACATAGAAAAATAAAAAACAGGCAATCTGAAAGACTCCCAGTAGATAAAGAAGATCATCAGACATCGACCATGAATTCCTCCTCCTCCTGCAGACCGCTCCCTGTAGCCCTGGGGCCTTTGGAGGCAACCAGTACCTTCAGCTCTTCGTCCTGTTCCTCATCTTCCTCACGGCTTCCCTCTCCTCCCCGGGGTCGTCGCTTCCGCCGTGTCCTGTACCCGGCCTCTCAGAGCAGGAGGCCCTCACTGAGGGAGGCCCCTGATAAGGCCCACCGCTGGCTGCTGCTCCTGTCTGCACTCGTCTTCCTGCAGATCTACACCGAGGAGACGCACACCTGCACAGGTTGGGTTACACATAATGTCTATAGTTTTAATACAATTTTAGTCATTTGATTTTATCTTAAGCTTAGTTTTAGGGTTTCAGCGATAAGCAGGTGCTCCGACTCCATATTTTTGTCTTTTAACTTCTTGTCTGCACCGGAAGAGGGAATGTATTGCACTGTGATGATGGATAGCCGCTGATTTAGTTTTAGTCATAGTTGTAGATATTAAATATTCAATCTGTTGCTCTTTTTCCATACAAAATGCACTTAAAAAAAACAAAACTCTCTTTTGTTGTGAACCTGTAGAGCAGCTCCAGGGCCAGTACCCAGACCCAGCAGCATCTCAGGTCCAGGAGGGTGAGGGGGGTGAGGGCACAGTGCAGGGATGGACAGGGGAGGACTCCTGGAGGGTCCAGCTGGTTGCTGGAGCTTCAGAAACTCAGCTGGAGTGTGTGGTGTCATGATGGATGAGCAAGTCATTTCCACTCACCATCTTGTGTCACCAAAGAAACTGAATGCACTTGGAGGGAGGCGAAAGAGAAGAGGCTGCAGACAGATGCTGCAGGCAAAGTCGAGTTGAGAGTACATCTTTAAAACTATTTTCATCCATGTTAGCTTGACTGGAGACCGAGATCAGACAGAGATGCTCCTCATGATGCTGATTTCCAACATGTGGCCAATGCTGATATTGAGTGAAGTTTCTCACTTTGGGACAATTTCCAAACCTTAAAGTGCAGTAACTGATTCAGCTGATATGTTGATGACAATGTGTTCTCTCTTTCTAAAGGACTGGATTTAAAACCAGAACTTATCAGACACACAAAGAAACTTTTTGATTTCTGCAAAACAGAAACAATTTTTTTTTAAATTGTGCAAGATAGTTTTGCAGGACCTAAATGGCACATCACATATGAGAACAGTTGAGTTATGAGTATTATTTTGAAACTGTAAATTGTAAACTTTAATAAATCAGTCATTGTGTTTGTGTGTATTTGTGTGTTTGTGCACTAGAAGTGGCAAGTAACTGAGTGCATTTACTCATGTACCGTCCTTATGTACTTTACTTGATTATTTCCATTTTATACCACTTATACTAAATACACAACATTTCAAAGAGAGAAATAGAAAGAGAAGAGAAATATTTTACTTTTCACTTGACTATATATGACAGCAAGAGTTACAAGTCACTTTGTTGATGATGATGATTCACACAAAGTAAATAATCACTTTATGAAGTATGATCAGTTGTTTCGATTTGTTTCCGACTGCTTGAAGTAGCCAACGCTGGGTCTAACTAGACTGGCTGCAACAATAAAGGGCTACTTCCACATCAATGCACACACCTGAATCTCCTCATGTTTTTTCCTGGATTTTACCCTTCTTTTTCTGACTTATGGGCACTCTTACTTTTGATACTTGAAGTACATTTTTCTGATAACACTTTACTTAGTTACTTTACTTAAGTAAGATTGTGAATGTTGGACTTCTATTTGTAATAGGTATTTTTTCCACAGTGGTAGTAGTACTTTTATTTAGGTACAGGATGTGAATACTTGTTCCACCACTGGTGTGCAGTACAAACTGTATAATCAGACAATAAAATGATCAGCTTCTGGTTCAGCCTGCTCTCTGCTCTGAAACCTGACTGCACCGCCTCTGTCAGGATGTTTCCCGAGGCAGTCTGGGAAACTGCATATGTGTATATGTGTGTGGGGAGTGTGTGTGTGTGCGTGTGGGGGGGGGTTTGGGTCTTTCAAGTGAGGCAGTGACTCACAGTCGGGGTAATCCCTCACTGAGCCCGTGCAGACTGAAAAAGCAAACACAGTATTCTGAGACCGTCAGACTGGCTGGTATCAGTGTATGAGAAAGTGAATGTGTCTGTACATGCCCCGGCAACACCAGCTGAAGGGACTGGTGTAGTTCTAATGCTTGAATCTTTAGTGATATGAGACAGGTCTGAAATTCATGTTAAAGCAGAACAGAAACAGGCTAAAGAGATAGGAAACAGAAATATAACTATGTCAATTAAAATAAATGGCACAAATAACATAATAAATATACCTGAATTTGTTCAAAGATTTGTATAAATATATGTTCAAATGTTGGTCAGTGCAAATCACAAGGCTGAGTATTATGTCTTGCTAAGAGCCATATCACTAGGAGCATACATGAAAATATGCACAGCAATGCAATATATAACATATTTTTGTAATAATGTAGTAATATATAATAATGTATTGCAATATATTATAATAGAATCTAATATATAAGCATAACAGACAATATACTGTATATACATTTATATATGACAGACATGTTAAAAGTTAATAAAATTAAAATTCTTCTTTAAGTATCAGGTATTAAGTGGACTTAATATGATGTATCAGAAATAAGAGTAAGCTGTGCTTAGAAATATACATTCTTTGGATGAAGGATTATTATTAGTGTATTTGACGTGAAAAACCTCATTCAGATGAAATATCTCTTTCTCAAGAACATCCTGGTCTAATTAGGCAACAACTCACAGGCTAACAGCATGAAAAGAGAGACGCACACAATAAATATCATAAGAACTCAACAAAATGTGACAGAAATAATGTAGAAAATTGATTATAAGAATTATGTAAAAGACAACATCCTAAAGAGCTGTCCATAAACCATCAGTAAAAACAAATATCCAAAACTATTTAAGACAAGGTAAAACTTTATTGATCACACGCTGGAGAAATTAAGTTGTTACAGCCAGCAAGGTATTAAAAGATGAGCTAAAAAGCAGTGCCATAGAATGACCAAGATTAAAAAAAAAGGATACAGGATAAAAAATTTAAAAAATCAACTATGTATATGCACATTATGTACAGATTATAATGAGACTGAAAATTTACCAGTGTCATATATTGAATAGCACCCGAGAAAATACTGTTGTATGAAAAAAGACCATTGACTTGCATGAGTCAAATATGGAATATAAATGCAGTGTTTGTACGACTGCACAGTTGAAAAAAAAAAACAGCACAGTAAAAACTGATCAATTAAAGACGACGCACATCTGACTAGCACTGACAAGGATTTCATAAACATGAGCTGCCACCGAAGAAATCAAAGCTTCTCTGCAGCAACAATTAAAACTTCTCTTCTCTTCTCTTCTCTTCTCTTCTCTTCTCTTCTCTTCTCTTCTCTTCTCTTCTCTTCTCTTCTCTTTTTACNTTCTCTTCTCTTCTCTTCTCTTCTCTTCTCTTCTCTTCTCTTCTCTTTTTACTGATGCCCTCTATTTTTTGCTATCCACTTTGCTGCTGTAATACTACAAATTTCCTCACTATGGGACTAATAAAGGAATATCTTATCTTATCTTATCTTATCTTATGAAAGAAGAAGAAGAAATTCATATCTTTAACAAACAGTTATGATGGCAGCTGATGGACAGACAAACAGGGAGAAAAGAGACAAGAGACTCATACAATCTGCCTTCAGACGTCAGTGTGGATTTGTAATATTTCTGTCTGTTCAGTCATATATAGCTGTGTATCTGAGCTCACCTTGTTGTTCATTAGTATGAACACAAACATGACATCACTGTGGAAGAAGACTGTGATGACGGACAGACAGTTTACTGCAGCAGATCAGATAGCGTGAAGAGCCTGATCACCTCGTCACGTGTGCTCATGACAGCTACTGAAGCAAAGACTCTAAAAGGGAACTTCTGCAGCTAAACACGTGAGCTATAATGGAATCCTGTCCCATTCTGCCTGCATGTACCAGCATGCATTATGCTTGTAATGTGTGCTGATTGTTAGCACAAATCCTTCAGGGCAAACCATCTGAGGGGGCGAACATGCCTACCCGGCCACTCTAAATGACCGTATGAATACCTCCTAAAAGTATGCATGTGACAGTTGGTCAGTTTTAAGTAAAAATTGCTCAAATTAGACTCAGCATTATTGGCCAAGAATGTGTGCACGTACAAGGAATTTGACTAGTTTAAAAACATAGTGTAGTTTTTAATCTGTCTTTCAGTCAGGAAATAGGCAATGAGCGGCGAATTCAAGTTGAGAAGACTAGAAGCACAAAATGACAGGCTGACTCAGGCTGGATGTGGCAGGGCGGAGTCTTTGCAGGAGTCTTGATTACAGGATGGGACGCGGCTGGAGAGGCCCCGCTTTGGCACCAGCACACCAGTCTCCACTCCGGCAATCACATACTACACAGCAGAGTGACTACACTGCAGACTAGGCAGAGGTGGAGGGCATGACACACAAGCAAAGACATTTAAGTACCAAAATGAACTGAGAGCCTCAGAAGACATTAAAGTGGACTATGGAGGTTTCGCACACTCACAAACATCTTGTGTTTCCCTTTAAATGTGTCAAAAGTAATGGAATACAGGAAAAAAATGCAGAAATCTACTGACATGTCCACAGTGTTGTTCTGTTAATGCCGCTTTTGTCATAGTTGGAGTGTTATTTTCATTTTATTCACCAGGTTTTGGGATTTAATTAAATAGCAGTGAGAGAATGAGAGAATAAGTAACCAGTTGTTTGATTTGTAAGGCAGCAATAAAGGAAGTGACTGATTTGTTTGTAGGATTGACAAGCAAAATAAAATGCTAATTTAATCTGACATCTTCAGCGGTTTTGTCACGGATGTTTTGAGCGCACATCTGCCGATGCCAACAAGACAGCTCATAATCCTCACCATGGCAATGAGCTCAGAGAAGTCTCGCTCTCCTGAACAGAGCCATATAAAGATGAACACACAGACACACAGACGTGTTTGAGGGTTGAGGTGTTGTGATCAATTCTGTCACCGTGTCAGAATGACTCCTGAAGTGACTAAAGTTGATACAGTTTGAGGAAGAAGACATCACGTCACTGCAGGACAGGATGACAGTTTGATGAGCACGACAGTCAGTTTCTATAAGAGCACTCATGAATGTGCGTGTGTGTGTGTGCACGCGCGTTTAATGTGGTTAAACGTGTGTGTGATTCACAACTGTGTTGAAAGTAAGAAAAAAAATTGGCAGAGCAATCAGGACACATACTCACTGCAGGTGTGTACAGGTGTGTATTTGTGCGTGTGCGCGCATGTGTTTGCATGTGTGTGGGTGTGTGCATGTACGTGTGTTTGTGTAAAGTTTGTTTCCACGGATAAACTCAGCCTATATTTAAACAAAATATTGTGTTTAATTGATTGACAGGTTGGTTTTTTACTTTAATATTTTTCCTTAAAATATTCCGTTATTTATCTGTTATCACAAAAACCAATTTAAACTCAAGATGCAAATACTTACCCAAATTTTTTCTGTATTAAGGATATTGTGAAATCTCATTGGTATCTCATTGCAGTAGCTGTGTTCTGATATAATCTTGTAATTTGCTGTTCTTTAAAACATATTTACAGTATGTCCGCATGGAAGGTACACTGGAGCCTCACAGTAATTTAGGCATGCATGAAAGTTATCTTATAATCAGATGTTGTGTTCATATAAACAGTTTGACTCCCTCTCTCTGCCATACCTCAACTTACTTTTAGCACATTTAATGCCTCCTACCTCTCCAGTATTAACAAATAGACTTCCATGTTTTTGATGTTTTTTTCAGGGTGTCTTCATGTCAAAAGTATGTGGACACCAGAATCTTCCACCCATATGTCATTCCTCTGCCTCCAAATGATTGAGTCTGGCTGCAGGGATTTGCTTCCATTCAGGCACAAGATCATTAGTGAGGTCCAACTCTGGTGTTGGTGAAAACGTCTGGCTCACAGTTGAAGCACCAGCTCAGCATAAAAGCACTAGATGGGACTGAGGTCACCGTTCATTCTTTTCTTCAAACCATTTTTTCAAGGAGCCAAACAGGAAGGAGACAAACACAAACTACTGACACAAAGATGCATGGACACAGTTGTCTAAAGTAACATCCTGTTGCATGAAATTCTCTTCATTGGCACAAAGAGGCCCAAATCAGGAACAACTGTAGACAGGTGTCCAGATAACTGGTCTGCAGTCAGTGCTGCATATTTAAGAAGCTAAAGCTTGAAACAACACTGGTATATTCCTTTAACATAAAATCTAATCTTTCTTGTGCTGCCTTTAAGGCACTAAAATAATACAAAATCAACAGGTCACACTGTGAGAGTTCAGGTGAGTTACACTTTACTTGTGTGTGTCACTTTATTGTTTTTAACCAAGGAAAACTTTAACCTCTGCAGGTTTTTGTATGACCTGGCTGAAGCTAATCCCATCGTGTCAACGTCATGTGGCTCTTATTACACGTCACCACCAGGAAACTTCTTTCCACGGCAGCAAAATCCGCACCATTACTGAAGGCTGACATTTGCTAAAGGGCAAATCTAAACACCACACCTGAAGGAAGACAACATTCCTAAGCTGCTGTTGAGGATCATAATGAGCAGCTGCTAAAGACTTCAGGGTAATTGGATCAGCTCGCAGGTTTCCTTCATCCTCCAGCCAAAAACAACACCAGCAGAAAGATCCTCTCTGTGCTGGCGGGGTTATATTTCTCCTTCAGGTGTCCTGATTTGATAACTGCTAGCTTGAAGCCTGATTTGGCTCCAGTTTATGGCATGGACGTAATCTCCCCCAGTAATTAGTACTACTGACAGTTTTTCAGTCAGTGTTAATGTGTTTGAGTATTAAATTAATTTGTGATAAAATGTGCAATTTGGGGCATTGTTTTATGTGTGATGAAATAAAAATAATCACAAACAAGATCGTACATGCAGGATCCCTGAGAAGTCCTAACAGCAGCCCCTTTGGCTGCAACCTCACACTCCATTGGCTATTTTTCGGCAACAATTTATTCTCTGGGGGAAAAGGCCAATGTTTTTTGTTTTTTGAGGTTTCCGGTGTAGCTAATGCGTAACCTGGAAAAGAGACCAAAACTTACTCTTCCAAGTGCCAATCATTGTTTACAGTCCAATTAGCAACTGTGTGATTTTTACCATTTCAGATAATCTCTATAAACAGATAAATGCAGATAAATAAAAAAAATAAAGAAAAAGCTAAAGAAAAGCTAAATTTGCATTGATTGCATTTCAATCCCTATACAGAGACCAGAGTAAGAGAACAGAAACATCAGAAGTTCCTGTTTCATTTTGTGATCACAGTCTGAGTCACCGCAGATGTTAAATGTCCAAAAGAGAAAATCACGTCAGACACTGAGAGAAAACCTGCTGAGCGTCTGTTTAATCAGTGAGGACGTGACCAGAACTGAAATTCAGTTCAGACAAATGATCCTGTCTTAAATCACTCTCATTCTATGGAAAGTGTTGTTTACTGATTTTATCATGTTGCATGACTTATCTTGAAGCTCAAAGTTGCTCAACACTAACAGCCAAATAGCCTCTTAGCATGCTGATTCATTTGTTAATTTAGTTTTTATTCTGGTAAATACACACACACATATTGCACATATTTGTACATCTACTTTTTTTTGCCCAAATGAATATAATGCATTCTCTTGATTCAAAATTTAAACTTATATGTATAACCCTGTTTTTGTTTGTATTTATGCAATTCAATTGTCCTCTCTTTGTTGTCATTGTAGTTGGCATCAGCTTATCAGGGAAGGATCAGACTTCTTAAACCCACGAAGGAATTCACAAGAAATGATGCAGCTTATACTGGACATGTGTGAAGTAACAGCTGGTGCATTCACACGTCATATAATGCAAAAACAAAAATGGATCATGATTTCAAAGTAATACTGAGTCAAAACTGCAACTCGGCCCCCAAGCTTAGAAATGATTTAAGGTTGTATTGATTACATTTAAGGCTTTAAAGATGCTGGTTATGTTTCAAAGTGGTGCATTGTTAAATAGCACCTGCTGTTCCTGCCTGTTATGACAGGGATGGACAAAGTGTCTGCACTTTGCAAAATGTCCAAACTTTCAAGGTGTAAAAATAAGTCTCCACAAAGACAGAAGCATAAGAACACACACATACAAACCAATATTCATGTAAGTTCACATTTCCCGACACACACACACACACACACACACACACACACACACACACAAACAAACATTAATCATACTGAGCTTGTAAGATCTCACATGGTAGTTTAAGGCTCAAAAAGACTCCTTAGACAAAAAAATCCATCTAAGCATCTATCATTTCTTTTACTTATGTCTTTTATTTTGTTAATTTCCTGACACTGACCAGCAGCACCATTTTGTTACTGCTAATTCTTTTTGGTTTTATTAATTACATTCTCTTGTACCTTTGTTGTCACTGTATAAAAACTTTCCATTGCCGTGTCTTATTCATAGTAAGTAGTCAGAAAACCAGCACATTCTGTATCAAAACAGCGATTAAGGTGTTGTTTTGTGTGTGAGATAATGGATAACCGTATGAAGGGAAAAGAATATAACCTTGGGAATTTCATTTAGACGCTTGAATTTCAGAGCTCAAATTTTCAGAAAATGCAAGTCAGTCTTCCCTCTGCAATTTCCTGAATATTGTGCTTATGCAGGAAGAACCTACATCAACAGTTGAAAGTGTGTTTTATTGTCATGACAGGAATCGTTTTGTCAGAGCAGATGATCTATCAGTCAAACTTCCTCAAACTCAGTGACCTCTGGGCTTTCCCGGTTGTCGGTTTGAGTCCAGCAGTTACAGGAACAGAGAAAAAACAAACCAGTCACACAGCAGCATGACTTAAAATCTCCCATGTGTGTTTTCCTAACGGAGATGAGCCATGGACATCAGGCTGGGGCTGGTGTTACTGACGTTGACCGCCTGTCAGAAGTTACTCAGAGCCAGGAAGTCATCTGTTTGGTTTGCTGAGGTCGAGGTCAGCTGTGAGAAGCAGCACGTTTGTGGATGGTTCACTGGCTTTCTGTGCTCTCTTCTAACCAGAAACAGCTGGGATTGGTCAGGAGGTCTCCCCTCCGGGTCCCTCCCGCCTCTCAGACCTGCTGGTCCAATCAGACTGAGATGGAAAATGACGAAAAAGCAAAGAAAACGTTCTGCACTGGAGCCAAAGAGGAGGCGACAACCACCTGCTGTCCAAATTTAACACATTAATGGACAGAAGCACTGATGTCAGAGAGGATCTGAGAGTCTTAAACATAAACAACTTTTTATTGAATAAGGTTTGGGTAAAGTTAAAGGAAAAATTCAGAGTTGAAAGATTCAAAAGGTTTGTTTCTTTTCACATCTATGGAGTAAAAGGGAGAAATGAGATTATAAATGTGTGCAAAGTTCATGCAAATATGCTTGTAATCCCGTGCAGTTTGACTTGTCAGACTTTGTGGTCTAGCTTCAAAAGAAGAAGGAATATTTCAAACCTTTTACATCCTTTAATTTCTTGATTTTTACCCTGCCTTTCTTTAATTCAACAAACATAGAGACCAAACTTTGCAAACAAGGGAAAAGTTAAGTTTATTTATGCAGGGCTGAAGTGTATATTTTCCCTCCGTCCTTAGTACAACAGAAACTTGCAAATTAAAACACGAATGAGCACACGCGTTATGCACGACAGCAACAAACCATCCAGAAACATGTGACCTGGTTTTGGGAGGAGCCTTTGTTTGGGCAGAGCTACAGTAAAAGGGAGTTTGTAGGCCCGGTCGTCGCCTGCTGAACGCTGCCCTGTTCTGCACGTAGGCCCGTTCACATGGCAACAAGCCAGCACAGCCAATCAAAAGTGTCTTTGATCAGAATTACCGCACAATAATGACCCACATCACATGGTCGCCATAATAACATGACAGCGGTGTGCTTGGTGAAAGTGACCGGTCAAAGTGTGTGTGTTTCTGTGTGTATGTGTGCTTTGTGTGTGTGTGCCTGTGTGTGTGTCTGCTGACTGAAATCACCCATGACTCGGTGGTCTGAAGGATCAGAAACAGTTACTGTAAAACAAAACACGGAGAGAGCAAATACGCATTAAGCAGACCATGTGGTCGACATTATGAACATGACTCAACCCAAACTCACTCATTTGATGAGACAAAAAACAATGTTTACACTGCTGGAAGCCATTTCATTTTTATGGTAAAAGTGGAAAAAAGTCGACAGAGCTGCATCTAAACGTAAACGGTGTGGAAGTTTTGAATACCAGACAGTGGACAGACAGAGGTATGAGGTCACTTCACTGCCTCTGTCGGAAATGGAACACATGCACAGACGGTAGCTTGGTGTCATGAAAGTAACACGAGCGCTTTCACAGACATGAAAGCTGCTGTTTTAATGTGAAAGAATAATCACCTCAGTTTACTGTCAGAGTGGAAAAAAACAGACCACAGAAGCTGAGCCGGAGGCTGGAGAGATTTCTAGAACTGTGTCATAACTTTGTGCTCTCTGTTCAACTGTTCTACACTTGTGTAGAAGCGGTTTCACTGATCAAAGTCTGCATTATTACATAACACTCAGTTGGACATACATGTACATGTTGCAGACTAATAAAACCAAACCATTCACGTCGGTCTTGTCACCTTGAGATTAGAAGGCATGTGATGAAATGGCTCTGTCTGGTCTCAAATCAAAGATAACATGTGCTCAGCACTGAACACAGAGCAGTGTGGTGATCAGGATTGTTAATATAGAACACTGTGTCATCAGTCATCATCCCATCAGATTCAGGACAAAAACAACAGAGCAGTTTATGTTTCTATATGCTGCACATAATACTACTGCTGTATGTGTGTGTATGTGTTCATATGGGACCAGTCCATCCATTCAGAGTTTACTTAGTGTTTGCATCTTTGTTGTTTTCTGTAGGTCATTTGACCATCAAATTATTTATGTATCATCTCACATTCCATTCACTTTTGCCATTGGTGACAATGGCTTGCCTCACCGCCTGCCATATTTGGAAAGAATGGTACAGTAGAATGTGTGTGTGTGTGTGTGCGTGTGTGTGTGTGTGTGTGTGTGTGCAGATGAATACACAGTGTCAGGAATTACACACCCTGCTGAGAGAACAGTGTGAGAACATTTTCCAGCTGTGTCCTCCTTCAGCTACCCAGACGCTCAGTCAAGGTTCCCACCGCAGGGTGTGTGTGTGTGTGTGTGTGTGTGTGTGTGTGTATTTGTGTGTGTGTGTGATGTCATGCTGATAATGTCCCCGTCCTGCAGCAGGTTGAGATGCTTCTGATTTCTCAGGTGAAGCTCACAGTGAAACAAAAGGAATGGAAATATGTTACAGGTATTTTAAACATGCAGGATGTTTACACAACAGGTTTCACTTGGATGCTGGCAATGGAATTGAAAGAAGACATGACAGAACCTCAACTACAGACATTTGCACATGAAACACTCAACAACATGTTTGTCAAATTGAAAAACCGCCACTGACTTTCGCTTGAATTTCAGACACGATATGGACAAGAGGACATGGTGCAATTTTGCAGCTGCAGGCAGAAAGTCAAAGCAGTTGTTTACCATGTTTTTATTTCAAATGGGACTCGAGTCTAAAGGGAGATTCAGCCACAGCTGCATGTGGAGTATCTGTTGGATCAGAATGATCAGCCCGGATGTAATTCTCGACACTGCTGCAGTTAGGCCAGTATTCACTGGGACAAATGGAGGCTGTTGGTTTAGAGTACTAGCACCCATAAGGTCGATCAGGACCTGCCATCAATCCAATTTCTAACTGCTTAATATTCCAGAACTGTCTGGAATTTGAACATTTCTGACGTTGGTGCCCATCAGTGGTAAAGTAAAAACAAAACACTTTATCTGTCATTTATTTTCCAGATAAAAACTTGCCTTCAGAATAATTTGATCCTCATATAAAAACATCAGCACACAGTGGCATTGAAGATATTAATTGTAGCTGAAACTGATGACGCACATCCAGAGTTTGAGCCCCTTGTTGGTCAAAAAAACAAAACTTTTTTCAGTGCTGCTCAGGCTGCACAAACCTTGCAAGCTGAGCAGAGACATAGAAAAATATTTTTTTCAAAGAGGAAATACCTGCCATGTCAGAGTTGGTCAGATATCGATCAGAGGTTGCCAGCCGCAGAGAAAACCAGTTTATAATCCATTTCATCACACCATTTATTGTTTTCTCTTCCTCATTTCTCATTACATTCTTGTGAAAACCCCACTCACCGTTTCTTTCTTCAGAAGGAGAGTCTTCGTGTCATGTAACGTCTCAGCACTGTGATCACAGATACCGATGTGCCAGACAGTGAGTGGGTTTACTGGGGATTCCCAATGAAGTGTTTTTAGTTAACCAGCTGACTATGACACAGATCGTCATGAAAATTTCAGTGGATATTCATGGGCTCATAATTATTCCTATGACCTACTTACTTTATCTATCATGCTAAAACTTCCACGTGGACACAAGTCAGATTAATGTTTCATTCATTCATTCACCTTCTACCCCGACTATCCCTTTCGGGGTTGGGGGGGGGCTGGAGCCTATCCCAGCTGTCAATGGGCGAGAGGCAGGGTACACCCTGAGCCGGTCACCAGCCGACTGCAGGGCAACACACATACAACCATTCACTCTCACACTCACACCTAGAGACAATTTTAAGTCACCAATCAACCTAATGAGCATGTTTTTGGTCTGTGGGAGGAAGCCGGAGTGCCCGGAGAGAACCCACGCAAGCACGGGAAGAACATGCAAACTTCACACAGAAAGGCCCCACCCGACCCGGGGATCGAACCGATGACCTTCTTGCTGTGAGGCACGCGCACTACCTGCTGCACCACCACCGTGCCGCCCTTAATGTTTCACATCACAGTAAATATACTGAGTGGGCCAAATATTGTTTGAAAATGTAACACCACGATACTTTAGACCAGAGGTTTTCAAACTGTGAGGTGAAACAGCAGGTGCATACAGGTGTTGGTGTAGTTTGGCCCCTGATTTGACCACACGCAAACACAGACAGGAGTTAGAGCTGCAGCTGTGGCTGTAACACACAGCTCATGGAGGTGGTTTAAAAACACTCACTGCCTGACTGCTGTAATTGTACAAGAATTGTACTAGTTCTCAGAGTCATAACTTAGTTGTTGCAATTGTTGTTGAAATTCAGAGTAACTTCCACTTCCAGGTGGCATCATTATCTTTGATGTCTATTGTGAATAAAGGTCCATAACTCTGCTTGGAAATCAGATGAAATCTAATGATTTTCTTTACTGTCAAAATAAAATAAATAATCCCTGATTAAATTGCAAACAGGAACTGTCCACTAGATGGCAGAAAAAACACCAAAACAAGCTAACAGACACTTCATTCTGGCCAATGTTGGAGCGAACAGTTGCCTACTTTCAGATCCAGCAGACACAGAGCAACATGTGTCCCATGGAGTTGTGTTTGAGTCCGCATGATGAATGTCAGCCCAATATTCACTCTCTTTTAGCTCTGTTTTTGGTCTCCACCGAAAAATATCTAGCAGGTCGTATACAGTGTTTTTGTTTTTTTTTGTTTTTTTTTTTGCAGCTTGATAAAAGCACTGAGACAGAGAACATGCTGCAAAACCGAAAAAGACAAGCTAAAAGAAGTTTTTATTTAGTTTTATTTAGTATAAATGTAAAAGAAATTGATTAATACAGGTTTACAGGTTACAGGAAAAAAAGATCAAGATCTGAGCATTATATAAATTTCACAAATACAGTGGGTGGTTAGATTGGATTTCACTGTCATTCATTGATTTCAACAGTATGATTCTGAGAACAGATGACCTAAAAAATGTAAGCTCTTTTCCTGCAGAACAGGATGGCATCAGACATGTCTGAACATAATCCAGCATCAGTGCCAGGAAGTGAAACTAAAATGAATGAGTCCTTATGAGAGCTGACGGTTTAATTCTTTGACAGAGAGTTTAAATCTGTGTGATTCTGCAGTAAATGTGGAAGTTTTAACTTTGAGTTTTTTTTTTATTCATGACTTGCACAAACAGATTGTTTTGCAAACTGCAGCGCTGACATCTGCACTTGAAGACACTGAGGGTTTGGTTTGAGACTGATATTTTGTTCGTTTATTTCTGTATTATGAATATTCTCCCTTTTGTTCCTGATTATTCTGACTGCACTCACCTCTTCAGCTATTCCATCTTTTCTGCTACAAATTTCATCCAAACTTACTTACATATCTAACTGACCCAAAAGAGCATTGATTCATTTTTTGAAGTTACCTAAAATTTCCCTATAACTGGAAGCTAAACACTAGTGGGAGACCTTCTGACGTACACTGATTTTCACTGCCATGTGAAGTTTTGACGTGAACATGTGGGTTTGGCATTATTCTGCAAACTGTTATGGTAAGGAGAAGATGAAGTAGTGAGGCAGTCATGTTTGCACCATCTCTTTATTGAAAATTTAAATTTTAAGTCACACACGCGTACACACACACACACACACACACACACACACACACGTACACACACACACCCAGCTTGTACATGAAAATACGGTGTCTTTGAATTTGGACTTTCACAAGTGTAACATCCTGTGATTGCATCACTCACAATGACCACAGAGCTCAGGGTGACAAAAATCACATGTTGGAAAATCACTAAAAAACTCCCCCGTATAATGTACATTTTCAGGCAAGCAAGGATATTTTTAGAATCAATGCAATTAGTCATCAAGCGGATGTAGCTTTCATGGATAAATATTTAAATTGTAATGTAGTTATTTACTTCTAATCGTCTAATGTTTGTGAGTTTGCTACTTTGTCTCAAAAGCCTGGGAGATGTCTGCAGTGTTAGATAGTAAATGTTTTCATCAGTGATTTTGGAATATTGTTGAGGAAAATAAAGGTCTGAAGATTTCATTGTGAACATTGAAGAAGCTGCTTCTCCACCATTTTTTATTGTTAGTTCTTTTTGGCCTGAGTTTATGGTGTCTTATAAAGCTTTTATTTATTCATTCATTCATTCTAAATATGCAGATTTCTGCTTATATTAGAGTGATAAAAGTCAAAAAAGTGGAGCTCACAGCCTTCTTTTCACATTAAACCTTCACTAGATAAAGTCAGGCACCACATTGTCAACATCTGTGAAGTAGTTTTATATTCAAACTGACATTGATTAAAAAAACAAAGATTTTCACGTCATATCTTCAGACAAGTGACTTCTATTCTCTTCAGCTAAATTGCCTCAACAGCTATTTCATTGTGCTTTATCTCAGAGTTTTGGGGTCAACATTAGGTGAAGTCATGGTGGCTAAAGATACAGTCTATGGTTTTGTTACAACACTCTTCAAAATCCCAAATGACTCTGTACTGAAGCACAGCTCATATGTGCTGGGGAGGAGTTCAGGCATTCAACTGCCCTGAACATGAACTGAACATGGCCCATATTACTTAAAACATAATGCTGAAAAGACGGAATTTAATGAGGTATGAGTGTGAATTTTAATCAAAGTAGGCTCTGTTGTCATTCTCTGGAATGAACTGTCTGTGTGTGTGTGTGTGTGTGTGTGTGTGTGTGTGTGTGTGTGTGTGTGTGTGTGTGTGTGTGTGTGTCTGTGTGTGTGTGTCACTCCAGCTTTAGGAAGGAAGTTACATGCATCAGTCAAAGTGTTTTCTCTGAATTTTTTACATCACCTGCATGACAAATCCATCACTTGCCTGCAGGTCAAAATGAAAGAGGAACTTATTCATTCATTCATGCATTCATGCATTCATTCATTCCTTCTTCCTGCTCAGTTTATTTCCAGCATTAAATCTGAAGTCTGTACAGTAAAAGAAAAACACACCTGTGGATGATGTGAAGGAAGTTTCCAGCAGAGTACCTCTGACAGGTGTCTGGGCACATGTCGCTCTGTCTGTGGTGTTTACAGTCAACTGAAACATCCTGGTCCTCTGAATGACTGCAACTGCTGAATATCATGTGAATATCATGTGAAGGTGATATTCTTACAACCACGTGTGCAACATGAAACAAGATGCTTGGCAGATCCTGATCATATTTATTATGTTTTAACGATGAAAAGACATTTCATAATGTGCGTTATATCAACAGTTTCCTTTTCCTCACTGAATATAAATATCCTATATTTAAATCAGGTCCCTTTATTTCATTTGATGCCACATAGTTTACTGTAATTATTCAACCAAACCCTGATGATTCAGCCTCTCACCGCCTGGTCGCTCCGGAGTCAGAGCCCCGGCCACAAAAAAAATATGCAAATTTCTGTTATTTTCCCACTTGTGCAATAAAGTGCGTTGGCTGAACCTCAGGGAGTGGCCTGCTGTGTATGGGCGTTTCTAAAAGCACAACCTGAAGAGAAAGATATAAATTGTGTGCTCTCCGCTGGTGTAGCGATATCTGACTTTGAGAACGCACAAGGAGAGAAGTTCAAGAGAAAGCGACACAAAACTCAAAGAAAATGTACTCACGGTCAAACAGCATGACTCTGACTGTTCAGCAGGAGAGCTTCGCCTTCTCCAGGATGGCAACCCGCAGCACGGAGCCCGAGGTCTTCACCTTCGAGCGGATACCGGCTCAGGCCACCGCCGTGCGCTCCTACGTGCCCATCCGGCCCAAAAAGCGCTGCACTCGGGTTATGTACCCCGCTAAGGTCCGCATGCACCTTCCACCACCGGAGAAGAGCCAGGCCAAGCGCTGGCTGGTAATCCTGTGTCTGGTGGTTCTGTGGCAGATCTACACCGAGGAGCCCTGCGCTGAGACGCCCCTGGGCAGCGCAGACAGCCCGATCACTGACTACCAGAGTTTCGCATTCCAGGCTGGGGAGGAGCAGGCTCGACAGTTCTCAGACCTCAGCGCCAGCTCCGAGCTCCTGTCTGCCTCTCCGACCAGCTGTGAGGGCAGCTCAACAAGTGAACAGCTCATCCCTGGAACCACCTGCCCCAAGCCCATCGAGGAGACTGAGACCAGCCGAGCGTTCGAGCAGGGCGCCGGGAAGAGCTACATGGTGGCTCTGCTGGTCTACCACAGGCTGGGCAGCGACAACTAGACTTCCGGGACGGGTTTAACTCCAATCCGCCCGAGTCTGGGCGTCTGTAATCGAAATGAGCCGAGATGGAGTTGGTCCTGAGCAGCTTCTGGAGAACAGCGTTGCGCCCTGCGCGGCACAGCCGGGAGGAAGCTCCATACGCAGGCTTCTCCTTGCCAGCAGTCCCCCTGAAAGTGGAGGAGGACACAGTCTGGAATGGGACATTTGAATGAATGAATGAATGAAAGAAAGAAAGAAAGAAAGAAAGAAAGAAAGAAAGAAAGAACACTTACAAAAAACTGAAACTTGAACTCAAAACTTGAAGTCATCTCTGTGTAATTCACACATAGACTCTAACTGCACTAACAGGCCTGCAGGCAAACTGGATGTTTTACATGTTTCTGTCATGGAAAACTGTCACTAATGTCGGTCACTGAGCTGAAACTGACACTGTCTGTTGTGTACATGTCATATTTAGTTATTTATTCTATTTGCTATTTATTGATTTAATAATTTTAATAAAAAAATGTCTAAATGAAGTTCCTGTTTCCTGCGTTTTCACTGAAGTGCATAAAATGTTGTTGACTGTTCTCAGTATTTTCGTTCATTAATCTAAACATTCAATGAATGTTGTTTTTATTAGATGCTTCTTGTAAACTGCATTGGATCATAATCAAGGCATCTGCAACATTTACAAGCTTTAACTCAAATCACAAAGTATTGGGAAAAGCACTACACCTACAAGTGAAAATTCCATTCAAAATGAGGTCTAAAAGGGGCATCAAACAAATATTGTTTTAACTGATCAGATTTTACCTAAGGCAACAATTTTCCAAATTCCCCAAGGCTACATGTTTCTCTGCTTTTTGGAATATTCATTTTTGCACCACAGAAACTGGTCTTTCATGCAGATGCATATTTTCTACAGGAGGCTTGTCACTGAGCTTTGAAAACACAAAATCCTTTTAACTGCAAAGAAACATTGAGTGACTCAGAAAAAATGATCTGATAACAGGGATTGACACAGAAAAAAGGATGAAAAAGAACTTCTACATAAACATAAAGACTGCCTTCATTTCCTTACATTACGTTCCATCCATAAAGAAATGATTTTCCCAGTTTGATGTGGAAAAACTTGACTTGCGCTGACCTCAACTTTGCATCCCACCCCTTTGGGATGAAGTGGAACGAGCCAGACCATACCACCCAGCATCAATGATGAACCTCACCAATGCTCTTGTGGTTGAATGGGAGCAAATCACAGCAGTGAGGTTATGAAATCCAGTAAGAGCAACAGATGAATGAACATGCTGTCACAATGATGGGAGTAATACCCCGCCACTGCATATAAAACTACACATGCTAATAGACAGACACATTGAGGAATTTTGGGGATTTCAGCTGATTTCTGCAGATTCTGAGGAAAACTTTCCTCCGCACTCACTTTCATTTTTTCTCTTTTCACCTTTTTTATTGGCTGAGTTATAAAATTTGATGGGTGCTGAGTCACGAGCCCCACAGCGTAGAGCGGCTGCAGCTTCAGCTTACATCATAGCTTCATCCAGTGATGAGTAACATGATTCAAGTGTCTGAAAACTTTGCAGACTGCACTGTTAGTCTAATGATTAATATACAGTAACTCATGTCATTGGCATATAACTGACGGAGATTATTCACCACTTACCGATGCATTACCTCATAGATAAAGGTGAGGGTACTGCTTAAGCTCAGTGACTGAGGTCAACTGTTGCCTCGAGGCTTCTGGGGAAGACCTGTTGATGTTGATGTTGGAGGTTGCCATGTAAACATCACGTATCACTCATGTGCACTTCATCAGGTATGACAGGTATGGGGTGGGGGGTACTGAGAAACTAGTTTATAAGTGTCACTGAAAATGTTGCAATTTGTTTTTCTTTATATGTGACTTAGATCTGCTTTTTAAATGACAAATTAGGCCTCATATTTGTCAAAGTCGAAGCTCAAACGATGGAAAACCATGTTGAAAACACGATAGAAATAAGACAATTATGTTGGTGTCATGAAATAATGTGAGGAAGTGTTACAGTCTCCTCATCACGCCACACAGATCTGATGCTTTCAGCTTTTGAGTGGAAGCTTAAGAGACGGTTCAGTCACATACTTCATGTTTGTCGACACCTATTCATTAAGGCTCTTTCAATTTTGTTTTCATCCGCACATCAGCTTTTACACCTCAGGCAAGAGGAAACAATGAATGGAAACAATTCATGACAGAAGTGCCCACACTGACATAGCTGTGATGGTTGCTGTAGTTTTTGTAATATTGTAACAGCGTCTGCTGTAGTGGAGCTGATTTGTCTTTGATTATAGACAGTAAACTCTTGAGACAAGCTTCATTTTTTTACAAAGACAGTGAAAGTAATGACAGATTGCCTTTTATATCTGACACAGATCTGATCTCAGGCCATAGAACTTCAATCTGAATAGCAACACCCCTCACTGCCTACCCACCCAGCATCCTACAGCAAAATAATGGATTACAGTATATGATCAGACTCCACTTTACAACTTGTAAGGTGCAAATTGAAGAGAAACAGGCCTCAAGGATCAAAACTTGGCCAACACTTTCAATCACTACTACTTTCACCATATATTTCGAGGAAGCATGTGATGTCCTTTCACCACCATCTGTGTTAGCATATGAGGGAAAAGTCTTTTGTGTGGTCAGATGGAAGCATCTGCTCACTTAATGTCATGCAAATGGGTGATGGCTCATGGTTGCACCTGCAGGATGCTGCAGTGTGTTTACACTGAAACTAGAACACAAGCCAACAAGCTAAATTGAGAACGTGAACAGAACAAGAAGTTTTTGAAGTTGTTGATAAACTGGTTTAAAGCTTCCTCACAGGAGTTTTTATTCCACCTGTTTTTAAGAGAGTGTTCATGTCTTCAGTCCTCACAGCACCTGGTTCAGAATGCATCAAGAGTATGCATGTCAGCCAAGGATCTGTAAACACATCGCCTCTATTTCTTTATCCTCTGCAGGGAGTCATGACTGATCAGGTTCAGACTGGATCCTGCTACTTTAATCCACTTTTTTACAACATAGTTTTACAGATCAGCATTCCTCTGTTAATGTTGTAGCTGTAGCCACCAGTTAAAAGTTCACATGAGAAATCTCTGCCTGCATGTTTGTGAGAACTTTTCAGTGCAGTAACAAATCAAGTGTGTCAGTCTTTCCTGGAAGTTGCTCGGAGGAACTGAACTGGAAACTACTGAAGCTATATCCTCTTGTTTCTCAGCCAGAAAGTTTCTCAAGCCTGAAGTTTTTCTTCAATTTCCTCATGGAGGTGCAAAAGTGCAGATTAGCCGTCTGCGTATGAAAAGAAAACAGCAGGCCTTCTACTGAGGGTGCACTGTATAATAACATTCATTTCAAGTGTAAATCCATCAACAGAAAGGTAATGATCATTTTAGCAGCCAGCAGTTTATAAAACACTTAAAAATCACTCATTACACTGAAAAAAACACCATTTTTGATATCAGAGAAATTCAGGTGTGGAACGTCCTTGCATAAACATTAAGTCGTTATTTATGACTTCTAATGTAAACCACCATGTAAGTGAGCAGTTATTAAAGCGGTTCTCCAGTCATCCACGTGCAGCTCTGAGTTCTGATGTTACATAATGAAAAAGATATTTGGAGATTTGCTCAGTCTAGTCTGAACCTGTCTGAGCCCCATTACCTCACCTGGCTGAGCCCAGCCAGAACTGCAGTGGAAAAGTACCTTAAATCACCTTGTTCTCCTTCAGGTTTTAGTTCAGAAAAGAGATCTTGAACGGTAATTTTTTTGACTGAAAAGAAGTCCAGTGTGTAGGATTTAGGGGGTTCTACTGATAATATACTCATAATTATGATTTCATTAGTGAATAATCACCTGAAAATAAGAATTGTTGTGTTTTGTTTTCTTAGAATTAGTTCTTTATATCTACAGAGGGAGCAATATGTTTGTACAGTAGCCCAGAAAGGACAAACCAAACACTGGCTCTAAAGATTGCTTTTCTCAGCCACAGTCGGGGAGGGTGAGGCGAGGGGTATTCAGTTGTTTGCGGTCTGCAACCTCACAGTTAGATGCCATAAATATATATACTGGACCTTTAACTTTGTTATTATGAATTTGAATAGAGTCATCTGTATCTATAAGTGTGGTAGATATACCATCACTTCCATTTCTGTTTTGGAGTTGTCATACAACAATGAAGTGATGGAATGATTTCTGAAGCTCTTCTATTTAAAGCTATCTTTACTTCATGTACTGATGTGTATGCAGGCTCCCTCCACCATTTCATCATCATACATTATATCATACGTAGGTTTATTAAAGTCAATGTATATGGTGGCCACGCAAAATAGACATTTTTGACGACAATATACTTCCCCTCATTTCATTTGTCATTTAATCTATTTTTCTGTAGGTCACTACAGTACACACACAGTACGCTCCAGAGTTTGTTCCTGGTTGTCCAGGGAGTGATTAAAAACACTTGCCAGATCCAGCTTGTGAGCCTGCAGTATAAAAATATCTTCGTTGTTTTGTTTTCAGTTTCTTGTCTCTTTACTGTCTGTCTCTTGCTTTATGTCTCCTCCCAGTAAAACATTAAGTTGAGGACACTTCACCACAACAATTAAAACAGTTTGGGCCCCCAGAGCTTCATGCTGTTTGTTTGTGTTGTTAAACAACACCCAATGGATTGTGGGCACTTCCAGCCAAGGTCAGATAAGCACGGTTTACTCACCAAATTATTATTCACACGAGAGTTTCAGGTCTAAACTGCCAACCGCACTGATAAGAAGCTGAAATCAGGTTGTGTTATGTACTGTTTGAAGCTTTAGTGTAACCTTGGCATCGCAGTTGCTATGATTCATTCCTTCTGAAGCTGCATAATGGTTCAAATGGCTTTTGCATAATAATAATTATTATTTTCCAAAAATATTCAGCATGAAACAATAAATCCAGTCCTTTTTTCTGCATTTCTTCAATTCTGTCAAATCCAACAAAAGACTAGAAAGATATTAACTCCAGATTTCTGAAATGTACTGCAAGTTAACATGACTTTTTGGAAAGACGGCAATGAGGTAATGTGTTGTTTGGCTGTACTCATCCTGCTCAGCAGGTGGTTGGGGAACTTCTGAAAGTCCCTTTTTTCTTCACTTATACTGACCTGGTTTTTGAGTTCCAATAACATTCCATAGTAGTTTTTCACCTTGACTTGAGTTTCAACCAGCATAACAAGGGTGAATAAGTAAACTGCATCACTTTCTGAGAAGCAGGAACCACCAGCAAGTCTTGAAAATAGAATAGTAAAAAAGAATAAAAGAGGAAGTGGACTGAAAGGAAGACATTGACTGAAAAACTCTGCAGATTGATTAACTTTTGTTCAATCTTCTTAACTACATATATATTTTACATTTTTGTGCGCAGTAGATGATTATCTGTGTGTAGAGATGAATAAAAATCAGTGAATGCCTGGAAATAGCTTTTCGATTGAAATCATTTGGAAAATGATCAGCTGTGATGTAAACTATGAGCAATATGTCGCAAATGGGCAAGAGTTTGCATAGCCACTGGTATGATCCTTCAAACATCACAACAAGCAGCAGTGTGACAGCATATGGAAGGATTGTATGCAGTATTTATGAATCTACAGTGTCATGCTGTTGTTTTCAGCTGTGTGTTTTATCAGTGTGTGACCTGTTGTTATTTCTGCTGAGGTTTTTCATGTTATTCCATTGACTGTGGACTGTGACTAACAGGCTGTGTCTGCTGAGGTTCAACCACTGAATGATAACACACACAACTCAACAACATTTATACCTCAGCACACACACACACGCCTGCCAACAGCACACCTGTAGAGTCAGCTGCAGTGAGAGGGGATCTCACTTGGAATGTTTTAGTATTTGAGGAAAACTGTGAATGTTTGTGCGTGAGTGCGGAGGTGACCTCACCAACTAGCTGCCAATCGGAAGTTGCGGTCATCTGCCACCCCCTCACACACATACACCACAAGTGTGCAGCAGAAACCTCAGTGGAAACTCTCCACTCAGCTTGGTCGCGTGATGGTACTTTATACACAATAAGCAGAACTCCAAACACACTTCATCCATATTATTATCACTGGTAAACACACTAACACAAACAAACAAACACACACACACACACACACACACACACACACACACACACACACAGGACTCAGGCAATCAGTTTTAAGGTAAATGTTGTCGAAAATATGAAAAGCTTGATATACTGTGTAAAACAGATCTCTTAATGTTTGGGCTGTTAGAGGTGAATTCAGGACAGATGTGGAAAACACAAAGATGACTTACGTAACACAAAGATGACTAATGTTACAAAGATGACTTATGTCTACGGTGCTCTTAGTGAAATATAATCTCCAAACAGCCTCTCAAATCACGCAAATCCTATTCAACTTTATCTATGGATTAAAGCCCCAGTTTCACTGTGAGCTTTCTGGTATCATTATAAGCACAGGCCTGTAAAGCAATAAGGCTACTATAAAATCAATCAATCTATATTCATTCTGGAGCCTACTGTAAAGCAGTTTTTGGATCAGTGAATTTCTGGCATCAGTCAGCCTGGTGAAGAGGTTTTTCCTCCTGCTGTCCTTTCGAGCTGATGCCCGCTTCATTAGTGTCAACACCTAATGTGAATTCAGAGTCAATTAGTGAATTAGCGATATAAACCAGAGTTTAATTTGAACAATCTTTGAAACAATCAAGCTTAATCAAGGTTGTTGATATTGCTCTCATGGTTCACATCCACATTGAGACCATAAACTGTGATATGGGCTCCAAATTGGACATTCATATTAGCCTACAAGGTTTACACTGAGCTGAGCTACAGTCAAAGCTAATATCTTTTCTGATATAAACAAGACACGGTGTGCTCCTTAAAACTGTGGGAAAGAACATTTAAAGGAGAATGAGAAGACATTTGTTCATCTTTCTTTCATTTTCATAAACTGTCTTAAATCTGCATTGCTCCTAGCATGTTACCATTAACACCTGTTGAATGGTAACATGTTGGTGCACAGCATGCAACATTCAGTATAGCATGCTAACGTCAACACCTGAACATACATAATTAACACAGCATTTTAATTACTTTGTTTTTGTTCACATGCTAATATTTTGTACATAAAGCATGTTAGGTTCTTAATATCATGCTAATATGCTAACCTTAGTATGTGAAGTTGTTCATGTTTAGTGGTCCTTCAGCATGTTAGCATGTTGACATGTGCGGTTACTATGAAATATGTTTTACTCATGAATATCATTTTATGTTACATAGAACATTTAGCATGTTAGTGTGGCATGCTATTGTTAACAATCTTCAGAAGTGTTTCTTCTGCATCAAAGTGTTGGACTGGCAAACTCCATTCCCTACAGCTGTAGTCATGCATGCTTAAGCATATTGATTTTCAAATAAGTAAGACAGATTTTCTTGTGACAGCAAACTTTTGCATGACAACATCCACCTGCTGTGTTTTCCTCTGTATTCTACTTCATTGTTATAATTGTCACTTTGCTCTTTGCTGGCTCTGTAATCCATGTAACAGTAAACATGGCTTGTGTCCCAACATCAAAATTTTAATCAGCTGCAGGCAAAATACAGATTGAAACTGAAGGGGAATGAAAAGAGCAGTGACGAAAGAGCTGAACAGGTTTTTTTTTTTTTTTTTTAAGTGAGTCAAGAGGGCAAACCATCAAGACTAAAGAGGACAAATAGAAGGTTTTCCTCTCCCTACACTTGCTCTATTTCTCCTCCTCCCCCCATTCTTTCTCTGCATACCAACACTGTGAGTCATCTCTGGCAGGAATCATTGAAAAGCTTGCCAGTTGAGACCGGAGAGGAAAGGAGAGGAGGAAAGCTGGAAGGCCCAGAGCTGAAATCTGAGCGAGAAGAATGAGGAGCAGGGGAGTATAAAGCAGAGGAAAAAGAGGAAGAAATAGAAAGAGGATATTTGATGGGAGATTCCCTGGTTGCATCAGACAGGAAGCAGAAAAAGACCAGAAGTCAGGATTTCCCAACAAACTACAGCCATCAGTGACGTTTGATCCTGAAAAAAAAAAAAAACATTTTATTTCATTGGTCATGAATTTGGTCTGTCTGCTGGTTATTGGTCCAGAACTTTGGTGCAGACATCATATCTTCAATTTGTAAATTTTCAATCCAGCACCATCAGCAGGTCAAAATGTTCTTGTCCAATTGTCAGATGATATTCCCATCAGCCTCAGCTACACTTTGTGTTTAGTGCTAATCAGAAATCCTTAGCCTGTTAACACAATAAACTAAGATGGTGACCATGAGAGACATTGTACTTGCCTAACATTAGCGTGTTGCGTGTGCAGCCTCACAGAGCTGCTAGCCTGCCTTCAAACTCTTTGTCTTAAGTAAGTCTGATCCTGAGTGTTAATCAGGATGTTTGGGTGAACAGGAACCACTGGGCTGATTACTGTGGATTCACTCAGCTCTGGGCTGACCACCATGCAACCTGTTTACTCTCACAAGGACCTCTAGTGGCTCTGTGAATCATGACTCTTGCACATCAGGAACTAAAGCAAGTGTTTGTTTCCTAAAGGTCGGGTGGGTTGATGAGTCTACCTAGTGCGTGACATTGACTTGGGAGGCTGCTGTTTCCTAACAATAGACAACACTGGTTTCCTTCAGCGCTGACCTTGATTTTACCTTTCCCAAACCATGACCAAGTAATTTTGGTGCCAAACTTGCCAAACCCTAACCTTAGAGTAAGTCAGGTAATGATGAATCATTTATGTAATGGTCATATGTAACATAGGTGCACCAGAAACCTCTCACATGTATCATCTCTGAAGGGAATAATGACCTGCTTTGTTCAGATAACAGATATTCTGTTCAGGTGCAAACTGACTAACTACCAATAACGTTTTTTGCCTAGTGTTCATGTTATCACTCTCTGGTTCTTTCGCCCATGCACTGTATGAAATGAATGCAGCAGCATGACAGGCATGCTTTGAAAGTGAAGGTGAGTGATAAACCACGCTGTGCAGAACGTATGGCTGAGTGCTCTTCTTGTGTATTAAATACCAGAGGTGCTTTGTAATGATTGGCTTGAGGCCAAAAGTGTGACCTGAGGTGATATTTACAATTTAAAGTTATTTGTCCAGAAACTACTTTATTTATTTTTTGTTGTTGTTAATTTTCAGTTATGTTTCTGTTGGTTTGAAGTGGTACGCATAAATCTGTCTCTCTTTTCCCTCAGTAAAATGAAAATGTGTGGTTTTGTACAATATGTAGGCCACATTCCTGTGACAACAATTTGTGAGAACCGGGTCATGTGTGCTGATATTCTGGATTCTGTTAACAGTTACTCTTGATGTTTGATCGCTGAGTAATATGAAAATCCTTTAATGAGTTATTTTAAAATCTCCTGTGTTCATTTTGCCTTAGAGCTACAAAAATCCAGGATTAGAAAGGAATTTAAAGTATTTGAAGTATTTGCGTGGTGAGAAACACCCAGAGGCCCGGCCGGGTGGAGCTGCATTCAGGTGCAGAGTCATACATCAAACACCTGTGAAGTCAGTCTTTTACTGTTACTAATCCGAGCTCTTTCCCACACCTCCCAGTCCTTCAACAATACCACTTCATACTGTAACAGACCAATCAGAGAGCAGATCACCCCTTCATTCATACTGAAACACCACCATCATACCTCTGACATGAACATTAACATGCCACACATTCCAGTGGAGGCACAGACGCTGGAACACCATGTGGCCATGCCAGCAGTGTTTTGTGAGATGACAAAAGAAGGTGCAGCATGTCATTGACTGCAACACACCTGAACACCTCACCTGCCACTTTCATGGGATTACAACATCTTTTTTTTTTTTTTTTTTTTTTTTTTTACACTAGAACCGAAACACCCAAGTCAGGTGTGGGATGTGGCTTTTCCTCACAAACTTATCACTCAAAGGTCTGCATATGATTTTCATTTCAGGTCAGAAGTGATTGGTGATTACAAAATAATATTTAATCAGTTTATTAACATCTTGAGATCGGGTTGGCGTGACAAGGCTTTGTCAGTTAGTCCATACTTATTTCTGACTCAGACTCTTACAACTACGTTTACACTAGTTGTAGAAATTGTGTCCTTGAGAACAGGAGACTCATTCTGTATCTGTGATTTAGGAGCTGATAGCAGATTCTCTGGTGTGACGTTAATGTGTGAACACTCTCTGCATCAGTTAACGTCACAGCGATGTTTATGATAAATAAGCCACATTAAAACCGCATGTATCTGGAGACAGGATCACTGTGAATGATCTCCAGCTACACTGTTTATCCAACGTCACTAGCAAATTATTGATCAACAGAAAGTTTATTTAAAGTTGAAAATGTTACATTTCATAACATATTGTTGCCTGTTCATAACACAAGGTACATTTTTGATTTTTGGTTATGTTTGTTTTCAAATTTTGCAGCCTTGCAAGAAAACGTAATGATTACGTGGGTTTTTTTTTTTTGAGTCAGAATCAAATTGAGGAGGGCTGGATCTGTGTCCCAGTACCTGTTTTGAGTCTCCTGGTTTACAAGCTCACTATGGTACCATGTAGTCCTCTTTCAGTTTTGTAACAGTGTGGTTATTTCTCCACAACTGGTCCCATCACAAAGAGACATCTAACACTAGCTAGACCCCCTGCAGGACAAACTCAACACTGAGTGTGCAGGAGCTGCCCCATGACCCAGCAGGTCTTAATATGACATGAATGAAAAGTGATTTTATCTTGAGAAAACAAGTTGTGTGAATGGAGCACATTAACCATCAATCACAGACAGGTTTGTGGGAGTTCCTCACCTGAAGCCAAAACATGAATGAAACCAAACTGTGGACCAAAAGGTCCTGGAAATGATCCACCTTACAAAGATTTTTAATGTGCAACTTAATCTAAAGTTTGCATACAATCTGTCATAGTTGTCATAAGCCTCACAAACGTTTATTGGTCTGATATCGCCTGAACTCCTGGCAGCTGAAAGGAAGGAAAGATACAACTTTATTTATCTTGAGGGAAATTGGTGTGCAAAATTAACACAGGGAGTTCACTACTGATCCCTTATACATGGCAAGGTATAAAATAAGGGTATGGATGGTTGTGCAATGCACATTTTTCATTTACCACAACCACAATCTCTGTACTGTAACTGGAAGAAATCCTTACCTTCAGACATTTTCTGATTGGTTCAACATCAGCACTCAGACTTTCAGTAGAGTTCAGATATCTTTTTTCTGAACCCATGTCCATTGTGAGTATAGATTAAGTGAAGTGATACTCTTTTAAAATTATACAATAAATCTGTTTTTCATCTTTTGTTGAAAATCATGCCAGGGAACATTTAATGGAAGATCATCTCTTTAGGTTGTGACAACTTCATAAACTCTATAAATGAATGTGGATGGACAGTAATCTTTTCAGCTGATACCACAATGATGAAAGTACATTAATATTGACCATAACACAGAACCTGTTTGCAGAACCTTAACCTTAAGTGCTGCCAGTGTCTAACCATCAAAGAGTCTAATAATGCTGTAGTTGCAGTGAGGGTGGACACTGAACACATCCAAAACTGTAGTTTGAGTATATGATGTGACAGACTGACAAAGAGTTACACAGAAGCCCCCTTACTCAAACCCTTTATCTCTATATGCTGTAAATGCAGCATGAAGGCACACCCTGGACACACTGTGGAGGAACTTTGTGATGAAAGCGGATCTTCCCATCTGTGATGTAACTCAGCTTCGATGAGTGTAAAGCTTCCTTTCTGCAACTCGACATCCGTTTACTCAGACTCAGCTGAGGGAGCAGCTCTGGTTTTTAAGTTAAAATTGCCACATTTCTGAGTTAGCACCAGTAATATAAACTCATGAGATAACAGTGTTGAATACTGCTATTATGATCAGTCGTAGAAGTAGAAGTAATTGCACTCATATTTAGTTAGTAATTTATTCATATATACAGATATCAAACATATTCACATATTCTTTAATATGTTTTCAATTGAATAATTTGTCATTGTTGTCATTGCCACAAAAATTATGATCACTTGCTTCAAATGTCAGATGTTTGAAGTCAAATCAGCTCCTCATTGAACCAACAGCAAAGACACCATGAAGATTTCCACTTCCTGGTAAACCACCTGCCGTCTCATTAAATCAGCCCTTTCTCTAACAGCATAGAGGAGATGAGCCATCAGAGGAACGACGGGAATGTTGGCTGACAATCATAAAGATGATGAGACATGTTGAGCAAGGTGAACGCACACATTCAACAATCAGACTGAGACTTTGGATTTCATGTGAGATGATTTCACACATCAGCCTGCAGCTGAAGACAGAGTGTGACTGGGTGGAAAACTACAGGAAGACGACAGAAAGGAAGTTCAAAAGGTTCAAACTGTTACATTTGTCAAGATAATTCATTCAATTGACAATCATAGCATTTTCTTTAAGGTAGAAACTACCACATCAAATACGTTTTAAGTTGACATCCAACCTCAAATTAGATTAAATTCATACATACATTCACTTCAATTAGACAGTGAAGCTGTAAAAACTAGACTTTTTCATGCTGCCCAGCCAGCTGGATCAGATCAATGATTTAATGTCAGAGGCATCCGTAAAGTGTTGAAATGTGAAACCAGGAGAGGAATGACCACTAGGTGAGACATATCTGATGCTGAGCTCATTTGAAGTTCAAAGTGATTCTGAGAAGTGAACGCATTGAGCGTCGGCACTGGAAGTAAATCAGTGTGCAATCGTTCCTTGCAGATCATTTCTCACGATACTGGCCTTTGTATAGAAGATTCAATCAATACTTGTTTACCTAACATTGTACAATTCAAACTGTTACTCCTGAAACCCTGGATGTCCAAAATAATAAAGTCTGTTTCTAATGTTACACATGTTTTTGTCATCATGATTGTGCAGCTGATTCAGTCAAACTGAATGAATGAATGTGTGTGTGTGTGTGTGTGTGTGTGTGTGTGTGTGTGTGTGTGTGTGTGTGTGTGTGTGTGTGTGACAGCAGCCAGCTGGAATGTGTCCAGATAAATCTTCCTCTGACCTTCAGTCCTCCTCCACTCTGCTTTTGTTTGCACAAATGAATCATAAAGTCTTTGCGTTAATCGCGATGATAGTGTGTAGTGGCTCTGTAAATGCATGAAACGCACAAGTCTCTCACTCCCAATAACAGAAATAAACACTCAACTCCTCCTCCATGCTGATAAATAACCTTTATCTGGAGACACAGTGATGACTAAAGAGCTATTTTTGAGCACAGGGCCTGTAGAAATTTGGGTTTTTTGGAGCAAAACTGGATAACATGATAGAATTTGTATTAAATCTGGGAAAAACAGAGATGAGTCTGGAGTGTGTGTCTTTCCAGAGACAAGGAGCAAACTCAGGATAATCTGCTGACTCAGAAAAGTTTCTGTTGGAAAAACAGATAAAATAGTTGGCAGTCGTACTTGAGTAGATGTTTTTATGTTTGTTTTCAGCACATATTGAAGAAGAGCATTGGTTCTGTCCTGAATGAATTGTGTCTTTGTATGAAGGACAGAAACGGGGACATGAACTGGGTCAGACTTCAGCCAGTTGGACGACATCCATCTGTTAAATAATCTGATGGTCCACCAGGTTTGTACAGCGAACCTTTGCCGATTGATCAATCAGACACTGCAGCCTCTTCAACTTGTGTGCTGCTTCATTCACAAAACAAGGAAGCACTCCAGTATCAATATTAGGATGAGGGTCACACATTCCTTTAGTTCCCAGTTCAGTCCCTGAGATAAGTTCCTCTGGTTCCACAGAAGTATATTAGTAATAAATATTTGTTTCACTATTTTAATATTTTAATCAGTAATTCAGCTAATTGAGGTTGAAGGTTAACTTTTGACTATGAAAATGGCAGTCTGACAATAAATTCACAAAAATGGAAAGTTTGAACATCTCCAGTTCCATGACAGGTTGTCAGGTTATTCATCCACCAATGGAGACCATGTGATATGACTGAAAGCTCCAGAACGAGGCAGTAAATGGACCCAGAGAGTCAGTACAAAGCAGATGATTTTTTAAAAAAACTGAGGAGAAGCTTATGTTCTCCTTCTGATTGAGGTTTCAGCTTCTCAGCTGTGAGCTGTCTCTGTCAGCATGCGGTCTTGTGAAGCTACTTGTTGGGCATCCAAACTCAGCTGAAGAGTGTTGATTTTATCAAAGCACATTTCTCCTTGCAGCTCATCCAGTTTAGCAAGTTTTAGAGCTGTAATGACACTCAAGATCAGCCATTTTCATCAGTGCGATCGTGTTCCCACAAACTAATGTCAACACTGGCTTACCTTTTACTTTAACAAAAAAACCTCAGCATCTACTTTTCTTTTGGTGTTTTGAGTGCATCTTGTTATGAATATGTTTGTAAATCTACTAAAGTGAAATTGTGAATGCAGGATTTTTCCTTGTAGTATTTCCACACAGATGTACTGGTAATTTTACTGAAGCAAAAGGTCAGAACACTTCTTTTACAAACTCATGAGTAAGACTTTCTTTAGTGTTTATTCATAATGAAAAATGAGCTGAAGAACCAAATGCTGCAAGTATGAAACAGCAGTAAAAGGAAGACTTCCCGGGCAGGCTTATCTGTGGAGGAGCTGAGTGGCTGCTGTGAGGCCCTCAGCAGAGCTTTAAGAGTTTTAAGAGGCTGAGTGTGAGGAGTAAACCCATGATGAAATGAAAAGTGATGACGCTGATGTTTACAGTCTGTGGAGGACGGAGCTGCTCTCACAGCCACATTTGGGCAAGTTTACAGTGAATGTTTGGATGGAGAGATGCTCTGGTTCCTGCTGCTGCTGACAGCTGTTGTCAGTTTCTGCTCTCTGAGGACAACCTGCAGGAGTTTCTGTCCTCTCCTGTCCTTTCATTCTGTCTCTCTGTTTTATGTTGTCATTGCTGATGTTGTTCTTTGGCCAACTTTGCTTTTTTCCAGGTACAAATAAATCACACCGTCCAGTGTTTTGCATGAACTTGAACGTGCCCATGGTTTTGGTGAATGGTGAGCTGAATGGGATGTTGTTGGATTAATGTTACTGCTGCATTTCACTGCTGTTTATGATTGAGCTAATTTGAACTATTTTACATACTGTTGAGTTGTTTAATCTACAGCAATGCATCATTTTCTATAAGGTCATCATATGCTTATAGTGTCGCTGTTAATCTGAAGATGAAGTAGTAACTAAAGCTGTGGAGTAAAAAGTTCAACAAAATGGAAAGCAGTCAAGTAAAGTACAAGTACCTTGAATTTATATTTAAGTACAGTCCTTGAGTAAATGTACTTTTCCACCACTGACAAGTAGACAGACTTGTACTAGACTACATTGTGAAGAAGATCTGCAGCCTTTGCAGCTCATTGAGAAAGAAAGAAAGAAAGAAAGAAAGAAAGAAAGAAAGAAAGAAAGAAAGAAAGAAAGAAAAAACTATGATGGCTCTAGGGACTGTGAACTTAGATTAGAAACCCAATCTGTGAACTGAACGTGAACTAATTTTCACGTGTGTGAACTAATCTCTGAGTGTGATCTTGCTCAACACTGATGACGTCTGAAGCATTTACGTTTTCCAGTTTAGCTAATTATAATTCAGTCGCTATTCATTCATGGAAGCCTTTCAAATAGTTTAGGCTCAACATCTTTAAACAGGACTGATGACACAGACAGTCTCGTCTTGTTAATGCATTTCCTTTCTGGCAGCAAAACATCAGTGAGAAAACTTCTGCCGGTTAAACCTGATGTACTGGACACGTGTGGCTCCGCTTATCTCTGGTAGCATTCATGCATTCATCACTCTCATGTTGCTGCTGGTAAAGACTATCAAGTTTTGTTTCAAGACAAACTCTTTTGTCCTTTTCAGTCAAAAAAGCTAAAAACAATAAAACAAGCCGCTGGACAACATGACATTCAAAATACAGTGAGTTCACACAAATACATGAATGTTTCCTCTCGTGTTTCTTTCTTCATCTCTGTTCTTTTTAACCTCAATTTATTGATACAGACAAATCAAAAAGCTTCCATTTATTCAAAATAAAACACATATGAGCACATTCATACACAGAAAAACCATATCTGCTGTGTGTAAACTCAATGGGAATCAAAGCTGTGATACACCATCAGTCACATGTTCATTGTATAGTGAGCTTAAGCTAATTTGCAGCCCCTGTCCCTGTCTGTATTTATGTCACTGACAGTTTAGAGAAACAAAGACAGCCCATGTTGGGAGAAAGTGTGAGGGGTCTGAGACTGGAATGGAGCGGGGAATGCTGTGGCTTTATGGCAACCCTTTTAAAGACGAGGCCAAGAGGACGCCCCACATATGGTTTTCAAAAGCTGTAAGCAGAGAGAGTGAAATGCGGCTGTGAAACTTCAGTGTCAAATGGGAAGATAAGCAAGCGTGCAACAGTTAAACATCAGTGTCACAGTGTTACATCATTTCAAGGCTGTAAACAAGACAGATTTGCACTTTGTCAAAACATACAGAGGTTTTTGATGGTGTCTTGGGTTTTAATATTTCCTTCTTTCTAAGTAAGAAGAAGCAGATTCAGACTTGTCATTTGATCATATAGACAGTGTTGGAACAGGTGATGCTCAGGTCAAGAGGAAAGAGAGAGTCCCTCTGTGTATGAGCAGGATGAACTTCACTCTGATAAAACACGAATCAGTGAGTAACACTGAGCTTTTACCCCGACACTGCCGTCAGCAATGACGTCACTCCCATCTGCATCCACCGCCCTCCATGAATCCGTATCTGAGCTAAAGGTCAAAGGGGCAAAACGTGTGATGTTCAGTGAGTTACAAGTGATGTATGAGGACAGAATTTGTGAGGGTCCCCATGAGGATGACATTTGTAGTTTTGTGTAAAATATCTCATTCATGTTCCCCTCAGGATGACTCTGATGATCTCTTGGCTCCCCATGAAATGTTAATTTGTCTAACAGTTTGGTTTATATCCAAATACCTGCAAAACTACTGACACTCCATCAGCATCAGCCTCTGTCTTGTGTTTAGTGCTGATTAGCAAATGTTGGTATGCTAACACACTAAACTAAGAATGGTAGTCATTACACCTGTAAAATCAGCACATTAGCATTGTCATTGTGAGCATGTTAGCATGCTGATGTTAGCATTTAGCCCAAACCACTGCTAGGCTAAAGCCTCACAGAAAAGCTAGCATGGTTGTAGCCTTTTTTGATCATTGTTAAAAAACCATTTGTCAATTTTTGAGATGCTAATATGATTTTTACATCATGTATTTACAGCAAATCCCCAAAAGTCTTGTTTTAATTTTAAAAATAAACCATGTGATGAAAAAAAAAAAACACTGAAGGCAGAAAAAGTCATCAAAGTAATCACAGCAATCACGATTATTCACCGTTTTCTCTGACCCTTGATTTATTTCATGCTGCGTCATTACTGTCAGTTTGCAGTTGCGTCCCAAATATTTGGATCAAACTGTGGAGGAGGGTATTATTTCTGTACTGTTGCTTGCAGTTATTTTCCAGCAACTTTACACTCACGTTATGACGTTGTGTTGATGAAACCATGTGTGTGTGTGTGTGTGTGCGTGCGTGTGTGTGTGTGTGTGTGTGTGTGTGTGTGTGTGTGTGCGTGTGCGTGTGTGTGTGGATCCCCTCTGATTGCCTTTGTTTTAGTGTACACAGTATGACACAGTTGCGTCATCGAGCACACAGACACACACACACACAGACTGAGGGGGACCCTGTCAACACTGATAAGAGTAAGAACCACAGAGAGGAAGTGATGTCATGTGTGGGATGATGAAACTGTGGGTTGAAGGAGAAGAACGAGAAGAAGAGAAACGGCTTCCCCTGCTGGACGGTTTTATCTGTAGATGGGAAAAGAAAAGGAGAGCAGAGAGGAAGGAGAATAGAAAATACACCAGCCAGAACTGAGTACATGTACTGTAAGTACTGTACTGAAGTACAGCCCCTACGTTGGGGTACCACTGGACTAAACTAGCTAGTGTAACTCGTGTATAAAGTAACTAAAATTGGCTCCACGTGGAGCAGCTGTAACAGTAAAAAGTAGCTTCCACACTGATGCATCAGTAATAATGTCTGATATCAGTCACAGGAGACAAGTATTTTTACTTTTGATACTTGAACTACATTTTACTGATGCTGAGTTGACCAAACACCATGCACTACCCATGATAACTTGGCCCGCCCTGGCAGATACAGAAGAAAATGCAGAACCTTTGCTTGTAATCTGTAACCTTCTTATTACTTTTTACACTTAGGTATGCTACTTTTACTTTAATAAAGCATCTGAAGACCAGTTCTGCCACTTCACTTGACTCTGGTGATATAAAGACAGTTTGAGTTTCTGCAGCTTTGAACCGTATTGTGTCACTGTGCTGCCCCCTGCTGTCACAAATACGCACACACACCCTGTCTCTACATGGGGAGTTTCGGTAAAAGCATTACGTTGTTACAATTGGACTTATTTAGATGGCTTATGTTGCATGCTTATTTTACAAGATACTTATATTATCAGTATTATAGTGATTTGTCATTTGTATAGTTTTTTTTTTTACTTGCTCTCTTCCTCTGTATGTGTTCCTCTATTTCTTGTGCTGCTGTACAACTGTCGTTAAAACTGTAAAATGTTATTAGTAGTAATTTTTCTTATGCAGTTTAATAGTCTACAAAAGATAAAACTGATTCCTTTATGTTTCCTCCTTTTTCAGTAATTTACCCACTCATATAATTAAGGGGTTTTTTTTACAGGGATTTTAATTGCGTTATTAATTAATTATAATTAATTGATGTATTTTGAGGTAAAGAAAATTAAAATTGACCAAAAAGCATGAAAGCTGACACTTCATTTATACTGTCTGAATAGCTGTAGAACTGTGCATATTATCCATTAATAAAACCTTCAGCTATTCATTAAGTAACACCGCTGGTTGAATCCCAAGGTCCTTTTAAGGTACAAATCAAAAAGTCTCTGTCATGTTATTTTGTACTTTTTAAAGGGTTTAACCATTTAAGTATTTATGTGCTCATCACTTTAATGTTGCAGCTGTAATGTGGAGCAAATTTCTCCTACTTTATATTCAGCCTAATCTATAATAATCCAATAGGATTTTTTTGTATTAGATTCTGTAGAAATCTGTGTCTGAATATTTGCCTCTGAAATGTAGTGCAGTGGAAGTATAAAGTAGCATAAAATGTAAATACTCGCGTAAAGTACAAGTACCTCGGAACTGTACTAAAGTGAAGTACTTGACTCAATGTGTCTCTGACCCACACAGCACTCCATCACACAGACGTTCAACTGGTGGACACTTGAGAAAGTGTACCCTCCGTAGTTCCCTTCGTAGGGCTCTACTGCCGACTTCCTCCAAGTTCTCAGATGTCAGACACTCAGGGGGCTCATGTTGCCTTCCTCCTCTTCCTCCTCCTCCTCCTCCTCCTCCTCCTCTTAGGAAACGGGATGTGATGTAAATACACAGCAACTTTTTTTTGTTCCCTCTCTCTGGAGTGTACGGATCCTCTTCTTCCAGCAGATTGCTGAAGGAAAACCAGAAGAAGAAGTTTTAAAAGATGAGAAAATAGGCCGACAGGGAACCATCAGAGAGATACAGTCACCGTTACTTTTCTCCACCATGATCCTGTGAGCTCCTCCGTCTCCCCCCGACTGCAAACTCACGACCAGCCGGACTGGACTGCGAGAAATACGAATCAAACCGGAGAGGAGCCCGCTGCCGCTGCTGCTGCTGCTGCTGCTGCCGCCGCCGCCGCTGCTGTTGTTGTGGATTCGGAGGGAAACCGCGGACAGGTAAACAGCTGACAGTTTCTATCTGTGCGTTATATAAGTGAGGGAAACAGGAAAGTGAAGCCGGGCGGAGAGGTCAGACTGTCTGGAAACTTTGACTGCATGACAACAGAGCTGAGATCAGTGGTGCTGCTGCTGCTGCAGACTGAGGCCTAGATGGGATATCTGAGATCTTTGTGATCTGCAGGAGAAATGATCCAGTGCACAGATTAAACCAATTATATTATCAACTCTAAAAATATCACACACACACACACACACACACACACACACACACACACACACACACAGAGTTTGAAAGTCAGGTGCAGATAAACATGAAATGCAACCAGATTTAGAAAAATGTTTCATGTGAGAATTTAAAGGATGAACAGTCTGTGGGTCACTAGAAGAGGAGGATTATCAATATGATGTATAATGTAGTGATACGATAGTGGATATTATAGGATAAACTCACTGTAGGTCACCTTATAAAGAGAGAATATGAACATCATTGTCATCATTAAACAGACTGATAAGGCAGTGATGGAGATCAAGATTAGGAGCAACTGAGTTTGATAAAATGTCATAAAATACAACACAGCTGTCATAAAGTCACTACAGAGAGCCATGGAGGCAGTGTGAGTATCTATAAGAGTATTTTAGAAGTATTATAGGAATATTACTGTAAGTGGGGCCATGAGAGATGTAAATACTAACAGGTGTGATAAAGTGACTATCAGGTCACTACAGAGAAATACAGAAATATGAAATGAATGATTATGAATGGGAAGCAGATGAAGAATGTCCAGTATGTACAGTCTCAAGCTGATAAAATATAATGCACATCAGCTGCTTTGAGCTCACTGTGGAGTGTCACAGTCACTGAAATCGGCAGGAATACTGTAAAGCCTGAATATGTTCCATTATGCTGTTGTAGGAGATGAAAATTTAGGGCTTTTGGACTGTTGGTCAGACAGAACAAGACAGGTGACGTCACCACGGGCTCTAGGAAATTGTGATGGATACTATCAACATTTTTCCTGACCGATAAATCAAGAAACTAAGCGGAAAATAAAACTATAAATGAAAACTAAAACTTAACTAAAACTAGGATCATATCTCCAACTCTTGTTTGTATTGAATATGCGTTGTACCAATCATCTTCTGAACATTGTGCTGTAACATTACAGAGATGAATACACAGACAGTGACAGTCATAGCAAGAAAACACTGACAGCAGCAAATATGACTGACAGCAAAGCCTGAATAGCAGAGAAGAAGACAGAATGAGTGATTTTACAGTGATTTCATTTTATCTCTTACCCATTAATTGTTTAGTGTATAAAGTCAGAGAAGCCGTTGGTAAACTCACTTCATTGTTGTATTTGTACAGTTTACATTTTATCAACACAAGCGTGACATGTGAGTTTATTGAAAACGATCCTGTCGTTTGCACTCCTCCTCGATGCAGGATGGACTGTGTGCAGTCTGAGCTGGTTGGTCCACGATCGTCTGTGTGTCCATTCTGTCGACCTCTCAAAGGAGCAAAGGTCGTCAGTGTTCAGCTGCTCCTCCATATTTCAGTGTGTTCGTTTAGTGTCACCTGTCAGGTGTCTGTCAGCGGAGTCTGAAGCATCACTACTGTTGCTATGGTTACCCATAGTTTAATTTACTGTACCTAGAGCACTGATTTACAACAATGGATTAACTGTTAACCTACGTGCATTGGCGCAATGTAACTGAGTGCATTTACAACAAATTTGCCACAGTAGTATTCATGCAAAACATCAGAGACCATTTTACTGCAGAATGAGTACTTTTACTTTTGCTACTTTAAGTACATTTAGCTGATAGCTGATGGTAATTAGTACTTTTACTAAGGTAAAAGAACTCTAAATATTTCTTCCAGCACTGCCTAGACTTGAGGTGAACACTGACATGATTTAATAGACACCTACCAGCCAATCAGAGCGCTGGATTTCCAGAGCTAGTAAGTAAGCCTCTCTCTCTTATCGTAAACTCTCTGTGTGTGTGTGTGTGTGTGTGTGTGTGTGTGTGTGTTGCTGACCTCTCCACCTTGTCTGAGGCGTAGTAGGGATCATGTTTGGGTTATTTTCATGCTCACAGCTCAGGACTGACTGACGGCTGACAGCAGAGGTTCAGACCTTTAAACTCAGACTCCTGCAGAGTGAATCCTTCACTTGCTTACCTCATGAGACCCTTTAGGACAATTCATTCACACATCATTGAAAGACATATCACTGAAATATATGTCTGTGTTGTGCTTTGCGTCTGTTAATTTCGGTCAAGCTTGGAACTCGTCTCAGCTCAAGGTCACGCTTTTTCCAGCACTTTCAACCACAGTCTTCATCAGTAGATGGCTGTTTCTCTGTTGACCCGCAAGTAGTACTGAATTAAGCATTGAAGCTCATTCTAGACTTAGGATATTCTGATTTAGCAATAATGCTTAAGTTCTTACCAGTATTAATTAGCCAGAAATTTGATTGACAGCATATCTGATTATTGATTATCGTTTATGTTTTCACTGGTTCTAGCTTCACTCTGTCGTGAGCAGCTTTTTGATGTTGAGTAGATTAAATGTTTAAATTGGAAAATAACCAAAGGAAAAATGAGTTCTGACTGCCAGTGATCTCAGTCATGGATGATTGATTGTATCAGGCCCCTGCAGGTATATTTAACAGCTCCATGTTTGCGATGCAAAGCTGTAGAGAGCTGATTTATCCTCTCTTGAATGGGCTGTGAGAGCAGCCTGAAGCCACAGAGTCTCCGAGTGATTTCACAACAGCATCAGTTCAGTGTTTGGCTCAGACTGTGAGAGCTGACAGCCCTGTTCACTCACAAAACCAGCCCAAAACAAAGCAAGAGAAGATATATTGTTTCACCCTGCTGCCACTCAGCCAGACAGGGATCATTCAGGCAACTGAAGTATCAGTTTTTTCTGTTCATCTCTCTGACTGTAGGTCATTTGGGTGTCAGGATATAGCCACAGCACAGGAGCAGCACAGTGTATGATCAGTGAAGTGTCGGATTGTATTTGTACAGTCCCGTGACTGAGAGAACAACCAGCATGGAACAGCCAGGTCCAGGACCCTGCTGCTGCTGTCAGGTTTCGATTTCTCCCCAAACTCACATGATGTCTTTTGTTCTGTTTAAGACCAAAAAGACACAGTTTCACCTCAGTCTCTGACCATCAAACCTCCACTGAGGTGAACCACAGCAGGTTTGTCCTCATGTTCTCTTCCTGAGGGTAAAAACAGCCTCTGAAGAGAGTTCATTCTCGTAAACGTACAAAATAATCTGTGTAATTTAAAACACAGGTCCGCTGCACTTCATCGTTCCCAAACATTACCGGCACTAACAGAAGTTTAATGCTTCATAATCAAAAACTCATGTTTACTCTTCTCACACTCTTCTAGTACAATAAGAGGAAGAAATTTCAGAATGAGTCAAACTGTAGTAGCCGCTGCACAGCTGCCCTGCACTTACAGCATGTTTGATACAATGGAGTCACTTGCTTAAAGGACTTTTGCACATCATAATCTACGTTACTCTTCACAACCTTATCCTTAACATTGGATAATCATTTGTCTACCACAGTTTCAACAACACCCTCTTGAGTGAGTGAGCTGACTACGCTCACCTGCTCGATGATGGTAGATGGAGAGCAGGGGACAACCACATCACCGCCAGCAAGCGTCACTTTCATGACACTGGATGCTTTGCCCTCGGTGCACTTTGAGATGGGCTTGGAACGCTAAAAGCTAACAGGATGACCTCAAACTGTCTTTAGGACTCTGAGCATGAGTGAGCACTCTAGCTTTCCAATAAAAGATAATTCATCCCATCCCAGTATCTATACGGCATCACATCCAGATCTCTTCTAAACTCTCTCCAGCTCAACCTGGAGCCAATAAAGCGAGCTGTCTGTGAGATTGTGCCAAAGATTGATCTGTTTGAGAGATTGCGTCTTGCATGTTAGCAGCAGACGTGCAGGAAAACCTGAAAACACGACCTCCTTCCATTTAAGTCATTTAGACGCTTAGATAAACGTTTCCAAAGACGTTTAACCTCAGGCCATTGAGTCATCACATGAAGTGTTTGACCCTCTTTTCAGACTCTGATCTGAGAGATGACACTCTCATGAGGCCTTTTTATATAAACACCACTCAAGCCACACTGTTCAACACAAACACTTACAGGAAACAGCCAAAATGGCTTCTGGAGACGCGTGTGCAGATAGTAGCTGTGGTTCGAGTGGAAGCAGCAGATAACACATGAGTGTAAATGAGCGAGTGTGTTGGGTTTCCATCTGCAGAGCCACGGCCAGCAGCTCATTAAACCATTAAAAAAACCACACAGAGGATCTGCGCGAGGCACAAGAAACTGAGAGCAGTGAACATGGCTGCTGCTGAGGGGAGGCGATACAGATGCACATGATCTGATTTTATCAGGCCGAACTTGATTTGAATCAGTTGATTTAAATGTCACATAGAACCGCTTCCTGAGTGCTGCAGGGACGATGGACTGTCACCGTCACATCCTGCCAGTGGCGCCTGAGGTCGGCCTGGTGAGGCCTCTCTTTGTGGAGTTTGCGTGAAGTACATGCAGGTTTGCTGAGCTGGAAACTCTAAATGGCCTGTAGGTGTGAATGTGCTCTTCTGTTACTTGACTCGGCTTCTGTTTTGTTGCGTAAAGCTTCTGGCTCATGTCAAACTCCAGCTCAATCTTAGCCGTAAACTGTGATCTGGTCTTGCCATCCCTCTGGACTGTCATGTTGAAGTCTACGCGGAAGCGGACATTTTTAAAGTCACAGAGCTCATTAATCTGCTTTCGATCTTGTTACTTGATGTCACGTGCATCTTCAGGTTATGTCCACTCAGTGATTTGTGACTCCTTATGGAGAATCCAGAGACAGATGAGCTCCTCTGCTCCCTCCACCCACCGCTGACAGAGTTATGATACCCTGCACCTGTGCATGGATGTGTGTGTGTGTGTGTGTGTGTGTGTGTGTGTGTGTGTGTGTGTATACTGACACATTCACATCTTCAGGTTTCAAATTCAGCAGTCTTGAGTGACGCAATTGACGTCAGAGTAGTTACTGGAAAGATTTAAAGTCTCACTCTGAAGTCCAAGAGACTCCAAACGATGAAGCAGCATTTTAAAATCAAGAACAGTTTTCTTAACGTCTAATGTGAGACGTCACCTCTAAAGTGGACGGACTGCATTTGATCTACTGATGAGTTCAGTAGAGCTGTGTCCTGTGTTTGGATTACGGTGACAAAGTTTAAAAAACACTCAATATCCAGGTTAAATTCTTCAGCGATACAACCTCCTCTTCCTCTAAATCAGAAAAGTGGGCTAAATATTTCCACATTCATGTTTTCAGGTGTGTTTGATAGTGCTCTCCTTGGCCGCAGTGTTGTCTGTCAGTTCAAAGCTCTACATGTTAAATCAAGCGCTCCTCAAATTCTTCAGATACCAGCAGCTCTTTTTAAACCATCTGCTGCTCTGCTCCAGTTCAGACCTCATAACCTTCACCTGCTCTGAGCTCCATTTGCATTTTGGGTGTTTTGCTGATGTGCTACAGGCGCGAGAGCTGGAGCGTCCTCCTGAAAACACAGAACTGACAGAGACTGAATCCCGGCAGGAGATTGCAATCATTTTGAACGTCCAAATGATTTTACATGTCATTTTAGTACCATTCAGCCTGTGGAAACACCCAGAACGCTTCAGCACAGTTGTTAAACAGTTGGTTTTGTATATGATGGCAGTGAAAGCGAAGGTTTTGATGGGTAGCAGTGTGTTTTATCCGGTGACAGTGACACCCATCGCACTCACCAGGTGGCTTTCAGTGGATCTAAAGTGTTACCTATGCTACTGTTGGGAGGAAATGTAAACTATATTCCCATTAAATGCTCCGCTGGTACCAGCACATGCTGGTTCTGATGAGCTATTAATGGTCAAAAATGTTCTAAATATTGACATTTTATTTCTGTTACAGTTTCCTGATCATGACCAGCTGGGAACTTTACTGTCTCTCAGCCTGACAGTGTGTCATTAAAGGCATCTGGACCCAACTGAGCTCTGTGTGTGTGTGTGCGTGTGTGTGTGTGTGTGTGTGTGTGTGTGTGTGTGGGTGTGTGTGTGTGTACGCGTGAGGCCTGTGCTTAGCTCGCAGTGTGTTTTTCATTGTTTATCATGTTGCATAATCATACACATGGTGTTGCAGCTACAGAGAGGTTTTGTTCAGAGTGAACAGCACTAAATAACGCAGGCAGAGATAAGATCAGATAACAGGGAGATAATAGATCTGTGGTCCTTTTACTCAAGCCTCCACGTTCTGCTTTCTGTACAACCGAACGTGTTCAAATGGCTGCAGCAGTGATTGTTAATTTCACTTAAGCTGAAACTAACACAGAGACAGATATTATAAGTGGGTATGTCCACAGATCACCAGCTGGAACACATACAAATTACACTCTGCATAGCTATGAAGGTCTGCCTGACCCCATAGCATCTGTGTGGACCGTTCACATGCAGCCTAGAATTTATGACCTAACATATGGTTGGCATGGACTGTACTCACGTGTAAACACGTCCGCCAAGGACTCCCATCATAGCGCAAACAGGACTCCATGGACCGTTGGGACTCCAGGTGCCTCTGACTGTCTCATGGTGAATTTAACGTTGATTGTCGTGGAGAGGGACAGACTGAATAAAGACTTCGCTGTTTGTGTTTGATGAGGTGTTAGCTCTGGTCAGGAGAGGTGAAGCCAGGGGAGGCGACTGAGCTGTGTGTGAATTCTGCTCTGTTCAGTCAGTCCATGTCTGCCAGGTCGCCGCTAATGCCAGCTAGCAGGTATCCACAGATGCCAGGCTGATGTCAACACGCACAAACAGCAGGAGGAACTGAAGAACTGACGCTTCTGTGCTTATGTGTTTGGAAACTGATCGTTTAAGCAGATGTCTCAAAATCAAGAATTGTCCCCAAGCTTGAAGAAAAGTCCCAGTTTGGAGTATTATATATGTATCTTGGACAGAGAGATGCATGTACACCTATTCTGTGTCAGCATAGAATGTATCAGACTTCCTCCCAGTCATTAGAGAGAAACTGAAACGTGTCTCTAAGGATTGTTTGCTGCATTTGCACTTTTTTGATCGCAGATAACTGTCCGATCAGTACGGTGATTTATAATCTGTGGAGTTGACACAGCTAGAATCACTTCAATTAAAAAGTAGATCTGCACAGTTAACATTACGAAGTACCTGGAATGTGTGCATGCATGTATTTGATTGGTCAACACTCAAAATCCATCCTGACATCTTTGGTATCTTGGTCAGTGTTCTATGGTGTGTTCTGCCTGCTCTTCTGTTTTGTTCTCAGTGAACTCTGTCTCATTCACCCCTCAACCAGAGAGAGAGAGAGAGAGAGAGAGAGAGAGAGGCATGCAGATTCCTGTGTGTAACAGAGAGAGAGATACAGAGAGAGAGAGAGAGAGACGGAGGGAGAGAGAGGCATGTGGATTCCTGTGTGTTTGTGTGAGCGAGCGACATACACACAGACAGAGGGAGAGAGAGAGAGCTCTGGGTTGCGTTGAATGTTAGGAATGTTGAGGCTTTCAGCTCCAGTTTGTTCTGACGGAGGGAGGAGGAGATAAAGGAGGAGGGAGGAGGAGAGAGGAGGGAACGAATGAGAGGAAAAGGAGGACAGAGGGAGGAGATGAGGAGGGAGGACGGGAGAAGGAGATGAAGGAGAAGACAAAGGAGAGGGAGCAAAGATGGAGGAAAAGCAAAGCAGAGAAAAGAGTGAAAAAGTAAAAGAGTGTAATAATTATGATCCAGGCTGCAACTACTGGTTCATTTCAACAACAATATTTCTGTTGTTTACAGGCTTTATTATTATGTTGAAGGCTGTCACAGGTTTACAGTCATCATACCAAGATGACACTTAACAGTTGACTTACAGACAGCAGTAGCCTCAGTCCTCCATCAGTGTCACGCAGGATGCATTCAGGCTCATAATGCTGTGTAGGTCAACAGGGTTTTAGCAACATTCAGAGCCCAGCGAAGAGGAGTGAATGCAAGTTTGTGACAAGTTGAGGAGGTCGAGGGGTCTGACTCTGCCACTGCAGCCTGTGGTTTGGTCACCTCTTTTGTCTTTTAGGTATGAGGGCTCGTTGCCAGACTGTATAAAATTTGGTTGGTGGGGTTAAATGCCCCTCAACTCACTTGACAGCTGTTTCATTTCCATCCACAATTTCAGCCTCAAACAACAGTAAAAAAACGTTTTTTCACGTCTTTAAGGGAAAAAAAAACCCTGAAACCCTCCAAAAGGAAACAGTTTATAATGAAGTTGGATTTGTTTTTGTGACAAAAACTCTTTGACTGTAACAGATAAAATGTCACAGTGGATGAAAAAGTCTTTGCTGTCTTTTTCTTTCTCTGTCTCTCTCTCTCTCTCTCTCTCTCTCTCTCTTTCTCTCTCTCTCTCTCTCTCTTTCTCTCTCTCTCTCAGACTCATTCTTTTTCTCTTAATCCTTTTACTGTGTCTGTCTCTCTCTCCCTGTTTTTTTCCCTCTCTCCCTCTCCGGTCATGTGATTTTGCTGTAGAGATGAGCAACAGTGCAGGAATCTGAGCTACAGCCAACACATTACATAAAGCTCTCTCTCTCTCTCTCTCTCTCTCTCTCTCTCTCTCTCTCTCTCTCTCTCTCTGTGTGTGTGTGTGTCTGTCTGTCTCTCTCTGTCTCTCTCTCTCTCCCCAATCTTTGCCAGAAAATAAAAAGTGAACCGCTGCGTTCTCGTGCAGCTCGGCCGAAGTGAATGAATTTGCTTCCTGAAGGCAGAGTGGAGACCTACGTCAGAAAAGAAAGATTGTTTCAAGAAATGACTGTATTATTGAGAGCTGGCAGGTTTTTACTCAGTCTTTACAGTTCTGTGCTCAGCCTGCTGCGGGCCATGAGGATCCCTGTGGAACAGTCTGTATTGGAATAATGAGAATAATAACGTGCAACATTGAACCAGGCTGTAATCAGAGAGTCTCTGCAGGCTGCTTCTGTACCACTCTGTCACAGTCTGATCAGACTGATGTGTTTCCAAATGGAGGTTAGGCTACTGTGATCTGCCCTGTGTTTAACTCTGTGCAGAAACACAAAAGAGACCCAGAGAATGATCCAGCTCCAAACTTCCTCCAGCCCTGTGCTGCGGTGCCAGCTTGAGTTATCCCTCTGTCTTCTTCTGAGCTGAATCAGCCAACGTATTTGGTCTGTTGATCATATTATGGTACGCTCAGGCTCCCTGACAGATGTGCAGCGTGGTGAGGTAAAATCAGCGTTGAGGACGACGGTGTCGTGCGTCACTGTTGTGTTGGATTTGTTGTTGCCAAGCACAGAGTGCTTCGGAGCTGTAAACATGGAGTCAGTCACTCATACCTTACTGATCATCTCTGTACGTCATGTAAGTCGTAGGAAAGACGGTGACATCTGATTGGTCAGAGTCTGGTAGTCTCTTAATCAAGTTGTAATAAGAGTTATCACTTTCAACTTAAAAATGCACAACTTAACATTTGATGAGCTTTTCTTACTTCTGTAGCAAAACCTGGGTGTCCAACCTAACGTAACACCCCCTGAAAGTCTTGTTTTTGCTGACCTCTAGTGGGGCGGACCTGATGACATCACTACTGGGTGTGGTCACAGGTGCAGCAGAGCACATGTCTGACCACACGAAGCACATTGTCAGAGGTAAAGCAGGCTGGGAACAGCAGAGCGCTGCTCACAGCATGCTGTTTGTCTCGCTCTTTAAGCTCCGCGTCCCTCTCTGCCTCTCCCTTCCGTCCATTGTTCCGCCCTCCACCTTTTCTCCTTCTCTTTCCTGCCTCGACCATATCTCCCCTCTCTCCTCTCTTTGTGTTTTCTCTCCTCTCTTTCTTCCTTTCCCTTCCTGTCTGTCGTCAGCCTCACCCTGCTGTCTCTCTCCAGTCTTTGTTCGGGTCTTCTTCTCTTGTGTTTCTCCTCCATTTTTTCCCTCTCACTTCTGTCTCCCTCTCTCTCCCCCCTCTCTCTCTGTCTGTGTCTCTCGATCACTCTCTGTCTCTCCCATCCAGCTGTTTCCACCAGTGAGTTGATGTCCGTCATTTTGAAACAGAAACGGGACAGCTGACAAACTCTAGAGAGTACAAAAATATCCAGAGGAGGAGAGCGAGACACCACATATACATTCAAATAGAAATTATATCAAGAGAAGAAGACTTCTCTACGGTGTGTGTGTGTGTGTGTGTGTGTGCTTGTGTGTGTGTGTGTGTGTTTCAGTGTTGCGTAACCGCTGTGAGTGGGCTGCTGTTTGTGTCCAGTATTTATAAACTGCTCCGCTCCAACAGCACTAACATTGTGAAATCACTCACACACACACACACACACACACACACACACACACACACTCTCTCTCCATCCTCTTGTAAATGAAGTCAGGAGTCATTCAGACTGACCCTCGTTCATCCATCCTGCTGCAGTTGTGTCGAGCAGTGTCAGTTTTAGAGGCCGTTCCTACAGTGGAAATTCGTCAACTATTCATATCATATAAATGGTCATTTTCATTACACATTACATTAGCTAACAATGACAAAACGAGGAGATCATTTAGTTAATAGGGAGCAAATTTGCTTGTATCCGATTGGCTGGCAGGTGTCTGTAAAACTAAATGAGGGGACACTTCAAATAAAGACCAGCTGTCAAATCGCTGTTTTTTAAATAAATGATAAACTGCAGGCGCTCGTTCCAAGTCTTCTGCTTGACGATGCGTGACCACATAATCAGTATTAACTACAAACACAGCGTCAACATGAGCTGATGATGTGAGCTCGACCCAGCTCGTTTCCTTTGGTAAGTGGCCTGATGTGGAAAAGAACTTTTTCCAACCGATTCCATTCTTTTTGTACATCAGACCGTATGGTTTTTTGTCAGCGTAGTCATTTACTGTCTCTCCATAGACTCATGTTGTGTGCTCTTACATCTAAGTGAATGATAAGTTGATCAGAGTGTGTCGCGTTGAGACACCACCCTCCTCTGGGAGGAGGGTGGATGTGGGCTGGGCATTCCTCCCACACTCACTCATTCTCTCACTTTCTTTCTCTTTCTCTCAGAGATGTAGCATGTGTGTTGGTGTGATTGGCGGACCATCATGCACCTCTTCCTGCTGCTGATCCTTCAAGCCACAGCAGCCTTCGGACAGATCGACCCCGGTACACACACACACACACACACACACACACTTGTAATTCTGTACTTGTGAAGATCCACTTTGAGACAGTACAGTCTCTGGGGTGTTTAAAATGGTTGATTGTTATTGTTTTGTGTGTGTGTGTGTGTGTGTGTGTGTGTGTGTGTGTGTGTGTGTTTTTTCAGCACACTGTCGCTATGCCTTGGGCATGGAGGATGGACGGATTAAAGACGATGACATCACAGCATCCAGCCAATGGTACGAGACCACGGGACCACAATACGCCAGGTCAGTGTGGCTGAAACAGTGCTGTGATTGGCTGATAAGATATACATAACTACTGACTTCATTTTCCTTCCGTTCATGCTTTTAAATGCAATGCCTTTGTGCATGTTTATCTGTTTCCTGTTTACACTGTACATCGGATGATTTCATAGTTTTTGTGACAAATTTTGAAACCAAATTGATTTTAATTCTGACATACAGGGTGACGTAGTTAATTTATTTGGTTCCAGTGTGCATGGTTACACATTGAAAGGTCACTACATGCCATCTAAAGGTAGGTGTATTATATGTATTGTTGTAACTTTGTCTTCGCTGCCCTCTTGGCCAGGTTGCTCTTGAAAACAAGATTTTAATCTCAATGAGTCTTTTACTTGGTTAAATAAAGGATATTGATTGATTGATTGAGGTGGAGCGAGACATTAAATGTCCAACACTACAGCTCTGATTTTTTGAGCTGCTTTGTCAGTAGATAACACAACTTCAAATAACACATTACAATGAAATGAGGACATGAAATGTCAGTTAAAAATGTAGTTAACAGTACTTGACCAGCATTATCAAATGTTCACAGGACCCGCTCACGCTCTGCATGAACTCTGTGTGTTTTTGCAGGTTGAACCGTGAGGAAGGAGATGGCGCCTGGTGTCCCGAGGGACAGCTTGAGCCTTCAGACAGTCAGTACCTGCAGGTTTGTGTCTGCTCACTGCTGTAAAGAGAAAAGCAACCCCAAACACGTTCAGTCATGTCAGTGGACCCTTATGCATTTGACAGTTACAGAGTTTCAGGAAGGGGGAATTACAAAAATGTCTGTGCATGATTCAACTTTAAGCTAATAAAGATATACTTATTTAGCAAGAGAATGTTAGCACAGTATTAAAGCATGATCGCACTCAGCAAAGTGTTATGATTTGACAGAAACCTATTCATGTGTTGTTCAGGTGGATCTGGGGAGGCTGACCTTCCTGACGGTGGTCGGGACTCAGGGACGATACGCCAGGAACTCTGGGAACGAGTTCGCCCGAGCTTACCGCGTCAACTACAGCAGGGACGGCCTGCTGTGGAAGTCCTGGAAGAACCGCCTGGGAAATGCGGTGAGTGACCCAAATGTTTCACTGCAGAGGTTAGACAGAGAACTGTGGGTGAGGAGAAATTGAAGGAAAAATGAGGCAGGAAAACAGTAAATGTGGAGCGGACACATGTGAGGGAGTGATAGAACAGAGCGATAGAGGAAAGAATGGAAGAAAGAGGAAGGAAAAGAAAACGATGCCACTCTGAGCTGCTTCTGGTCATTCACACTCCAATCACAGGAAATGATATTTACACACTGGCTTCCCTTTGCCCTTTGAGGTCACTGGCAGCTACAGCAACACCATTAGGACACAGTTTAAACACCTGGTCATGCTTTGGTCTGAGGCAGTGAGACCGGACAGTTTTCTCCCTCGCTTCTGCTGCACTAACAGAAAACAAACAGAATTTCTCAAGATAAGATATTTTCTCAAAAAACATCCACTGAGGACGGACGATTCCTGCATCTGGTTGCCCAACAAAAGTAGCAAACAATGGGCATCAGTTTAGATGGTGACGTCAATGAGAGGCGATGTGATGTGATTTTGATTTGAACATGTTTTTTCACCATGTTAGCAAATTGTTCTTTATCACACACACACACACACACACACACACACACACACACACACACACACACACACAAATACACACACACTGTCTCCAGGATCAATCACCTGCCCACCTCCAGCCACTCATGTGATATTTGTTTCCAGGTGATGGAGGGCAACAAAAACGCCTACGCCTCAGTCATCAACGACCTTCACCCTCCAATCATCACCCGCTACGTCCGGCTGATCCCGGTCACCAAGCTGTCCACCACCGTCTGCATGAGAGTGGAGCTGTACGGCTGTCCGTGGGAGGGTAGGACACACAAACACACCGTCACGCTGTAAATGTGTGTGTGTGTTGTTTGACTCTGCTGACATTAGAGATTGTTGATTCAGTGCATTTAGACTTTTATCACTTCTCAGAAATGTTGACTCCTCCCGAGAGACGAGTAGACTCCCCCGCATGTTAAAATGTCAACATAAAACCTAATACAGATTGTACAACCTTTTCTTGTCTGTTGTGAAATAAAAGTAAATCACAGCAACAAATTTTATGCCAAAAGCTATTACACTTAGATTTTATCACACCATTTATCCACAAAAAATGCACATCAAGCAAACCCCAAAGAAGGTTTATCTGAATTGTATCACATAAAACAGGAGTTATGTACTTTATGGGTGGCAGGTGCAGATACGCAGCAGTAAAACCTAAAGGTTGTTAGCAGAGGATCAGACTCCTGGTTTCACTGGTGCTGTTTGAATTTTTTTTTTTTTTTTTTTTGTGGCCATTCAGTGTTTTTTGGCCTTCGACCATTCATAGCATCAGGTATTGAAAACTGTCAAGTACCAGCTGGCACGACTCCTTGTTGACTTATTCTTTGATATGACGTACTGATATCTGAAAATTAAGAAATGCTGCACTTCATTCAGGCAACGTTCCTCTCAATATCACATGCCAATGCTTGACATATTTTGTTAATATGCAAAAAAGGTTGAAATAAAAGTTGATATTCTTCAGACTGAGATTGTTATTATGAACAAAAGGTATGTTGGTAGCCGCGTTAAAAGATTAAAATGAATCCTGCCCTTCCAAGAGCAAGTTTTGCCCGGATGATGGGTCCAAATGATGGTAAATGGCTACATCTGTGGGTGGTGGCTGTGGCTCAGGAGGTAGAGCAGCTGCACCAACCACAGGGTTGGTGTTTCGTTCCCCAGCTCTTCCTGAATGAGTAGAGAAACAAAGGCGTTGCACAGCAGCTTTCCCTCTTAGCACCCAGTCAAACATGCTAACTGCCAGTTATCATGCTAGCTAGCTCAGTCCATAAAATAGAAATAGGTCAACACTGTTTATTCAAGAGACCATTGGCTCCTGTCTCATTCCTGTTTTTCACCACAGTTTATCCTCTGACAGACAAGGATTAGATAAAGGAGGATGTAGTGACACAGCTGGTATGATGGCTTCCTCTGTTATGAACACTCCTTAACCTCAAAGGTCGCCTCTGTCAAGATGGTTTGCTATTTGTCAAGGCGAGCATTCATGTGAACCCTTAGTAAGTAAATCCACTGATTGCTGCGATTCTGCTGAGATTCAGTCATTTTTTTCATTTCCATTTAAAAAATTTGCTGTTAGAAACGCTGGTGCAACTGGGCCTCTGACTCTCCAGTCAGTGAGCAAGTTCATCTACACAGCGGTCAGTCAGAAACTGAATGTGTGCAGAGACAATAAACCTCGATATACTTCCCTCTCAGCCGGCCCTCTCTCTCTCCTGCAGACGGTCTGATCTCCTACAGCACTCCAGAAGGTCAGCTGATGATGCCGCCTGGTTATGCTAGCTATGCCAGCCTCAACGACTCCACGTATGACGGAGTACATGAGAAAAGGCACGTCACACACACTCTTCACACATCACTGTCTCCTGTTACCCCAGTGCTCTCTGTGACTGACAGCTGTCTTGTCCCACAGGAGGCTGTTTGGAGGGATGGGTCAGCTGACGGACGGCGTGATTGGCCAGGACGACTTCCTGCTAACTCGTCAGTACCATGTGTGGCAGGGCTACGACTACCTGGGCTGGAGGAATGACTCGCTGGGAACTCAGGGATTTGTGGAGATGGAGTTTGTCTTCGACAGGCAGAGGAACTTCACTTCCATGAAGGTTTTCAGATCTGCTCACTTGACCTCGTCACAGCAGCTCATAAGACATTTCCTTGTGTGCTTTGCTTTCATTGTTTTCATTGTCTCTTTCCATTGTTCCTTCCTCCAGGTTCACAGTAACAACATGTTCTCCCGTGGTGTGAAGATCTTCTCCTCTGTCGCCTGTTGGTTTAAGCCCCGCCTCATCGCTGGCTGGGAGGCGGAGCCTGTGGCATTCAAGACAGTTTTGGACGACAGGAACCCGAGTGCCCGCTATGTCACCGTGCCGCTGAATCGCCGCACCGCCAAATCCCTCCGCTGCCGTTTTTACTTTGCTGATGTCTGGATGATGTTCAGCGAGATCTCCTTTCAGTCAGGTAACACACACACACAAATGATTGATTTATTGATTGATTCCTGAAATGCAAAAGCCCATCACCTCAAAGAATGGAATAACATCCCTTTCTTTGTCCCTCAGAGGACACCGTACTCCCAACCCAGATGACCCCGGTGGCTACCTCCCCTTCAGTCGAGGAGAGCACCATGTCAACCACAGCAAAGACAGGTATGACCTTTGACCTCACCCTTTCCATTTCACATGAAACTGAAATAACTGAAAGCAGTTCTGTGTATCACTTTCAGATCAGTAAACCATCACCACGTTTAAACTGAGACACAGTTTTATAACAAACAAACTTTTTAGCATTCTTAGAACGTCACCAAAAGGCGCTGAGTTTCAAGAACAAAGTCTACAAACCTCTTTCCTTTCCCCACAGAAGCCAGTCCGTCAGCCAGTGACCCACCAGATTACGTGAACACGCCCATTCTGATTGGCTGCCTGGTGACCATCATCCTGCTGTTGGTCATCATCATCTTCCTCATCCTCTGGTGCCAATACGTCTGCAAGGTGCTGGAGAAGGTGAGCAGATGAAGAGATAAAGGACTGATGCAGTGGAAACTTTTCGGCATTTTTGTTTATTAAAGTTTTCTTTTAGTTCATGTAAATTTCTGCTGCCAAGAGTGGTCAAAATGAAGAAGAAAAAGCCTAATTTCCTGCATCATTGTTGTCCCAGAAGACTAGATAAACAACAAAAGAACATGAGCATGTTCCTAAACATTTTCCTCTCCCTCTCCTCCTCCAGGCTCCACGTCGGATCCTTGACGAGGAGGTGACGGTTCGGCTGTCGTCCTGCAGTGACACCATCATCCTCCAGACCCCCCCTGTGCCCCCCCGCTCCGGCCACGCTCCTACAGGTAGACAGTAACAGATCCATCTGTTGCACTTATGCTTGGTATGAAATAGAGATGTGTCATGGCATATCACACACTGCTTTTCATGTTGTTTTGTGTGGTATCAGGACCAAAGTAGTACTGAAATGTGTGTGAAAAGGCACACTGAAAAATAAACTTTTGCCAGTAAGTCTTAGAGAAATTGGCATTCAGATTGTTCAGACAAGCTGGCATGCAGCAGGATAGCTGGGGCTTGGTGTGCTTGATTATTTCACGTTTGTTGTTTTCCTCAGGTCCTGCCAACACTGACCCTCACTATGAGAGAGTTTTCCTGTTGGACCCACAGTACCAGAACCCAGCGGTGCTGAGAAACAAGCTGCCAGAGCTGTCACAGAGTGCAGAGGCCTCAGGTAAACATACTGGAACTTTCAGTACTTATGGTTATAGCAGAAAAGAAATCTGAGAATAAGGTTGGCACATACTAGAATTTCCCGTTAAAGCTCCCTCCTTAAAGACATGTCATCATGTTCATGAGCAGTTACTGACATCTGTGGAGGTTTGGTCATCGTGAACCAAGACCTGTCTCCGCTAAGGAATCATAAACATGAGTGGAAGTAAACCTGAATCAGTGGTGCCTTAAAAATGCTCCAGATCTTCCATGATGACATGTTTGGACATGAATGTCTGTCAGAGAGAGCCAAGGCCTTCAGTAAAATACATAAAACTGCTGCAGTCTGCCCCCTGCTGGCATGTCCACAACAGGCACATTTACCGCTCCTGTCAAATATCCCTCATCCTGTCTGTCATTAACAGTTTTTTTTCTAGTTTCTCTGCATTTCACTTCTCGTTTTCCTTCACAAAACATTGTACAAGCTCTCTGGCTTTCTTTTTTCTTTTATTCTCTTGTTTTGTCTTCAATATTTTCTTGCTGATGCTCTAAAATCTGAATGTGCACACTCTGGAGTTTTTCTCTCTTTTACCTTTCAGTCCTCTCTGTATCTCTTTCCATGTTTCCTGCTCCTCTTCCTCCAGCTCTCCTTCTCGGTAATCCTCTCTATGACCTACTCCTGCTGACTTCCTGTCACATGACGTCAGGATGGCTGCGTGGTAAGAGCTGAAAGGTGTGACTTCAGACGTTTAAACATCTATCAGAGACAGTAGACAAGGCCAAGGCGAGGGCAAAAGTCACAGATCACAAATCACAGAGTAAAGTGGAACTGAATAAACAAACATTGCCGTCTTCTCTCTCCAACAGCTTGTGGCGGAGGCTACGCCGAGCCTGACATCACCCAGTGCACCCCGCACCAGTGTTTCCATAGCAACGCACCTCACTACGCTGAGACAGACATTGTGCGGCTGCAAGGCGTCACCGGCAGCAACATGTATGCCGTCCCCGCCCTCACCGTGGACTCTCTCACCAGGAAGGACATCTCTGCTGCCGAGTTCCCACGGCAACAGCTGATCTTTAGGGAGAAGCTGGGGGAGGGGCAGTTTGGAGAGGTGAGCAGGCGCAGAGGTAGACCATGAGGGAGCACTGAAAACCCTTAATAGTTTGTGGATTTTGGAGAGTAAGACAAAGTCTTAAAGGTTCATGAAAATGCATTTGACTCCTGTCAAATCATGGTGCTCTAGTGCCTTAGTTTCTTAGAGTCCAACCGGGATTTCTCAATCAAAAGAGACGATCAGGACATCATCAATAACCTTCGCCGTCTGCAAATGGTGTTCTGTGCACAGGAACCTGTCAAAACTCTTTTGCCTCAGAACAAGTAACTTAACACTAGGAGTCCATGGTTGTGATTTTACCTGCTTGTTTTCTGCAGGTCCACCTGTGTGAGGCCGAGGGACTCCCAGAATTCCTTGGGGAGGGGTCACCTCTTCCTGACAGAGATGGGCATTCAGTACTGGTGGCTGTTAAACAGCTGAGGGCTGATGCTACCAGCCAGGCCAGGTACACAATGCATCTGTGTGACAGTGTTTTTATGTGTATTGATCTATGACTTACTTTGTTTCTTTTAAGTTTCTCCAGTGTTGCTCATCAGGATCTGTGAACCTAAAATGCTGTACATTTAGTGAGCACGGCTACTGTTCAGGCTGCCACGTAGTGACAAAATTGGTCAGGAGACAAGATGCATTAGGTTCTGGGGAGCTTACCACCCCAGCTAAGGAAATAATGAAAGGCTCATGCACCTCAAAGCGTCGTTTTTGGCATCAAGTCTGTTTCCTTTCAACTCACTTGGTAACTACAGTGATGGTGTAATATGGTGTAATGGACTGTGAACATGGATGGAGGACTGCTGCTGATATTCTGATCAAGACAGTCACAAGACAGTCCGAAACTGAAAACTGAAAGTATCTCAAGTGAAAGTGTCTGGCTAAACCTGAAAATGTGTCCTCTCCCTCCATCTGTCTGTCCATTAGGAACGACTTCCTGAAGGAAATAAAGATCATGTCTCGTCTGAACGACCCCAACATCATCAGGCTGCTGTGTGTGTGTGTGTCATCCGACCCGCTGTGCATGGTAACTGAATACATGGAGAACGGAGACCTCAACATGTTTCTGTCACAGCGGGAGATCGAGAGCACACTGACACATGCTAACAACATCCCTTCAGTCAGGTTAATATGCCAAACACCCTGTTTCTACCTGTTAAAACATACTAATACCCAGAGCGAATCCCAAGAGCCCCACCTATGTTATCTGAATCCATCCAGTTCATTCATCTCTTTCCCTCTTCCTTCTTTTCTCCCTCCTTTCAGTCTGTCCGACCTCCTCCACATGTCCGTGCAGATCTCGTCGGGGATGAAGTACCTGGCGTCTCTGAACTTTGTGCACCGTGACCTGGCCACCAGGAACTGCCTGCTGGACCGCCGCCTCACCATCAAGATTGCCGACTTTGGGATGAGCCGAAACCTGTACAGCAGCGACTACTACCGCATCCAGGGCCGGGCAGTGCTGCCCATACGGTGGATGGCCTGGGAGAGCATCCTGCTGGTAAGGGAAGGGGGTCCAATCTGAACATGAGACAGGACTGAATAAAGACACCTTTGCCTGCTTCTAATGATGATAGTTTTAAAGTAAAACCAGAAGCTTGAAACTGCTTTATGCCTTCATGTTTTCTTGGAATAACTTTTCTCTTACTATATACATTGACAGAGGTTTTCAGGGACTCAATCTGACCAAAACCAGGCCACAGATTGAAACTTTTTATTGTATGACACTATATTTGTAAACAAAAAAGTAAAGTGGTTTGCAGTGAAATAGAATAGAAATAATCAGTGCACCAGCAGCCCAAAAGCAGAAAAGCCCAAAAGCAGCTTTTATTCTTGACCGGTTTATTCAGATCTAGACCCACTCCACATGGCCTCCACATAAATGTGGAGGCACTAGAAGCTTGGTGATGTAGTGACTACTTTTGAGCTACTTGGTGAACTACTATAGCGCCTGAATTTCCCCTCTGGGGGATCAATAAAGGATTATCTGATGTTAGCAGGCTAACTGGTTACATGCTAGTAATCTGGGATCATGCTAGTACTAATCAGTCAGAAAAGCCCTCCAAGCCAGTGGTACAAACTCACAAATTGTTTGCCAAAAACACTGTGGTCCTTCTGGATGCTAAAACTTTAATGGCTCTATAACAAAATGTATTAATTTGACCTCTGCAGCATTTTCATTGTATTTCTGTGTCACCCCCTGCCTCCTCTCCAGGGTAAGTTCACCACGGCCAGTGACGTATGGGCGTTTGGTGTCACCCTGTGGGAGATCTTCACTCTTTGTAAGGAGCAGCCCTACAGTCTGCTGTCTGACGAACAGGTCATAGAGAACACTGGCGAGTTCTTCAGGAACCAGGGCAGACAGGTGAGACAAATCAAACACACACACAGTCAGGTTCACTACAATTCTGATGTGTCATTCACCCCAAGTCAGCCATTAGTGTTGCATCCAGGTGTGATTGATTAATGATTAATGATTGATGTTTGTGATTAATGTTAAGCGCATGCAGGCTAGGACTTATTTAACTTTTTAGACATGACGCGCCACATTGAACTAGCTTGGAACTCACGGAGAACCTCACAAAATTTGGTAAGAAGTTTGCATTTCGCAAGCCACAGTTCTCCACAAGGGGGAGCTGCATAGCCATGATTGTACCATTTTTACACATAACATCCGATCTTAACTACAGCGATGGTTCCCAACATGGGGATCGGGACCCCTTAAGGGCTCGAAAGATAAATCTGAGGACCTGACATGAATGGAAAGCAGAAAAATACTTTTATTCTATACAAAATTCAATTATTTTTTTCGGATGTTACTCCAAACTATTCTTATTTGTTGTGAATTACTGGTGAATTCTACCTCTTGGTGCCTTTAAGAACTACTCAAATGAAATAGAAATGAACTCTTAGCGGTTAATCTGTTTTTAGCTCTAACAAATACCTAAAAAGGTTGGGAACCACTGAGCTGTCGCCCTGATTACATTTGTACACCTGAGAAAAGCTTTTTCTAGTTTGCTATTTTATCTCTTTAACTCTCCTGTGTTTTCCTCCTAGATCTTCCTTTATGCTCCTCCTCTCTGCCCACCTTCTCTCTTTGAGCTAATGATGCGTTGTTGGTGTCGCGACATACCCGACCGGCCCACCTTCGAGGGACTTTACCAAGCCCTGAGGCCCCATGTCAACCAGTGAGCCGAGGCTGCTGGGATGTACCACTCTGGCTTTCCTCAGCGGTGGGTTTGTCCATCTCTGGACTCCTGTAAGATGACAGACTGACATGAGAAGACTGGAATTGCGTTACAAGAGTACGTCGCTGTCGGAGGGAATGAAGAAACTGGCAGAGCTGTGGTCTGAAGGTTGGTTTGCTTTGTGGTAACAGCAGCACTCTCCTCTGAGAGACGAGCTGGAGATGGAAGGGATTAATGCTGGTCAACTCAGAGGAGAAACTTTTTGTGAGATCCAAACCTTGCAGTCATGAGTGAGCAAAGATTTCTAAGCTTTTTAAAAATTTCTATCATTTTCAGTTTCATCCATCTCTTTAAAGCTCCTTTGACCAAACAACTTTTCTGACTTTTGACATATCTACTTTTCATGTTGTTATGGTGCCAAAGGTACTGTTCACTTTATTTTCTCCCTGGACAAACTCTTCGGTCTTGGTAGTTTCTCCTGTCCCTGTGGTTTTTATTATTATTGTAAAGCACTGTCTGTGTCTCTCAGTTATTCATGTTCATATATTAACCCACACTGGAGCTAGGGCTAGGGTCAAATTGTAGTGTAGTTTTATTTTTAGATTTTTATTCTATTTTATTTTTCTTGTTTTACAGTATTTTCTTTTTTGTGGATATGAATGTTGTTCAGCTGAGGTTCACATCACGGTGCCAATGGGCTGCATTGAAACCTGTGTGGTTCACAGACTGAAAGTCAGTCATTGGGTAACTGTGGGTAATTAAGAAAAGAATCTTGATTGGAGGCACATTGAAACCAAAAAGAAAAAATGTTGCCAAAGAGAAATAAAAACTATAAGTAATAAAACAATTACATGATTATATTAAATTTAACTCATTTGCATGAATGGACTTGGCGAAACATACCATTAACTTCTGCCAGTTAGTGAATGCTTTTATTCAAAGTGCCTTATATTTGTAGCAGGAGTGATACCAGTGGGAATTAAGCCAACATGAGCAACACGGGCACTGCTAGTAGGGAGAGTAACAAAGTGTCTAATGCAAAGATCTAATCTCAAGGTATCACTTCACCTGTGTCTGTGTTTGTGCAGGGGCCTATAAAAGGTCTGTTAAGTGTGTATATGTCTATGTTGGAGCCCACAGGCCTGTAGGTGTGTGACCAATGTCTCTATTAGCCCAGTTGTGCCTTGATGGAGCTAGTTGGGGTTTGTGGTTTGCTTTCAGAGATTAGCTAGCTAGCCATAGAGCATTAAAATTAAAAAAAAAGAAGTCAGTCGTTTCATCACTAGAATAAAACAACAATTAGAACAAATGACAAACTGTTCAAATTAAGACTGAAATAATTACCAAGCAGAAACAGAGACTTGGCAGAAACTGAAACTAGCACCTTGCTGTTTGCTGACTAAAGCTGTGTGTGCTCAGGCTGCTGTTTGTTATACTAGGTTCGGCATAGTTCTAAAGACAGTGTAGACACTATTTGGAAGGGAATAGCGCAATCTCTTTGTGTCGATGCTAAATTGCTTGCTACATCACTAGAGTTATGTTAGACGAGGTTAACTTCTGTTTAAGGATATATACAAGCTAAGTACCTTATTTGGTTGTCGTCTAACTAACTAGCAAAGTACTTAGCAAGTAAGCAAGGTTATGTTTAAACCAGGTTTGGCTTCCTCTCAAAAACAGTTGAGATGTTGGCTAGCTTTCTGTGCAGCTAAATGCACAATTACCTAATTTGCTACAGCTACTTTGGGTACAGCAGCTAATTAGACCAAATCAAGGTAAAATTGGAGTGGAGACAGGACACAACATCTATATTTTGGGGTGTACGTAGCAGAACTACTGTGTTAGATTGGGAGCCTTTGAGCTGAGGGCCAGTGAGCCACTAGAGACTGAGAAGGATGGGTAGAAACACCTTGGACAGATGGAGCCATCAGACAGCATTAACCAGCCAATCACTCCAGCCAGTCCATATGCATCAAGAAATTCTGCCATTAGAGGGTGCAAGTCTGTCTTCAACTCATACTTATTTTGTACCGCATAGCATTCAAAAGAGTTTTGTTTACAGAATGCAGGATAGATGCAGCATGGGGCAAAAAGAATACAGGGCTGTGGACTTCACAGTGGCTTGTTCTAGCAATCTCAAGTAAACTATGGAAAGGTGGACATGGACAAAGATAGATGATGTCGCCAATGATGACAAATAGTTTTGCATACATGTGCTGCAGCATTTCTAGCCATAATGTCAGGGGATTTGGGAGATGGAGCCTCAAGTAAGAGTAAAGGTGATTGGTCAGCCTTGTAACTGGCTTGACGTTCGTTCTTGTAGTTGAATCTAAAAAAGCCTGATCACACCAACAGTTTAACAAACTAGTTTATTTCAGTGGAATCACTGCAACCAGTGGATTCATGGGAAGTAAATCTTCATCTTTTATGCAGAAGTCATCTTTGGTGACCTTCAACAGATAAATTTGCACTGACAATCAATAGTAAACTTTATTGATAGTGCTTATCAGTTACAACTGCCACAAATTCATGTTGCTCACCAACCACAGTAGTTCACCAAACATCCCTGCAAGTCACTGTACACGCAACTTTCGGTTGTGGTCGAGGCTAATTTTCATTATATTATTGCATTATCATCTAATGTGTAAAACTGGTAGAGCACATTTTCATTTTTTTAAATTTCATCATTTTACAGCCCATTCTTTTCATGTTTTAGTGACTCAGTCACTAATATGCAGCATACATGTGCAGTATTGTAAAGTACAAATCAAAAAGTACAAATCAGTATCACCTTCACATGAAAGAGGGAGGAAGACCAAGTATGTCAAGTTTGAGTGCATCTTTCAGTGTTCTTGTTGTTACCGTAGTGTTTTATCTGTACTGTATCTCCACTTCTATGAGTGTATGTATGTGTGTGTGTTTATGAGCAAATGAATTTTGTGTGTTTCGAGTGGTTTTGACATTCCTTTGAGCACTGGGAGCTAGTTGGGATTAAAGTGGTTAATTGGAGTCGCTCTGTTGTGCCAAATTGCATGAGAAATGTAAGAGAAAAGTACAGAAAGTAAGGAAACCACTAAACTCAATCTCCCAGAGTCCTTTGCTACAGTGAGCCTGTGTATTTTTTTTTTTTTCTGGTTCCATTAGAGAGATAGACGAGTCTTTTAGTTTGATAGTGTACAGTATAAGTGATCTATAATATCTCAGTGTGTGAATGCAGATTAGGTGTGATAATTATTATTGATGATTGGTTATCTATCAGAATTTATAGTAGCTGTTTTTCTGATTATTTCAAGGTGATGGGTTTTTTTTTCTTTTTTTTACAACAGGAATTCAGCAGTTTTGAACGTTTCTAGCAGAGATGTCCTGTTTCAGACTTGTATTGTACATAGGCTAGTAGCTGTGTATATTAATATATTGGGAGTTTGTGTTCTGTCGTCCCAAGTAATTTTCACTCTGTACCCACTCATGTCTCATTTTGTTTTTTTCTTATAATAAACAATTAGATTTGTCAAACAGAAAAACAGAGAATGTGTCTTATTTTGCACAAATAAATGAAAAAAAATACCAATGTTTCCTGAACTACCAAATATGTCAGTCTGAAGTTTGAAAAAATGTATGTATAATATGATGTAGAGTCTGAACATTACAATATTCAATGTTGTGCCTGAACGCGTTCATTGAACGATAGTTCATGAACTCATTCATATTTTGGGTGAACGTGAACTGAACGTACTGTATTACTGCCTGATGAACGTTACTATGAACTCATTCATTCTGGTGTCTGTGAACGGCACGCTCTCTTATTTTAACTTCGTTCAATAGGGTGCCAGATTTCTCTAGAGCCTTCCAGGCGAAAACACACACCGTAAACAGGCCTTAATATGTAGCGGAAAAACATCCAATCTGGCAACACCAGCCACCAGTGTCACACCGCCCGATGCGTCATCAAAACAAAAAGCAGCATGGCGGCGACAAAGCAGGAAGGTGACGTCGTATGATCATTTAGACGACTTTTATGACAAGGTCGGTGAGGATGGGAAAAATCTTACATTTCTGTGCAAACTTTGCCCGCCAGCTTTCAAAAAGAAAATCCGCACTTCAGTCAGATGTGGTGAAAGCTGCAGCTGTTAATAGAGTGGACTGAATGGACAGTAACAATGGGGAAATGCTGTCCCCTCAATGCTAATGTAAACCCTGGTTGGATAAGGATTCAAAATTGGATATGAAGATGAAATCTGACGCATAGTTACAGTGTTAAACTGATAAAATAATTGCTGTCTGTGGTTCTATATGGGCTGTGGCAATAATTTTGAAAAATAACAGCTCGCAGAAACAAATGGGGAAAAAAACTATGCACTATGAACTAGTTCATTTTTAGAACGTGAACTCAGTTCAAAATTTTGAATTATGAACTCTGAACTGAACTAGTTCATTTTAAAATTTGTGAACTGAACTTTGAACTAATTCATGTGGAAATTGAACTTTCCCAACACTGACAATATTTCTGTTTGAGGAAAGGATGTAGCCATAACTCTATGTGTGTGGGATAATCATCACAAATATAACCTCAAAGTGAATATGTGGCTTTTTTTCCTTGTGATGGTAAAACTACATGAGTGATTTTACTTCCTGCAAACTATTAACTGTTGCAGCTCACTCCATTTTAGTCTAGATGAAAGGATCAGTGCAATGTACTTAATGCACTTCGAGCGATTCCAGCTGTTCATGTGCTGGATATCAGCAGGGGGCAGCAGAGAGGCTGAAACCATGTTCCAAACTTTGAATCCTGCAGAGAACTTCCCCCTTCAGCACAATGTATGGGCAACTATGAAAGCACTGATCACAGAACCTGAAGTGGTAGCGAAGGGATACCTGGACCTGTTTTGGCCTCTGATAATGAAAAACTCTTGAAATTGAATCTTAGAGCATTCAACCTGAGGCTTCAGTTAGTTAGCAGTATGAACTCCCAAGGTCTCAACAAAACATTATGAATTCTGCTTTAGGCTGGATTTTTTTTTTCACTTTCCAGGACAAACAGTGGCTTATGTGTCCCAGTGAAACAGCAGGGTTCATTGTGGATTGGGATGTTTTTGTTAGTCATGACGCTAGTAATAAAGCGTTATCAAAAATAAATGGTGATACAGTTACCACTTTGCATTGATTAAGGCAGAACTAATTAATCTTTTTTTAAACCACCAGGATGTAGAAGAGCTCAAAAACAGGCTGATGGCACACAGGTTTACATGTTACCAGCTACCTACTAAAGTTGTAACACATTCACATTCCCAACTCATCACATAGTGACGCCAAGTGGCCTTGGTCAAGACGCCCTGACATCATCGGGTACCCCTTTAGCATCATTTTTCAATGCGCAAGGCTCTGTGGTTAAGTTAGAAATAATAACTATACAATGTCCGGGTGCACTTTCAAAATAAAGCTTGCTGAGAACAATAATAAACATGAAGCTAACTTAGATTTAGATTTAGATTTGTTTGTCCTTTTGCTAGGAAAATTGTTTCCACCTTCCGTACAGCCAAGGGGCTATACACGAATACATCAAACTGGACCGAATACATCAAACTGGACAGATACATGAATCCAGAAACATAATCCCACTCCCAGCACATTTTCAAACTTTACATGCACAAACACACAAACTCAGGCATGTTACAGTCTGGATGTTGTATTGTGAAATGGTTGCACTTTAGGTTTAGGTTAGGTTTAGACAACAAAACGTCTTGGTGAGATTTAGCAGAAATCATGGTTAAAATAAGCACATTAGTTACGGATGCAACTAATGTTACTTCATTTACAAAAGAAATCAAGCTTCACTTTTGTCGCAATTTCCTCTGTGAATCCATCCTACCACTCCAACCTCCTCCAAATATGGACTTTTTCTCTAATCTAACTCTGGTATTCCCTTGCCTTCTGTCTCTGGTTTGGCCTCCACCAACTCCTAAGGAATAGATCTAAGGATAGCTCCTTAGCTGCTATATGTTCCACTCCACTTCTTCACCAGCTAGTCTCTAACTGTGTCTGCCGTGCTGAGCAGGTAGTGTACAGTGGGTTTATCAGAACTTAAAAGTGTTACAAAACTTTTACAGGAAAGAGCGAGGCCTAGTCTTCACCATTGTGAGAACTACACACGCTGCAATTGTCCTTGGCAGACGCAAAGCTAAATTTGACAGACAGAAACCAAAAACAGAGGTTTATTTGCAGACATGGGCTCAGTGACTGCAGCTTTCATAAAGGCGGTTCAAGAGTGGTTCAGGGCCAAAAGGCAAAAAACAGGGAGATAAACAAGTGTCCAGGTTTCATTCTGATTACAGTTCTAAAGTTTTTAAAGCATTCAAAGCTATCTGTAGTTTCAGGTATGAGGAATAAATGACTCTTGGTTGATCTAAAAATAAGCAACACAATGAGTTTTGGATGGCACCAAAAAATTTCCACACGTGTAAAGGTTTACACAACACTGGGCGATGTGACAGCAGCTTTTATAAGTGTTTTTCAGTGGTGTAATGCTAGAGTAGACCCAGCCAAACCCAACCTGGCTGTAATTGTTGGTGCTGTTCTCCTCCCTGTTGTCCTCCTGAATGCATGAGGAGGTTTGGTCAAGATGAGGATTATTTTTATCTCTTTGGTGTGAATTCTGTCACGTCCACAATGCATTCACAGGAACTGAGCAAAGTCGAAGTTAAAGTTTGCTCATTCATTTCATTTCAGTAAAACTCAATATTTCGGGCAAAATCTCATCACTGCACAAATTCTATGCCTGAATGTGGCTTTCAAATACTCATCTCACTAAAATTAACATGTCTTCTCTCCACAATTGCAGTTGTAACTGATTTCACTGAAGTATAAAACTGGAGAAAGGTAATTGTACAAAATTCTTTGCCAAGGTTTAGGTCATTAAGACACGCATTTCCCTGTGGCATAAATGTATGTTACAGTTAGCACATATGACACTATGTAAGTGTGAAGGCATGGCCTTCATACATCTTTGATTTTGTTCAGAGTTACATTTAGAAATTGATCAGGCAAATCTTCTATAATGCCAGTTTATGTCAAATGAATGCATTTTTAACATGCATAGCCATTGCAGACTTAAAACTCCTGAATCTGACAAACCTTTGCTCTCACTGTGGAGCCGCACAGGGCATTGCATGATATTATCCAGTTACGAATGAGGCAAAAGCAACACCTCAATCTTTAATCAGTAGCTAAATATTACATAAAGATAAACTGAGGAATGTTTGGAGACCTGCATGCATTTTGGTCCATGGATTTGTGCTGGAATACATGAGGCATGTGTTCATTCATGCACTGCTATTATACTTGGCTGCCGGTGAATGTAGTTCATGCCATTTTAAGACTCAGTTTTGTTTCTTATTTTGCCAAAAGAAATTTTCTTGATAACTTAAGACTTAGTAATTCAAAAGTCAGAAGGAAATGGGGTAAATCATTGCTGAATGAAGCTTAATTAGGTTGTGCAGATTCAACTTTTAATGGTCCGTGTTGGGAAACTGAGCCATTGCAGCAGTTAGTGATACAAAAGAAGACCAAATAAAAAGGAATAGAAAGAAGACTGGGGTTTAAACGTGTGCAGATTTAGCACATAGACCATGTTTTTTATTTAAAAACTACCCTCACTGTTTATTGCTGTGTTTAGGCACTGACAAGATTATACATGTAAGATTTCTCTGGGTGTTGTGTGATGTGGTATTTAAATTTCCTGTCACAACTACCAAACATTTAGTATATTTTGAGAGAATGTCTTGTAACATTTTAAAGTGTCTCCTATCATTTCAGGTGTGTTAATTGATAATTAGTGACTTTTCTTCGCCTGTAGGAACTGTGCTCCATTTCATTGTGCTGGCATGCTGTTTCTTACATAGTGGCAAGGGTGGAGAAACCTGCTTAGGTGGACCATGTGGATGTTATTACATGTGGTATTTTTATGTCTATGTCCTGCAGAGAGCTGTCGATTCAAGTTGGCGTTTTTGGAGTGAAGGTCTGTTTGAATGAATGCTGAAACTGTAATGTGGGTGAGTGTTGTGCAAGGGACAAAGGAAGGACCCAGATACAAGGTGGAAAAGTCTGAGGGCATGTGGTGGGTGGATGGGTAATAGCAAGTCCGTAGAGTTAAATGCATCGGCCAGTAGGAAGTGAGAGGTGGCTGGGGACGGACGGATGGGGAGATGGAGTTAAATGAAAACAACCTAGGAAAACGTTGCAACGAAACAGAAAATTTGGCTTTTTCCGTTCAGACACATTCGTATGTGCGTTGATTTCTCTCCAGAATTCACTGTTTTTTAAATCTAAGTTAAATGAGCCTCATCCACCAGGCAGCAGATGAAAGGAAGCTAGTTTGGAGGAACTGATCTCCATCGCCACAACATCTGACCACACTCGAACAAATCAAGTAAGCTGGTGACAGATGAGGATGTCTCAAACATTAAAGCAAAATAAGAAAGAAACTGGATCAGAAATAGCTATTTAATGTACCAGGATTGGACAGAAAACAGCCCCAAACAGGAGCACCATCTCAGAGCCCTGCCCACACAGTTTGATTGATAGGTGATCTCTGGAAAGTACAGTGAAATATTGCAGAAATATGAGCCACCTCTCTCTGATGTTTAATGGAAAGTGTGTTGATCTGCCCTCTAGCTGTTTGGGACCCTGGGTTGGGGTCAGCTGGCTGATGTGGAATCAGGTTCTGTTGTGGTTTATAGTGTTTTTAATGAGCCTGGCTTCTATTAACTTGTGTTAGAGCTGCTTTACAGGTAGATCAGCAGGAATGGGCTGTTCTCACTCACTGACTGATGGATGGGGTGAATAATCATGTATACATTTAAAGCTCATGAGCAATAAGTGATACAGAAGAATGGCTGCTTGCTACAAGAAATAAAATTCCTCAGTTGTTGTTAACACAAAGACTGGAGACAGGGAGACATTTCTCACCAAGCTCTACAAATAGTGAAAATCTACACCTTTTAAAGACACCTGATTTACATGCTACATTTCATTTTCTTTGTGAGCTTGTGGTTTTGCCATGTCTGACTCTAGTCTCCAAATTTGAAATGGAAGGATGGAACTGGAGGTCACTAACTTGTAGATAAGATTGCTCTTAACCCTCTTTACTGTAGCTCAACACGTGGTTGGATGAAAGGTCAGTCATGTGCCTCACGTGTCTCATTTGTTGAATGCAGGTGTGATGTCCACCACATCACTGCATTGAGTCTTTAACACCTTTTTATATGTGAGGCCATGGAGGGTTTTTCAATGGTGCTCAACAAACACTTTCACAAATACATTCACTCGTATTGTCTTTTGCTAACGCTGTCACTCATTTCGTCTCTCTCCAACTCATATGTTGTTGATCTACTGTATAGTATGCCATTTTGTGGGATTATTACAAATCTCTTCTTTCTTCCATTATTTTTTACACACACACACACACAGAGACACGCACACACACACACACACACACACACACTAAAGGTGATGTTGATGGTGATGAAGGCCTGTAATATTGTGTCTGGTGTTTCCATGGCTCTTTATGTGTCCTGTGTGCAGGAGGCCCCTCCAGGCGGCCAGCTCTCATTATGAAGCTGTTTAAGCTGCTCAGATCGGGCCGACACCTGCTTCTCATTGGAAACAGCAGCTGTTGCTGCCTTGTATTCCTGAAAGAGAAGTGCAGAGCGCTGCGATAAAGTCAGCCTGCCTTTGATCTTTAATGTCATAAACATGGAGCTCTTGTTCAGCTTGATCACTTTTTCCTAACATGAAAGAATCAGTTCAACTATGCATACGTGTTGCTGCTGCTGCTGGAAGTTAGCGGCGTGGCTGCCCTCTGCTACTGGAGGAAGCAAAATAGTGTTACCATTTCTCCTGCTTCTCCGAACCCAGGCGTAATCATGGACTGAATTCAACTTAAGGGATTCAGCAGTATACATTGTTTAGATTTGTAGTAAAGTCAGCTTTTTCCCATTGGTAAATATGAGGGTAAATAAACTCAATTACAGATAATTATCTGGAGTTACAAATGAAAAAGTGGCAATCACCACAGTAAATTATGTGTTTAAGCTACAGTTCTTCTAATGACCACTAGATGCTGACATTGAGAAACTCATGTTGGTGAATGAGACTATCCCCAAGCTCTCACAACAAATACAAAATCAGATGATATTAGCACCTCAAAGGCTATTTTTGAGACATAAACTCGATTTTCCTTCCCTGGATTGGATGCAAACAGTGAGAGATGAGCGGATGAAATTACAGTCGTCACGGTGGGTGAAGCAGCTGATAGTTAGCACATGCTCTGGCTGCTCCTTCGGGGGACAATGAACAGGTTCATTAGAGAACTAAAGTATGTGTCGTGTACATTAACCAACAGGACGGCGAGGACAACAAAGTGTAAACATGCTCAGGGTTCAAGTGAGGGCTCACAGCCGCGGGCTGTTTAGTGACATCTTAGTGTGGTCCAACTTATTTTGACTTCAAACCCTTGTTGATGGGCTCTTTACATTATTTTGTCTTCCTCCTGTGTTTCAGAAGAAATCTTTCTCCAGATTAGCACCATGGATGCTCCAGGTTTGTTTCAAGTAATCAACAACTTCAAAGAGCTGTTTGAAGGTTACGTTGGTTTTGAGGTTTAGGTTAGAATTTGGTTTGGGTTAGGGTTAGGCATTTAGTTGTGATGGGTAAAGGGCAAGGGAATGCATTATATCAATGAGTGTCCTCACAAAGATGGTGTGTGTTTATATGCAGCATGTGGGTGGCAGGTTGTGTGTTTTACAGTGTTCTGAGGGGAGGAAACTTCTCAGTTGGGAAGTGCTTCAATTTCAGCCTTTTTTTTTTAAAGCATCCTGAGTGCTCAGCGGGGTGAGGGGGTATTTCCAATAAAACCAAACAAAAGCATCTTGAGTGGATTGTACATTACCTCTGAGTAAGGCTTCATGTAAATGAAGTTGATACCATAAACCCAACAGATACCCATGAAAAATGAGACAAGTTTGTAGCTTTGGGCCAGTGCTGAACAGTAAAAAAAATAAAGTAAATAAAAAAAAATCTCATCATGAAACAGCTATTTGTTACGGATGTAATGACTACCCCGAGAGAAGTGGAACATACTGAACATATATCAACTTTTCTTATCCAGTGTGGACTCTGTGGATGCAGTTTTGACTTAGAGTTGAGTATTTTCAGCTCTGTGTAAAATCAGAGAGTAGCTCTGACCGCAGAGATAATTAGACTGAGACAGTCATGAGGCCAACCCATCACTCTGATTACACCTCATCTTGTGAGGAGAAAACAATAGGTCAGAACTTTGATTTTAAAAAAGAAAAAACTGCTTTAGCTCCAGTCATAAGATTACAGCCAGCCTGATAAGATTTGTAGGGCTGTGCTGCTGTTTTATCACATTACAGTAAATCCTTTTCCAGCTCATTTGATGATTTCCTTCCATCCAGGCAGCCATTGGTTTCAGCAGTTTTGCATGAAAATCAGTTTCTGTAGATAGGTAATTCATTATTTTCAAGTTACTTTATCATACTGCTTCTTGAAACTTCTCCACGTTGATGCGTTTAAGAACCCTCTGACATCTGAAATGCCGAAAATCAAACTTTTCAAATCAACGCCTCACAAAAATTCTGGGTGCTGAAGTTCATGCTTTCCACAATGTCGCCCCTTTCTGTCACTTTGTGCGGCCAAGTTAATGTTCCTGCTGTTGCTGCTGTTTGGGTTTGGCTGAAATATAAACTGTAATTGTGAGAGGTCTGAAAAATACCGAATAAATGCCTCAGCACTCTCTATCAGTTTCAGCTCACTTCTCCAGGATAATGTGAGAAACCATTAGTCCAGTTTAGCATTCATTTAAAACAGTGGCAAAAACTAAACTTGACCAGTTGTCTGGCTTCTTATCTTTAAAACATTATTCTTAAAATGTCAGAAGCCAAAACAATGTACAGTTGTTCCATATTGTAAACACATTTTAACAATGCTTTTCTATTTTCATGCACCAGTGTTTCTTGTACTGTACATCTCACTCTGAAAAGTTCACCAGGTGCAGTTTACATGCACTGAAGTGACAAATATGCTTCATAGGACAGAAATGGAAAGTTACTGCACATCTGCAAATTTCAGTTTTGTGCCTTTACAAATTTTATCTGGTTGTTGGGCTGTTGACCCTGACTAAAAGGGTCAAGGTCACACCCCAAATCATACTGTAGCTTACAAAACTCCCTCTCCCTCTCTCTCTCTCTCCCTCTCCCTCTCTGTCTCCACAGCAGCTACTAGTTGCTGACCGGCAACACTTGAAACTTCAAATCAGCGGCCGTGTGTTCGTGGGAAGAAGAAAATAGCGTCTAGCGTTCCTGGAGAATTTTTAAAAGCAATACTTTATTTTTTTAATCATGAAGGAACTCTCCCCCGAGACCTTGATTCTGTCTTTGGTACATTTATGTTTCCTCTGTAGTTTTCTGGACGGGGCTCGCGCTCAGGAGGCTGCGGGTGATGGTGATGATGCGCTTCGTCGGGGGTTGACATGGCAACATAACGGACAGGTTTTCAGCATCCTGAGCCGCGGCTCTCGTTACCGGCCTTCCAGTAGGAGGCAAACCGGGTCACCCCGCCACGGCAACCCTGTGGTCGTCCTCAGCAGCGGTAACGACACGGCTCCTGCCGCGACGCGGGGCTCCCCGCGGGTCCCAGCCGCCAGCAGCACTGCGCAATTGCGCACGGTGACGCGCCAGCAGCAGCAGCCGTCCGCCGCCAGCGACGGAGACGCTGCCCCGGTCAGGCGTGAGGACATGATGGTCGGAGACGATCCGTACAACCCGTACAAGTCTTCTAACTATTACCCATATTATAACTACTACAACTCATACCACAGACCCAGACCAAGAACTGAGCCCCGGCACGGATACGGCACCAGCTACCACCAGAACGGTACGTTTTTACACTTTACACACTTCTTCTCAGTTCCCTCTCGTCCACTGATCATCATAAAAGTAAAAATCTCTTCAATTCAGTCAAAAGTAGGCAAGTATAAAAGGTCATAGAAGTCTGGTGTCTGTAGAGTATTTATTCCTGTAGCTCTATAATCTCTCTCATGCTCATGCAAAAGTAGACAGGTGTTTCAGTTTTTACATGCCTGTCATTAAATTCAGGCTTCATTTCACATGAATTTTGATGATACCCCCATCTCACTTTGATCATTTCAAATGGTGAAGAGACCCTTGCTCTTAATATAGAGCCCATTAAAATATACTGACAGTTTGTATTAAGTCTGTACTGTTAGAGCAAACTATGAAGACTTCAGTTTAAAGGCCATTTCAGTGAATTTAATCTTTAGCATACTAACCTATGCTCACAGGGTGCGTGGTGACCACTAACTGAGCTGAGATGAGTCCAGGGGCCATATTTAAATAGGCCACACCCAGCAGCGTCATGCAAGTCAAAGCTCGGGGGAGGCACAATTAGAGAAGGGTGTGTGGGGTCCTTCCCCATAACAAACAAACAAACAAACAAACAAACAAAAAACGATGATGTAGTTTGTTTTAGAGGCTCAATCATCTCCCACTTTACATTAGCAATACTGTATATTTATTTAAAGGTTTCCATGTTAGTTATTTGTGCTGTTATTGTCACTGACAAAGGCTCTCGCTTATTCACTCACCTCTACACGGCTGCCACTTGTCTTAAAGAGCTTTAATCTTGTTTTCAATGGGCATAAATTCACATAAAAAGACCATGTCAACAATGCAAATTAATTATGAGAACATAGATAATAAAGCTACAGGTGAAATGAACCTGCCAACATGGTAATAACTGTTTTTTCAAGCATAAATGCACAGAGAGCATCATGGGTACAGATCAGATCGTGCTAACATCACATAGCAGTGTTTTCTCCATCTCTAATGAAAGCTCCTGAGCAGTGGTAACAGGTTTACTGAACTAACTACCCTCCTCGAAATATCCATCATCACCACTACCCTAAGTATACACACCTGTCACCATACATACACATGATATAAAGAGAGGAGGGAGCAGTGATTGCTAAGTGTAGGATATTCATGCCCACCTTAACATTTTTCTGCAAGGCACCGAAAGGAACACTAACTCTATCCAAATTCCCTTCCAGGGTCTTCTCTATGTCAAAGGTCACTACTAGATAGTGAGCCAGAAGGCTGAACAACTGGACGGTGGGATGGCTACTAATTTAAACTGGCACTAGCCAACTATCTTGCAAAGCAAACTATGGCTACATTTTGCAAATGAAATTAAGTGTGCATAACTAATAGTTTTCCATTTTTGGACATTTATAACAGGGATTGCTCTACAAAACACTTCAGCAACACACTGTTAAGCTGCAGCCAATATCTCCTCCAGCACTCATGTGTAGCAGAGTGCCATATGTGCAAATCTGCGATTTCATCCTGCAACTTTTGGAAGAAACCAATCAAAAATCTGGTGGGGCACATGGCACCTAAGCTTGAATGGTCAAGATGTATATGGCTGTACTCCTTTGCCTACACAGACACATGGGGGGAAAGGATTTTCTCATTGTGCCACAAACCTCTGATATCTGCCTGCAAGGTGTCACTCAGCACAAAATGTCCCATTAAATGCATTTACAGATGTGAGCCACATCAAAGTCATATTGTACCACAAGCACTGGATGGAAAATAAAATGAATCCAGCAGTTTTTTAGGGATTCTTCCTTCAGCTCAGAAGGTTAAAAATCAGTTCAGACTAATGGCTCTGACACACACAGTATGAAGGTATTGTCAGCTAAATACATTTAACCTAAGTACTCATTATGCAATAAAATTGTCCCTGTCAGTGTTTTACTATTATGTGTGATGTCTTTGTATTAATATTACTGCTGCACAAATGTTTATGTTGCATACATGATACAGGAGCTAATTTTAACTAAAAGCCTGACTCCAAAAAAGTCAGAACGCTGTCTAAAACAAAAATTAAACAGAATGTGATCATTTGCTAATCCTAATATATTTAATATATCCTATAATATATTTAATGTTTGACCTCATCAGCTTCATTGATTTCTGTAAATATGTTTATTCTAAATTTGAAGCAGTAACACGTTTCAAACATTGGGACAGGAGCAACTAAAGCTCCAAAAACACCTGTTTGGAACATTCTACAGATAAACAGGTTGATTGGTAACAGCTGATAGTATCATGATTGGGTATGAAAGGAGCATCATAGAAAGGCTCAGTCACTCAAAAGCAAGGATGGAGCAAGGTTTCTCTTTTCAAATCCTGTTTCACATGCCTGAACAGCCAGACATCAGAGAGCTCTTTCACCCACTGGCTCCATAATCACTGTACTCAATGTGCTGTGTTCTCATCCTGTTCGCAGGTCTCCCCGATCTGGTTCCTGATCCATACTACATCCAGATCGCCTCCTACGTGCAGAGGATGCCCATGTACAACCTCCGCTGTGCTGCTGAAGAGAACTGTCTCGCCACGTAAGTTTAACACCTGCTTCAAGACCTCTGACAGACTGCCCACATCTCAGATTTGTGCAGTGGTTTGAATAAAATGAACTGTATAAGAAAATTTACAGAACAACATTAAATCTTATCAGACTAAGAAGACACTTTCAAAGCTCCTGAAGTTGTTCTGTTTTTTTTCTGCTGTCTGAGTTGCAGGTCTGACTGTGATGAAGGACGCCGAGTCTGATTCCTGACATAGACCTGCAATTAACGTTAATTAACATTGGATGTTTTGGTTGCCTAACCCTAAACATACCATAACCACAGTCTTTCCCTAACCTTAACCATACTGCAGCTGGGCAGGTAGCGCAGAAGAAAAAAACATTGTCATTGAATATCTTTAATCCACTTTTGCTGATCCAATATGGACGCCCTTCTCTTGTGACAGGACAGCAGCAACATACTGTATCACAGCTGTCAGCTGACGGTGTCGATGTTTTTTCTTATGTCACTTTAATATAGATTTTAAATTAGCAGCAGTGAAAATTCTTATTTCAAAAAGCACTTACTTACCTCCCTGTCTCCTCTCCTCCCTTCTCTCCTTGTTTCCTCTCCTTGTCTCCTATCCTTCCTCTCCCATTCTCTCCTTGTCTCCTCTTCTCATCTCCTCCCATGTCATCTCCTCATCTCCTCTAATCTCCTCACCCCTTCCAGATCCTCCAGATACTCTCAGGATTATGACACCAGAGTTTTGTTGAGGTTTCCTCAGAGGGTGAAGAACCAGGGGACAGCGGACTTCCTGCCCAGTAAACCTCGATATGCCTGGGAGTGGCACAGCTGTCATAAGTGGGTAGTTAGCAGTAGCTCGTAGAAGCTAGCATTAGCCCTTAAATACGTAAATGAGTGTCTGCTAAATGAACTGCTTGATAAAAGTCTTTATTGTGGTGTTCAGTCATTTCCACAGCATGGATGAGTTCAGTCTGTACGAGCTGCTGGATGTCCAGACTCAGAGGCAGGTAGCTGAAGGTCACAAGGCCAGCTTCTGTCTGGAGGACACTTCCTGTGACCCAGGATACTACCGCCGCTTTGCCTGCACCTCGCACACTCAGGTACAAACGCACGCGCATGCACACATGTTTGTATCACTGTACCTGTAGAGATGCTCAGATGACATAATGCATTCTCTAGCCCCTTACTCTAACCTTAACCCTCACAACTGAATGTCCCCACAGTGACAGGAGGTCCCCATGGGTTGGTGAGCACTCAGGTTAAAATCCCCATCAGGATATAAAAACAAAACAAACACACATTTACGCACACACACTTTTAAAAATGTGTTTATATATCTTGAAAAACAATATTTCAATTACAAGAAGGCCATACGATCCATAGCAGGCTTTTTTTATGATTGTACATATAATGTACGATACAGTAAATTGGATTTTGTGTGTGTGTGCAGGGTTTGAGTCCAGGTTGTTATGACACCTACAACGCTGACATTGACTGTCAGTGGATTGACATCACTGACGTCTCTCCTGGAAGATACATCCTAAAGGTATGGAGCTGCTGGGGGAAAAAATGACTGGCTTTGTATAGATAAGTCATGTTTTCCTACTCGTATAAGCATGTTATCACTGTATTTTCCTCATTACACGCTAGAAAAAGTCAAACTAAGATTCTCTGGAAGCAACTAGTGGATGTGGAACTGAGAACCACAGACAGGAAGTCAGAAAGTACTGAGAGAGAGACTAATACATCATTGGATTGTGTTTTTTCATGTACTGATAAGTGGTGCACGCACTCTGCTGTGTTGTCCTGGCAGGTGACAGTAAATCCCAGGCATCAGGTTCCTGAGTCAAACTTTAACAACAACGTGGTCCGCTGTGACGTCCAGTACACCGGCACCTCGGCTCACATCTCTGGATGCACCATGACATCGTGAGAAACATTATCTGCTTCTCCTCTTACTTTTAGCTTTATTGCAGGTTAACTAGCTTTGCAATGATCAAATTCAAGGGCAGATCTTCATCTGAATATTTGATTACCAACCTGTTTTAATGGGTTGATGTGTGTGAAAATTCCTTCCAAAAGCTAGAGAGCTGTGATTTTACTGTCGTGTAAAAGCAGCAGCTTTGCCACTGAGTGTATGGGCCTCAAAGTTACACGTTCACAGCAAAGTCAGAGACCCATTTACTGTCTGTTAAATATTCTACTGATGTATCAACTTCACAGGTCTGCTCCCTGAGAACAGCTGTAAATATTTGTCTGAGAGACAGAAATACCTACAACTTCTTAACACCTTGTGGTTCTTTTTAATATGAAAGAAAAGAAAGAACATAGTAGATTTTCAGCCTGGAGACAACAGGGCCAAACTTTATCTGTCAGCCTTTAATGATAATCAATGCTTGGATCCAACCAGTGATTGATTTTATTGTCCTTCTGTTTCTTGCAGATATTGAGATGAATTCTGCAAGACAATCTTGAAAAGAAGAAGAATGAAGCTTAAAGTTACATGTAATTTAAACAATTCAATTATAACCAGATTAAAGCAAAAACGGATTAATAAACTGTCATGAAACACCTGAACCAGCTTATTTTAGTCAAGATGAAGCCTGACGTCAGAGGGAGCATAAATGAACCAACAGAGCTGGATTACTAATAGATTTATCACATTACTGAGGCAGGTATTCATGTCAGTAAGAATGCACCGGGACGTACATTTAGTCCATTTTTGGACTTGGACTGGAGGTTCTGGATTGGGTTGCACCAGCTATTTGTAAATCCACAAGTGAGCAATAACTCCTAAATAAATAACTCCTGGAATGAGTGATTTAGTGCAACAGGTTGCACCATTAAAACTTAAGCAATGTTTTATCTAGTAACAGCTTCAGTGATTTATACATCAGGTGCTTTAAACATCTGTAGCAGCGTCCAATCAGAAGTGATCTATGCAAACTGTAACATCATCACCATCATCATTTCTTTATATCTGTATACATAGACAAGGTTATTCGATATGGTCATTAAGTGCAATGCTATCAGTAGAACCTTACTAATTTGAGGACTGTATTATTTTGTAAAATATAATTTAAAATCTAACCCGTGGACATTCAGTCTATCAATAATAAACACCATTTTGATCAAGTGTCAGGTCAAACGTGTCCATATTACCTCTTTAATAGACAAACAGAAGACATACAGTATATTAGCAAACTAGTGTTAGTTTTATCAGTTCAGTTAATTAGTCATGCAGCATTCCACCAAATATGAACAAATGATTTAGAGCTAGTAAGAAGAACTCATAAGAGGTTTGTGTTGAATTCCCACTTTAAAAACACTTCCTTTATAACTGAGCTAAGGCAAAGTTTGAACTTACAAGCAGGTGGTGCAACCAGATCCTGGTACTTTACTTGAGTATTTTCTGCTTTTCCTTCACTACACTACAGAGAAATGCTCTACCTTTTAGTTAAGTTGTATTTACTTTTCAGATTTAGTCTTTACATTAAATGTAAAAATTTCATTGGGAGGCTGTTACATGAGCGTTTTCTGCTTTCCAGACAATTATTCAGAGGGCCAAAGGTCAGAGAGAGCAGGAATAAAAATGAATTTAATAGTTATAAAGGTGTCAGTCTTTATGGTATAGTTAAGTTTTTTTTCTTTTGATTTACTTTTCTCATGTTCAGGGTGAAGTTTTTTTGATGTTGACATAAGTTTGTGTTCTTGAACAATTAACTACTTAAATGCTGAAAAATGTTGTCTTATTACTGTTTGATCAAGACCTGACAGATTCACTTCATCATGGTAACAGAATCATTTCGTGATGGCAGTTATTCACATGCATTTTCTCCCTGGGCTTCTGTTGATTTATTTCATACAATATGCTATGACTGACATTTTAATATTAATTTAATGTTTTGAATTGGAGAAACTGTGCAATGACAGTTTCTGGGCATTTTCACAGAAGACTGATCACAGCAGTTTCTGTTTTAAACTTCCTATAGTTTTATTTTACTTGTGTTTTTCTGTCCGTTATTGGTGCTGTAGTGTAGATCTTTGATTTCTGGTGCTAAAGGTGGTTTTCACTTTGTGCCATTTGGTGTCCCCAAACTGAATTGAACCAGAAATACTCACCAGAGGGACACAAAATGAGCTGCTGGTGGAAATCCTGTTGAAAGTCATCGCTGTATAGAGTGTGTATACAGAGTACATGGTGTGTGTACTTGTACTTGACAACCAGTAACAACATATACCTACAGAGCTGTATATAGGCGAGCTCACATCTCATATTATCAACCTGCATTACTGCTTCATATCACATTAATAAAGTTTGCTTCAGTGTGAACAGTGTTATGTGTTGACTCACTGCAGCCCATAGTATATTTCCACCCACCTGTTTTTAATGATCATAACCATGATGTTACTAAATATTTCAGACAAGTGTTTGATTCCACCTTTACCCTGACTACATGTCTCTTGTGACTAAAGATGTTTTTTTACAGCATACAATTTCAGCTAGAAATTACTCTTTTAAGAAATAATCTGTGATTCAAATGTTAAAAAATATAATAATCATAAATCCTACAGACTACAGCACCTTTCAAAATAAAGTTACAAAGTCCTGTAGGTATAGAGGAGTGTTTGAGACAGGAGAGTCACATTCAGACAGCTTCTCCTCATCTACAAAACCCTGAAGTTCAAGTTCAGCAAGGTTAGTGTTTACTTGCAAAATGTCACTAAAGAAGACACTGAGAAAACAGAGGGGTCTTTAAATGTTTGTATTGTTCACAAGTCCAACAGAATATGCCAAGAGTTGTGATGAGAGGCTACCTTCCCCACATAGCTGTCATGGTCCACTCTGGTTTTGCTGTTTTCTGGGTTCTTGTTGTGTGTTTGCAGTGTTTCCTTCCTGTGCTCGTCCCCAGCCTGCATCACGTTAGCCCTGCCCCGTTCACTGTGTTTCCCCCAGCCAATCAGCTCATTTCCCTCACTTGGGCTTCTCCTCTCGTCTCCACACTTGTGCGGTTGGTATTTTAATCCAGTTTGCAGTTCAGTCTCTTGCTTTGTTGGCCTGTTCTGTGGCTCAGTTTTGTTATTTTCAGTGAAGACTTCAGCATTTGATCCTGTCTGCTTACCATCTCTTGCGTTTGGGTCCATTCTGTGTTCCTCCAGTGGCTCCCATGCTGGTCTTAGCATCTAGCCTACTAGCTTCCAGTCTGCACCTTGGCCTCCAGCCCCTACACATTTACCTCCAGAGGGGTTCTTCCTTTGCCCCAGGCCTCCTGCTCGACCTCCAGAGGGGCTCAGTTTTCACCACCGCAGTCCTGTAGGATCTTTGCATTCACCACTGGCCTCCTGCCTGGAAAATACTGTATATCTTCCTTGTTCACATGGCATCTTTACACTTTCCAGCATACAGCCATATATCATAATACATAAAAATGTTTTAAGTCACCTGTAAACACACAACCCAAAGCAGGTCTGGCATGAAGGAGCATGTCTGGTACCAACAATGGACCACTAACTTAGAATCATGAGCCTGCAGGTGTAATGGATAAGATGTAGTNATTTGCTCCTTTCTGTGCTGCCCATATGTCAAAGTCTTTGTGCTTTTCAAGACAGCGAGGCGACAGAAGGAAAAAAACAGCTGGATCCAAGGATCGTTCCAGCTAGCGGCTCAGCTAGCTGTATCCTCCCCTGAAGCCAGCCGTTTCTCCTCGGCTGCCGGACTTCGATAAGGTACTGTATCGCCAAACTGTCCTTTAACCAGAAGAAGCAGCTCTTAATCCTGAGCCGGGCTTGTTTTTACCTGAGCTTTCTGTTTTGACCTAATTTTCCAACTGCCTGGCTAGGCAGTTAGCTTCCACATTAGCATCTGTGGATGCTGATTAGCGTGCTAGCTTACCGTTAGCTAATTAGCCTCCTGCTGCTTCACAGGCAGGTATCAGCGGATTGAATCAGCTGTCAGTCAAAAGGAGAGAACAAACCACCTGAACTCACTCCACACTCATTGTTTTATTTCGAAAATAGAAATTATGTAGCTGTATTAGCCTCTGTCAGTTTGTTTGCTACTAATTCTTATCTACTAACTGGTAGAGTCGTAAGTATTCTGTTTAATTGCAGAAAAATAAGCAAGAATCACATACATGTTGGTTTCGGATCTTACTTTATTCTGTTTTCATCGGCCTTCCGGTGTTTTTCTTCCACTGCTTCCTCAGGTTTTAACGTTTCCATTTCCATTTTTGTCATTACAAGAGAAATTATTAGTAGATATTCAGCAAAGTAACAGCCTGAGACTCTGACTTGGAGACACTGGGCTGTGATACTCATGATTTAAATGCACCTCAAGTTAAAACTGATGAGCTGGGAGCTGCTGCCATCATTAATGAAGCATCCTGAATACTTTAAGCTTTATTAGTTTCACAGCTGAGCTTGTTATTTTAAAGCTTTTGTTTAAATCGAAAGTAAGAGCTCGGTGATTTAGTGAAAATCAGTATTACAATCACAAGAAGAATATTTTTTCCTATCATGGTTTGTGTCATGAGCCATCCGATGAGGTGGAAAGTCATCAAACTGAATAAGTTCAAGCGTGCAAAACAAAACCTCCAAGACATAATTTTGTTAAATACGTTTTGCTATGAAATATTCATTTGTGTGACACAAATTGGAAAATGATGAAACACTATGATCATATCCAGGGTTTCGCACAAAGCGTGAGTCTTAGATTGATGTCTGTCAGCTTTAAGGGATACACTGATGTATCCAGCTGACAGTGAAATAAGTGGGTAAACCCACAGCACCCTGTGGCCAACACTAATGAGATTTAAAGTGGCCGCCGTCCAGTCTGCAGGTCTTAATGCATGTAATCAGGTTTCCATGAAATCTGAATTACAGCCTGTAACTGACTGATGGTGAGAGTGACACTGTAGATGGCTGGTGGTGGAGAAAGCTCAGAGTATGGTTTAGAGAAAGCAAATGTTTTCAAGTTCATTTCAAAGATGTTTTTTGTTTGCTTATTTTGTCTGATACCAGCACTCATCACTCTTTTTGCAGAGCCTGAGTCCAGCGGTTATTTTCCTCTCTCTAAAAGCAGGGCTGTCTCAATACCTGACTTGTTTGCTTCACTTTTGGAGTCTTGGTTTATTTCTCTGACAGCAATGTCTGAAATGCAGAGCCTTTAACTTTGAAGATTGTTTAAACTAAACATCAGAACGGATTTTGTTTTAAAATCGTCAAATCAAACCACATTTTCTGAACTGTCTTGTTATATCTGTTTACGCAGATCGCTTTGGTTTTAATTTCCAGGTTTTGAGATATTTGTCTCTGAAATTTCTGTCTTCCCCCACAGTGTGATGGCAGGGGATGGAAAGTTTGTGCTCATCACATCTTTGAAAAATTACAAACAAATCCAACAGCAGCATCTCTTTCCAGAAATGCCTCCTGTTGCTCTGGATGATCCACAGACTTCACTGTTTTTCACTAAAAAGATACTTCCTACCTGTGAAATTTTGTTAGCTAACAAGTTATTCAACAGCCCACCCTGTCAGTTGGGTTTAGAGTTAAGACAGAGCTCAAACCTGGCAACCCCACGATGAGTTCAGGACTTGTGACGTGCTGTGCACAGTCACTACAACGCAGCTGTTGTAGGTCAACAAATAGCTGCAATGCTAACGGCTGCTAAAACCACAAAAAATCCTTATGACGTTTCTGTTTGTACTGCTGATACGGCATTCGGTTCGGTGGGATTTTTCTTTTTTGATGGGGCTCGACCTGCAGTTTCAGCTGACCTCTGAGGGACATGTGAAGAAACATAAATCCACTTTCACTGTGAAGAAATGTAATCGAATCTCTGTCAGATTCCTCCTGAAATCTCCCATCCTCGTTTCTTGACTTTTCTCCAAAACAACATTTCGTCCCTCTTGATTGTTTTCATGTCTCGCTGCCTGGAAGGATTTGGGCTTGTCAGCTGTTCACATAAACAGAGAAAGCAGACGTCCTCCTTCTTTCCCGATTCAGTCTTATTTTTGATGTCGGGTTTCGGGCCTTAACTGTTGTTATCAAGGATGTTAGGCTCGACTCTTTCTCAAAGCTGCAATCAGAGGTTTTATTTTGACCAGTTTAGTTCTGCGGTCACTCCCACACAGTCTGAAAACAACTCGACTCTTACATGAAAGCTCCTCAGTTTGGTGCTTTCTGAACATCCTGTGACGGTGAATGAAAGTTTGTTTATTTCAAAACATAAAGAAAACCTCTGAGAATGTATTTAATATACAGGGAGTGGTGGAAAAAAAACAGAAACACCTGCAGTACAGCCTGAAAAACAACCATTAACACCTCTGACCAAAACCAAGCCATCGTAGCAGTATGGCTGTTTTTTTAGTTTAAACACAATGATCCTTGATTGATCACTGTAAGAAAACTTTAATAACACAAATACACACATACAGTAACAATATACAACTGCTCATGGCAAGCCTGAGAGGATGTTTTGCTTTTGAATGTGAACGGGGTTGTGACAGATCTCAGTCCAGTTTGTCCCAGAGAGCAGGACCAAAGTAACTAAAAGCACCCTCAGCACATCTGGATCTTATTGTAGGTACGCTACCTGATGACGTGAGCGGTCTGACTGGAGGCAGCAGCGGTTGCAGTTAAAGCAGGTCCTTGTGATCCTCTTAGGGCTGCCACTAACAATGATTTTCATCATCTGTTTAATCAGGGGATTATTTTTCAGAAAATAGTGAAAACAATCCAGCGCAGTTTCCCAGAACCCAACGTGACGTGCTCAAATGTCTTGTTTTGTCAGACCAATAGTCCAGAACCCAAAGATATTCAGTTTCTAATTATATCAGAGAAATGGGGGAGAAAAGCAGCAAATCCTCACGTTGGAGATGTTTGGCATTTTTGCTTGATTAAGCAACTGAAACAACTATGATTATCAAAATTGTTGCAGATTAAATTAAATCTGTTGATTAAACACTTAGTGTTTAATAGTAAACTTCTACTGACTGAGGAAGGATTATTGAGGCCGCTAACAGAGTTTAAAAACATATTTATTCTTTAACATGAACACATAACATGAATAATTTGATTATTAAAAATAGCAAACAGAGGCTCGGTCGTCTCGGGTGTTTGCTCAGTGTTATGTGACACATTTGTTTCAGCGTTCAGTCCGTCAGCATGCTCGGCTCTCGCTCTCATGTTGGTTCAGCTTGCATGCTGCGTCTTTAAGTCTTTGTGCGCGCTGCGAGTCACACTGCTCTCTGATTAGTCCTGATTATCCTGCTGTTTGTTACCTTTGATCACAACAGCTCAGGCAGTTTGTGCACTTGACAGCTTGGGCTTTAAAACATTTTAAACCTCAGTGTTACCGACCGAGCAGAAACGGATTTAATTTTCCTCAAACGAGACGTTTCACACACAGCCTTTGTTCGTTGGTAGGACTGAAAATCCTCCTTTTAAAATGGAAGACAGATTTGTTATTTCCACCGCTTCCTCTTTATTCACTGAGCAGCAGTTCATCATCTCAGTTAGAAGCAGAAAGAAAACACTTTCACCAGGACTGTTCTCCGTTTCCGGCAGCTAGTTCCTGTGTTTTATTCCTGCTGATCATATCACTGCAGCAGAAGTGTTTTTCTTTATTGTATTTATGGATATGATGCTGCTACATAGAAAAAGGCAATTGTGGTTTTAGTGATTCAATGGTTACCAAAGTATCCCACAGCTTTGGCTACACAATGTGCATAATAATGTTAATGTACAATGTGTGTGCTTCTGTTTGTAGCTGATTGGACGGCTGATGATGTGGTGTGAAGATGGAGGCTCCTGAATACCTGGACCTGGATGAGATTGACTTCTCCGATGATTCAGTGGTCAGTATGATAGAAACAAGCTAACGGCTGCTTACTGCAACACAACTGCTGAGTGCAGCTGCCGAACTGATTACAAACGTCTGTATCTGCCCAAAGCCTCATCCCATGGATCTGTGTGGGAGTATCCTTATCTCACAACTACCTATGACAACCTAAACCTAAGCATTACATAGAGCAGTTGGAATAGTATGCATCCATTCTAACCCTCATGAAGGATTTACAGAGCCTGCATTAGTCTGAGCTCAGTGTATAATCTGGCCACTGTGTGAGTGTTTAATTACACAGCTGGAAGCTACAGCTGCCTAACTGTACTGAAAGTAGCAGAAGTGCTGCTGCAATTAACAAATATCTAAATATAACTGCTTTGCACAGCTGCTGCACTGCTGTGTGCAATTTTCTGACACGTCTCACTCTTTGTTTTTGTCTTTCTTTCTCGTCCTGCAGTATTCTGTGACGTCCCTGAAGAGCATCCCAGAGTTGTCCAGGAGGAGTGATGGCCAGGCCGAGGAGAGACCAGGTGACTGTGTGTGTGTGTGTACAGCTTAGTGACAGTTTAAACTCTCTTCTTCACTAAAACTGTGAGCAGAGTCACCTCTGCTGAGTGTACTGTTTGTGAAAGTGTCTGAAATGTGATACCAGACCTCAACAATCCAGAATTTCATGTCCTGCTCTACTTTTTATTTATATGTGTAAGCTTCAACAAGATCTATTCACCACCAAACCCAACTGATCTGTCATCATGTCTTCTCCTCCTGCAGCTCCAGCCATCAACTGGAGTCGTGGCGTTTCCTCCCACAGCAGCGGGGGAATCAAACCCACGGGGCTCGCTGAGGTCCACAGTAAGTTCCGGCCGGTGAAGAGGGTCTCCCCTCTCAAGCACCAACCAGAGACCACCGACTCTGACTCTGAGGGTAAAGTCCAGGTCCAGGGGCTGGGAGAGCCGGGGGAGGGCAGTAAGGATGACCCCAGCTCTGACAAACCCACTCAGGCCTCCACCTCCTCTGACGGGCAGGGAGGGAAGGCGAAGGATCTGGGCGGCAGCGTTGGTGTCGTTGGAGGGAACAACCCTCAGGCACTGTTTGGCGAGCTGGAGCACTACGATCTGGACATGGACGAAATCCTGGACGTGCCTTATATCAAGTCCAGTCAGCAGATGTCCACGCTGCCTCGCGTCCCCCATGACAAGCGCTCAGTGACGGGGAGCAACCTGGGCGGAGGCACGTTGGAGAGGAGTCGGGGAGGAGGCCTGAAGAGCTCCGCTTTACCTCACAATGAGCCTCTGAGCCTGGGCAGCAGCAGCTCACAGACTCCGGTACACACTGATCAAGTTAAAAAAAAATTCTTTAAGTTGTTTATTCATGAGTCCGTCTACAGTCCACAGAGCCCTCGAGGGAGACTTAGGATGAAATGATGTGGAAATCATTATGTATGGATTGTTAAACTAAGCACACACAGTTGAAACTGCAAAGCTTTATGTATGCAAATTTGTCTGCAGCATATTGGAAAATATAGTTAAATATTTAATATATTTATAAATGTTGCGGTCCTTTTGTTCCTTTTCATTGTAAGTCTTGCTCTTTAGGCTTTAGACTCTCCAGTTCCAGACCTCTAGTATGGGTCCCCATGTTGTTTATCTTATGCATGCGCGCAATGACGCACATGCAGGCATACTCACACAGGTGATGTGATACAGACCTACCAATGGTGTCACACTACAGCAATGCACCAGGAAAGGTGGGAAGGTACTGCAGACTACTAAACATGGATGTTAACAGTGCGAGGAAATTCAGATGGCACCTTTAACATTTATCCACTAAACATGTTCCCAGTGTTCCTACTGGGCTTCTGTTTCAACAATGAATGTGTGAATGTGAGCTGTATTAATGAAAAACTTCATCAAGTGTAACGCTGTCAGGTTAGAAAAGTCACCCTGTTGTAATTCATGTGTTTCCCACAGTATTGTGTCCTTTCTCCGGTGAAGTGGTCAGATCTGAGGAAGTCCAAGTCCATGGATCCAGACCTCCACCACCTCCACCGCTCCCCAGCTGGAGGAGGCTACCAGCCAGAGTTGCTCTCCTCCGGACTCCTCAGCTGCTCCTCTTCCCTCTCTTCTTTCTCTGATGCAGGTACGACCTTATGATACTCTCCGCTTTTCCTCACGTCTCTTTCACTCTTTCTTGAAGGATTGAAACACAGTCATAACATTGTGTGACTTCCAGACAAGCTGCTGTCTGCGCGGGTCTACCCAGACTCCCAGACCCAGAGGGCGGGCGTTGAGCCGGCAGGGGGCCCGGGGCTGATGTTCTCCCTGCCAGGCTGCAGCGTGAGCAGGCAGGACACCTCCAAAGCCTGGCCTCCTGGACCAGGAGGAGGAGGTGGAGGCAGCAGTGTGCCGAGGGGTTTTGGAGGGGGTGGAGGAGCAGGAGGGGAGGTGGATGAGGAGACAAAGAAAAACCAGAACATCATCAACATTGTCAGAGAGGGACAGATCTCTTTGCTGGTAAGTGGGAGACCCTCTGACCAGTGGAGGAGTAGGAGGTGGACAATGTAACATTTGATAATCACAACTGATGTTTTATCAACCTCTCCCTTCTCCTCCTCTTCTTGCCCCTTCTTTTCCTCCTTCTCCACCTCTTCTCTCCCTCCTCCGTGTCTCCTCCTCCTGCAGCCTCACCTGGCAGCAGATAACCTGGAGCTGATCAGAGATGAGGATGGTAACAACCTGCTGCACATCTCGGCCTCTCAGGGTCACGCTGACTGTCTGCAGCATCTCACCTCTCTGATGGGAGAGGACGGCCTCAACGAGCGGAACAGCCAGCAGCTCACGCCTGCTGGTCTGGGAGTCAAGGTCAGTGTGCGTGTGTTTACTTTGAGATGTAGTGTTGGGCAGACATATTAACTGTTTACTTATTCCACAGCAGATATGAAATGCTATCCATTACAACAGCTCTGCCCTGAGTGATGTAGTTGGTGAGAGAAAAGAGGACCATCTGTAAGCTAACAAGGACATGCAGACATTTGATTGGCTGTTGGCAGCTGGTCAGTGAGGTCATAAATAATTAAGATTGGAAGTTTTTGATAAAATGATGTAAACTTTTACATCAGCTACAGCAGCAGCAGGATGTTCAAAATGAGTTCCAGGAATGAAGCTGAGGAAAGTGAACAGTGTAAATACTCTGCAGCTCCTGTTTTGTCTGCCATGCAGTGGAAACCAGGCTCTTGATTGGCTGCCAGAAAGGAAGTGTGTTATCTAGAGACAAGCTGGGCACCTTAGTCCTGATTGGCTCTTATCAAGCCTCTTGTTTACTTACTCAGATTAATGGGGTAACGGATTTCAAACCACCTGGTCCTAACTGAAACATGTGTGTGTGCGTGTGTGTTTGTTGCAGAATGGTCATCTGGAGTGTGTGAGGTGGATGGTGAGTGAGACAGAGGCCATCGCAGAGCTGAGCTGCACCAGAGAACATCCCAGTCTAATCCACTACGCTGCCCGCTATGGACAGGTAACATACAACACACACACTGACTGAGTGAAAAGGATTTCAAACAGGTGTGTTGAGCCTGTAAACTACTCTGTGTATGTTGGCAGTTCCCCAACAAAGAGTGAAAGGTAGCCACCACACAGCAGCTGTCTTTCATTATGGTATAGAACAGCACTTTTTTCCCCCCAGTTCTGTCTGTCTGGCAACAGTAGGCTGGCCAGACCAACCACATCTGAACTGAACTAAAGGTGTGAAGCAGCCTGAGAAGTCTTAAAAGGCCACCGGACAGAGGATTAAAGTCTTTTAATATTAGTGATAACAAAGCACCGTTCTCAGCACAACCTTTACACTGTGTTTACTTATTCCTGTAAGCTTATCATTTAGCAACTAAATTGTGTTTAAGGTCAAGGCAGGTTAGGAAAAATGCTTTTACTGACTCCTGTCTGTCTCTGCAGGAGAAGGTCTTGTTGTGGTTGCTTCAGTTCATGCAAGAACAGGCAATCTCTCTGGACGAAGTCGACCAGAACGGAAACACCGCTGTCCACGTAGCAGCTCAGTACGGACACCTGACCTGTATACAGGTGTGTGCTAACAGCTGTTTTCCCTCATCCAGCTGTGGTTGGTTTCATTAGGACTCTTCAGCACCCACCACTTACTGAGGACACCTTACATCATGCAGTTTGGGACGGGCGTCTGATTGGAGCAGAGGCTGAAAATGAAACACATACTCTTGAGCAGTCTTATCCTTTTGAATAGCGAATGATTGAAAGTGTTTAAAAAAGTGAAGAACAAAAGTTACTTTTAGAAATCTGCTCTCAGCTTGTAATTATTGATGTTTGCCTTCTATCACTTGACCTTCCATCACACATGGTGCAGAGGAAACGATGTTTTAAAGCCTTCAATAATTCAACAATGTCAAAGTCAACATTAAATCCTTAATTTTAGTGTTATAAACTTTTTTTTTTATTTTTCCAGGCCAGTGTGATAACCCACACCATCCTGTTTCAGTTGTTCTGCTTCTTCTAATCATGACGAAACAGTGATTTGTAATGAAATGTGTTTTACAGTCTGAAGCTTATTTTCCTACAGTGGAGGCTGAGTGTTTTTTTATTCCTGGTGGCCCACCCTGCTGACGGAGAGGCGGATGTTATCAGTCTTGTCTGCTTCCTGTTGGCTAGCCAGGCTGACAGTCAAAATACTGGTTCAGTCAAAGACAGAATGAGGAGGGTTTTTCTAAAAATTCATATGGACTCACACAAAATGAATCCCTGTCAATCATCACTTACGGCCTATTAGAGGTGTGTGACAGTGTCTGTATCTCTGCCTGCAGTTCCTTATTTTTTTCTTATTTTGCTATGTTCAGGATGTTTCTGGGTGTCAGCCTTTGGGTAGTGGGTGTGTAGCCCCCAACCAACAAAGATTACATAAAAAGGTAGTGAGCAGGTGCCAAACTCTGTGTCTTTTTCCAGACTCTGGTGGAGTATGGCTCTAATGTGACGGTCCAGAACCAGCAGGGGGAGCGGCCTTCCCAGAGTGCCGAGCGGCAGGGACACACCACCTGTGCTCGATACCTGGTTGTCGTGGAAACCTGCATGTCTTTGGCTTCGCAGGTTGTTAAACTCACCAAACAGCTCAATGAGTAAGTTCCAGTGTTTTTACTTTAAATGGAAAAATTGGATAGTTTTTTCTTGTAGTTTCTCAAATGCTGTCAGTTCTCACAGTTCCTACCAACTTTAGTTGTTTAAAGTGGAAATTTGTCTGTCCTGCTGCCTTTGAAAGGCCTCAGTATAACTGAAGGAGAGGGATTTCATACAGTGTGAAATGGGTGCTGGGCATGAAGTTTCCAAACAAACAGGCAAAGACAATTTCAAAATCATCATAACTGGTCGTAGTGCTGCTATGGAAGGTTTTTTTTAATTTTTGTCCCTATCTGTTGCCTTTTATAGCTGAGATCAAGCTCATCCAACAGCCCAATGGCCACAGACACATGCTGTTTACACTGGACGTGACTCAGCAGCATACAGGCAGAGGTGTGTCAGTGTTAATCATGTCATGTCATTTGTCATGCAGACAGGCAGCAGAGAGGATGACTCTGCACAAACAGCTGCAAAGACTAATGGACCCCAACAAGGCAGAGGGCACACCGTCCAGATCACCAAGGTAACACACACATACTGTATCCTGCAGGACCCTTGTTTTACACACTCAGAAACTCGTTCTCCACGGCGGTATTTTACAAACACAACCTTGGCTTCCATGAGTTTTGAATTGTGTTATTTTATAATAACATGAATATTATGTGGGTATTTTATTTCTGTGCAACAATGAGTTTCTTCTCATCCATTGTGATGACAAGCTTATCATCTGACAAAGAGAAGTCAAGGTGTAAAGGCCAAGATGTACAGGTCATGGGAGAGTGACAGTGCTGGAAACAGAGCAGTCACCTCAGTGTTAGTTTGTCACTCCCACACTCGGCGGTGGAGGCAGTAGTGGTCAGGGCAGCACAAAAGAAAAGAGCAACATTCGAACCAGCTGTCAGGATTTTTTCCATCGTGGAGGTTTGAATCAGGTAGAAAATGTGCAGGCCAAGAAGTACGGTGGGACATCAGGTTGACTCTTAATTATTCATTACAATTATTGCAATTTTTTTTACTGTAGATAATGCTGTTTCAGAGCTGAAATGAGTTTACTTATATTACCAATATAGTAGTGTTAGTAGCAGGTGCAGCTGTAGGAAGAGTTGCAGTAGTTGCATAAAAAGCAGTAGTGGTAGCATTAGTAGTGCTTAAAGTAATTATGATAGAAAAGCAACTACTACGATAAGTTATAGTAGTATTAGTATACAGTATTAGTCATAGACATAGCAGCAGTGAGGGTGTTGGTATCTCAGTTGTAATAACAGGAACAACTGGTAGTCATGAGTAATGAAAACAATATTATACACACTAAAAAATGTAAAACTAAATTCTAGTTTCTGTCTCCCTTTCTGGACTCCAGCTCCCATCAGCCCTCAGTGGAGGCATGGCCAGAGTTGATGTTGACAGCGGAGGGCACTCCGGGTGACGGTCAGTGGTTGGTTCGTCAGGGAGGGGTGGGTCCAGACTCTGTGCTGCGGCAGCTGCTGGGGAAGGACATGTCAGACACACTTTGTCACAGGGACAGGCTGCCTCCAGCAGGTAGCCTGAGCAGAGAGGGTCCCTGTGGCCCTGGGGCCCCTGGGGCCCGCAGAACAGGGCTTGTGGAGAGGAGAGAGCTCAAACTAGCGAGATTGAAACAGATCATGCAGCGCTCTCTGAGTGAATCAGATTCGGATGGCTATCCACCAGAGGAAGGTAAAAATCAAGGAGCCTCTGCCTCAAACACGCTGCGACCTGATAGGCCGTCCCACCTGCCAATCGCAGAGGAGGAGCCAGTGTCAAACCACCTTAACCTGATGATGAGGAAGCACCTGCCATCTTCCTCTTCAACAGCTGAGAAGAAGCTGGCGTTTTCTCTCAGTGGGTCAAAGTCGGTGGACAGCATCGGTTACAATCCGTCCCCCACCTCCAGCGACCCTGAGGCCACAGACAGTAAAACACCAGACGCGTCCACCGAATCCCATGACACTGTTAACGGCCAGAAAGTTGCCACCAGCCCCAAGAGCGCCCTGAAGTCGCCTTCATCTCGCAGGAAGACGTCTCAGAACCTCAAACTGAGGGTGACCTTTGACGAGCAGGTCCACAAGAGCTCCAGTCAGGAAGGAGAGCAGACCAAAGGGCATCACACGAAGGAGAGGACTCCAACAGGTAGCTCTGAAAGCAAGCGGCCGTTCGGAGCGTTCCGCTCCATCATGGAGACACTGAGCGGAAACACAAATCACAACAACAACAACAACAACAACAGTGGTGGTCAGTCAGGCTCGGCTGTTAAACTGTCCACCTGTCAGAACTCACCTGGCAGGAAGTCAGAGAGTAAAGGCAGCCCAGGAGGAGGAGCCAGGGGCAAGAGCAAAAGCAGCAATGTTTAACCAGCTAGTGCCTACTGAAGGACAGACAGCACATAACGAACAGACCACTACAAAGAACAAACAGCAAGAGGCAGTGAACATGACAAATTTAGAGAGATTCTTTGACTGACACATTTTGTGTCAAAGATGGTGTCCCTTCGTCTCAATCTGTCACTAACTGAACACACATACACATCATGTGACATCAGCAGATCTCTGATCGAGGGTTAACATCCAGAAATCCACTTAAAAATTATATTAAAAACACCTAAAATGTCAACAAATATAGGCTAAAAACAGTCTTTTGGTGTATCTCACAGGTAAGTCACTGGCCAGATTCCCAGTGTACCCAGTAGGATTCCAGTCCTGCTTCTGCTCATCGATTCTGGTTCTTATCAATTCCCAATATCGATTACAGTATGTTAAAGAAAAAGGCTAAATATTTCTTACACTTAGTGTATTTTATCTGTTTGACCAATAGCTCTTTCTTACTTTTGTGACTCCTGCTAACTGAACAGAACAACTAAGTCCCCTTAACTTAAATAGATTAAATAAAGTAACTCTTATAATTCATCCATGGGCTGATTACACAGTATCAGCTGCCTTTGCAGTAATAAAGGGTGAACACATTTAGGAACCCACAAGCAGAACTGAAATCCAGTGTTTTATGGGTGTCTGATTCTTGGCATTTTTGATTCGGTGCTATTTTGCAACCAAATTTGATTTCCCTCCTCTGCCTCTAAGGCTTAAAGCCCTGGTGGGTCGTTCCCTCAGGCAGTGTCTGCAGAAATGCAGACTTACACAAAGTGTGCATGAAGGGCTCAAATGTCTCTGGAGAGAGCCCTCATGCACTTGATGGTTTGCCAGTGGGACAGCTCTTGTATCGTAGACTTACCTGTAATGAGCCTCAAAGCCTGTGAATCAGTGTGTGGACATTGGGATTGGGCCACTGACTTAATGGCAACATTATACTTCCTGTTTACATAACCCAAAGTATCATGGGAGCTGTAATTCCAAAATTCAGGACATATTCGTCTGAAAAAAATAAAAATAAAACAACAATGAAACATCCCTGACATTATCCATATGTTAATGTTTTTTTAGTCCATTGTTTGACTGAACTGAGGCACACAATGTCCCATTTATGTTTGTTCTATCCCTGGAACAGCACTTCTCTCCTCTGTTGTCCGTATACACATATTTAGTGTGTTTCGAAATCCTGTGAGCATACAGGCAAAAATGACAGTATTAAAGAATAATCATCAAGTAATTGAAAGGCTTTTTCATAAATACTGTCCGACAGCATATGTAGTATGATGAGTTCATGTTCGATGATAACATGAATAAATGGGTTCACTTGACCTGCAAATGCCTGTGATACACCTGTAAGTAAAGGGAGTGACAACCAACAAACCAAGCCAAGGGTCTGAAAGGTTAGCAAGTTTTGAACTACAGCAGCATATAAGACATCAGACACATCATAGTTTAACAACTCAATTAGATGTTTGATATAAGTTATAGTTATATCGACATCCACCGTTTGTTTATTTGTCCAAACCACAGTGGTGGAAAAGCCCACTTGGCTTAATTTCTGTGTTTGCTTTGGATGCAAGTGGACCAGGTCCTGTAAACACACAGTTTATTGGATTGGATTGGAGTGTTTATGACCTGGTATCCTGCCAGTTTGACCCCTTTAATATGGGAGATTTCATTTGTTTGACAAAGAGTAAGAGTCAACATGTGTCCTGTGTCACCCATAACCCCTGGTTCACATTACCCTGACATTAGTTATCCAGTGAGCGGTTTCATTTCAGTGAGTATTTTATCACACCTCTCTTAATTATACTGATGTTTTTATACTTGCGAATATAAAGTTTCTCATGTTCTTTGCCTCAAACGTTTGACTTTTGATGGTTTTTATACAGTTAAAGGAATGGAAGACAGGCTCTGTTACTGTCTGTTAAAATGTGTTTGATGCCGTCATTCAAAGACGGGAACCCCTACAAGAACCTGTGTGAGTTAAACGACCCTGAAGCAGTTGTTTTTACAGACACACTGAAGGACGTTTGTGTTGTAATTGGCATCCTGCAGAGACCTCGCATCTCCATAATACAACTTTTCATGCATTTTTAGTGCTATCACATTTAGTTTGACTTTGCATCAGACTACAGAACCTTCCCAGAGTTCATTGGCCTGCTAAAACAAACCAAAACAAAAAGTGTAAAGACCGAATCTTTGGAAATGGAGATTAAAGGTTTCTGTTTCTCTGCCACTCTGTTACTGTACTCTGAACTACACTAAAGATGATTATTAGTATTTATGTTTATGCACACAATATATGATTTGAAATTTGAAAACTGTGGTTATAATCATGCACGTGGTTAACGTGCACCAGCACAACAGTTTTAAAACCACTGTATATATAGTAGTATTTAATTTGTTTTCATCATATTCCACACTTTTTTTTTTTTCATTTCCATGGTTATTATCTATGCAGTATTTTTTTGGCATGAAGTAGAGTTTAGATATGTGATGTTTTTGAGACGGGGAGGTTTAAGGATGCACCTTCTACAACGGCTGACAAACAGGTCGATCATATGAACTTTAAGAGAAAGAGAGATTTTACACAGCTTTCAGGAGATTGTGAATGTTGGCAAACTGTCTCAAAGCTTGAACCTAGAAGACTGAGGCTGTTATCTGATGCTCTGATCCATTGTTTATTTCAGTGTGGTAAGATATTTCAGTCAGAATTGGTGTATCCAATGAAATGCAGCAAAAACAACAAACAAAAACAAGGTTTTTATGGCCGTATGACTGTTCTCAGCTCTTTTCTGGACCTCCAATGGTGAATACAGACTTTAAAGCCTCACTAGCGGCCCCTAGTGGCTGCAGTGCTCATTACACCTCCCAGTGTACCAGTTTCGGACAGAACAAACATGTTAGAATTAAGTTTTTTTTGTCTTTGTTTTTGTTTTTTTTACAGTATTGGGAATAAAACTGTAATGTTCATTGTCTTTCATATTGTGTGTCAGGTCTGTGGTCAGTTCTTACCTCTGGTCATGTTTAACCTAGCTTAGCACAGATGTCATAGCATACATTTTAGCCTCGCCGCTAATGAAGCAAAACTCTTTTTGCTTGCCATTTCAGTTGTATTGTGTCAGTGATGTGAAAACACTTCTAATAGAAACACAGATTACAGCCTCGGCTCTCTGCTTTGTAGCTTTGGGAGAAACTGGATCACATCTGTTGTGTTTTGGATGCATGTTTACGCTCATACAAATACAGTCTGATGCAGACTGCTCACTGTAGGACATCCATTGAGTTTTTCTGTCACATTCCTGTATGTTTTTATATCTGTGGTTTGGATTAGTGAGATTCTGCTGTGCAGTTCACTCGTCTGGTTCACAAAGACCTTTGTTGTAGTTTGCCATTTTTAGGTTTACACACTCTTTGGCTGTTATGGTTCTTGAGTCTGCAGGTGACGATGATGGATGGTTTGGGGGCAGTACAGACTGGATCCAGGATCTGTGCATCCTCCTGCTCATTCTGACTTGTCAAAGGAATAGTCTATCGTTCTAATGTTTTTTGCGTCCAGCACAGATTTGATGCACACACTGATGTTGGTGATGAGGTCTGGCTCACGAGCTGTGTTCCAGTTCATCCCAAAGGTGTTGGATAGGGTTGAGCTTATAGCTTTGTCTAGACCAGCTGAGCTTGTTCTGATATTATTGGAGTCTGGATTCTGTATTGTTGTGGCTTCAGAAGTCTTGACTCAGATTGTGCTGTGAGAAATAAAACAGATGATAAAACTTTCAGAAAAGACCAGTAAGGTCTTCCCAGCCCTCTCTGTTTTTCTATTCTCCTGGCTTTTCAGTCAAAGTTGAATTGCCTTTTTCTTTTTTGTCAGCATCCTTGGAGACATGACTGTCTTGATCCAATAAAACTTTATTGGAATTGCCAATGGACACAACCAGTTCTATGCTTACACTGAGTGTGAGCAGCTGTGTTGTAACTGATCAATCCACTTAGTGTGACCATAGGAGGTGCATGTGTAAAAGGACCGAGAATGTTTTACCGATATGTCCGCATACTATTGGCCGTATAGTGAATCTGAACTGGATGCACAGAGACGAAGCTGATGTCTGTCCTCTTTCCTCAGAGTAGGTTTAATCCAAGCAAGTCTGTTCCCAAAATGTCGAACTGTTCCTTTAACTACACAAACTTTTAAGCTGAGTGGAAAGAAAACGCGGTTATGGTTGTTTTGTCTTCCATCTTTACTTCATACCCAGCTCATGTAAGGGATTGGTACCAACTGGCTCCAACCCAACTTCCAGTGATTTCAGTGGAGTCTCTGTAGTTTGGGTTGGAGCCAGTTGGCCTTGACCAAATCTGAAAAATGTGTAGTTATTTCACTCTGTAGGAGCAGCAAACAAGTAAACAAAGGCCGCATTTGGCCTCAGCCCAGCCTGAGCTAGAACGTTTGGTAACTCTTTATTTTATAGATCTGTAATTTTTCCTTCCTTGGATGTTTCCCAGAAATAACCATGTCATTTGTTGCTAATTATAGAGGAACTGCAGACCGTACTCAGCTATAAGTTCCAGTTAATTGCTGGTGTGACCCGACTTTAATCAGTGCATGGCAGGTCTGCTGAACAAACAACAATGTCAAACTTGTCATCTTGCTGGCAAATAATTGAATGTATTTAAAGAATACATTTTTTAATAATGAATTAATATGAATAAATATTTAATTGGTTTTAAATGGAGCTTTTCCTCTGGAAACCAATGCAACTAGATAACAGGAACAGAACGCTCTATATTTTCCTTATAAATAATTAGTTGATTTGTTCTTTTCAAGAGACACCATTAAGAGGGAACTACAGACTTGTAAAATAAAGTTACCAAAAGTTTTTAGGAGGTTACCATGGAGGTTTCCAGTCTCTATTGCCTCAAAATATTGCTGGCTGCCAAAACAATCAGTGTTGTGTGTGTGGGTTTGCTTTTGAAATGCAGTTTATTTTATTTGAAGTGTCTTCATTGTCGCTGCTCCTTCAGGACGAGGGGAAGGAGCTCGGAGTTGTTAGCGTTGTTTGACCTGTTTGTTGTCTTTTTAATGAACTCTTCAGATGGACAGTGTTGCTGCATCAACTGCGATGTTTACTCTCAATGCAAAAAAAAAATGAAGATGCAATATCAGTGAATGTTGGAGATGTCTGATCAGATTTTTTTTTACTAACCAGCGTGTACAGAGACAGATGGTGACTCTACTGGCCTTCTGTTATTGAAGCTGTTGTGAAGACAAACTGAAATAAAATGTTTCCTTGAGCAAATAAATGTTACTGTTTTTTTTCTTTTAACAGAAGATGTTGATGTTCAGATTGATCAGGGTCAGTCTGTTGATGGGTCAAACTTTTTTTTGTTTGTTGTCTGCTAAATAATCATCGCATCATGATTGTTTCTATGACTTTTGAAGTCTTTCAGTCAGCTTTTAACCGAAGATTAACTTGCTGTGTATTACATCTGAGCTGACAGTACGAGTGCTTCCAATGAATGGAGAGGTGAGCTGTAAAAGCTAAATGCCAGTTAGTTTTCACTTTGCTCATAAAAAACATGAGTGGAAATTCTGAAAATTCAAAAAGTCAAAATTCAAAATATTGCAAAAAATGTTTTTAGGCTTCACTGAGGTGAAAGAGTTAGGTTGAAGCAAAATGTGAGTGCGAAGTGCAACAGAAACGGACTCATGGCGCACATAACGCATGTGATTTAAGCATCCACTGAAGAGACAAAACATCAAATCTGTAGATGGGTTTCCATCTATATGTGTCCCAGATTTTAACTGAATTTTGAGAAAATAAAATGTGAATGAATGCTTGTTGCCATCTGCTACCCTTACGTGATTATCAGGAGTAAGTTCATCGAGATAAGCAGTAGGTGGCGCCAGTTCTCCAGTGTAGCAACATTGCAGAAGAAGAAGGTCCAATAATGTGTGCAGCTTCACATTTCTTTGCTGATTTTCTGAAAATTTGAGCCATGTTTGGATGGAAACCTGGCTATGGACTCTAAAGATTCAGTAACCTAGACTCAGTTCATCTTGAGGATGAAAATGAAAGGACAAAACCTTTACTTGCTGACTTGCAAACTGACAGAAGTGATATCAGTGTCGCAGTTAAATCCTAAGCTAGAGCTGACCGATCAATCAAAAAATCACTTGAGACACTTGAGTGATTGCAAAGCTCAAAGCCAACTTCTGCAAACTTCAGGCTCGTCCAGTAATGACTGAAGCTGGCTTTACTTTCACTGAGACCTCCTCCAACACTCTCAGAGGCCCTCTGCAGGTCCCTGGACCCCACTTTTGACCACCGCCAACTAAGATGGATGCTGTGTGTGAATTGTGCTCTCTGTTAATTTAATGGACAATACATAACAGAGCATATATTTATTTCTGCGCGCCTCAGCGGCATCAAAAACGGTCACTTAACGGGACAGGATTTATGGTGTTTGGGTAGCAAATTGGCCTTTGATGGTTCCCACGCAGGATCGGCTGCTTCCCCACGGAGCCTAATGGGGTTTGCTCTAATAGCGTCCCTCAATCATGGCTGCGAATATGAAACATGAGCTCACCGGCTCACAATTAGCAAAACAACACAGAGAGAAACAAGGACGTGAAATGTGAGGAACGCAGGATTTATCAGGATTTTCCAAATGCTCCTCACTGGTTCATGTAACAAAAAACAAGAGCTATTTGTTTTCTTTTTTCCCACCCTCTCTCTTCCTCTTTCCTCCTCTTCCTTCAGGGGAGTGGGGGGTGAAGTTAAACTGATAAATTAGACCTCATTTATTGGACAACAGTTTGAGTCGATACCCAGGGGCCTCTGCTCTGCAGCGTGGATGAGGCTCCAGAGCCGCTAATTGGTTCGCTCTGTGTGGATGGAGGGGCTGTTTGGTGTTGGGGGGGTTTAAGGGGGCTGGCGAGAAGGGCGGGGCGGATGGGACGAGCGGTGCGTTTGGCCGGCGCTGCTGCTCACACACTCACACAGAAACGGTTGTCTCACGGCAGACGTCCGCGGCACACGCCATGAAAACCGACGAGACAAGCGCTTGATTTGACAGCCGGGGCGGAGGGGTGGAGGGAGGGGGGTTGGAGGAGTCATGTATAGATTTTTGTGTCTGTTGTTTTGGCTTATTTGTGTGCTTCTTTTACTCAGTCAATCAAATTTAATTGACACCGCTGGGCTGGGGCCGGGGGCCCCGCGGCATGCTGGGATGACAGGCCTTTAATGCCAAAGAGAGGAGAGGAGGTTCTTCTGCCTGTGAAGGATGGAGGGAGGGTGAGGAGGTGAGGGGGGGAGGAGGGGGCCGAGGGTGACAATTCCTCCGCCCGTCAACAGCATTAATTGATGTAACAACAGCAATGATGGATACTAATAAATACAACCTTTAAAGAAAAAAAGTAATTAGATGGCGTCCTGCTCAAACCGCCGCCGCTGATTCTAGACTGGCTGATAAACACCATTCGTCTTCTACGGAGGCCTTCAGACAGACATGAGGCGTCATTGACATGCAGATCAAACTCAACATTTGCATTTTGACCGCAACAAGAAGACAACAGTACACTCACGTCCCAGGAAACAAGTCTTTCAGTTTGCTTTCCCACAAAGAGCCAAACTCGCCCTTCGATGCTCTTCATCATGTCCCAGAACTACAAACACCCGATCTCCTCTCCCCCTTCATGCATCAGCTGTCTCCTTTCGTCCAAAGATGGGAACCTGTTGCCAACACAATGTCCATCTGACTGACCTTTCATGTGCGGGGTGCAAACGGATTAGAAGTAAAAGAGGCGAGAGCGTTGTGTGGACAGAGATGACTGGGTTCAACTAAGATCTATGACCAGCTGAAGTCATGTAACTGTGAGTGCGAGCAGAACATTCCTGAAAAAGTCACGTCAGGGCCCAGTGTGTAACATTTCGGGGCATCTGTTAGCAGAAATGAAACATGATAATCATAATTCATTTGTGTATAATCACCTGAGAGAAGAAATTGTTGAGTTTTCCTTTGCTTACAATCTACAGAGGGAACAGGCTCTGCCATGTTTCTACAGTAGACAATACAAACAGCTCCTTTCGTGTTTGTTGTGAGTTTTGTGGAGATGGTGATGGGAACGGTATTCAGTTGGTTGAAATCTGCAACCTCGCTGCTTGATGCCACTAAACCCTCCAAACCTCGAAGGATAACTGAAGATTGCAACTTTTTTTGCATTTTTGCACCATTGTCCATCATGTCTAGCCGAGATCAGGGACCACCTGACTGTCACTGAATACATTTTTTCTCCAATTCTGTACCTCAGTACCTCACTCAGCAGCTCTATACTTGAGTATATCCATTCTATACTAATTTACTTATATTCTGCTACACTATTGTACTTTTTGTTTCACTGCATTTATCTGACATTACTTTGCAGACTTAAATAATTAATATATATATAAACATATATTATTGAGTATAATCATACATTAAGTTACTCAGCAGTGCACACAGTTGACATTATGTCCACCTTTACCAGCTGCAACATTAGTGATACTCACACATTAATGCATAAATAATTGTAATATTTTTGTACTTCAAGTATATTTTGATACTAATACTTTGTACATTTACTTCAGTTTTGGGTATTGATACTTAGTAAACTAATAAAAAATCTCGGTACTTCACTTAAGAGAAGTCAAACTGCACATGTTTCTTGACCCATCCAACGTCTTTTAGTCACGTCTCCATGTGCCCAGATCTCAGATGTTAAGTTGGTGACTGATATTATTATGGGGAGAAATACGATGACAAGGTTGTGTTGTGAAGATCAGACTGTCCTTACGAAAGCGGCCGATGGCATTTTTGATCATCAAACATTCAACAGTTGAAAATCAAGACCAAAAAAAAAAAAAAAAAAACATTTTTTGTGTTTGTGAGCTGATTGTAGTATCAACTGTTTTTGTGCCACATGAACAGATATGACTGACACAAACAAACATTTAATGGCATCAGAAAACATGAATGACTCTGATTTAGTTGTTTGGTGCTTGTGTATTAAAAGGCCTGGTTTGAGTCTTTGTTCGTGTTTGGATCACAGGCTGTGTCTCTAAGGCTGTGACGTCATTCATTTTTGTAGTTTAGTGGCTTTTATTGTGTGTCTGTGTTTTCTGTTGATCTACAAATATCATTTAAATTAATACCTGTGAGAAGAAAGTGACTGCGTAATCATTTATCACATTAACAGGTTTTACTTTATGTTTCATCCAGTTATAATGTGACAGTCCAGCCTGTTAGTGAAGTTCAGCGTTTATATTATGAACACAGTATTAATAATCAGGCAGTGATATTGGCAGGTGAACACATAACACCAATACTCAGAGTCATAAGAGGACTCAGAGCTGAATGCTACCATCTGTTGTAGTTAGAATACTGACACTTAAAACTGATGAAGCTATGGGACTCAAAGGAAGAAAAAAGTGTTCAATTTTTTTCCTTGCAGAGCTTTCCGATCAGTACTTCATCCTCTGCAGGGTGTATTTGTACTGTGTACATTTGTACCATTCTTTATTGTATCCGCCAGGAGTTTCAAAGACACATCTATACGAACCACAACCATTTCATTTTCATTTCATGACCAAAAAAAGGAAACCATAACTTTGATTTTTAAAAACACTGGTCTTACGTTAATGACTAAATGTGATTAATGGTGACTGAGAATTAAAATCAAACATTAAAATGCAAGTAAAGATGAAAACATTCAGGCAGTCTCTCTGTTTTATCCTTACAACTTCTTTTTTATGTGCTGAATGTACATTTTACTTTTACAAATGTGTTTTTCTGTCTCTGTGTATTAGTCAGCTGCTTCACTTGTCACTTCCCTGGAGTATTTAACCTCTCCATAACAGTGATCCTCTGCTCAGTACAAAGTGCTTCACACAAGGCGGCAAATTAAAATCAATAGTGAAATCAAATCAAATGGAGAGCTCACAGGGAAGAAGACACGGACCAGGACAAAGCAGGTAAAACCAGTTCCTGTGATATGAGATAAAACAGAAGAGATTTTAAGTTAAATCAGATTTTAAAGAATCAAATAACTTGATAAAAAAATATATGTATGTTTTCAAGAATATTTAATAGATGTGTTCATTATTATACTAGATGAGTTTTGGTCAAATGTGTCCTGATGTAAAGTGAGTCAGTAAACTGAGATGTTTGTGGTTTGTCCCTCTGCTGCTCTGTAGTTCCCCTGCAGGGTCAGTGGGGGGCAGCATTGCAGTTTTTAAGCTGCTGCTGCAGAAACAAACGCCCCTCTAGCAGCAGCAGCAGCAGCGGCACTTTTGCTCTTTAGCAACCGTTTGGCATTTAGCTCCTCTGTCACGCAGTCGATTTTGTTGATTCTGAGCATGAAAACAGCAGCAGTACCTTGTTAAAGTGTTTGTTTGGCCTTCAGACTGTTTGTCCCCCGAGGACAAACACACTGAGAGCACATATCATGAATAACCTGCAGTAAACTGGTGTCTTATTTTAATTTGTCTCTGTAATTGACAGTGGGCTCAGTTTCCTTCTGAGTGCAGAAACAGTGTGTGACCCCGGAGACGAGGCCAAGCGTTGATGATGTTCTGTAAAATGTCAGAAAGACACAAGTGTTAAACTCAAAGAGATGATTGACTTTTTCCCTTTAATTTCTTAAATGTTGTTTGTGTGGAGGCAGGAGGTTTTCAGCAGAGACGGTCGTTAATAAACTGCTGCTTGTCTCTCCTCACACGGGCCGTAGAGAACATCTCGGTTACATTTCTGTGCAAACTGAGTGAACCGAGACACCGACACAGTTTGAGTCTGTCAGCCACAGACTTTGAGTATTTCTTTTTTCTGAGGACAGAATTTAAAATGTCACAGCGACATCGACAAACACACAATCACCATCAGATAACTACTACAACCTTTCAAAGTGTCTGTGCACTGACCATCCACCCTCACATGGTGGATTTGAATAGTTTGACCAGTTTCAAGCTAAAATCTGACTTATGAAGAATAATGTACTCAATTTTTGAGATGAGTGTGGGATGTTTGTGTTCTTTAAAGGTGCACAAGCTGCCGCCATATAAACACAATAAGGTGTAGGTATGGTGTTTTTTTCTCAAAGCACATCTTCATTAAATGTCATCAATTACTTTGCACATTTTTTTATCCTGTTGCATAAAGTTAAATGAGCAAGTCTAAATTTGCTTTTAATTATAGACTGAAAGAAAACTGTAAGAAATAAGCTTACAATAAAATGCAAAGTTTGATTTATCAGCAGGGGTCAGTCGACCTTTAGGGCCTAAAACTGGTTTGTAAAGGGTCACAAAGACTGTTTATTCTGAGGGTCCTGATACCAAAACCTGATGTTTATTGTTGCTCTTATGTCACAAAATTGCCAGAAAAATCATGTCATTGATATCAAGAATTTAATTAAAAGCAAAACATTATTCTCTTAAAAAAATAAATAAATAATAACAATAATAATAAAAATCAACTTGTTTTAAATAGAAATCAGCTTCAGGGATTTTAAAGATTTCCTGGAAATAAGAAGCAAGAAAAACACAGGTTCACTGAAAAAAAAAAAAAAAAAAAAGAAACTTGATCAATAAAACATTTTTATTGGAAATTAAATAATGTCATTTAAAATAATGACAGTGAGAAACTTTTATTTAACTTGTTTTCACTCAATTACAGAAAAAAAACTTTAGAAGAATTCATATTCTTACAGTGAAAATCACCACCCACTGGTTTCTAACAGCATGTTGAGTGTTTTACGGTGGACTCCTCCTTTAAGTACACATGTATCACTCTCATAAAAGTTCTGGAGCCGTGAGGATTTTGTCTGTCAGTTCTTGTTTTGTGCGAGGACGACAGCAGAGACTCAAACCTCTGATCGCTCATTCTCACTCAGTCTCTTCCTCCGCCTCTTCAATGAAATAATAGTCAAATAAAACTCTCTCATTTTGCTGAGGGGTCCCTTGGGAGACTCTTAGGGGCCCCTGAGGGTCCCCAGACCCCACTTTGGGAGCGGTCGGTGGGGCCCGTGTTTACAGGCTGCGGTAATGGTGCTTGTTTGTCCAGCGGTCTGTAAATCACACCGACATTAGAGCTGTCACAGGATCCACTGGAGACACAGCAGACCATCACTAATACCCTGAACCCTGGAGAGGCTCCCCACCGGATCTATAACACCAGCAAAAAAAAGAAATAAAGAAATAAATGAAACACTACAGTGAGCCTGCAGAGGAGATAAAAGTAGTTTTAAACCAGTACAGACCATCTTTAACAGGAACCTCTGGAGGTACAACTGCAAACTTCAGCTACACATCAGACCATTTAAGATGAGCAGGTTGACCTGGATCAAAGATCCTTTAAGCTGGGAGAAAGAGTCGATCAGTCAGAGTTGGGATAAGCGGCAGTTTGCATGTTCACAGTAGCTAGCTGCTTCCTGTTTGACTGTAACACCTGCTTTTGTTTGAACCACTCTGCACTGCAAAGGGATAGTTCAACATTTTGCTTCTTAAAAGTTCTTGTCTGTGTGGCGGTTTTCAGCAGAGACAGTCTTCAAGGCACAGCTGCTTTTCTCTGCTCAAACAGAGAAAATGAAATAAAACCATAAAACCTCTCGTTTGTGTGTTTCCGTCAGAGGAAACTTTTAACAGACACACAGTTTGATTCTGTTAACATGTATTTCTTGTCTCTGAAGACAGAGTTTAAAATGTCTTAGTAACATCAGCAGACACACAGGAACTGAAGGATATGATCTGAACATTTTAAAAGTGTCTGTAGCCTATTGGAAGGTTTCTCATTAAAACAGAACCCTGCCAACGCCTCTAAAGCCGTGGTCACACCAGAATGTGGCACGGCAAAGGTGGAGCTGGAAGCCTGATTAGGACACACAGGGACTACTCACAGCACCAGCTGGTGAACTATCTTAGCCAGCCAGGTAGTCCTTCCTTTATGCAGTCAAAAATAATGTGAGTGTGGTTTTTAAACTCATTCTTAATAGGTTTTTTTTTTTTTTTTTGTCATCAAAAGGAAGAAAGCTGCAGTGCCTGTGTTACCCTGTAGGGAACCAAAAAAGCCTGCACGTTCTGGGCAGACAGAGCGTTGTTGGTGGCACTGAAGAGTAAGAACTGCACCAGAATCTAAACAGACCAAAGGAATGAAGGTACGTTTACATGCTGTTTAATGTGCTGCAGTTAATTAGCTAGCCAGCCTGCAGGCTGACACTAGCAGTGCACACTGTTTCCACACTGTTTGTTTGGTGGCTCGTTCAGCAAGCTAAGGTTCAACAAGCTAAGGTGCAGGAGGAGATGTGTGTTCATGTTTGGAAGTGAGCTGAGAAGGAGGCTTCAGCAGGACAGCTGATCTGGACTGTTGTTCAGGCTGCTGTGTGACTCTCAGTATGAACGCTGGTGTTATTCATTAGGCAAGATCTGATCTAGATCTCTCTTTTGGTTTCTCATTTTTGTGCTTCACAGACATAAGTATGTTGTCGCAGACAAAAAATATGCAATTTAATATCAGTAACACTTGTGAATAGAATTGATGTGATCAGTGGATTCACTCGTAATCTGATTTTGCCACAAAATGTTGGTGTTTCAAAAGTTGGCGTGAGCCTTAAAGCCACAATGTTATTTTTTTTTCATTTGTTATGTCAACAGATAAAACAAAAAAGATGTCTGAATCAGCTTTAGAGGTTCTGTAATTTGTATTTATGAACTTTGCATAGAACCAGGCCATTGTACTTCCACTCTTTATGCTAAGCTAGGTTAGCCATGTCCTGATTCCAGCTGTGTGCCAGAAGAAATAATTCAACTTACTCGCTCTCCTTCCAAACATAACATGATCGATCTCGTGGATTTGGACACCAAGAAATTCATATTGAATAGAGGGTCTGTCAGTAGAAACAGATCTATTTAATCATTTCTGCTTCATGATGGTTTCAGATGATCAGACTTCAATGCAGCTAAATATCTAAATTAACTCCTAGACACTGAATTGATGCTTTGATGCTGGTGTTTTGTCATTCTTAGACCAGACTTGATTGAATACAAGGCTACACATTTGCTTTAATTCGTCATTGGAAGCTTTACCCAACAAATGGGCCTCACTTTGTGAGAAAACCCCCGTTCCTCTCAGCTGAATCCTCCTGCAGACCCTCACGGTCTGATACAACAACCTCTCCACCCTCAGCAGCCTTTTGTCTTTATTTTCTGCAACGTGCTCCATTCATTACAGCAGCTTTGCTGGGAGACGAGCGGCTTTTATTGGCACTGCTGCCTGTAAAATCGGTCAGAGCCGGTCGAGAGACTAACCTTTAAACTGAGGGGAGGGAGGGGTTGTTAGAGGAAAGATGGACGTTCAGACAGTAAACAGGAAGCAGCCCACAAACACACACGCTGTCATTATTTCATACACAAACAGGCTACACGCAGAACTGCAGATAGACACGTTTTCAGCACTGTGCACTGTGTGTGTTATGATATTTATTGGGAAGCGACAGCTCCTTTAACCTCACCCATCGACCGCCCAGCACTCCCATTAAGGCAGACTGGGATGTCCACAGGGAGAGACAATGTGAGAGTGTGCGTGTGTGTGTGTTTGTCTTGGAGGGGGATCTTTAAAAGGCAATAGGTTGTTTCTTGGAGTGTTTATGGGCTGATCTCTCCGTCTGAATGTTTGTGACTTCAGTGTGTGTGTGTTTATAGCAAAGTATACAGTTTACTTCAAATGCAGAGGGCAGCCCAGGACTTCATTTAACTCATCAAAAGAGAAAACCAGCTCTGTACTTCAGACAGTCTTCTATTTAAGATATGCCTTTATATGTAACTTTTGTTTTTTTATATGTATAACTGATCATATTTTAGTAAGATACCTCCTGTTTTTTGATGTTTACTGTTAATACACATTTTGATTCCTATTCATTTGTTTTGGTGTATCCTGGATGCTGTTTGCCATCCTGGGCACAAGGCGGTGTATGTGTGTGTTCTGTTCTGTGTCTGCCCTTGTTACAGTGCCTGTCAAAATTTTTAAACTTTTAGTTGGCATCAAATGTTTGTTCAGATTGTTTATTTGGATCTATTCTTTGATCGTATATGTCCTAAAAATCAAAAGTTTCCAATTATTAGAAAATTGTATTCTGCATTAGTTCTTGTTTGGCTGCATGTGATAAGACAACACAGCACAACAACAACGATTCGTCTTTTTCAACTGTTCTCTTCTTTAATGACCTTTATTGTAGGTTGTATTTATATAAAAAAAAACTAACACACGTAAAAACAGAGACATCGAATGTTGAACAGTCTCATTTTTGAGTGGCAGTGATTAGAGTCAGAGCGGCTGAACTTTCAGCTCGTGGTTTTCTCCGTCACTTCCCCGAGCAGAAGGGACAGGTGTTGTTCTTGCTGAACTGCAGCCACATTCTGATGCAGTCTTTGTGGATGGTGTGGGAGCAGCTCAGCGGGTGGCGGCTCTCTGGATCCACGTGGTTCTGGCACATCAGGCAGAGTTTACGGGCGCCGACAGCCTGACCTCCACCTACCGCTGCTCTCTGTGGCGGAGGTGTCGGCCTCTGGATGGGGCCAGGGGCCGTGGGCCGGCTGATGGGCCCCGGGGCAACCTTCTCGTTCTGCGCCAGCTTGAGGCCAACCTGCTCGATGACCTCCTCCATGGACATGCCAGCCAATGTACCACGGGAGCTCTTCACCTGCTGGAGCAGCGACGTGAGCTGAGCCTTGTTGCATTGTGGGAACCGAGCCCCGAGCTTCTCCAGGACCTTGTCTAGTTTGCCAGCAGAGGAGGAGGAGGAAGTGGAAGTGGAAGTGGAAGCGGAAGCAGCGGCAGCAGCAGGGGGAGGCGAGGGAGATACCACAGGGTGGACAGGCTGAATGGGAGGGGACGGGGAGAGACTAAGAGGGGGAGTCACCCGCATTGGAACTCTGATGTGGGGCTGGAGCTGAGGCTGAGGAGGGTGGGGAGGCTGTGACTGGTGAGGAGGTGGATGCTGGGGTGGGAAGGGGACGTGGAAATGGGGATGGGGTGGTGGGTGGTGGTAACGGTGGCGGTACTGAGGGGGCTGGTACTGTTGCTGATAGAAGTGTGGGTGTCTCTGGGGAGGGAGGGGTCGGCTCGCCAGGTTTGGAGGGGGCACGAACTGAGGGCGGACCAATGACTGCATCACCTGATTGAATCTCAGGTCAGCCTGTGGGAGAAAAGAGGAGCCGTTAATGATGAGCCAGCACACACTTGGTGCTACTTTGGGCTCTGGGATATCGTGATGAGACATTTTTCAGTATTATCTCAAATTTTGAGGACAAAACAATAAAAATAATTCATAGCTGCAGCCTTAAATATTGTCTTGGCATACAGATATGTATTGAGATATAGTTTTTTTCTGTAAAAATAATTTAAGAAACTTTATGAAAACGAGATAGGGGTGTCTGCTTTGGGTTAGTCTAGTGAATTAAATACCTGAAAAATCAATGTATTGCATCACACAGATGCAAAAATCCAGTAAAGGTCACGCTAACTGATCTGCAACATCGTCCACAATGGTCTAATATACTCTTTTAGCTCTTTGTAGTTGACCTTGTTGTCGGGGGTCTTACCATGGGGACCTGCGGCAGAGACGGCACGTTGATCCTGGGGACCGATCCTAACTCTCGACCCTGCTGGAGTTGCAGCAGAACCTCCTGGAAACGGCTCTGGAGCTCCGCTTGGTTCCTCCGGACCAGACCTTCCTTCTTCTCCCACTTCTGCCTCTCATGAGGGTACTGCTGCGGAAACTCCACCCTGAGAGCGTTCAGGTACTGCCCCACCTGGGACAGGTGACCACAAAATCAACATCAGAGCAGCTGCAGGGCTTCTACAGTTTTCATATCACATGATTTTGAATTCTTTTGGCATATTTGCAGTCACTGAATATCGGATAACAATCATAAGGTTCTGTACCTCTCTCAGCCAGGCCTCGATGCGCGCCATGGCAACGTCTCTCTGCTTTTCCACAGCTGCGATCTCATCCTGTAAGGCCAGCAGCTCGGCCTCCTGCGCCTCCTTCCTCACCTGCTCCATCTCCTGCCTCAGTTCGTCCAGCTCCTCCTGCCACCTCCGCTGCTCCTCGCTCTGCTCCTCTGTGAGAGCCGTTAGCTTCCTCTCACTCTCCTCCAGCTCCTTGGACAGCCTGAAGGGAGGAGGAAAGTCACATATGAATAGGCCTCTGACCTTTAGAATGATACCGTTCCAATCATTTACCACCTCGCCTCATCTTTTCAATGGTTTATTTCCACTGTGTTCTTGGTTTTTACCTGTTCCTCTCCTCCTCTGCTCTGTTCTTTTCTAAGGTCATTTCCTGATTCTTGGCTAAGAAGTTCTTCCTGGTGGCCTTGGAGTTGTTCAGCTGCAGTTTAACTCGCAGAGACTCCAGTTTGTCCAGAAGAGCCTGAAAACACAGTCACAGGCTGATGGTAGAGTACACTTATGCTATAGTGCCCTGTTTTGGACCACAGTGCCACATGTAGTCAAAAAACTCCACAGAGTACTTCAACAGTGCGTGTGTGTGTGTGTGTGTGTGTGTGTGTGTGTGTGTGTGTCACTCTCACCTGGTGCTGGCGGGTGGTCTCCTCCTTCTTCTTCTGCAGTTGTTGTTTGTCTTTCTCATGTGCCACCTCCTCCTCATCCTGCTTCCTCATCAGACTGTCGTATTGCGCCATCAGGCTGGAGCTGTACTCAAACATGGCCGCCACCTGATGCTCCCAGTCCGGCTCTGTGTTGACGGCCAACTCTTGTGTTGTGCTGTCTGTCTGCACAGCCTTCTGCTGCAGTTCTAGGGAAGGAATCAAGGAAGGACAAGACCAGGACACAAGAGGGAATAACCAGTGACTAAAGAAGAAAACATTTCAATGATTTCAAGACTCTGACTGGATTCTTCATCATAGGAATGACCACTGAGGCTCACTGGTATTGCAGTTTTTAAGGGGTCAGTGAGATCATTGTATTACTGCCTGATTTTTCACATATTTTCTCCCAAAAAGCAATTTTTGAGCTTCTCAAGGCTGGCAGGGTGAGATTATTTGTATTTGTTATATTTATATTTTTATATTACTTATCTCTTTGAGTCAGCTGATGATCAGCCTTATAAAATCAGCTGTTGTTGTTTTAACTCCTGATGCTTGGGTGGGATAATGCCACTTCATGCAGATTTTAAGTGAGCTTGAACGGTGAGTTTTGAGATATATTTTGCGTGTCTTATGTATTTTTTATGTATAATGTATTTAGCATGACCAGTTTCTTCTTTGCCTTTGGGACAAAAACGTAAATACTATAATAAAGTTGAAGTTGACAGCAAACATATCATGGACATATCATACTGTATTATTAGATAATAATGATAATAGTGAATTAAAACACAAGATAATTTTTTATTACTATCTACACTATTGGCTACCATGTACTAAATTTCCGTCTGAAACGTACGATGACTTGTAAAGTAGCATAAATGTAAATACTCAAAGTATCTATAAATGTAACTTCAGTAAAGTTGCTAACTGTTACATTTCACCACTGTTGTAATAAAGGCACTGCCATATCTGTATTATCTATCTATCTATCTATCTATCTATCTATCTATCTATCTATCTATCTATCTATCTATGAGAGAGATATACCACAATCATTAGAACATCACCGGTGACTGAGCTAATCACTATTATCAGTATCTTGCCTAGCCCTAACTCGACAGCGGACGGATGATTATTTAACTGATTTCCTGTTTCATTTCGGGGGATCTGAAAACTATCTGATCAAACTAACTTGGGCGAGCTCGTGTCTCTGCTATTTACCTCTAATAACAAGCCAATGGTTCAAATGATCTTATTAAAAGTTACAAGTCGAGTAGTATACAAATGAAACACGTGGAATGTTTCCGGTTGTTCCTGCCTGTATAAATCCGCTGTTGTCAACACTGACATGGTCTTACCTTCCACTGCCATGTTTGCTAACGCTAGCTCCAGGCTCTGCTCCTGCGTTAGACGCTGGACTTCATGCTCTTCCTCTGAAGCCATGCTAGCGGTTTCCCCGCTAGCGTCCATGCCAAAAGTTAAATCCTGCTGGGTTAGGTTCACACAGCGCGTAACTCTCTCCGCACCTAAACTGTTATTTTCAATAAAAATGTTTTGTTATATTAGCTGTTGTTAAACTCGAGTTTACAGTTACCGCCAGTGACTTTGTAACTACACGGAAGAGACCGTGCGTCGCTGAAAATGATCCGTCTGAAACGCTGAAACGGCACAAAGATCGTCTATTGACACTTTTTTTAATCAAAAACTTTATTGATAGATATATTCACTTACAGGTAAAAGTACAAAAATATTTTCAGCAAAATGTAGTTATAGTGTCAAAAGTTAAAGTATTTGTTTGTCAGAATGGGTCAAGTCAGTGGTTTATCATTATATTACTGGACCATTGTTAATGATGCATTAAGGTGTCACGGCACTCTCATGTTATAACTGGTTGAGGTGGAGCTAATTTTAAATGCATAACTTTTGGGTTGCTAAATGTAGCACAGCATCATATTTCATATCTTGAACATATGTTTTGTTGCATAATATTGATTTTGCAAAGTAAATAGTCCACCTGTCATATAAATGGGGTGGAGAGCAGAGTATGTCCCTCTGAAATGTATTAGAGATTAAATTAAATTACGCCACTGATGTTAAGAGATGCACATTCATTCATTCATTCATTCATTCATTCATTCATTCATTCATTTATTTTACATAATCTAAGAAAAGTTCTGAATTTGGGAGGACTATTTCCTGTTCCTGATTCATGGATTTGATATTTCCCAAACAGACAAAGTTTAGACAGTCATCAATTGTTCTGTTGTTAGTATAAACAGATGAAAACGAAACTACAATATTTAGAAAATAAATGAGGTTATTAAAGGAGATAAAAATGAACAGAGCAGCATGATTTCTTGGGGCTTTTATGCCTTAAATGATGTCAACAAGACTGTTTCAAAGCCCACTGCACATTGCCATGGAAGTTATTCCATATACCTGTTTATACCTGTACATATCACAGTATGCAGAGTCTATTTATTTTTCTACCTAAGGGGTTTATTATCTGTTTGTCCACCACAGTATTTATATGCATACCTGTCTACAAACTGCTCTCTCTCTCTCTCACACACACACACACACACCCACACACACACACACACACACACACTGTGCACCTGTTTACGTAACATTTATAGATTTTACTGTCAATCAGCTGGCTCACACAGTATTATATTTGATTTTACATTTTATTTTAGATTCTGTTCTAGTACTATAATTTAGCTTCTGCGCTGTTTTATGTCATATGATCTTATTCAATGTTTAGGTGAGAGGTACCACGAAACAGCGGCAGAGTGAGACCTCTTCTTTTTTTGTCCATCCTTTTCTGGCTCCCATCAGGAGTCCAGTAAGTCACATGACAGAGCTGGGAATACCTCCTGACTCCCCGCTCCTCCGCTCCTCCCCTCACTCTATCAGTCGACTGTTTTCTCTGTCTGTCGGTGTATGTGTGTCTGTTAGCTAGCTGTTAGCTATCATCGCCATCAACCGCAGGAACGACGTGAACATGGCGGACACAGCCAGGGACCCTCCACTGCAGCACACTGACTTCCAGGAGCTGGAAGACGGGGAGGACCTATTCCCAGAGCCGGCCGCCACACAGGGTGTGAGTAAGAGGAGGAGGTGATGAAGGGAGGCCGAGGGGAGCTGTGGCAGGCAGGGCGTGATGCTTCCAGCTGACAACAGATGAAAACTTAGAGGAGGGGGAGCAGGCAGGGAGGAGACCTTTAAAACGGTAAAATTTTGAATGAGGTTTGGTGTGTGGAAGCCTTTTATTCATCCCTGCTCTGTCATCAGTCAGCAGAACAGCTGCTGAAGCGCTTACATTTCTCAATATAAAAACACTAACGGTGGCCTTCAAAGCGACACTTACAGGAGCCGGGGAGGGTCATATTTGCGCAGAGAAAGACGCAGAGTAGGTGTGATTGCGTGCCGTCAGGTGACAGTCACACAGGTGTGGGTGATGCATTCATGGCGGACTGGAAAAACGGATATCAAAAAGTGCAGTGTAGCACATTAAAGATTCTTGTTTGTTGTGTTATTCTTTTGTATATGTGAAGTAATTCAGTAGAGTGGTCGACGTTTTGATGTTAATTGTTCTTAGCAATAATAGTTTCTGTGTTTTTAAGTAAGTAAGCAATGAATCCAGCAGGTAGTTTTGTCCTATGTGTTTCCACACAGTGTTAAGAAGTTACAAATAAAAAGACCCAAAACAACGAACTGTGGCCAGATATCAAGGGCAGATTTCAGCTTATTGCAAGCAGTTACTAATGCAAGCATAACAAACTACATGGGGTTGAATCACCTGTCTTTGTTACACAGTCTGAATCAAACTGAATCCTACAGGTGACACAGAATTAGATTTTGTTGCAGGGTTGTTGCTCTAGGTTTGATTTAGATTGTGCTGGCACTAATAATATTGTTTCCACATGATGTCTGTACGGCATGAGTCCTTGGCTGTGAAGAGAATTGGGCCCATTAAATTGTCCGTGTGACAAAAATGCTTTTGTTTTTCGAGTTTTGTTCCGATTTTACCATCCAGGACAGCAGAAGCTAGATGGATGTTTTACAATGTAGACAGACAACTTTGGGAACAAGTTTCACTTTTTCAGAGACAACGATGAAACCTTTTATGACCAGTTAGACACCAGTGGGCAGGATTTAGTAGCATCTAAGGGTGAGGTTGTAGATTGCAACCAACAGTATACCCCTCACCTCACCCTTCCCTTCCTAAGTGCCAGTGTTTGGTTTGTCCCTTCTGGGCTACTATAGAAACATGGCCAACTCCGTGGAAGTGGACCCACACCATCTGTAGATATAAAGAGCTCATTCTAAGGTAACAAAAGATGTCATATACAGCTGCCCAACAAGCCACTTCCCTCCCAAAGAAAAAATATCCATCTAATTGTTCCACAAATGACTGATCAGCATTTTCTCACCTGCTTCCCAATTCAAAGGAAGCGAACATTGGTTCTTTAAAGGAGGTGGGATGTGAACCAGGACTTCCTGTGTCAAAGTCACAGCAGGCTTGTACATCTCATGCTGCTGCAGCTGCTAGCCAGTGCAGTCTAACCATGAAGTTAATGACACTACCTTAACTTTTTCTTCTCCTCGGTGCTGTCTAATATGTCATGCAATGCTGCCAACGAGCTCCATTAGGTGTAGCTATTAGATTAGAGTTTTGGTAGCTTTGCAAATGGTCGCTCTGTGGAGGCACACAGAGTGTTTTTGCTTTAATTTGCGGCTGTGGTTCAGCATTGGATCAGTTTAACACTGAGAAACTGCTTTAACTGGTAGGACTGACAAACACTGTTCCACATTTTTGTGGAAAAAAATCATCAGGGTTACAGAAGAGTTTCCCTTAAAGAGCTTTGTGTATGGTTTTAACTGGTGTAATATGTTGTTTATAGATACAACACATCTATGTATTTTACCGCGGTCATGTTGACTTGTCGCCCATGCTAGCCTGCGTTAGCTAACCAACATATTTTTGTCTATCCCCGTTAAGAGTGTGTGTTTCCACTGACAGTCACATAGATGGAGGAGCAAACGTTTGTAACTTTCCAGGACAGTAAAATCCTGTCTCGTAGGGTTATAAACCTGTGTTTTACCTCAGTCTTCAAACTGATCCATGAGTTTGAAGACTGAGGTAAAACACCCTCAGTCTTCAAACTCATGGATCAGTTACTCACACTGGACTTTCATTGTCTCATCGGTACATATAGCAGCACGCCCCCATCAAAGCAGCCGCTGATGTGTTTTAATGTAGTTCAATCTCCTGCTGAAGTGCCTCTGAAAAGGGTTTTTTCCGCTTCTTTCTTTTCTTTGATTTGGGTGAACTGAGCGTTTAAGATTGGAGCAGACAGACAGACAGCAAGAGGAGTGAGACCTCTGTCTGTGAAAATATCTCTGATAATGAGTTTTAAAAACAGTTTCTTATTTGAAAAGTTTCTTCTTCAAGTGTGTTGTAACTTCAGCTCAGAAACAAACTTGCACACACACACACATGCATGCACGCACACATTCACACACACAGACGCCTATTTTTCTCGTTTTGTCATGTCAGCACTTTAGATTTCATTCCTGGTGATGATTGTCTTCCTTTGAGTGTCACAACAGCTCTCGTCAGTGACCTGTGTGTGTGTGTGTGTGTGTGTGTGTGTGTGTGTGTGTGTGTGTGTGTGTGTGTGTGTGCGCGCGCGCGCGTGTGTCAGTCATCCACTTCCGCTGTGAGCAGCAGAATGAGTCAGGGTGTGTTTTCATGGCCGACACGTTGCTTCACCAGGACCAATAAACAGATGAAGGATGTTAAACACTTTAAGGTGGACTGGGGTTAAGTGGAGTGTTTGCTAACCTCTGACTCCTTCCCTTTCCTCCTTTAGTGTCTCAGTTTGCAGGAAAGTGAAGCAGATTCTCTCTCCTGTCACTCTGTGATGTCAATATATGCTCAGTTGCCAGTTTATTTGGTACACCTGGCTGAAAAGAGTGCAGTAAAATGCAAAATCCTCCCTTCATTCAGTTTTTGCTGAAGCTGTTTCAGAGAAGTGTTGATTCAACTGTGTGATTCTGACACGTTTCCAGTATTTAGTCAACCATTACTGACCTAAATTAGGATTTGAACCAAGGACTTTGGGATTATGTGATAATAAGCCACCAGACTGATTGCAGTTGCACCTTTGTGTGTGTGTGTGTGTTTTTTTTATTTCATGTCAGCATCGTTCAGCTCTGACATGAATTTCCTCTGTAGTGTCCTCATGTTCCCTTTTCACACAGCTATTTCCTGGATATTTTGGGCCATGCAAGCAGCCCCTGGGACTGCAGTGCCTATCTGTCTGTCTGTCTGTCTGTCTGTCTGTCTGTCTGTCTGACTGACTGACTGACTTCTCATCTAGCGCCATCATCAGGTCAAGATTTCAACGTGACATTCCCATCAGCCTCAGCTCTGCTTTGTGTTTCTGCGTGTTTCAGGCTTTTGTTTCCGTTGTTCTATTTTCTAATTTGTTTGTCCTAATTCATTGCTGTAAGTCCTGTTCGTTCTTCTGGACTTCTGACCTGGATTTTAGTGGCTGGTTAGATGTCACTGGTTGCTGTAGCTACTCCCAGTTTGACTGTATGTGGCCAGCAATTCATCATGCTTCTCATTTAATGTTTAAAAGTATCAGCATGCCCTAAATGCACAAATTAGAGGTGTGATTTGTTCAGCTGGTTTATTTATTCACTCTTTATTGAAGAGTTGGAGGTTCAAACATTGTTGAATGGAAGCACAGCTGACCTGGCGTGTGTGCGCGTGTGTGTGCGCATGCATAGTGTTTCCTCTGACCTCTCCGTGTGTTTGCTGAGTAAGGAGGGAGGAAGCTCCTCGTTATCATCACTCATTTCCTCTTCTCTCCCTCCACACTCTCCCTGCCATCCTCTCCTCTTTCTATCCGCTCAGCTAAAATCTCCACATCGCTCTCTTCCTCTTCGCTTCCTCTGCGCCAGCTGTGAGCCGGGTCAGGAATTCACTTTTGAAGTCGTAGGTGAAGGTTGCTGAAACTGACCGGAGAAGCTTCCACCGGCTTTCTATGTTTTAGCTCATGTAGCTGAAACTGACTGTTTTTTATCTCTGGAAATTCAATAATTTTGTACATTATTCCTTAAATTTCACAAAAATATTTCACCACTTTTCTGCAGGTTGAACCTGCAAGAACACACTCGTCTTATCCTCATTCTGAACTGTATTATGAGGTCATGATATTGTGTTGACAGGCTATAAATTTGTAAAGGAAAAGGTGTCAAATCTCCAAATATGTGCCTGATGTTTTCTCACAATAACACTAAAATACATCATGCAGTAAATAAGATATGGCAAGAAGATTAAGGAATAACTCAAGTGATTTTCTTTCCTCCAGTATCCTAATTCATTTTTTTCAGGAGTCCACACATTTTCAGTGGACAAAATTCTTCTGATGTACCAAGTTTCAGTCATTTCCTTCAGTGAATCATCACAGACATTTACAGTCAATTAAGAATTGGTCCTTTGAGCTTTTAACTCCTAACAAATGTCCATAAAAGCTCTCTACTCCATTAAGGAGTAGGTGTGTGTGTGCGCCTGCGAGCTCATGCAAGCGTGTGTGTGTTATATAAAGTTGCGAAACCCGCTGCACATGTGATCCAGTAACTGTCAACTGTGCCATGCAGAAGAAAAAGGAATTTCTTGAGTTGACTTATGCAGGCTGGTTCCTCTCCTCTCGCTGTATTTGGAGGTTTAAAGCCTTGCTGAAGGGCGGCTCAGCAGAAGTCATTGCGGGAGACTGAAGATAAAGATGTGGCTGTCAACATGTCTGGTGTCACTGCGTTTGCAAAGGCGATTTGTGGAAATCTGGCCGGTCGTTTTGCTCAGACAGACCTTTTGTTGGCTGACAGTCAGTTTCCTCTACAGTTCCATACCTGTGAGGGCAAAATGCAGCAGGTGGCACCTGAATAAAACCCGCACACTCTCTGTGATTGTGGTTGCTGCTCTCAGTTTGCTGCTGTAAGCCTATTTTTTCATTATTATATATTTTGTGCTGCTAATACAGTATAACAGAAACTCCCTCAGATATGAGTAATGTAGTATTAGTCACCCATTACTGATCTGAAGTTTGAGTCTGTTTCCCTGGAAGGAGCCATGACTGCTGCTGTGAGGGCTGCACGCTGAGGGTGAGGGATACGACCTAAAACTTATATTACGCTGTTTTTTCTGTTTCTTACAGTGATGGTGTTATATCACAGGATTACAAAAATAAAAGGGATACGCAGCTCAAAACATTTTGAAGTGAATCCTGCTATTGGCCCTCAAAGCAGGCTGATAAAAATTAGTGCACACAAAATGATATGTTATGAACTGTTAGCCTAAGAGTTCATTGTTATGGCGACATCTCCATCAGGTTAATCATCAGATGGTGGGAATAGATGAAGACTTTTGTGTTCTTGCAGCCAACAACAGAGAAACTGGTGTGCATTGCGCTGAATGTCACCCTCCACATCTGTGTGTTACTGGACTCACAGTTACTGTGTGGAAAATAGGAGTGACTGGATGTAACTCCAGTTCTATGAGTACATGCATTGTCCTAGTCACATTGCAGGATGTGTCAGGTCAAGTAAGGCAAATTAGCTCAAACATGTCGTGCTACAACTTGTTTGCTGCTTGATACAAAAGGAAAACTTGTTCTCATTTTCTGTAACTAACAAGTACGATGATGATGTCTGTCTGATATAACATGATTGAAGGGTTCTTGGACACACACAGTTTCTTGCTGGTGAGTGACATTCAGGCTGTCCCTGCACAGTGAACCACCTATCACAGTCGTTTTTGATCACTTTATCGAACAACCAAAGCAGCCCCTGCTAGTCGTCGACCACGAGCTGAATATGAGCGAGGAACAGGAAGAAAACTCAGAAAAGGAAGATTTGGTTACAAAAGCTGGCCGTTTCCTCACTAGCAGGCAGGAAGTTCTGTGGTTCAGCAGAAGGATGACACAAGCTACTGGAATCTTTGTCTTTTCTTCTTCTTCTTCTTCTTCTTCTTCTTCTTCTGTGGAATATGTTGACTCTGCAGAGATACTGTACAGATGCTCTGCCACCACTTTTCCTGCTCTGCTGCGGTAAAGGGGTGAAAGTTGAGAGACTTTGCTGTGACTGTGAAATAATGCAGTTCAGTCACTGTGGACCACAAGCTTACATGACAATGTGCACGTTCAGCTACCGTTGAACATTTCATTCTGTAATTGAATGTAATACTTATATTTGATTGGATCTAATTGTGTGTGTGTGTGTGTGTGTGTGTGTGTGTGTGGGTGTGTGCGCAGTCAGAACCAGCCAGTCTACCTGCTGAAGATATCAGCACCAACTCAAATGGACCCAAACAGGATTCACTTTTTGACGACGATCCAGAGGACCTGTTTGCAGGTACAAAGACACGCACCCACACACGCACACACACAGACACATGGTCTGGGTGAATACTCAATAGTGATTGGCTGCAGGGTGTCTATTAATTCCTGATAATGTACGCCGACTAAGTTGTTTTACTGAAAGTGTCTGTTCAACATTCTACATTAATGTGCAGGCTACATGGAATCTGCCTGTAAAATTAGTAACTATAGCAACAGAGACACAGCAACCAAGTAACAAACACATAACCAAGCAAACATCGAAGTGCAATGAGTGATTTCAACATTTAGTCACCACTGGGAGAGTTAGGTCTTCTTTACAGCTCGTAGACTCATCACTGAGCCTCATCACTCTCTCTCTGTCTCTTTCTGCTCGTCCCGTCTCAGAGGCCACAGAGGAGGTCTCGTTGGACAGTCCAGAGAGAGAAGTCCTGCTGTCTGACGGCCCGTCACCCGCCATCACCCCCATCACCCCTCCAACCTCCGTCATCACCCCCCGCATTGGCCTCACCCACGACGACATGTTCACGCACTCCTCCTTTGACGAGGTGACTGCGCTCACACACTCCAGCCACCTTTCAGGTTTCCACCGGACACTTTTAGTGAATTGTAAATCAAAGTTCACGCAGATTTGGAGACATTTCTGCTGGAAACCAGACTTATGACCTCAATTATTAATTGTAATTGCGAAAATATTATCCCACTATTGTGCTGCTTTTACTGAACTGTACTGTCAAGCACTACCCAGTTTGTAGGTTAGTTTTTTCCCATGTCAGTTATTTTAGATCATGCTTATTCTGTTGTGTGTGATGGTTGGTGTCCTCCTCTGCTCACTGCTCAGTTCTCTTCACATGTGAACAGTTGTCTCTTGTTTTGTCATGAAAAACGCTCAGAAAGCGACTCCTTTTGTTTTCTATAGATTGAAGAGGAGGAAGGCGGCGATTCATTCGACATGCACATATCAGTGTCTGACCCTGAGAAAGTCGGTGAGTACGCACTGATTTCACACCCCCGTGGTCTTGGAATATCCTGGATTGTCCCGGAGCGATGCGAGGTGTATTTCAGAGAAGGGAAGATCAGAGAAATCTCACTGATATCACTGAAGTTACTCATTTTTGCAGCGGGAGAAAAGTGGTTTTCCAATTACTTTCTTGAATTTGATGATTTGTTTCTACAGACTAGCACTACATTTCCCATCAGCCCCCTTCTCTTCTTCGCCTTTCTCTCCCCTCCCTGAAGATAATAGACACATTGGAGCTTTTCTCTGTCAGAGCTGATGTAAGCAGAAACTGTGAAAGTAAAATGCAGAGCAGGCAGTGACAGAGGCCAACGGTCCGCTCAGTCATCCTGTTAGTCATCACACTTTATTATTGTACTAATGGATTATGGATGGAACACTGAAGCCCTGTGACTGCCCCCTGCAGGCTCCCATGTGTCATTACAGGACACAGTTTGAAGTGTGCGACAGAACAAACAATTGATGATTTAGTGGCTTTGAGCTAAAAATGTGGAGTCTGTCCTGAGAGTTATGAAGCAATAATATGTGTGGTGACCGTACAGGATGTTCACTTTGTACTCTGGCTGTTAATCACTCAACTGACCTGACAGTCCCTTTTTGTAAATATGAACAGAAAGAGACAGTAAACGAAACTGTTGAAACACTCAGCGATTTGCAAGAAAAGACATTTAACCAGTTTAACCAGTTTGATGTCTGAGCTGAGCGTGCTCCTGTTTCAATCACCAGGTCCTCTATGTGTCTGTTTAGATTATTAATGCTACGTGAGAATGTTTGGATGTGTGTATTTTACTGCTTAGTGTCACTACTGTAGGTCAGTACTGATGAGATGATGTGTGTGTGCATGTTCCAGGTGATGGAATGAATGCGTACATGGCCTACAAAGTGACAACCAAGGTGAGATTTATATCAAACTGTGTATTTCCATGTGTCTCATACAGTGTTGTTGTAGCATTATATTCATCACGTCTGTCAAGCTCAAAAAACAACATAAGTGAAACTTGTACCATGACAGTCATTAGTCAAACACATCAGGACAAAAATTTGTTGGTGTGACAAAAAACAAAGCAGCACATTAGACTTAGACATTATTACACACACACACACACACACACTCACACACACACACACCTTGGCTATTAAACAACATGTCAGTTCTTCATTCTCAGCTCTTCACTGTCAGACTCAACTGGGCTTGTGAGACTCAGCTTTACGTAGGCTCAGCTGTGCTCTGTGTTGAATACTCACTGCAGTATGTTAGCACAGCTAATTAGCATTCAGCTGCCTTTACAGTGAGATGTCTTAATAAGCTCCCTTATGGTTTTTTAATTCTCATCAGCACAATCCTTGTACTCTGATCGTGCATTATGCTGTTTTTGTCTGTCTTGTTATTTGTGCAAATTAACTAAACAGCTCTTTACTTTACTTTTTCTGCTACTTTCTACTTGTCAGAGGGGAACATACATACATAATGAAGGTTCTTGAGCAGTAATGTGAACATTCAGACCTTGTTTGTCTTACAATGAGCAACATGTTCCTCGACTGTTTGACATTTGAGACTGCATAACTTCAGTTTTATTTACTCTCTCTCTCTCTCTCGCTCGCTCGCTCGCTCGCTCGCTCTCTCTCTCTCTCTCTCTCTCTCTCTCATCCAGACCTCCATGTCTCTGTTTAAGACTAACGAGTTTTCAGTAAAAAGGCGTTTCAGTGACTTTCTGGGTCTGCACAGTAAACTGGCCTCTAAGTACCTGCACATAGGCTACATCGTCCCCCCAGCACCAGAGAAAAGCATTGTGGGTAAGTAAAGTCATCGCCACGCTCTCCCTCAACTGTACTCACATCTTAACTACACTGCTAAAGGAGAAGATGTCTCATAGAGTGAATACAGTCTGTAGGCTGTCAGTGATGACAGATCGTACCCGTGCGTGTGTGTTGTGTTAATTGGTTGTGAATGTCCTCGTTCCAGTTGTTAATCAGCTGTATTAATGAGTGTCTCCTCGTCTGCAGGCATGACCAAGGTGAAGGTGGGGAAGGAGGATCAGTCGTCCAATGAGTTTGTGGAGAAGAGGAGGTCGGCACTGGAGAGGTACGAGAAGAAACTGAGAAACACAGAAAAACATAGCTGCAGTTTATCTCTGCTGCTCAGTCTGGAGGATTTACCGAGCCACACTGGATTCTCCATGTTTTAGGCTGGACGATGGTCAGCATAAGCTTAACGTGTACAACATTTCTATTTGAACAAATCACCAGTTATTGGATTGATCTGCTTCCTCTCAAGCAGGCATTGGTTCTAGACCATTTCTGTGTAGAACTGTTAACAATACACAAGTAATTCAGCACATAGACACAAAAAATAAAGGGAGCTGCCTTTATTGTTTTTTTTTGTTTTATTTTTATTTTTTTTATTAATTTTTTTCATCACAGTTACGTCATTCTGATCTGGTGATGTCACTTGAGGCAGGGATGGTTCTTGATCCGTCCCCTGTGGTGCATTCAAGGACACTTGGGCATCTGAGAAATGATTTCAGTCACTGAAAAGCAATTTTTTTATTATTATCTATTGTTAGGAAATCAAACCCACAAAATACAGTTAATACAGTTAGTAGATTGTGGCAAAATATTGATTAGACTCTGATTTTATATGAAACCATGATTTTGACTGCAATACAGGGATTAAAGTGAATGCTATATTTCAAGCCTTGAAAGTGACACAGACTTTTATCTGACTTGATTCACGATTGAAATCTTTTTTGTCACATGCACAGAGAACAAGTTGCACACATTTCTGTGTCCCACTCATTGAAAAGAAACACTGTAATATTTGCTGTATTGATTAGATTTAAAATACCTACAATACATGACAGAAGGATGGATAATGACTTGGATGTAAGAGTAGTAATAAAAAGTATAAAATTAGAAAACTGTAGCAGCTAAATGGAATTAGAAGAAAAATCGTGACTTCATTCATTTAATCCAAAATGGAGACATGATGGGGTGAAACAGACGCTTCAAGGGAACCAATCTAAACACAGATGGCGTCAGTATTCTGCAGCCATCACACTGTGCAATCAACAATTCCTTTATAATGATACAGTACATTAAACCTGTGTGTGTGTGTGTGTGTGTGTGTGTGTGTGTGTGTGTGTGTGTGTGTGTGTTGCCTGCAGTCGTGGTAGAGACCAACTTGGTCAGAGCTTTACAGGCCTAAAGGTTAAACCACAAATATTAGATACATCATTATCACAACACACATGTTCGTGTGTGTGTGTGTGTGTGTGTGTGTGTGTGTGTGTGTGTGTGTGTGTGTGTGTGTGTGTGTGTTGAATACTGAGGAGGTGGGGGAGAGGTGGGCGGGGCTGACATTCTGCTGCCCTTTACTGATGGTGTTTGATTGACAGGAAGGTCAGTCACTGACAGCTGATGGAGCTCAGAGCTGCAGAACTCCATGCTGATGGACACACACACACACACACACACACACACACACACACACACACACACACATACATGAACATTTTTAATTTTCCTCCTTAACTAAATTTTTCATTAATGTTTCTTGGTAATAATGACTCAGTTACAGCACAGTTTGTAAATATTTTCTTTATTCACATATTTGATCAAAAAATCATAAGTTTAAATTCCTGAAAGATCAATTCTATTTTTCATGTTAGTGGTTAAAGTAGGGCTTGGGGATTGCTGCAACCTTTTACAGTATTTTCAGACTGCACTGTGGGTTAGAGACTGCGGGCAGGCTTCTTTAATTAGAGCTGAATACCTCGAAATGTTGAGCAAGGTTCTATTTTTGACACCAACCAATGATGTCAAAGAAGAAGAAGAAGAACAACAACAACAACAACAACCCAACAAGGAGAATAATGAGTCCCTGGATTAGAAACTGGTCATCATAATAAATGAAATTCTGCCAAAAGCAAAAGCATCTTTTGTTGATTAATTCTGCTCTGTTTCAGATATCTGATGAGAACAGTGAAACATCCCATCCTGCTGAAGGATCCTGATGTCCTGCAGTTTCTGGAGAGCTCGGAGGTAAACAAAAAATTACATGTTCTACCAGAAGAACGCGAACATGTGTTTAACACATGAGCATCAGCAAATCTGTACAAGCAGGACACGACAAACCTCCGCAGTCCTGTGACCAACGGACGGTCAGACTATCTGTGCTCCCTTGTTTCCCCTCAGAAGTGATTTTGTTTCAGCAGCACTTCTTACAGCTTGCTGCCTGTTTAATGTCACCGGCAAACTTTAAAGGTCCAGTCAGCCTTTAAAAGCGGACTACAGTCTGCAGCTTCATCTTCATCAGTGCTTCACTGCAGAAAATCAACAAAACCCGCAAGCTGCAGTTTGGCTCTGTCAGACCACACGTCTGCTTTTTTCTCAAGTCCTGCCCCATCTCTGCAGTTTAATCTTCACCTGGACACCAGAACACAGGCAGGAACAAGGCAGGCCGGCGCATTTGGTCATGAGATGCAAGTTTTGGGTCAGACGAGCTGAGAAATAAAGTTAACTCAATTTATTTCACAGCTGACGTGTTACAATCTAAACTAGATATTACATTTATTAAAAGTAACTCCACACTAGATCTTTTATGGAAGAAAAGCGCTGCTGGACTGACCCGTGCAGATGCTGTAATGGACACAGTGACACTGGTGGAAAGGTCATTTGGTCACCAATGATCCATCCTCTTCACATCCACTTTAATGTCCTGGGAATCTGACCAGTAGTGTTGAGATCACTGGACCAAAGAGTTGGACGCACAGACAGACTGATCAACTAACTGATAGAAGGTCTCAGCCCCTGCCTCAAATGGGGCAAAAACAAATACCCGACCTCCAAAAGAGACAAAAAAACTCTGCCTGAGTTTTCCGATCTCTTCACTTCTTTTTCTCAGCAAGCAGCAAAACATCCCGACAAGGTCAAACTGACGAGTCTGCGCCTGCTCGCCGAGCCTCTAAAAACTGCCTCAGGGTTTAAGGGCCTGTGGTGTTTCCTGTTTCCTCATTTTATTGTCCACTCCAACTAAATCCTCTGTAACATTTCATCTTGTTGGTTCATACTGTCTAACTCCCCCCGCCTCTGCCTCCGCCTCCCCCTCGTCCTCATCTCCCTTCTCTGCAAACCTCCTAACTGTTGGTGGTATTGTGTTGGGAGAGCCGGCGGTTGTTGGGTCCAGAATAAATGGCCTCATGTCACAGATTTAACAGATGAATCACTCGGACGCTTGACCGAGCGTGTCGGTCCGTCCGGCCCGCTTAATGAAACACAACCAGAGGAGGTGGGAGCGGGAGGGAGGGATGGACCGGGCTGCAATTGAAAGCTATTTTTACCCCCCGCCCCACACATTTACATTCGTCCCCCCCGTCAGCGAGGGCCCCGGGGACTGAGCTGTCCCCTGGCTGCTGCCGCTCCTGTTAAATGAGATTGGAGGGTGGGGAAAGCTGGGTAAATGTGCTCCAGCATCAGAGGAAAATCCTGTATGTTCAGGAAAAAAGTAAAGTTTTCCAAAATGAAGAAAAATGAGCCTATTTTCAGACGGACGTCCAGGCGTGTGCAGAGTGACGCGATGGGTTCTGAGTCGGTTTTTGCGGCTGTTAAAGTTGCTCGACACATAAAGCGGCCGCATTAAATCTGATTGGAGCTAAAACGTGGGAGACATTACAATCAGAGGGGAGGAGGGAAAAGACCACAGCTGTGATGGAGTTAGAGATGGAAAGAAAGATGGTGCAGAAAAGAGAAACTGAACAAAACAGTCAGCAAAGAAAGTGAAAATCAAAGGAAGGGAGACGAATCATGAAGGTGAAGGAAGGACAAAGACAAAAGTCATTAAAAAAGAGGACAAGAGTGAAGATTTGAAATGAGCTCAACAGAGAGCAGGACTTGTGGAAACTGAGGGATGAAAAGAGCCAGAGAAAGTAAAAGAAATAAAGAGATGACACAATTGAAGTGAATACTATAAAGCCTCAAATATGAGCCCAGGTGGAATTACCTGTACTGTAAAGGCTCACATGGCAAATTCAATATGAAGGACATTTCCACAGATTTGCTGTTCTTCATTCTGTGTACGTCAGTGCAGTCAGTCTCAATGAAAGGCCATCAAGCCCCTTTAAGACCTAATGTGAAACATCAGTGCAGGAAGTGTTTTATTGATGTTAAGCTAAAAAAAAAACAGCCAAATCAAAGCGACTGGAAATAATTAGTGTTAAACAGAGAACATGTTCCAGCTGAGTGATGAGGATGACTTGACTGTGGTTGTGCAGATGGAGGTAGTTCTGTGGAAACAGACATTAGACTGAATTTATCAAGACAAGGACGTTTGCATCAACAGCAAATGAAAACTGGGAGCTTTCTTAGATGTCATCAAATACACCTTAAAAAGGGGAAGTGAGCTACGAATCAAAGCCTGCCTGTTCCCCAGCTGAACCGCTCATCCTGCTTGTTTTTTGTTGTTGTTGTTGTTGTCCAGTTGCCGCGGGCGGTCAGCACTCAAGCTCTGAGTAGCGCCGGACTTCTCCGAATGGTCAACAAGGCTGCAGACGCCGTCAACAAGATGACCATCAAGATGAACGAGTCAGACGCTGTGAGTGAAGGAGGGAGGAGAAGAGGAAGGAGAAAGATGGCAGTTGGAAGGGGATGACAGAAGGATGTAGAGAAGATGGGAAGGGAGGAAGAAATGAAATATGAACTAAGCAAGCAGGGACGTGGAGGAAGGGAGAACGAAGGAGGAAATAAAGAGTCAGGCAATGAGGAAAGAGGGGAAGAAAGGATGAGAAGAAAGGAAGGAAAACATGGAAATGAGGAACTCGAGAGGAAGAAAGGACAGAAATAAGACAGTATCAACAGTATAAGACAGTACAAGTTTGCAGACTGAACTCCTGATAACCTGTGTGTGTGTGTGTGTGTGTGTGTGTGTGTGTGTGTGTGTGTGTGTGTGTGTGTGTNACATCAAACGTTGTCTGCTTCCAGTGCAGTCATTGACACTGACAGCGTCATGTAGCAGGCGCTCAGACGTCTTATGATTGGCTTCATCACACCTGCGGTCATGATGGTATTGTTTTTGTCCTTGGACTTCTTCATCTTTTTGCTTTTCATTTTCCCATTTCAAAATAATTAGTACAACTGATAATTATGTACCTTATTATTAGAGTGTGGTAATAATCTATGTGTCTACACTTAATAGTTGAAATCGAAGTTGCTCCCAGGAATCGCTCTCGCCTCTCAGAGGCTGTAGGTGTGTCCAGTCAGCTAAAACAAGCGCACCTCCACAGCTCAGTCATGTGAAAACTTTTTTTTATTGTATAGAAATCTTGTTTTCGTTCAGTCTGCAGGCTTCACATGAACTCAGTACGACAAACAAGAGCAGGAGAGAGTAGAAAAGTACTTTATTAGAGCGTCTGTTGAAGCTGTCACCACACAAATTCATCCTCTCTGTCAGGATACAAAGTGCGCGCGCACACACACACACAGTTGGCATGGTCGGGGGTCTGGTATTAGAGCAGAGGAGCTGTCAGATGTGGGGTGTTGGGAGGAGGACGGGGGAGTTTTGGGGGAGGCTGTCAGAAGCTGCAGACGAGGACAGATCGCAGTAGAGTTACAACCAACATTTATTTGGAGCCGACATGAGTTTTGCCGCCTGTCAGGAGTCGGGTTTTGGTTCACGCCTTGACAACAGACAACAGAAAACACACAGCGGCTTTTTCTGAAGTCAAAAAAAGAGAAAAGAGTTTTACTTCACACTGCTGCTGCTGGAAACCTGCTCAACAGCTGCTGCAGACAACACATTAAGACCAGAGATAGGACCTCTTCACAAAGGAAATGCATTTATAGCCAATGATGTGAAGAGAGAGTGGATCTTAAAAGGCCTGAAGAAATATTTTGTAGGACAGACTGGCAGCAGAGGGAGTGAAATCTGTGAACACGCTCCTGTGAAAGCCGCAGAAACTCTTCAGGCTTCTTCTTTTCTGCTGGCGGTGCCACGTAGTTCCCTTTTCTCCCGACAAACGGATCTGTTGTCCTCCTTACAACAACAATGAAATGGAAAGGTTTGGGAGAGCATTTGAGTCTACGTCCAAACTAAGATGACCAATTTAAAAAAAAAAATGCAACAGAACGACACTATGAGAGGTCAGACCTCCACTGAGGCCAATAGTCCTTTCTTCTATCATATGCAAATCTACAAGCACAACCACTACACATGTATGAATATATTTCCAAAACAATTAGAATTTCACATTTGGATGTAAGAGTATACTTAGCATGTGCATGTGTCGGCTCCCCCAGAGGATGCTGGTACCAAAGTTTAATGGCTTCCACTTTGTCCCGTGGTCCCACCCTTCCAACAAGAGTCATGAAAGTCCTGCTGACAGACAAAAAAAAAAAAAAAAAAAGAAACAAGAAATGGAACCGGAAAGGTAACCTCCTTAGTGGAGGTAAGAAAAAAACACAGTTAAAATACAAAAATGTTTTTCTTTCACTTTCGTGTTTTAAGGTCGTTATTGCTAAAATCTGTCTAAAACACTTCCCTTCTTCTTCGTCAGCCACCATGAGCTGATCAGAGCCACAGTCGGGTTCCTCCGCTGAGTCTCAGCTGCTTTAATGCACATCAAATAGCTTCTTATGCTGACTGAACAAGAGCTCTGCTGCACTGATACATTGATCCGATCTCAACACAGACAAAATGCTAATATACACAAACAAACTTTAAATAGAAATAATCAGATCAGTGAAAACAAACGCAACTGTGGTTCATCTTTTTCAGTCACATCCTCACAGATATGAAGCATCTTATCACCTTTATTAAAAAAGTTTCTCTGCTCGGGTGAAATTAGAGCTGAAACAACAACAAAGATGTGGACACTGAATTGTTTGAAATAGATCCTCTAAAACATTTAGTTTTGTGCTGAAACTAATTTTGCAGGTATTTGCAGTGCAGTATTTCCACACTGTGGACTGTACTTTCACAGGTCAGAGATTTGAACACAGTGGTGTGTTTAGTGTCTGTCAGATTATTACACCACACTGCCCCCTGTGGGCACCAAACAGAAACAACAAGCGAGTTTGAAACACTGCTGCTGTGAATCTGCTGCTGTCTGTACGCTGTTCTGTTTAATTCTGAAATCACAAATACACATTTTTTTAATTTTGTGGATTAAATGTAGCAATTTAAAGGTACAAACAATGTGTTTGTTTAAAGGAAGATACCAGTATTATTTAGATTTGAGGGGTTTAAGATTGACAATTTGAAGATCAGGAAAATTTAAGAAATGCTTGAATAAACAGAACAATTTGATAATTAGCAGAATTTTAGGAAACAGCTTTTACATTGTCTGTTAGAAAAACCCTAAAATTCACAGCTGTTTTTAATTAAAAAATCCAAATTATCCACATTAATATGAACTTTTTTTTTTTTTTTTTAACATTTTCATGCCTCTGTTGGGTCTTTCATCAAGGTTACAGCTTTTACTGAAAGCCCAGATGTGCTGCAGCATCTTTGTGTGTGTGTGAATCTTTCACGAAAGAATCTGAAGCAGTGACACCAAACCTGATGCTCACTGTTGATGCTTTAAGACGATATTGATGATGTCAGTGTGATTAGGTCAGAAGCTCACGGTACAACCAAAGAAAAGCACACACAGCTGACATTAGAAATACAGTGCTCTGCTTTCTGCGCATTAGAGCTCCTAACAAAGGTGAAATAATTAGTGTGAGAATTGAAAACACAAGACACAGCGTGTTAGTCGAGCTTTCGAGGTGTCGCTGTGTGTGTATTTGAATCAGAGCAGAGCTGGGATAGTAGAATAATACAAAACAAACATCTGACCAAATGTTCACTTCCAGCCTTCAGTCTGTGGCAGTTTTTAAAATTCTCTTTCCACACACAACTCAATTTTTGGTCTCTGCTTGTGACTTTCCAAGTGAAAACTGTGCACACAGTTTCCTCACAGTGCTCTAGTGTTTCCTTTTGGTTTGAGATTTTGTTTGCTCATGTCTCTGGATCTTCCTCTATGATTTTGGAAGCTCTGAACATTTTTTCCTGCCTCTTAAATTTTGTTGCGTTTTCCCTGCCATGCCTTCCTGCAACCAGGAGATTGAGGAGGTAGGACTGCCCCGTCTGTCTGTCTGTCTGTCTGTCTGTCTTTCCGTCTGTCCGTCTGTCCGTCTGTCTGTCTGTCTGTCTGTGTGCAGCTCTGTGTCCACCTGCCTGACTGCCTGCTTCACACCTTTTATTTGCCTCATTGTACCGCTTGGTTCTCATATTTATCATCATTTAGTTGAATTTTATCATGATACTGTTCATTTTTCATTTGTTTGTCCTGCTATTAAATCGCAGTCACATGAAGTAGTTTGTCAAAGTAGGTGAGATTTCCCCAAATTTGCCACTGGAATAAGGCTCTGTTCGTATTTTTCTGAGCATCAGGGTTGAAAGTGTTTATTCTGGGTCCAAAATCTAATTGAAAGTTACATAACAGACAAACCCTTTCATGTGACAGCTTAGATCATCTAGTTACAGTTTTTTTTTGTCTTTAAACTCCATATAACTCGCAGATTAATGAAAATAAATCAGTTCCATCATTATTTCAGCCTTTCAAAGACTCAGGTGGTTGTTGACTTAGTTCAGTAAATATCAATAACTTCAATTAATAAACGTCATCTAAACTGCAGGTATCAACACTGTTCAGTAAGTTCACTACGAGGACGGAAATACAGGAAAGAGTTATTACTTGATTGGTTTCAAGTCAGTGCTGGTTGGACCTGCCAGTGTAAAAGCACATTATTTCAATCAAGTCAGTCACATCTCATAAACTTGCTGCAGGAAACCTTTATTGGTGACAAAATGAGTTGTGTGCTTTCTCCTTTAAGTCTTTTTTTTTAAAGATGATCACCAAACCGACATGTGAAGGAGAAAATATGTAGAATAATTGATTCAGAATTGAAATTTGGGCCAACATTGAAATCATGGGTCAGCCTAAAAAATCTGGTATTGGTCGGCCAAAGATCAGTAGAGTCACACAGTACGGACGGTCTGTGTGTGTGTCCATGTTGCTGCAGTTTGGGCCAACTGACAAAAGTGCAATATCTGTAACAATCTGATGGATTATAGATTTATATCGTGACAGTTGAGAAGTTACTCATCAGATTATCCAAATGGACCAACACGTTACCTCAACAGACACGAGGATGCAAAATGCCAATTTAAACATAATTCATAACTGTTGTCTTCTTCTGTGTGTGTGTGTGTGTGTGTGTGTGTGTGTGTGTGTGTGTGTGTGTGTGTGTTTGTGTGTTTCAGCTGGAGGGGAAAGTTCAACAGGGAGAGAGAGACTTTGAACAAATCTCCAAAACCATACGCAAAGAAGTCAGCAGGTTTGAGGTGAGGAGGCGTGATGGATGAGAGAATGAAAAGATGATTCTCTGCGTGTTCAAGTCCTTCATCCTTTGTTTGTCTCCAACAGAAAGAGAGAGTGAAGGACTTTAAAACCATCATTATCAAATATCTGGAGTCACTGGTTCAGACACAACAGCAGGTAAAGACAAAGACAATGTTAATGTTATTGTTAGATTGATGTTACAATCAAAATAAGTCCATTTTGGCATTAATTTCTGGAGTACATTGAAATTATTTGTCAATCAAATTTTAACTTTGGAAGTAATTCTATGTTTTAATTGTTATTTTGGCAAAAATAACATTTAAGATTTTCTTTATATAACAATTTAAAATGTACAAATTTACATGCAAATAGAACCAGAAAAATAATGGCAAAACAATGAAAAGTGAATAATTTCCTTTTTCTTTTTCTCCTACAGCTGATAAAATACTGGGAGGCCTTCTTACCCGAGGCCAAGGCCATCTCATAGAGTTCACACATACACAACAGACAGTCCTGACTGGCTCCGGTCAAACTATCCTACCCATAATGCACCTGTCCTCCCGGGTCACCCTCATCCTCTTTATGCCCAGAGTGAAGAAGAGAAGTGACGCTGCGAATCAGCTCGGAGCGACTTTTCTGCTGTTAAAAAAAATCAACAACCAAACTGTCTCGAATTCACAGTTCACCATCTTTTAGTCGTCTTTCTTCTGTCTGCTCTTCTTTCGCAACTGAACGTGCTGCGTTGACATCCTGTGAGAGTCATTGTCGTTCTCATCATCAGTGCTTTCATAACTATAATAACAGTTTTGCACTCCTCAAGCTGTTTTCTTCTTATGGTTATCAGATTTCAAGAAGTCGAAGCAAAAAGTGAAAATCAACAAAGTCTGAGTTCCTGTGCCTGATTTTTTTCTAATATGAAACCTGCAGTGAGTGTTATTTTCAAACCTCATGATTCCCATAGAACATGAACGCAGCACGAGTTCTGACCCTTGTGATGGCTTTCCTCACCACATAAACAGATTCTAATATGGTGTCCGTTTTCACAGCTGGAGCACTTTGTTTACATGTGGTGAATGGGTGAGTGGAGGAGCGGGTGGAGGAATTGCACTCAATAAACTGCTACTGTATTTTTTTTTTTTTTCTATTTGGTCTTTGGATGTATGGAAGCACATTGCCGCTATAAAAATGAAAAAGAAAAAGATGAAAAGTTAGGAATGCTAAAAATATTTATTGTCAGAATTATTGTACGATTTGACTGAGTTACTGGAGAGGTTTAAAATTGAAGTCAAAGTTATGACACTAAATGTCTTCATCAGAAAAAATACATGGGTGTGTATTTAATGCCTCACACCACTTCAGTCTTTTTTCTGCTGTTGCCTGTTTGCTTTTACTGGAATGTTTCTTTTTGTCTATTGCTATGTGGTTTGTTATACTTTATTTCATACATCACTACAAAAAATAATGTTTTTAGGCTAAATGCATGACTGAGAGAACAAGAACTCATGAAAAACACTGCGATTTAGACAAGAAAGCTGAAATTGAAATTAGAATATTTTAGTACAGACATACACAGTATTACTTTAAGTCTCCCTGTTTAGCATTTTTAAACAGTATATTAAAAAAACAAAGAAATGGTTAGTAATGTGCTACAACGTAGTTGTAAACATATAATTGTTGACTATTTGCGTTGTGTTCCCAGGGTCAAAAATGATCCGCCACGCTCAGTTTCATCATTTGGACTTACCATCAAAATATTTATGTCAAACATTCCTTACTCATCCTTTTTTTTTTCTTGGCAAAAAAAGGCTTCCATACATTGACCCTAAATTCTACAGTACCCATGAGCCTCTGCGGCAGTGGCTCTGGAAAAGGTTGGAGTCAAAGCTTTGAAGTTGAAGTTGTAGCATATTGAAAAAATCAAAACTCAAACTTTACCCTACTATTTTCTGCCCAGTAACAGAATCTCTGTTCTCTAACTGGATGTGTTTTGTTGCTGCAGTGTTCTTTGGGAATTGAAGTCGACATCTCTCGTAATGTTAGCTGAACACCGCTGACTTTTTTTTTGATGAGACAAAAATGTTTTTAGGTCTCTTTGAAAGCAGGGTTACGAGCTGTTGAATTTGAGCCCTTATGGAGCACTGTCCACTGTCATGCTAGCAGTGTTAGCAGTGTTTTTTTTTTTTTTTTTTTAAAGAACAGCAGTTAAGCATGGGAACTTTTCTCTTCTCTAATCCCCCAAACACATCTTTAATTCAGAATATCTGTGGTTTTATTTTGGAGTTTGGAACATGAGCTGTGAAACTGATCCGGAGTCAGTGATGAAGAACGACTGACTGCATCCTTTGGTATATCGTGTATTGTACTTTCTGTCACCTGTTCAATCCCCTCACTTCCCATCATGCCTTTCAAAACAAGCGCCCTTATTTCCGTTGCTGTATGATCGTGAGTGAAGGCAACGTTTTTGTGTTTCTTCCCTCTTTGTGCTGGTGGGAGCGGAGAAGGAAGAATCTCACTGCTTGGTTCAGTTCACTGCTACTGTTGGACAAAAATTTCCAAACCCAGAAAAGCTTCTCTTTTTTTGTTTTTGTTTTTAGATCTTTCTTCTGTGTGAAAAGGTCCGATTAGTATCCATAGTTAATAAGATTAAACTCTGTTTTTAATGTATTCTATGATGGTAAATTTCCCTCCACACACTGACCCCATTTTTTTTTAGTTTTTTAGACACTGCCAGTACATACAACTGTTGTTAAAACATCATGTAGACAGAATGTACTTCAGACTGAAATATAGTCATTAAATGGACTTCACCAGAGGCAGCTCTGATAGTAAAATGAATTTTAGTGGATGGGGAACCAGCGAGACATTTTGACATCAGATTTTGTATCCTAGAAGTTATAACATTTTACAACTAAATTCTGTAATACAGTGTGTTCATGCGCGTTCACATAGAGATGCATTACTCTATAGAATCACTTTTGACCTCAGTTCATATCCAGTGGAGCTTTTACCCATAACATCATTGTAGTTTTTCCTTCTTAAGTGCCCAAGGGGGAAGAAGTTTGTCCCCTGCATTGCTCCTGTTACTATCAGTTGCGTTTGCCTGTCTGAACGAGGCCAAAAACGGTGATGCTGTGGTTCCTGCCGTTTTCCCTGCTGATGACTCAAGTTCAAACAGTGCAAACCCGAAGAATCAGACCAAAACTAGAGGGTTAAAAAGTAAACTAATCTCTGTTAAATAATGTGTTCAATTGTAAAATACAAATAAACAGTCATGTCTAAAATAAGAACTGAGCAAAAGTTTAGAACCAAGTGTGAAAACTTGCTTTGTGAACAGAACCGTGGTGTTTTTCTTCCTCCTGTCTGTTTTCCTTGAAGAGGAGACGTTGATGTTTTGGATTTTGGTTTATTGAATTTAAGATGAAGGATTTCCTGTTGAAGGAGACTGAACTGAAGCCAATATTCAGAGTCTCAGAGCAGTTTCAGGTGTGGAGGAAGTGAGTGACTGTCAGGTGACAGTGTGTGTCCGTCCAGAGAGCAGCCTCAAACTGTGAGGATTATTTTTAACGGCTGTTTCTTTTTGTATTGATCAGTGTGAGGGCTGTAGTTATAAATATTCATCTGCAAATTTTACAGAATCTGTTCTTGATTTCATTTTATTTTATTTTTTAATTAAAGCACACTTCATTGTCAGAATAGAATCCAATGTCCTGAATCTGTCAGAGAAGCTACAAATCTGACGCTTGTCATCTCTCATTAGATTAAAATTCAAATTAAAACTGGAAATATTTCAAGTTTTTTTTTTGTCAGCCTTCATCCCGTCTCGTCAGTCTTAAATCACATTACACTGTGTTGATTGCAACCTTTTGTATCTTATTCCATGTTTTATTCCACATTTTTTGCCGCCTAATGATGTGCAATGGTTGAGAATTTTCAGTTGATTTTTTTTTTTTTTTTTTTTTTTTTGTTTTCACAGATGATGAAATGCTTTATCTGAGCAGATTTTTTTAATCTCTTTTGGCATTCCTGCAGCGTGGCAGAGCAGGTGTTTGAAAACTTTAATTACAATAAAGGAATGTATCTCATCCTTGGCTGCACTGGGTTTGAATTATTCAGGAGTTACAGATCGCTTGAACTCATGGACAACTCAAGGTAGTGGATAACTGAAGGTTTTTAACCTTTCAAATGATTATCCTTCTATCCATCCATCCATCCATTATCCTCTGTTTATCCAGGTGAAGTCATGGTGGCAGCAGGCTAAGCAGTAGTAGTTCAGGCATCCCTCTCCCCAGCAATGGTTTCCAGCTCCTCATGGGGGATCCTACGGCACTCCCAGGCTAGATGAAATGTGTGATCCCTCCAGAGAGATCTGGGTCTACCTTGAGCCCTCCACCCTGTTAGACATGCCCAGAAAACGTCCAAAGGAAGGCGCCCAGGATGCATCTTAATCAGATGCCTGAACCACCTCATCTGGTTCCTTTCCATGTGAACAAGTAGCAGGTCTACTCCGAGCTCCCTCCGGATGTCCAAGTGCCTCACCCTGTCTTTAAGGCCAAGCTTGAGGGAGCAAACCACTGTTTTCCAGCAGAGAACCACAGCCTCAGACTTGGAGGTGCTGACTCTCATCCTGGCCACTTCACACTTGGCTGCAAACCGCCCCAGTGTGTGTTGAAGGTCATGGTCAATGAAGCCAACAAAACTCCATCATCTGCAACAATCATCTGCAATTCTGAGGTTCCCAAACTGTACACGCACCTCACCATGGCTGCACATTGAGATCTTGTCCATGAATACCACAGACTGGATCGAAGTCAAGGGTCGAGCTTGGTGGAGTCCAACACCCACAATAAAATGTGCTTGACTTTGTGCCAAGAATATAGACACAGCTCTCAATTTAGGTCATACAAGGACTGGCAGTTTCATAGCAACGGTCATGGTCCCATTGTAACTCCCGCAGGGGATATGGTAAGCCTTCATCATGAACCTGACCATGAACCTGACCATGACCCCCCCAACAACTCCGCAAGGATAAAGAGCTGGTCCACTGTGCCTTGACCAGGACAGGATCCGCATTACTCTTGCTGAATCTGCAATTCAAAATTCAGTCTGAGCCTTTTTTCCAGCACCCTGGATTAAACATCCCCCAGACAGCCTAAGCAGTGTAATACCCTGATAATTGGAATACACCCTCCAGTCCTCCTTTTTGAGAACAGGAACCACCACCTTCGTCTGCGACTCCATAGGTACTGTCCCCTACCTCCACCACCAAAGAATCGTGTCAGCCAAGACCGCCCAACAATGTTCAGAGCCTTCAGCATCTCAGGGTGACTCTCATCCACACCCAGTGCCTTGCTCACGTAGGAGGTTCTTCACCACCTCAGCAAATCTTGATGAGGAAGTGTTGGCCAGGTTCAGGTGTTCCTCAAAGTTCTCTCTCCCTCACTCAACAGTATCTCCAGTCTGGATCAACAGTTCTCATCCTTGGTTGAGCACAGCCTGAGCCAATGCTGTCCCTTCCTGAGTCATGAAGTTATTTGCCAGAACTTTCTTTGGGGCAACAGAAAGTCTTTCTCTATAGCCTCCCCAAACTCCTCCCACACCCAGGTTTTTGCTTCTGCGCTGCTGAAGATAGAGCCCTCCTGGCCTCTCAGTACCTGGGCCCTGGGCCAACCAAGCCTGAAAGGTCTGCTTCTTCAGCTTGACAGCTTCCTTCACCGCTGGTGTCCACCAGCAGGGTCTTATGTTGCCAACACGACAGGCACAGATGAACTTCTGGCCACAGCTCCTACCAGCCATCTCTACCATGGAGGCTTTGAACATGGCCCACTTGGATTCCATGTCCCAACATCCTCCAGGATACATGAGAAATTCTTCTGGAGGTTTGAGTTGAAGACCACATGGACAGGGGCCTCCACAAGACGTTCCCAGCTCACCCTCACTACATGGATTTATCAGGTCTGTCTGGCAGCCTTCCCCACCATCTCATCAAACTCAATATTACTACCCCACTAATGTTTCGTTAATGTACTCTTGTGCTCAATTTGATATTATTATTAATATTATTATTGTCATTTTCCTCTTTGTCTTCATAGATGTATTTTAAAATTGCAGATGTTTCAATTACATATAAAGATGCATTTCTGTCATGAGATACTATATAAAAAAAATGCTTATTATTATTATCATCATATAAATATCTGCTTTCAGTAGGATAGTCATTAAAGCAACCAACAGAAAAGAACTGAGTTGAATTTTATTTTAAATTTACAATTATTAATGTAAGTTTTTTTGTAGACAGCAATTTTGACATTTTCCTCTGCTTGAAATTAAAACTCACAACACCAGATGTACTTCACATACTGTATAGATTGAATACAAAACAAGACAACCAAAACAAACAAAAACTCATGACTTACTACCTAGTGCTCAGTACAAATTAAATATTGAAAAAGATGTTAAAAGATCATTTGTGCACCTAAGATTAAAACATTTTTTTTTTCAGTACACTGGGGCCTCCATAAGATAATTTTTATTGGTATTTTTAGAAGATAAAGAACTGTCATTCCTCCTTTCCTCCTTAGTTACAAAATAAGTTGCAGATTCATTACAGGTAGCCAATCCTTCACTAGGTACCTGTCCTGTCCTGTCACCTGTCCCTTGTCCCTGTAATAGCCTGTGTGTTGTGTGAGAAGTGTGGCTCTTATCCAGCTCTATTAATTTGTCCAAATAGTCAGTCTGTCAGAACCTCAAAGTGATACTCAGAGTGTTGAGACTGGAAAAGATTCACACAGACTGTCAGGAGGCTTCACATCAGCACACACACACACACACACACACACACACACACACACACACACACACACACACCCACTGAGCATATAGGCAGAGTGCTGTCAGAAAATGGGCTCTGCCTTACTTTGCATTGTGGCTGTCACAGGATCGACTAGCTGTCATATTCTGGCTGCAGGTTTCTGTGGAAGACGAACAAATTCACATCTGACTTTATTAAGACACGCCAGAGCAATATTTAGTTTATACACACTGTGTGTGTGTGTGTGTGTGTGTGTGTGTGTGTGTGTGTGTGTGTGTGTGTGTAAGAGAGTAAGACAAAGAGAGAGAGTGAGTAAATTCATACCTTACAATATCAGGCAGTCGAGTAAAACACCACCTCAAACTACAGAATGGTGTATTGAGTTGACTTAGCTCCTTTACGACAGAGTTAGACATTTTTAGCATCATCAGTATTAATTGCAGACTTCTGTTGAATTGCACTGATTTTACAAATCTGGGATCATTTTAAAAATAATTAACTTCATCTCAATTGTCCAAAGTGTAATCCCAGATCATACTGGTCTTCATCATCTCTGATTTTTTTGGTCACTGTTGAGATGTCATCTATCACTTTGTAGTGATACCACTGTCACCAACTGAGCTGTTGCTATTTGAGGTAAGTGAATTCTTCAAAATGAATTGTCTTAAACTAGTGCGTTGATGCAATTACATGTGGTTAAATATTTCTGTCTAAATTAATTTAATAATAAAATGTTTCATTTTGCTATTTTTACATTTCAATTTTGTAGAGTTTGAAAATGTGAATCAGTCAAATCAGATCCAATCAAAGTGTTTACAAATCAAGTTACTATTGATCTGACTCTTAGTTGATGTTGTGTAAACACATCAGGGACAGCTACAGTTGATATTAAAAATGATCGCTGAGTTTTTATTTGGCCATACCCCCCAGAACACCATACTAATAAGTTAGCAACCTCCAGGCAACCACTACAAACACTGCAGCCTCAGCGGACATGGCAACCAACTAGTAACACCACAGCTATCACTTAAAAACCTCAAACATCTTTGGAAAACCGGAACAACCACATACACATACATGCATTTTTTTCTTTATTTTTATTATTCTCTATGTATGACTGAAAACGTCCAAACTGTGAAAGAATATGTGGAATGTTGTGGTAAACAAAAACCTGTTAAAGTATGTTATGTATTTAAGATTCTTCAAAAATACCCTTTGTTTCTTTGATGATGGCTTTGCACAGTTTTGGCAGCCCCGAAACGAGCTTCATGAGGTCATCACCTGGAATGGTTTCCAGTTAACAGGCAAATTGTCAAATGTCACTTAGTGCAACTTCTTTCCGTCTTAATGCATTTGAGACCATCAGTTATGTTTTGCCAAGTTAGTGTTGGTATACAGTAAATATAAGTAAACAATGAACAGTGGCCTATTCACCACCTGGTAATGTATTAAGTCCACATATCCTTATATGATTGCTACCACTTTAAACATTTAAGCAACATACTGACTAACCATAAGCTCAAGGGTTAGGGTTAGGCTCAGCAAACACTTGATACCAATAATCATAGCCTTTGCTCTTGTGTGTCAGGCTATAGTTCACCTTCTGCTTTAGGTACACTCTACAAATCCTCCTCTCTCCATATAATCTTCCCTTTAACAGCATACAGAACCATTTATATCTAGCAGCTCACACACTGACTGCGGTTTTCCTGTCTCTTTCAGGTTGAGAATAATGTAGGTAAACCTGCATCTTTAACCTCCCACTATCACTTAAACTGAAGAGTAATGGTGCATCCACTTTTCCAGCTTCACCTCCACCTCTAGGATTTTCACTTTGACTCCAGAATAATGTATCTGCATCTGTTTTCCTTGCTCACTCTAACCTCTCGCTTTCATGTGACTCCAGAATAATGTAGATGTATTTATTTTTACACTGTCCGCCTCGACCCCGGTCGCTATCAATCTGGCTTTAGAATAATGTAAGCACATCTGTTCTGCTCACCCTCCTAACCCCTCAATTTCCCCGCCACTTCAGGATAATGTAGGTGCATCTATTATCTCCGCTCACGCCAGCACCACTGCCTCTGACCATTTTTAGAATAATGTAGCCACATTTACAATCCCAACCAGCCCTCATAACCTTTCACTGTATGGTCAGGAAAAAAGATAAAACACTGGACATGTGAGTTGAAAGTGCAGCTCTTATTTAAGCGTCAAAATTGTGCACACATATTTATTATTTCAGCTCATTGTTCACACCAAACCATCAGATGCTCTCATGATTCCATATTCTCTCCATCGGCTACTTTAACTTTCTTCTCTTTTCTCCGGAGATACACAAACACAGACGAGGTGCAGGGAGGGAGGAGAATGAAACAAAAAGCACTCGGTAGCAGATAACAGTGTTGTTGCGGCGTAACCCTCAGCTTTTATTTATCATATCTCCAAATGGTAGTGTAGCTGTTGTGCTGTGGTCAGGATACAGTGACCTTAGTTGATCAACTACCCCCCTCAGCAGCCTGATAAGAAGGCTAATATAACAGCAAGCAAGGGGGGAAGGCTGTACTGTAATTATTTCTGCGCTGTCAGAAGGGGAGAAGACTGCAGCCCCCCTGCCGATTCAAATCTGAGGGGAAACTAAAAAGTGGAGGAGGAGGAGGAAGGGCCGCAAACAACAACGCCAGTGAGACAAATATCAGCCGACCGCCGAGACACGCCTGAAATTGGACCAGTTTGTCATGCACAGGACTGCCCCATACACACAAACACACATCTGAGAGGCTGGACAAGACTTGATTTCAAACTTTACACACGAACGTGAAATACTCACAAGTAGATGTGTGAAAAATTGTTGGGAACATGTACCATATCATGTCAGTGCTAACTACACTGAATTACATTGACCTACAAAGAGACCATGAATGAATGCTTACATTTAAATTTTTAACACCCAGGGTGCTGTACCCACATGGACATGGACCTCCAACAAACTTCATACATTACACACAGATGCAAGAGAAAACAGCAAGCAAACACCAAGATGAATTCACAATGACTATTTACTGTATTGTCAGTAATACCAATAATTCTAGCAGTGTACTGTATGAGATGCCTTCCTACTGATGATGAACATCTTTAAAAACAGCTTACAATTATAGTTAGATTTTTAAGAAATATATAATAGTAATTTTCTGCAATAGCTGTTCACTGCAGTTTGTGGCAAACAAGAGAAAATAGTACATTTGTTGGGGACTATTTTCAGCAGTGGATTAATCCACATTTGGGTGAGTGATTGTTTGTGGCAGCAGAACGCTGCAAGTGGCATTCAGTCAAAATGAACCATGGTGTGTGTTTTCATGCTAATGAAGGGAACATGTCACCCGTTCCAACAATGTGGCCCACTGATGTGTTTTTATGAATTTCTGGAAATCAATGAAGGTGTATGTCACAGAGGAATAAGATATGTCAGGCTTTTGATACCACCAGACTGATCCTGTACAGCAGCAATGCACACTCTTGGTTATGGAGAGCTGCAGCACTACCTAGTTTCTATACTGTAATTTATTTGGAACAGCAATTCTTGAACTTCCAAAACCTTTCCAGATGGAAAGCTTTGGTAGTGCACCAGTTGTTGTATATCACCTATAGCATGCTAGCCAGCTACATCTGCTGAGCCACGTTTGCTAAGCTCCTGTAGGGTTGCTGCTGTTGAAATGACAAACACAAATGAGAGGCCAGAGCTGGAGGATCCTCCTGTGATGTTCAGATCCACTCTATGAGAGCGTCACGGTTTAGTTGAGTTAGTTGCAGCGAAAATGGACAAAGCGGATAGTGAGCGGATTAGTGAAAAGCGTTCACTGTAATTGCTCAGTTGAAGGCAGGTATCTATGTAGAAACTCTTCAAACATGCTCAGTCATTTATGAACAGAACAAGACAGACTGATTAAGAGGCAAGTCCTTTTCTCCACAGCATTTAAGACTGCCTCTCACTGCAGGTTTGGACCGTGCCTAAGCTAATGCTATAGGAGTGTTTATAGCTGGGGATATGTGACTTAAGTGTATGGTCAGTGTGCCTGAGCTCTGCTGCAATATGCTTTGGCATGTGCATTTTATTTGGTCCTTTGTGCCTGCCCTGTATAAACGTGTGAAAGCTGCAGTTGTTCTGGAGTTATCAAGTGCACTGGCAGTCGCACTCACCACCAATGGACGGTCCTTCAGGGCTACAGAGAGCCACTTAACAATGACTACCCACTAAATCACTCCCAAGTGGGAAATGAAAAGTCCAGTACTGCAAACTCACCCTATTTATGAACTGTAAAGCCTACAAGCGCAGGAGGTAGTATCAGAGTGGATATTGGAGAGGCCAGTGACAAGTATAGCAGTCAAAACCAATAATGCAAAAAATATTGTCAGTGCTGTCCATAAACAAAGGAACAGCTGCCAGCCATGTGTCTGACTCATCACAAGAATTGCAAAGGTTGTGTACTTTTTCCACCGCAGCACAGTTGCTGCAGAACAAGCAGGTGATGCTGAATGTAACATTCATGACGTTCCCACTTGCCGGAACTCTAGTTATGACATTCAACACTCAACATCAGACATTGTTAATTTGTCTGGCTAAAATGTGAGAGTGGCCACGGAGGTGACTGAGATCTCACAACAATAATGAGCTCTGAAACTACACCTTCAGTATGAACAATTCTACCTTACAAAACCGTGATCCTGAAATCCAGGATTTCCTGTCCTGTCACCTGTCCCTTGTCCCTGTAATTGGCTGTGTGTTGTGTGAGAAGTGTGGCTCAGTCTGTCAGAACCTCAAAGTGATACTCAAATTTAGGATGCCCTTAGACAGAACCTGCAAAGCGAATGCTCTGACACCTGGATTTCGAGACTTTTCGAGAAATGCACAGCGCCTGATCTAAGGTTCAGGACCCTCCCTCACATGGATGGTGCCTGCCCATGAGAGAATCTATGACCACCTCAGAGATTGTGTCTAGCTGAGGCTATCGTTAGCCAACAGATGTATCCTCACTCAGATGATGTGGACAAACTTATTTGTCTGGAAGAAAAAACCCTGAAAAGACGGGAGTAAAACTTAAAACTAGTCAAGGCTGCCTTTCAGTGTTAAAGGCTGAAATTGCACCATTGGCTTTAATGCTAATTTAATTGAATTATTAAAACCCACTCTTCAATGTTTGAATACTTCAAAATAACAGGCAAAAATCCTATTTTCTGCATTCCTTTTGTTGTAACTGCTGTAGCTAAACTGAACCAAACCTTGAATTTCATTGTACCTTGACACCTCTATTATTCACACATAACACAGAAAGTCATCTCACCCGTCACTCCTGTCACAATGTTTCCATGTAAATTCATGTTTTAAGTGTGTATGTTAATCGGTTGGTGGTGTGCTGCTTCAGCCTCATTGGACTCTGTTTCAGGTCTCTCTGCTCTTGTTCCCACACCATCCTCTTTTCCCTTTTCTGTCTTTGATGCATCGGAAACAATCACAGTCAAACTTTTCTCAAAACACATGTAATTACAGACAGCTGCCGGGTGATTTATGAGCGACTTCAGCAGTGTTTCAAAGCCATTGGGAACTCTTGAATTCAACTCAAGTTTGTTTGACCTTCAAACAACAAACAAGAAACCTAAAGCTTCTTTGTAGCTGCTGCAGCATGTAATTGTTAAGAAACCAAAAAAAAAGGTGTCAATTGTGGCTTTTATTGTGAAGCTGGGAGGATGTATGGGCTGGTGTCGCCCGGTGATAGATGACACGATACCCAGCTTTCCTGATTTCGCAAATTTCTATGAAATGTGTCCTGAGTTCATGAAGGCGAGGAGATAAGAGGCTGGAAGAGGTTCGCCGGCCAATAGGATTCATCCATTTCTGCCTCTTATCTGCTGATAGAGTAGGACCCTCTCTCTCCTTTCTCCTCCTTCTCTTCTCTCCTTTCAACTCATTTCCTTTGCTTCTTCATCACCATCCGTTACCTCTTGTCTCCTTCTCACTTCTTTCCTCCCCGGCTCTTCTTTCATCTTCCTCTTTTTGTCTCCTCTCTTCATCTCCTCTACCTTGTCACAAATCTGTTGTTTTTCTCCTCCACTTCCTTTTCTCTTCCTTTCTCCTCCTCATTTCACCCCTCTTATTTTTCTTTCTACTTCTCCACCTCTTATTTCTTATTACCGCCTTCTTCTTTTCTTCTCATTTTGCTCTCTTTGTTTTTTTGTTTTAAACATACAGCATTTAGCAAAGACATAACAATTAAAGATTTGAATATTTAGATAGGACAGTTCAGGAATACAGTGTTTGGATAAGACAGTGACGGAACACAGCTTGCTCTGACACACCGGCTAATGAACAGCTATTTGCTGCTAGTTGGTAACTACATCATTTAGCGACATAACAGTTAAAAATTACAGTGCTCAGCTGGGATACAACAGGTAATGAGTTGATACAGCATTTGGCAAAGACACCACAGTTTAAGAAAAGTATGAGGCAGCTGTCACTGTGTGTTCAGACAGAACGTGCAATGATTTCTAAAGATTGGCATTTAAGTCAGTGGATGCAATTAGATGTAAATTATCTAACATTTGTACAGTTGATAATTGACGTTAATGGCTATTTTGGTTGAATACACAGACAAAAATATTAGTCTGAAAACTAGCTGGACTGAAGTGGTTTCAAGTAGGTTCATTTGAACATGTTCATTTCAGAATTTACGGTTGGCCTATATAGTGAAGAGAAATACAGATTCAAGATCAAGTGAAATTATAGAACACAATAGAATATAAACTTTAGTAGAATTATTCATTTCTTAAATGTTATTTTTCGTGTTGACTTGCAGCATGTTAAAAAATGTTGACAAGATTAAGCTCCACTTAATAGATACTGGAATGTAAACCAGCTACAACAATGGTATCTGAACCTCTGCAGCACTTCCTCAGTGCGCTGGCAGAGATCTCCACTGATTCACTCCATGTGTTTTACTGAAAAACACGTTCCAACTGTTTGTCTTTGAAAACCTCAGAGGCTCGCCACAGTTTCCGGTAAAACTGCCAGCGCTGCCGTTCTTCTGGCTGAGACACTAGATCTTCTTTAAGACACTTCAAGCCTTTTTTCTGTCTTTTTGTTTTTTTTAAAAATCCCTTAAAACAACATTGATTGTTTCCCAGAATGACTTTCTGTCGCTGTGCTAATGATTATGCAGATGTGGCACAACCTTTCCGTTTGACGAGCGGTTCCCACAGGGGAGGTGGTGACATGGCGTCTGCAGCTATGCCGACAGGTGACCGACATGCCCCCTCCCCAACCACCCCACCCTTCTCTGCTTAGTGCCTGCTTAGTCTGGCCTTTTTCTGGATGATGGAGGAGTGGCTCTGCTGAAATCAACACTGGTGCTGTTAGTTTAAAATGAATGATTCGGTGACAACAAATTAGCTGAAATGCACTGAAGCATCACAAGGACAAAACTTCAGTCAGAACATTGTTTATTATAATTCTATGTCAAAAAGTGTGTTATTATTATAGTATTATTGACGCTTTTCTTCACACAAAGATAATTATTATGATTACTTTAATTCTCAGAGCTTCGGAATAGAATATATGCACTAGAAGAAATACTATTCAAAGCTGTGACATTGAGAGGATGAAACAGATCAAGGCTTAGATTTCATTATAATACGAAATATTAAAAAGGTAACACAGGTTAAACAAAGTCAAATAATTTATACTGCAAAGACTTTTTTGCATATATTATTAATATATTGATTCTTGACATAAAGTACGCCAAATTATTGCAGTCAGATAGAGACTACAGTATCTCTACATTTCTGTGTTTTTTAACACAAAAACAATTACTGTGTTGTGGTTGTTTCAAATATTTAGGCATAATTTTACTTAATAGACTACATATTTAATTTTAAAAATAGATAATATCATGTATCAATATTACACACCCTATAAAATATTACGTGAAAACTTTGTCTTGCCTCTGTAGAAATGTTATAGTTATGACATATTTAAAAAAAAATCCTCCTCAGTACAAGCATGTGTATGTGACATCTGATCTGACTCCTGCAATACAAAATATAGGTTTTGTAAAGAAAAATTTGACATGTGTCAACTAAATGTGTTTGGACTGTGATGGAGTAAAACCTTCCCTCACGTCTCTTGGCTTCTCGCTGCTATTCCCTCCAATGACAGCCCTGCACTGATTTATTCTCTCTGATGATTGGCCTTCTGCCGTCTCATTGACAGCAAACCTTCTTCATCATATCTCCACTTTTCCTCTCCTCCTCCTCCAAATCATTTTTCCTTTCATATTCAGTTTTTTTCCTTCCCTCTGCTGTGCCACTGGATTTTATTTGACAGGAAATATTCCAGGCGATGTGGTGTGGTTGTAGATCTCGGGCCGTGGCAGACAGTATTGATCCAGCTTATTTGCATACATAAATCTATTGGCTATCTGACACTTGCCAATATTCTAGGCAGCAGGGAGTGGTGGTGCTGAGTCGGCCAGGTCACATTATCATTGGTGATGGAGCTTTGATGAAGTGTGACAGCGCTGCACAGCTGCTGACTGACTGGCTCAAAGACTGCACTGTAAAAAATGACGGGTCGAGTTTAATGGCAGTATGTGGCTTTTTAAGGATATGTCAATATATGCTTATATTTCTTAATGTTTTTAAATGCATGTCAGCTATCTCTGAACATAGCATATTCACAGTCTCAATAAACAGAACACTTTAAAGTTATTATCTTGAAGACTTTCATTTAAATCAATGTCTGTTACTGCTGCAGCTTTATATGAAAAGCACTTAGCTGGCCAAACACGAGCTGACTTTTATTATGGCATAGTCACATGAAATGTATCAAAAATGTTTTCACAGAACAAGACAATTGTAATTTTTGGTATTTTTGACAGCAGATCGGTTGCAGGGAGTAATGGAACAAGAAACACCCACAGTGAGCTGTGAGATGAAGAGCTGCAGGCTGCACACCTCCAACTTCTCAGCAAGGTTACAAACTCCTTTCAGTTTGATTCATGACGTACAGCATAAAATCAGATCACAGTTGTTCACAGAATAATGGAAAAGGCGAATTGTTGCCTGACTTCTTTATAAATATGATAATAGTTTGTTTTGAATGATATGAATTATATGGCCTGTAGCATTAAAACCACATTCGGTGCTACTGCCAGTAACTACAAGTGTTGCCAAATCAGCCGGGACTGAAACCTTCAAACCTGCCACTTGAAATCTGGTCACACGGTGTTCAAACTTAATTTTAAACCGCGCAGAGTGGATGGTTAATTCTCAGTGTGATCAGCAGTTGGAGTGACACTTTCTCAGTACAGAGAACACAATATATTGACAATACCATTTAATGCAGAATGTGCTGATACCATATTAATATATGTAGTCATGTTTGGTCTATCATCCTTGTGACTGCACTCAAATCTAATGTAGCATTGGACAATCGTACATTTAAATTGAGATTTGAATTGAGCATGTACAAACCTCTAAATGGCAACACAAGCAAGGTTACTAGCCTGGGTTTAGTTATCCTCAAAGATCGTGACAAAGTGACTAAATGGCTGATTTATTTACTGGATAAGTTTAAAAATACAACCCACGAGGGTGTCTGTCTTGATGCAGGGCTAAACTGTTAACAGGAGGGTGTAAAGGATGCATAATAAATGAATGACTGAATGAATGAATGAATGAATGAATGAATGAATGAATGAATGAATGAATGAGCAGATACATAGCCGACTGACTGACTGTCCTTTTGAATAACTGTCTGGACTTAGTTAGGCCAATGAAAATATTGTTTTTATTCTGACTTTAAGTGGCCTCTTTTGGATCAGAGATCAATAAAAGTGTGAATATTTTTTATATTTAACAGGCAGAATCTGATGTGTTGCTGTACCTGGCAGTGAGCCTGGAAGGTAACAAACTCCAACCTGACTTTAGGACAAATTGGGCTGTTTTCTCAAGCAAAAACACAAATCTCCTCAGCTTAAGCTCTGCTGTGCTGCTGCAAAGGAAAACAGCAAGTCAGGTTTGAACTTTTTTTCACTTGGAGGGTACATTTCTATTCAGTAATTTGCCCGTTTGTTAGCAATATGTCACACTGAAGTCACTCACAGATTTGGCTGTGATCTGTTGGTCAGATCACCTTGAGCAGAATGATGAGCTGATTAGAGTTTAACCTTTGTAACCTTTTTTGAAATGTAATGAAATAAAATAATCAGATACAAAATCAATGGTGGAAGGCAGTTGTTACACCTCATTCTTTGACTGCAAATATATATGCAAATATTTATTTTTTAATCATTCTTTATCACATACTAGAGTGATCCGAGACCAACAGAACAACTATCAGCAACCAAGAAGCAAATACTTGAGGTCCCCAATCCTTCAGGCTTGTGACCTCCTTAAACAAAATGTCTACCTGTGCCCCACCATCCCGATTGCATATGTCTGTATGATTTTTTCCTTCTTTTATTGTTCAAAGATGTCTGAACAAGGAAACACCCTAACCTAAGAGATCATTATTATACTTGATAAATGTGACTCTTTAAAAACAGTACAAAGGAATATATTATGGTTATGGACATCATGGTTTATGTTTTGTGATTACATATTACAGCATGTGAACAGGGTGCATTTCTACATCTTTGTGTGTGTGTGTGTGTGTGTGTGTGTGTGTGTGTGTGTGTGTGTGTGCGCGCACGTGCGTGTTGGTGAAGCAGTGCAGCATGCAGTTTCTTTGTTTCTGTCGGAGGAAAAGGTCAAAGCAGCAGAGAGAATTAATTGAAGAGTGAGAGAGCACAGCTGGCTCTGTCAGGCCAACCAGGCCTCGGTGTGTGTGTGTGTGTGTGTGTGTGTGTGTGTGTGTGTGTGTGCGTGTGTGCGTGTGTGTGTGTGTGTGTGTGTGTGTGTGTGTGTGTGTGTGTGCAGGTGTGTGTGTGTGTGCGTGTGTGTGTGTGTGTGTGTGTGTGTGTGTCTGCGCGCATGCTGCAATTGTGCTGCTTACTCACTCACTCAGAAACCATTTAAAACTTAAAGTCCATAAAGGAAAAAAATCTGTCAAAAACACAAGGCATTCGCAGTGTGGGTATAGAAATCTTTTTTTCCGTTTGTATTAACGTAGATTTATGTTTCTCTGTTTTCTCTGTCTGTTTGCTTCAGTATGTGTACTTAGACTTAGACTGTTACTTTATTGATCCCAATTTCAGAAATTATTCCATTGCAGCAGCAGTTTAAACATACAAAATACATACAACAAAGAAGAATAAGGATGAGAATGAAAATCTAAGAGAAAAAGAATATCCCCAAAGAATCTAACTAAGCCTTAAAATCTTAAAATATAACTAAGTATATAAACATAGAATAATAGCAATTGTTTAAAAATATAACAAAATATATTTAGAATAATAGCAATTGCTAAAAAGATAACTAAGTATAACAAAATTTCTAGTTATATAATATGTATTATAATGTATAATACATATTATATAATATTATAAAAATACAATATAACTAAGTATATGAACAAGTATTTACAGCAGTTACTGAGACAGTGACCCAGCGCTATAAACTAAATTTGTGCAAGTTGCAGATGATAATAAATGGAAACAAACAGTATACGTACATACGAATTGCAAAACTGTTGTGACAGAACGCGACGTGATAAAACCGGTATGTCGCCCTCCCCTATGTGATAGCTCCAACACAGGTAATGTTTTATCATTTAGATAATATTTTCTTTTTATATCCAACAGTGCATATGACTTTATTAGACTGGTACTGGTTGAGTACAATGAGATGGTGTTTGGTGCTTCCTCCACACGTAGCGTGGTCGACATATCTTCCACCACATTTTGGTGCACTCATCATTAGCTTAAAGCCACATCTTGGAGCCTCTTTTCAGAGAAAAGTCTTTTCTTCTGCTTAGGCTCAGTTTGGGGACTGCCCATTCTTTTTCCCCAAAAAAAGTCAGAAAACACTGGTCCAGTGGTCCTCTGATTGACTGATGCTGAGTGCTTGGTTAAGATTTGAGAGTTGTTTAGATGGTTTGGGTTAGAAAAAAATGTAAAGGTCAGACCCAGTCAGAGGCAGAGTAGGGGCAGGTCTTTAAAGAATATGGTGGGGGAAAAAATAATGCAACAAAACAAGTAATGGAACCATGGCATGTCACCTTTGGTTTAACGTTTCTTTGTAGGAGGCGGAATGCACATGTAGCCGCTTAATGTTTTTGCACATCTCTCACAGCAGGTTACTTCATTGGCTCAAATATGTTGACACAAAACACATGATGACAAATGTGTGTTGACGAGCAATCACAGTTGCTGCCTGGTACACAAAAGCATGTTTTGAAACAAGTACGCATTTCTGAATTTTGTTGGGTACTTTTGTGAACCCCTGTTTAGAAACCATTATGAAGAAACCAATGGTTTCTCGATCGTCAAAATGTTTATGGTCATGCCATTAGTTGATCAATCAGTTAGTGAGGTTGTGAATTTTAACATTTACCACTTACCTGTCTGCCTGTGGGGTACTAGCACTGCATACAGCTTCCTCAAACTGCTAGTACTTGAAAACGTTTACATGAATGTGAACATATAGTATACAGCATGTACTTGTCCTTGAGCTTTTTCATTTCCACTACATGTATTTGAAAGCTTTAGTTACTATGTTACTTTGAAGATCAAGATTTTACACACTGATTAACCTCTAAAATGTGAGACATTTACAGCCTGAACTACCCAACAGTATTATAATGAGCTCCACCTCAACCAGCTGAAACCATAAAAAACTGTGATGTGTAAGTAGTAATAATCCAATAATATAATTTACACAGATTATTTCACTTATTCACAGAAACTCTACTCTTACTCCTGATTCTTTAAGTACATTTAACTGCTAATGCTCTTTTGCTTTTTACTGGAGTATTTTTGTAATGTGGTACTGCTGCTCTCATTGAAGTAAAGGATCTCAACACTTCTTCCACCACTGTTGAATGTACGGTATGTCTGTGCATGCCTCTGCTTTTTAAACTATACTATTTCCTGTGTACTTGTGTGTATAATCTGTATGTGTTGTGTATGTGCTCTTGATTATATGTGTACATCTGTGTGTGTGTGTGTGTGTGTGTGTGTGTGTGTGTGTGTGTGTGTGTGTGTGTGTGATATGTATTACTCACATTGCAGGGACATAAATCTGTTTACACAGTCACAGTGTTGGGGTGGAAGTCGCCATAACGTAAATCATCCAATTTTAAGGTTAAGGTTAGGGTAAGGTTTGGCCTAGGTTTAAGTTAAGGTTAGGGTAAGGGTTATGGTGAGGGTAAGTCTCCAGGAAATAAATGTAAGTCTAGGTAAAGTCCTCAAAAGTGTTGGAAATACGACTGTGTGTGCGTGCATGTGTCTACTCCCTTGTTACCTGGCAGTGTTCCCGGTGTTGTGCTGTCGTGGGAACGTTCCCTGACAACCTGCTGCTTTCGTATGCAGGAGCACAGCGCTGATGGCGGAGCAGAGTTAATAGCTCTTCTGTGGCGAAGCTCCGATCCTTCAACACCCTCCCCACGCACATCACCACAACCCCCCTCCACACTGTGATACAAACACCGAATGGCACAATTTAATGAAGTTCTGTTCTTTAAAGCAAGTGGCGGTTTGCAGGGATGGAGGGGAGGTACAAGAACCTCTGTGCTCCTTCAGCTCATCTGTTTCTTTGAATAGTTTCCACAAGCCGATCGATGCGCCGGTTTTCTCCTGGCCTTTCAGTGCTGTCACCCGTCATTGAGGGATGCAAATTCATGTCAGAAACTAGCCTGACACTTTTCCTGTCGGGGCCCAGCGCTCGAAAACGCCGCAGCTCAGCAATAAACGGGGTGAAGGCCTCGTTTCTCAGAAGGCCGATGGAGAGAAAGAAAGACCTTTTCCATCAAAGTTTTCTCCCTCCTTCCTGACAAGATGAGGATGTGAAAGGACACTTGGTAAAGTTCATCTCTTTCGAGATGGAGAAGCAGAAAAAAAGGAATAAGTTCTCTGATAGTTGACTGTTTTGGTGGGTTGAGAAGCGAATTGTGATGCTACCTGATACCAAATATATATATGAATAGATATAGATTTCAATTTATAGATTCATAGGATTTGAGAATGTGGAAATTCCTGCCTGACATGTCTTAACAGGACACACCCATGTCACAATGTATATCATGGACATATTTATTACACATTTCTGCCGGTCGCCTGATCTGTACAGGAAACCTGATTTTTTCCACAAAGGTTTATAGGTCAGGTCCTAACGTCTGACTGAGTTATTCTAACCCTAACGTAACATTTTTGTACATGCATAGAACAAGTCAGGGTTCCGGTACAGATTGGGGAGCAGGCCTGCTTGTGAACAAATGATGTCTCCTACAGGGCAGGATTTAATATGTTGATGCTTCACTTCCAAGGACAATCAATGCGTGGCGTGGATTGGCATGCAGTTCGTATGACTTTGATGCAGGAGACTGGAGGTATTTGCCATAACTATGATGGTTCCCAAACCTTAACCACACCATACTTGCAATGTGCAAATATTATAGAGAGAATTGTAAAAACGTTGACATCGGATCATCATTGCATCACTGAACATAACCCTGTTTTTACAGACTCATCCAGTATCAACGTTGTATCTCACGATATTTTTGGGCAGATTGCAACACAAAAATTGAGAATTTTCGGCATCTTCAGCTTTCATTTGGCACTACTGACGCTGACTGTACTATGTCAAATATTTCTGCAGGAAAGAGACAAGACAAAATGAAAGTGAAGGACCTTTTCTAGAAAGTTTGGTCAGTCGATCCTGCCAGAATGAGAATGTGAAACAGCTCCCTGTAAAGTTCACCTCTGTCTGCTGGAGGATAAAACTGAGAAACAACAAATTAGGAAAAAAGTGCAAAAGTAAAAAGAGCAAAAGAGGAAAAAGAGAGTAAAGAAGACCTCATAGTCCAGGTAGGAAACATAATAACTTACCTCAGATACTTTTGCTGGATATCTGATTTCATGACATTTAAGTGCTTCAAGACTAAGCTCAAGCTTTATATTTCACTGGCACTACTGTGCTTTTTAAATTGCTCTCTCCGTCAATGTGGAGGTATTTTTGGCTGAAGTCCTTGTTGACACGACCAGTATTTCCCTGCAGACCAGTGTAACAAGTGCAGAAGTTGTCTGCGTTATATATTAAATACAAGTTTCCCCATAAGTTACCGACCATGTTTCACTAAGTCCAGAGGTCTTTAGATAACATTTCGCCATAGATTTATTTTCTTTGTTTTTTGTCTGATTTTGCTGCAGTGGAAACATTCTGGCTGTAAATTTGGGAGGCTCATAGTTGCTCAACATGGAGAACACAAAGCAAAGATCTGGAAAGAAAATGAGACGGAGGACTCATGTTGCTGCATTTGGTGAGTAATATTTTTCTCTTGACAGATTCACTACAAACTTCTTGGTGCTGGCTCACCACAAAACTTGTCTGCACAACACCATCTCTGTCAGAATATGGTCTTGTTAAAGCTGCTTGTTGGGCATCCACTCTCTGCCACAAAGAACATTAGCTTTATCAAAGCACATTGGTCCTCCCAGCTCATCCACTTTAGCATGTTTGTAGCTGTAATGTCACTCAAGATTAGCAATTTTCATCACTGCGAGCATGTCCCCACAAACTAACTTATGACACACTAGCTTGCCTTTTACATCAACAAAAAAGTAATCGTTTGTCCATTTCCCTTGCAAAACCTGACACTTTGCACCTATTTATGTTTTGTTGACTGGTACCATGATGCATTGACATGATATGAGCCACAACATGTGTGTTATGTCATGGGACACTCAGAAAGTATGTGCTTTTTTGTTTTTCTGAATTGCCTTCCAGGGCCTCTCCTGGCAATATACATCCCAGAAGCTGGAGGTTCCCCACCCATGATCTTGGGGACACAAGATTTTGGTCATTTGTTAAAATTCAGTAATCAGAGAAAACTTTAAGAATTCTCTACGATATTCAGGCACGATGTCGAAGCAGTTCAGCTGTCACACTCTACAGATGCATTTTTTTCCTTGTGGTGAAACTAGTTCAAACATCTGTGCATTTGCACCAACCAGAAACTTACAGAAACATTAACCAAAAAAACAAATCCCCATTGCCCCAGTCATCCAGAAACTCCTCCATCTGACCCCTTTTACCAGCACTATCATAGTTGCACAGCCCCTTACCGTCTTCTGATCCCTGCTGGAAAGAAAACTCTTTGGGATATGTGGCAGAGGAAACGGGATAATGGGAGGACTTTTTACGCAGTGTACTGTTCTCTTTCTGACCCACTTTAAAGTTGTTCAGTGAAGTGAAGCTTTCTAAAATCTCAGCCTATTGCCCCATTCTGACAAAGATGCCACACAGCTCCTGCAACTCTCCTGCACATGTTGGGTGTAAAGACTAACATCTGAGTTCATTAGTTTGCCATTTGAGCACTTAATGCTCCTAAAGTATAATTTTAAGTGTGATATTCACCTTTCATGCTCTTGGGCTTAAATGTGTCTTTTTGTTTGCAAAGAGTACATTTTGACCTGCTGGTGCTCGAGGAAAAGCCAAAAAAGTCACCAGATTCAGTCCCTGCAATCTTAATAACTTCCACCAAATTTTGATTTCTGAATACATCAACTAGTTCCTGCGCATTCTGGGCAGGAAATCAAGAATGTTTGTGGGCTCTGCCGGGGTTCTCCCTTGTCACCCATTCTGTTTGTTTTTTTCATGGAGAGACGGAGATCTGATTGTCCGGTGTGGTGTCCTCAGGATTGTATGTCTACTCTTTGCAGATGATGTGGTTCTGTTTGCTTTATCAGACTCTGTTTGAAGCTGAGTTAGAAGCAGCTGGGATGAGAATCAGCATCTTCTGGCCTAGTTGTCATAGTATATTTAGTCAATATCAGAGTGGAGGACGTTCTCAGCTGGACTTCCATGACAGCCAAGGTTGCTGGGAAATTTGACCCATTTGATGTGTTTGAATTCAAATATAGAGTCTCTACCCCTTCATCTTTTCCTGTTTCCTCTTTTTTCTGTTCTAATGACATCTCTCTCTCTCTCTCTCTCTCTTTCTGAATATTCTTTTTCCTTTCTTCCTTTCCCTTTTCTCGTTTCCTCTTCTTCTCATTATCTCTTACTTCTTACACCACCCCCCTCTGTTTTACCCCTATTCTCATCTCCCCCTTCCTCTTTTTATCTCACCATCCTTTTTTCCTCCTATTTTCTCTGCTTTCTCCCTATCTTCTTTCTCTCTTTTCATTTCCTCTGTTCTCACTTTTCTCCTGAAATCATTGTTTTCTTTTTCTCATCTCCCCTCTCACCCCCCTTCTCTTCTCATCTTCTCTCCCCTCTCCGCTCACCACCTTTCATTAATTGTCTTTTCCTCCTCTCCTTTCTTTTCTCCTTTCTGACCTCTTCACCTCCTCATATCTCCTCTTATCAGCTTCTGCCCTTCCTCCTAAATTCCTCCTTCTCTCTTGTCTCATCTCATCTTTCCTTTCCTACTCCACCTCTTTTGTTGATTCTCTTTCTCTTTCCCTCGTTACCTCCCCTTCTTTCACCCTCATCAGCTCTTCCTCGCCTCCACCTTCATTCTCTTCACTTCCTTCTCCTCTTCCCTGTTCTCTCCTCTCTCCTTCCTCCCATCATGCTCTTGTTTTTCTCATCACCTTGCCTCCTCTCCTCTCTTTTCCACTTCTCATCTCATCTTCTCTGCACTTCCCTCTCTCTCACACCTCACTTCCTCTTAGTACTTCTCTTTGCCTTCATCCTCCTCTCCTCTCACTTTGCCTTCAGCTTATTAAGATTTCAAAGATACAAATGGCGGCGGGCTGATTGCTTTCAGGGAATCTGCCTTTAATAATTACATGTGGAGATGCTCGGGGTAACGTTGGCGGGGCAGAGACTAATGGAAAACTAGATTTTTTCACTGAATTAGAGCAAGGGGGGTGTGTGATCTATATATTGACAAGCCATCAACGGGCCGTAGATCAGGTGAAGTGCTTCAGACTTGTTGTAGAAGGCAGCAAACTGGCTGTGATGCTCTGTGGCATCTTGATACGCTTCCTGCAGCCACCACCGGGCTGTGAGGAGGATCAAACCCACCTTCATCTCCAAGACTGTGCTGGGAGGAAAGGATGGAGGGGGAGAGTTAAAAGGCTGCAGAGTTAACCTTTTTTTCTGATGACTCCCTCCTCCTCCTTCTCTTCTCGTGGAGGACCTGAATCAAAATGTAAATGCTGGAGCCTCTGAGGGAGCGGGGCTCTGGGATCTGCTCGTATTGATTATATGAAGTGAGCTGGAGTCGTTCTGTTCAACAACCAAATGTGTTTTCCCCCGATGCTCTGTGACAGGAATTACCCAGAGTTCAGCTGGCTTTGGGCTCTGTTGCTAATGACATTTCTGATTTCAGAGTGCACAGGCTCACTTTGGCATAAAATTCAAGGACTCCTATATATCCCCCTCCCCCAAAAAAGGGTAATTTTTTACACTGTGACGTGACATTTGTCATATTATTCAATAATGACTATTTCAACACCCAAGATATTGTGGATTTGTTGATTGAAAAGGTTATAGAATAGTAGAAATATTAAATGAATGTAAGATTAGGTAAATGAAATCAAAATCAAATCACACAAAACCAAATAGTTGGATGGATAAAAAATGGAGACACAGCTTTCTTATTTTAGATCTTTATCAGTAATGGGGTATAAAATGTAACTTGTTTGGATGGCAGAGGAAAATGTGTGTCATTACATCATTCAAAGGTGCTCATTCACTGTATTGGCAGCCATTTTTGGACAACTCTTAGCTCCAGGGTGGATGGTGGTCTGAGAGATTTGAGTTTGAAAGTTTGTCCTAGTTTGTTGACAGATCTTATTTCATATGATCACATGCAGACTGCAGAGGCAACACACACACACACATATTCCTGCTGCTGATGGCTGTGGGTATTTAACAGAAAATGACATTATTCATTCTGCAAACATTTGTGAGTGCTATTATTTGTAAGAACCAGCCCTTTTTTTGGGATTTAACACTACAGGCTGAAGCCATGAACATGACTTCTGACTGCTGTGTGCACGTGGGAAAAGAATGGAGGGATGTCCCTGCAGAGATCAATCAAGGATGATATCATTAACAAGGCTTTAGTTGGGTTATTGTCAGATTCAAGCTCAATATCTGATTTCTCTGATACACAAAGGAAAGCGGGCTGTATCTGAGACGCCTGGCTAATGAACATAAGTCCTTTCAGATGCTTAGATATATCATATTTGCTTGTATTTTCCTTGAGAAAGCACAATTACTTGCTTACCTAATGTTACTGGATTATTTCTTTGAGTTTAAATAAACTGAACTTTAAGTGAAATATGTGGCATATTACAGTGTATTACATTTCCAACCATTTACAGTGTCCATTTCTACCCATTTGTCGACAGTGATGCTTTTTCGATACAATTATGAAGATGTTGCTACCAACACACTTTGTCCAGAGCTTCTCACTGCCATCAGCAGATGTAGTTTGCTCAGCTGTCATGACAAAAGCTAGTTATAGTTAGTTTTGAAGAGAATGAAGATTCATGCTCAGATTGTTCATATTATTTCTAAATGCCAAACATAAAATTGAAACTAGCTCTAACATGGCTGTACCTGGAATGAATGAATGTTTTTCTAAGAGCTCAAACCCTCTCAGTGTCTCTCAGACTGCTCTGCAGTGGCAGTAAAAACCCCTCAGCCTCCATCAAACCTCAGTTTGCAGAGCCGCAGGCGGTCTGACCCCCACAGGAGTTCATATATTTTACTGTAAACACTGATGTTAAAGCTCAACTTTAATGCTTCCTGGGGTTTTTTGTTTTCTGTCCCCTGAACGGAAATTAAATTTTTACGCTTGCTGCTGTACAGTAAACACACCACATACAGGACTCTGAGTTTGTGTATTTTAAAAAGTCCATGCAGGTAATTTTGTCGTCCCAGTGTGTGTGTGTGTGTGTGTGTGTGTGTGTGTGTGTGTGTGTGTGTGTGTGTGTGTGTGTGTGTGTGTGTGTGTGTGAGAAGGGGATGTTTCCTGCCAAAACTCTTGATTTTTTTCTCATTTTTTGGGTGGTATGATGTGTTGTGTTGTGAGCGCTGTGTGCTGTAGCGAGCCGATGCAGCTGACCGATCCATCCATCATCTGCTCATAGTCTCTCTGCTGCTCGCTCCTCAAACTTGGTTTTTGTTTGGAAACCATCCATCATTTTCCTGAGCATGACACACCGGCCAAAAGACATCCCAACCACAGCTCTCTTTCTCTCTCTCTCTCTCTCTCTCTCTCTCTCTCTCTCTCTCTCTGTGTATGTGTGTGTGTGTGTGTGTATGTGTGTGTGTGACTTTCCTGGCGTGCAGTCATGTATTGATGCTATGCATTAAAACAGCTCTTTACCCCAAAAACAAAAACAGACGTGAAATATTTTCACACGGCTGAATTCATCAGGGTGAAGTTTAAGATTATTGGAAAGAATTTTCTGTGTTTTGTCTCTGCACTCAGTGAATGTGTCCCCGCTGGACTGCATGCTGTGCAGCTGGCCTTCCGCAGAGTTTCAGTTTAAGTTTTAGTGGAGCTTAAAGCTTCCAACAGCAAGTGCAACACCTAAAATGTCTAAGAGGTAGAGGTTAAATTTGCCTTCTTACATACATATAAATTGGACCTAAAATACTGATAAATGTACAACAGGTTGGATTCATCTCCACACAATGCCAACAGAGTTTCTTCTTGTTAATTTAAAAAAAATCTCTCTGAAGTATCTTCGAAGCCATTTTGAGGCGCTAAAACTCATTGAAAGCCTGAGCTCCATTTCACTAAATCTGCAGCATGCAATCTATAATTTGCATCATGAAATCACGTAATTGCTCATTTCCCTACTCATAAAAATGTGTCTGAGAGTCCTGTAGGATACAAATTTATCTGCAGTGTGAAAATAAATAAATAAATAAATAGTGAAACAGAACCCATTTGGACTGAGATTGATAATATTAACCAGGCTGTAGCAAAAGCTTCTGGACCCCTTTATCGTCTTAATGCAGTATGTGTTTTTTCATGCAAGTCCTCCAAATTAAATGACAAAATGATTTCCAGAGTGACACATCTGAATATTTTCTCATCTGCTTCTCAAAACTGTTACAAATCGCTGTGTTTCATTGTGTGGCAGTACTGTGGTCAAGGTTCGGTTATGTTTAAGGAAAGATCATGGTTTGGATTCAAATGACGCCTTCTCGGTGACCTCTGATGTCACGAGATGTGGAATGTTGTGTTGATCCATCAAATGTCCAATGTCATTTTAAACTACGGAGCCTCCAAAGGCATGAATATTATGTGCAAATAATTATCTTGTTTACACACGATAATAACTTCACCACATCCACCACATCATCTTTCAGGACTTAGGGGAGTCTGTGCATTATCGGTTCAGCCAACAAAATACATTTTTCAGTGATTCTAATAAATAATAAGTTAGCTGATGATTTGTACAATAGAAATCTAATCACTGTAAGTGGACAATGTGATCTGGACCAGATCAGACTCTTATTAAGTAGAAAATGTAAATGAATGTTTTTGGCAGATGAGTTTATAGTCTCACATTCAATAGAACCTGAGAAAGAAACTCGATTTTCAACCCCAAGTCTATAATTTACTCTCAGAGAAATGGAGCAGAAATTCAGACGCTGCAATTAGTTTTTTACCTTGAGACAGGACAGACCTCTTTATCTAGGTCTCTCTCTCTCTCTCTCTCTCTCTCTCTCTCTAATGCTGGCCTGCTTCCTGCACATCTGTGGACTCAAAGCTACAAATGACGTGATTATGATATATCATGTAACAGAGAAAGTCTCTTTGTTTCTGCCGTAAAAGAAAGAAATCAATACTGGGGCGTTGCAGAGCCTTCAGGGGCCGCGGCGTCTCCTCTGGACTGACCAGGTAAGGGTTAGGCCCAGCCGGGGGTTTGGCGGCCTCAGAAATGCTGATTCTACATTTAGCCTGACAGTGATGCATGCCTTGGCCTCGGCGTCCGGTTAGCCCAGTACCTGAGGGTCCGGCCGAGGAAGATCAGCTGCAGACCAGGACCGGGTTAAGGATGGAGGAGGAGCGGGGGGGAGGCCAGAAACCCAGAATTATTTTTAGAGCCTGTAAAGTCTGGGAGGGAGGAACGATGGAGGAGAGGGAGAATTTTTTATGAGGGTGGGAGACGAGGGAGTTGAAGAGCGAGAGGAGAAACAGGTAATTCTGTGAGAGAAAGAAAAGATCTGAAGAGTCAAGATTTCAAATGAAAGTCTTCATTTTGGTCACATCTTTGGTGAGCAGCAGTACACAACCAAAAATGTACGTGTTATTCAAACATTTGAATATGAATAGAATGGATAGAGGAGAGTGACAGTGTGCCAGGGGGATGAGAACCATACTGTGGGACATTCTGAGCGTTAGCAATGTCAACAAACAGCACAGTGATTGGCTAATTGACTGATTATAACTGTTGTTTTTTTATCCCCTTGTGAGATGAACATGTGCTCCCATCATGTTTCCATCAGATGACCACAGTCTCACTTTGAAGATGGACTGTGAACCACTCAAACCACACTTCATGGTAAGTCCATCTCATTACCTTATAATATGACTGTAGTAAGACTTTTTATATCTTGTAGTAAGAGCGTGATGTTGCTATTTTCACCAGACTCCGTGAAGCCGTCCTGATGGTGTTTTATCAGAGGCCTTTTGATACTGAGGAAAACTTCAACATTTGATGATTTTGTATTTTTAATTTTTGGAGAGGAGACACAGATTGATGTGTTTGGATTTTCTACTGATGAAGCTCCTGCAGGTGGCGCTGTGTTTGAGCAGTTTTAGAGAAATGAAAATCTCTCTCGGGTCCCTACAATGTGACTGTGGAAACAGGTTTTATGTCCCCACAACATGAGTAATACATGGCCACACACACACACACACACACACACACACACACACACATATGCACACACACATATGCACACACACATATGCACACACACACACACACACACACACACACGCACTTTCCTTCCTGTTTGTGATGTTGACCTTTGGCCTCTGACCTCTCAGTGGAGTGTGTCGAGGGTCATCATTAGACTGGTCTGGAGCCTGTGGGAGACATCCAGCACACACTGGTTTGACTCTGTAGAAAGATCTGATGTTGGATACTACAGAGGGTCAATGTATTGAATTACCATTACTGCCTGTTCTGTAATCCTCAAGCTGTTTTATGGACTTCCTTTTTTTTTTTTTTGTAAACAGTGATTTTACTAATCCAGATTTGACTTGAAGAGTATCATCTTCATTGTGTCAATGCAGGAGCCAATCGATGCTTTAGGCCTCCATCTATTTTTCATACAGGATGTGCTTAACATGATGTCCTGTCGAGGATGTTAGCTGAAATTCAGAAAAAAGTGTTGCACACTCTGGCTCCATGTGTTTTTCTCTTTAATTAGGGTGATGTTTCAGAACTCAGACCTTCTTCAGGGTCAGTGATCACCCTCAAGTCTACTTCCAGTGATCGGCACTCACTAAACTGCATTACTTTTTATTACTTACTGTTCATTATTTGTCAGTAATGATCATTCTCATCAGGTTAATAGCTGAGTTCTGGTCAGGTGGTAACATTATTAAGATGCAGTCAGACAATCAGACAGGTTGTAAACAAACCAACAGGCTAGACACACCTTCTGAGGAAGAAGACAAAGGTGGACATTACAAGTATGACCCAATCTGTCCACTCTAAACATCCATCACACTTTACAGACCAACTTCAACTTTGACCTCCACGTACTGTGGTGTGCTCTCACCAGCTTCACCAGCTGTGCGATGAGGGATTATTATATTATTATTATTACACTCACTTTCAGTTAGACCTCCAAATAAAAGTGTTTTTACCCTTGATGATGAAACTGTTCCCAGAGCATACATATTGACTTAGTGAGTACAATGTTATTAATACTGGTAGAAATAATGACATCTACTGTACATTTACCTTTACAAGCTGTCATCATGCAGAGTAACCCATTTCAGAATCATAGATGTTTTATATATTACTTGATTAGAAACAGGAATGTATTGATGTGTTCATCACTTTAATGGTTGCAGCTGGTTAAGATAGAGATCATTTTAATGATTTTATATATATCTGGGTAGCTTAACCTATAACAATACATCCTCATTTATTAGCTGATATAGTCTAAATCTGCGAAATTCCAAGTGACTGCAGCCGTCAAATAAATGTAGTGGTAAATGTAGTGTAAAGTTCTTTACAGGTCAAATGGATTTGATACAGAAGCCAAAGTTACGAGACGTCTCAAAATGCTGCAGTGTGCTTCCATATGGGAATGATGTCCACCAAGGAACAATGCTGACAGGAATGTGTTTACAATAGATAACAACAACAACAAAAGTAGCATTTGTTAAGGAGGCTAAACTGCTGGCAGACTGTGCAGCTGGCCAAAAGTTAAAAATAAAGCCGAGGTCCTACACAGAGAGCGTGTAAATCCTCACACAGGATGGATGTAGCTGTCGTTATTGCTGTTGTTGTTGTGTCCACCATTCCTTATAGAGACAATGGTGTTAATGAGCCTCACATATCAACCACGGCACACTCCATCCTCTGTGTGTGTGTATGTGTGTGTGTGTGTGTGTGTGTGTGTGTGTGTGTGTGTGTGTGTGTGTGTGTTGGTCAGGGGCTGTATATCTCAGTGTGAAGGCTTGCTTTTGCTTGTATTTGTCTTTAGTTGTCTTTTGAAGCAGCTCAAGCTCAGACTGAAAAACTAATCCATGCTCAGGCAGAATGAATGACTGACAGCTAAGAGCCAGCTTAGCCTCTTAGCACTGCAACACCAATAAAATATCCTCTTATGAAATTCTGTCAGGAAAAGGCAAAACTCTTCTGGTACTAAATGCCTTTTTTTCACAGCAACAGTAAATTTCTGTTAAATCGTAGTGACTTCCAGCAGCTCTGTCAATTTAAGACTCAGTCTCCTGTGACTTCCTGCTCACCTCTCATCACTGACCATCAGTCCGACAGGTACAGTGCTGGAGGTGGGTGGGGCATCATGGTGCATTCACTGTCTGTCAGTGGCAGGATGTGGTAGAAATTCTCTGTTGGAGTCACGCTCAGGTTTGCCATCTGTCAGCTCTGATGGCCCGGCTATCGATCCAGTGTCAGGGTCACACCAGGACCCTGACCCCCCACATCACTGCTTGACACGCACACACACCACACACATTCACACACACACACACACACACACACACACACACACACACACACACACACACACACACACATGCACGCACACACACACATTCACACACTCACATAGAGAGAGTGTGGGAGAGAGAGAGGCAGGTTTAGGTATGTGACAGTAATGTGACAGTCATTTTTCCATTGTGATGGCTGTCAGTGTCATCCTGCTGAGCAGCAAAACAGCCGTCACTCCTCACCTTTTTATCCTAAACACCAACCCTGGATCAAACCCCAGCAACCTCCATCACAGGCTGTGTGGGTGTGTGTGTATGTGTGTGCACGGTATTCAATCAGACTTCAGACTGGTGACAGATAAGATTAATAGATTAGATGTAAAAGAAAAGCAAGTGTTTTTTGACAACAGCTGATTGAACATATTTATACTGACAGATGAAGATGTGAATATGGACGTTATTCAGTCTCAAAACATCTGATTCTTGTTGTGATGCAGGCTTTGGAAAAAAATAAAAATAAAATGAACAAACTGCTTCTGTCCAACCTCCAAAGTGCTGTGTAGAAGAAGAATACTATGTAATGAAGCACATCATCTATAAAAACTGTCAACACATGATATGTGTGTGTAATGTGGAATTTCAGCTGGAAAATGTTGTACCAAGCTTGCAAGGGATACAGCTGAATGGATAGATGGATCCATCCATGGATGGATTGATTAGACAAAGCTGAATTTCTGATTACTGCACACACCTGTCTTAACTGAGGAGTCATATAAGTAAAGAAAGCAAAACGTGATCATCCATCTCACAGAACGGCAAAAATTGCAAAAGAGCCCAGATCTTAACTGCAGCACCTCATAATGGAAGATTATGAAGAGTGTAATTGTGACCAGAAGTAAAATAGCAATAAGGTTCTCATAGTTACTGATTATTTTGTGGCTGTTTATTCTGTGAAGAAGCCAACAGGAAGTGGGCAGATGTGCTGGAATCCCAGCAGCCCCCGACTTCAACCCTGCAGAGGAGTCGCTACCAAAACAACAACCAACCAGCATTGCAGGATATACAAGGTCCAAGGTTCATTTACTTAGCATTATATGATCCTGATTCCAAAAAAGTTGGTACACTGCGTAAAACATAAATAAAATCTGAATGCAATCATTTGCAAACAAACTGTTTACCAACAGTGTTTTCAAGAAGTGTTCCTGAGTGCATGTGGTTATATCCTTTATACAATCAGGATGCTTCTTTCATACCCAATCATGATCCTCTCACCTGTCACCAGTGAACCTGTTTACCTGTGGAATGTTCCAAACAGGTGTTTTTGGAGCATTCCACAGCTTTTCCCAGTCTTTTGTGAGGTAAAACATAAAATATATTGTCTTTGTACTGCTTTCGATTATGTATATGTTAAAAAGGATTAGCAAATTAAACTTTGTGTTTTATTCATGTTTTATGTATCCCAAATTTTTGGAATTGGGATTTACAGCTCAATTTACAGGGAAAAATGTGACTAAAATGGCCATTAAGAAGAAAGTTTGTGTTAAATGTGTATTACATATTAATATTTTATTATTATTAATATTATCATTATTATATTATTCTGTTTGTTCTACTGTTAAGAAATTTACCCATTTTATGCTGACTACTACATTTAGGGGGGGTTTGTGTGTGTGTGTGTGTGTGTGTGAGAGTGTTCTTTTGTTAGTGGTCAGATTTCATTGATGTGTGTTTCTCCAAAATGAATCTCTCAGAGTATGAAACACTTACAGGACTCCTCCCTCCCTTCAGCCGGCTTCCAGGGTTCGATCCAGATTTTGAAAAACACTTAAGCCAATCAAGCATCTCGTCTTGCAGCTGGGACGTCCAGTAGAAGAAACAGCAGACAGGGGCACATTGAACTGGAATTGATACTCAATTAGGAGTCGCTTTATTGAGCAGAAAAGCTGTTTTTTCCTTTTTCCCGTTTACCTTCAAACTGCAGATGATCTGTTCAGGACACACATCCTTGAGAGTGTAAGGATAATCTAATTTTTCACTTAAAGTTTCCAATACAAAATGTTTAACAGAAAATGAGAGCTGGTGTCTGTGCTTCAGGTGGCTGCATAGCTGGAAGGTCTCGGGTTTGATCCCTGCGGTGTCTCTTCAATCCATCCTTGTCGAATGAAACGAGGCTCCAGGCTGACCTCTGACCTCTGACTCCACCGGTGAAACAACTCCCCTTTAAGGTACAGCACTGTTTTTTCACATGGTTAATGATTAAACTACCCCAAAATGACTATTCATTTAAACTCTGGGCCACTAAAACTCTACCTAACTAATTTGACAAGAGAACTCAAACGTTGAGCAAAGCTAATCTCACTGCATTCTTTGACTTTGTGTCATTGAAACTTGGCATTGAAATGAAGATGGTACCTTTTATGACTTTAGCGCATAATTCTTAATTATCTGAGGAGGAGAATCAGGGAGGGGAAAAAACAACAACAGGAGGAAGGTGGAGGATCAGTTGGAGCAGAACAACATCAGTAGAGCCTGGAGGGACCTTCAAACCATTTTCAGGCTACAAGGAACCCGACTCCCAACCTGTCCCAAAAGTGGGTGAATGATCTGAACCTTCTCTTTCATAGATTTGATCAGTCATCTGCTCCCCTGCCTGTCCAGTCCTCTGTGCTGCAACTCCCATCATCTGCAACCTCCGTGTAATGCCCCAACCCCACCTACACCCCCTTCCCTCAAAATTCAGCTCACAGGCGTCTTGTATGTCCACTGCATTTACTATCCAACCCAACTGTCCAATGCCCCACTCCCCATCCACAACCTCCAGCACGCAGCCCCCCTCACAACAGACCAGGTGAGGAAAGAGCTCAGAAGGATCAAGGCAAGAAAGACTGCAGGTCCAGATGGCATCACCGTAAAGTTTCTCAAGTCCTGTGCAGACCATCTGTGCAGGATAGTTGAATGCACGATCAACCTGAACCTGAAACTGGGGAGAGGGCCACAGCTGTGGAAAACATCCTTCATGGTACCCAGTACCAAAGACCTCAACAGCTACAGGCTGGTGACACTGAGAGGCTGTTCTTTGTAGATCTCCACCCCTGATGAGACTACCGATGCACCACTACAATTCACCAATCAGCCTGGCAGGAGGATGGATGATACTGTCATCTACCTCCTCCACAGATCCCTCTCTCACATGGCAAGGCGGAGGGCACTGTGAGAATCATGTTTTTGATTTCTGAAGCACTTTCAATAGCATACAGCCCACACCTCTGAGGGAAGGTTGGAGCATATAGTGGTGGACCACCACCTCACAGCATGGACTATTTCACCAACCAAACACACTGTGAGCTTACAGAACTGTGAGTCTGACATGGTTGTCTGGCTCCCTTCCTCTTCATCCTCTACCCTACAGACTTCACACAGGTAACTGCTGCCTACAACAGATTCCTGACAGCTCTGTTGTCGTTGGCCTCCTCACAGATATGTTGACAGAGAGTACAGAGAACTGAGCAGGGATTTGTGGACTGGTGCAAGTGGTACCACCTCCAGATTAATGCAGACTCTCAAACAGATTTTACACATTTCAAGTAGTCTGTGTGCATGTGTGGTGTTTTTATTTATTAATTTATCTATTTTCACAATTTGGACATTTTAGTTATTATCCAGATGATTATAATGACATAATGGCCCAGACCAGTCACATTGTTCTATAGACGAACCCAAATCATCTTCACACAATTCCACACAACTGTCACAGTGCTCTCTTAGAGGCTCTGGCTGTCAGTTTATAGATATTTGTCATTATGGTCATAAAACAAACAGCAAGAAACTGAAATTCACCATTGAAACAGATACAATACATAAGAATTCTCCATTGACGCTACTTTTAATGAACACTGGTACCTGCAGCTGTAAAATCTCCAAATTGCGAGCATATACACAAAACACTCACACACAGACAGAACCACAGCTGTGTAAAATAAAAATCCACACACACACACACACACACACACACACACACACACACACACACACACACACACACACACACTCTCTCTCTCTCTCTCTCTCTCCCTCTCTCCAGCTGGAGGACGAGGCAGCAGGAAGCAGGCGATCCAGTTTTTCTTCTTCATTAGTGTTTGTGCCTGCAGGTGTTAAATAATATTAATGACCTCCAGCGTCACTACTTACCTCTGCGCTCGGCCTCACCTCAAGTGATTTTATCGACTCCCGACTCCTCAGTCAGTGTGTGTGTGTGCAAGAGATTATTCTGCAGTGATATTATCAGGAACTTTAATAAGTTGATTAGCAGCGAGGCGCTATCTGCTAACTGGATCTAGATGATGATGTTGATTGGACAGAGCGCGGCACCATCCATCTTTCTGATTGGCTAATAACTGAAATCCATCACAGTTTCAACCCGGTTTCGGCCAGCCGTGCTGCGTGTGTGTATGTGTGACCATGACTGTGTGTGTCTTGTTCCCTCCACTTTATCTGCTTTGGTTCATTTTCTTCTTCTTCTTCTTCTTGTTTCTTGTTCTGTTCCTCCCTTTTGTTCCTTTCACCTTTCTCTCTTTCTGCCCCCCCCCCCCCCCGGCCTACTCCTGTTTTGTTCTCTCTCTGTTCCTACTTTAAAAGTTTTTCCTTTCCTTTTCTCTCTCTGGTCCTTGTGTAATGTAGGACACACACACATAAAGTGGGCGTATGTTATTTTTCAGAGGCAAGAGAAAAAGAAAAAGGGAAGAATGAGGGATGGAAAGGAGCGAGGAAGGAAGGAGGGAAGCATGAAAAACATAGAAATGAAGGGGGGACATTGGAAATAAGGATGAAGAGAAAGAAGAAAGGGAAGAAGAATAAAATGAAGAGAAAGACAGACTGAACTCTCTATAACACACTGTCCACCCTGAAAAAGAAGTGAAAAAAAGAAGAGTGTGTGTGTGTGTGTGTGTGTGTGTGTGTGTGTGTGTGTGCGTGTGTGTGTGTGTGCATGTATTGATCAGCAGCAGTAACCACATGTTCAGCCTGTATTGATATTCAGGGTCACTGAAGCCAACAGCTCTTTGTTCAACATACACTCACACACGAGTGCACACACAAAAACACACCGATAAAAGATACAAATACCTCACACAACAATACGAATATAATAAATAAAATACACACCTACATGTATTTGTATAGCTGCTTTCTGAATACAGTGACAGCATAGTGTTTACTAGTTTTACGTTTTCCACACAGGCGATCTCCTGACCTCTGGTGGTTTTACTTCTCACCTTGCTGCAGTGATGTACAAGCGTGGTCCAGGACCCAGTGACATCACTGTTGGGTGTGGTTACAGGTGCAGCAGAGCACAGTTGATAACCATATGACTTTACACGCTCTCAGATCTTTATTAATGAGAATGATTGAGGGCCTCGCTGCAGCACAGGATCATGATGTAGAGCTGTCACTTTTTCAAAAAGTCGAGTCTGAAATGACTTCAAACAGGTGACCTATTGAATTCATTTGAATGCAACTGATATTTTTCAACGCGTGACTCGGAGATACAGTGAGCTGCGATTGGCATGTGTGGTCAGCAGCGTCCAGCCCTCAGTGGTTAGAGAGAGAGAAGTGGTGTCTCACAAGTCTTGGGGAGGCAGTCAGGCAATGCTATGCAGTTGACGTTGTTCCTCTTGTTTCTGGTGCCTCCATGCCTGACTCAAGTTGCAGCTCACTGGCGAGTCCTCAGATTTTTCCATCTACAGTGTCGGACCAAAAATACCTCCACACACTGCTCGCCAGATGCTGAATAAAAATACACTCTCTGCTCAGTCTCCACTGTCTTAAACTTAGTGAATTTATCAAAGTATTGACCAGGAATCAAAATTCCACACAACAGTGGCTAGATTGGTTTTTGCTTGACCTTTTCCCCACTCGTCTAGATATACAAGAAAACAAAGGCACAAAGAGGGGCCCGTATGGCTCTTCCTTCAACAACAAAACTCCAGCTCCCAAAACAAGCATATCTCAGAAAACTGAGACACTGAAGTCTTTTTTCAGACTTCTACAGACAGCCTGAACCATCCTCGCATGTCAAAGAGGGTATGAAGGTTGCAGTGATCCCTTTGGTTTATCCAACATATGATGTAGCCAAGACTCAGCAGTTTGCATATGAATTTCATTTACATTTAAGTGGACACTGGTCCCACCTCCACCAGAGCAGAACATACTTGTAGCCTCCATGTAAGCTCTGAAGGGACACTTAAGCACATAAAAAAGACAAAAACACTCCATAAACACTCCATTTACATGCTCAGAAATACATGCTACCATGTATGTGTACTGACAACACACACATACACACAATCTTATTACTCACTCTAATTAATTCCTGCCTACTTTTCTCTGCTGTAATGCTCCCACACCTCACTGTCTGACACACCTGTTGACTGGCTGAGGTGTGTGTGTGTGTATGTGTGTGTGTGTGTATGTATGTGTGTATGTGCAGGCACGTCACTCTGAGTAATTATCCTTTGGGCTGAGCAGGGAGCCAATACAGTTTCTACAGCAGGCGAAACTCCTGAGACTCACCGTCTCACACACACACACACACACACACGCACACATGCACACACACACAAACACACACACACACACACACACACACACACACACACACACACACACACACAGATGCAGCAGTAGCAGGTTAGATTAATGTGTGTTGTGTTTGTCGTCCCGAAGGAAAGCAGCTCACTTAATAAAGAAAAATAATTCCTTTCCTCTTTCTCTGGATTCCCTTCACTTTGTGGAAACTGCGTATCTGTGTGTGTGTGTGTGTGTGTGTGTGTGTGTGTGTGTGTGTGTGTGTGTGTGTGTGTGTGTTTACATGGCTGAAAAATGCTCTTGTTAATATTTTGGATCAACATGTATTATATTATTTGGGTTTTACTCAGCCTGCTATATCTTACTTTGCATTGTAAGGACCTGCTGTTTTCTTTTCTTTTTCTTTTTCTATTTTTATTTCTTTTCTTGTTTCATGTTATAAAAACCAAATATGTCAGTGCTCATGTGACTTGAACACCTTTACTAGAAGCTGAGCAGATAATATATGCAGACATTAAGGACACATATGCTGCATCCCTCTTTATGTGCTATTCATTCCAAGGTCATGTCGATTGTCGTTCCTCCATATACAGTGAAACTAAATGTTGTTCCACATTGTGGCAAAGGTGCAACAGACACACAGACATTAAAACAAAACAGACACAGTAATCGAGCATTGGGGAAAAGTAAACAGACACAATACTTTAGACTATAAAACTACATATTCCAGTTTGTTAACTGTATTTCCCCCAGGATTCCCCGAGTGTGTTAATCCAAACACAGTGATTAAAAAAATGTGCGTTCTAGCTTCAGTTTAGTTTCCAGCTGAGAAACTCAAAACTCAGCTGAGAGGGAAATGATAATTCATGCTTTAATCTTGTCCAGTATCAATCATCGTACCTCCCTCTTCACCTGCCCCAGCAGCGGTCCAAAAGGCTGCTGCAGAGCTGTAGACCATCTCCTCCTAAAGGTCTCACATGACATTGATTTTCATTTTCTTTTCACTGGCTCCCATCAAATTCAGAATACAGCTCAAGGTTCTTGTGATCATTTACAGAGATCCTATTTATGGAGCTGCTGCCTGCATTAGAGATCTACTGCAGCCCTTTATTACCAGCAGCTCTCTGAGGTCCTCTGATCAGGGTTTGTTGGTTGTTGGTTGTTCCTCGATCCAGACGTAAAACTAAAGGAGACTGCCCTTTTGGTGTTGTGGCTCTTAAACTTTCTCACTTTGGATTTAGACTTGCCTTTGTGTAATCTTTCTATTTACTCTAATTTTGATTAGTCTGTAATGAATGCACTGAATAGCTGCAAACCTGCTGCCAATGTACAGTTAGTCTCCCATTCAGACCAGACGGACTACAACAGCCTCTGACTGCAGTGTCTATGGCTATAGTTACTTACCACAGTGTCTATTCTTATTTGGGGGCATAAGTTAGGAATCCACGAGCAATTCAATTAATTCAAGAGATTATAATAATAATTTGAGGGATGATTTATTATTTTTTTCACACAAATTATCTGAGAAATCCTCCCATTGATACCAACTGGGCTCTGTAAACCTCAGTAACACAAAACTGAATGTCAGCATCATTGCTGAGTGTTTTTCCTGAGGATATAACACAGACACACACAGACACACACACACACACGCACACACACACACACACACACACACACACAGTCTAGTTGAAGGAGAGTTGTATCATCATTTAGTCTTATTTTATTTCCTCTGTTTCCTCATTGGAAGTAGAAGATTAAAGCTGCCCAGCCATTGGTCTTCATTTGGACCAACACACGCTGCTAATGGACCTGAGTGTGTGTGTGTGTGTGTGTGTGTGTGTGTGTGTGTGTGTGTGTGTGTGTGTGTTCCAACATGCATGCATGTCTTTGTGCTTGTACAATATTGTTAGCTTGTATGGATGGTTTGTTACTACATGTTCAAGTGTGTATGTGTGTGTGTGTGTGTGTGTGTGTGTGTGTGTGTGTGTGTGTGTGTGTGTGTGTGTGTGCGCGTGTGTGTGTGTGTGTCAGGTGACTGGCTGTGTAATTAGCTGGGTCAAGCTAATTGACCTTGTGGTGTGAGTGTGTGTTAGCTGTAGATTGCTAACGTTAGTCGTGCAGTGACTGTGAGCAGTGATGGATGTGTCTGAGAGCTGGTTACACAAACCAGCAGAAAAACCAACAAAACCCTCTGAACCACAGTGAACCTGCAGGTTTTTACTGTTTTTTATTTGGAAGTGACTGTCACGGTCAGACCACCAACAAACACATCATCGGTTTCAGCTGTTTTTATTTCCATTCACCTCAGCGTGCACTTTACTAATGTGACTCTTCTCTGGATTTGAACGCTGAAATACTAATCTCAATCAGAAAACGGCTTTCTTTTTCTCATACTGATGTTTCCCGACCTGAAATATTTAAAACAAAAGTAGAATTTCAACAATGTTTTTGATCAATTAATCAGTCAGTCGGTGGAAAATGAATGCCAACAAATTTGAGTTATTTATCAAACAAAAAATGAAATCATCCCTTGTTCAATTATAAATTGAGTATCTTTGGGTATTAGACTGTTGGCTGGAAAAAAGGAAACATTTTTCACTATATTCAAGCGTTTTGCTTATTGTACAGATTAATGTTGTAGATACAAAACATGAGCTCATAAAAGACAATTTACTGCTGTAGATTAAACTGTGGGTGAAATTAGTTTGACCTTGACTTACATGTTAAAGTTTTGCTATTATTAATAAAGTTTAACAATCTGGATAAGGTCTTTCTGAAGACTTAAACTGTTCTGAGTTCTTGGAGACCCTAGTCATCTAATAGGTCCACTAGCTGCAAGGCTGACTGAGCTAACTAGATAACAGCAGCAGTTAGCATTCACTCTGGTGATATGCTGCCCTCCATTTGTATGGACCAACCTTGGACAGGTGGTCAATTCTTACACATTGTTTTAATGTGACAGCAGTAGGAAGTGTTAGCTAGTGGTAACTTGATGCAGCTCTGATGCAGCTTCAGGAGAGTGAACAACAAACAGTCAGGCTGATATTGACAAGATCAAATTGCATTAAAGTAACACTGGATTAGACACTGCATTGTATTCCTGTGAAGTAATTAGTGAATGGAAATACACTGAATGGCTATGTGGGAAAAAGTTTTGGGTTTACATTACTGTACTTCTATCTAAGCAGTATTTTAACTGCAGATCTCTTACTTTTGGTTGTAATTTTTACATTTAATGAAGTTGAAGTTTAAATCTGTATTATGCAAGAATTGCTATTTTTTGTGATTCGGTGCCCGCACAGTTTCAGATTACAATTCAGTTATACACCACTGCTTTAAATATGGACAGCTGTACACGTGCATTTGTTATTGATTATATTATATTTGCTATATTTCTTTTTAGGTACTTTTATCCTTAAAGGTGGGCTGATATTCTGAATTTGAAATTCAGCAAATATCTCTTCACAGTACGCTGGCTGTCCATTCTGTATGGAGGGAAACAAACTGACATGGACCAAGCCTCACAACATTTTTCCAGCCAATCAGCAACAAGTGGCCTTAAACCTGGTGCCCAGGACAAAGAGAAGGGGAGGGGAGATGGGGGGAGCAAGACAGACGGACTAACATGTAATGGCATTGTGAAAAAGGAGAGATGGCAATGTGTCCACAATCTGTCTCCAGAATGACTCAGCCCACTTTTAAGTAAAGGATCTGAATACTTCTTAAACATAATCATTACTTTTATGCTATTAACCAGGTTTAAAGGTGTACATCAGTTAATTTACATGTAATACAGTACATCGTATACATGTGGTGTCTGACACTCATTCTGATGTATAAACTGTTTCAGGTCTGAGCAGTGAACATAAATTTAGGATCTGAGCGGCAGTGAAGTTGCCTTCAGCTAACAAGCAGGATGGATTTGTTCCTCAGATCCAGTCCTGACCTGTGATCGGCCTCCTTGCTCCGCACAGATCCACTCTGCGGCGGCAGTGCGGTGGGTTATCGACGCCTCGTGGCCATTATGATTTATACCGAGGAACAAACAGTCAGCTGGCTGCTGGCGAGCCTTTTTACAAATGATGAAACGATAAAAACAGGAAGTCATATTTCCTCACAAAGGCTTTTTTTTTGTGAAAAATTAAGGCAGAGCAGTGGAGATGGATGAGGCTTTAAAGTGACGGCGGTGGTCTATGACTGCTATTGAATGGGCCGCATCCTTAACAAATATCCCCATCACTCCTGCCCGTGTATAGTGAAGCTCGATCCCCCCCCGCCCCCCCGCTCTCTCTCTTGCTGCAGAAGATGGATGTGTGCGTGTGTGGCCTATGACAGAGTAATGTGTCCTGGCATGCTAGTTGGGTTTATTAGCAGAAACTAGTTATTTCTGGCCCCCCCGTGAGTGTGTGTGTGAGTGAGTGTGTATCAGCAGTGATAGATGCAGTGTGGCTCCGGCTGATTTTGTTCATTTGTCAAATGGCTGGAGAAAGGGTTAATCAGCTCTCTCTCTCTCTCTCTCTCTCTCTCTCTCTCTCTCTCTCTCTCTCTTTTGTTTCTTCCTGCCTCACTTGATTATTTTTCTATTTTTTTTTTATCTTTCTGTTTTTGCCTTTTCTGTCATCAGACTTTCTCACATGCAGCCTCACCCAGAAAACTGAACAAACAGTACTTGTGTTGATCAGCTGGTGCAGTACATCCAGGAATCTGTTGTGCATTTGAGAATCTTAGCTTAAACACACCCTTACAAATCTGACTAGAGCAGAAGGTTATGAAGGGATGAAGGTGAGCTGTTCTCTGGGACGTACCCTGAGCCAACCCTGGTTTGACTTCCCCAAATGGAGCTGAAGTCCTCATCCAAAATCTAGAGCTGGTTCATTTTTGATTTGGTGCTCAATCAAGTAAGTTGACACTCATGTGTAATCAGCCAGACTCAAGGTTCATTCAGTGGAGGGATTTCCAATTCACTGTGATGGGATGAATGAGCAAAAAATAACAGTGTTGCTCTCTCACATTTTCAATTCACTGTTGCTGAAATTGATGGTAAGAACAATAAAAAATAAAATAAAAAAATATTACTGGAGCAACACTGCCAAAACGACTGTTTTGTGAGTTTATCCTTTAATTGATGTGATGTGAATTTGTCTACATAGTCTGCAGCCAAATAACCAGAAACTAGAGATTAGAGAAAAGTATCTGCTTTAAGGCAACAACCAGAATAAAATTCTGTTCAGGAAATTCATTTTTTACTTTGTTATTTGTTCATTCATCTACTAACTTACTATTTTATCATTTTTCAGAACCTAAAACTGGTTCATTTTAAATATGGTGAATCTAGAAATCAGCCTAAAAATCAGCCACCATGACATGGTGAAAAATGTGAGGAGTAACAATTGACAATCAGGATGAAAACAGTGATGAAGAGTAGGGAAAGAATTTAAGAGACAGATGGAGGGATGAAGTCAAAAAGGACAAAGAAAGAAAAAGAGATGGAGAAGAAGAGCGTGACATGAGGGAAACAGAAAAAAAAGATTAAAGTAATAGACTGAAAAGAGAGGGTGGAGGATAAAAAGATAGATACACACACACACTCGTCCCCCTGCTATCCATCCATCTCAGCTTGTGGAAATAAGGGCCTCCTTGTTGTCAGCTTGTTATTTTTTCCTTCCTCCTCCCTCGCTCTCTCTCTCCCTGTTCATCCTTGCCTCCCTCGCCCTGCGTCTTGTCGTCCGCTGGCGTTCTGTCATGTGTGAAGGTATCGATTTGCCAGCGTTTTAACCATCAAACTGCAGCTTCGCTTTTTAAACAATATCTGACGGACTGAGGGAGGGAGGTGGAGGGGGAGGCAGGGAAGGGCAGATGAAAGAGGAACCAAGGAGGGAGGAAATTAGGAGAGGAGAAAGAGAGGGAAAAGAGGAAAAGAAGGGAATGAGTGGAGAAGAGGAGGAGGAAATTAAGAGAAGTAAAAGTGGAGAAAGGGATAAAAGAGAAGAGAGATCATTAGGAGGAAAAGACCAAGACATATGGAAGCATGAGAGTCAGAAATGAGAGGAAAGGAGGATGACAATGAAAGAGGAGAAGAGGAGGAATGAGGAGGAGAGAAGGAGGAAAAGAACATTTAGCAAAATGATGGGAAGATGGAAGGGGAAGGGAGAGGACACAATTACACATGAAGAGAAGAAAAAAAGAAACAATTAAAGGAGGGAAGGACAAAAAAGGAAGGGGGACAAGAAGGAGACAAGGAGGAGAGGTCATGAGGAGATAGAAGAAGAGGAACAAGAAGAAGATGAAGGAGAAGAAGAAAAAGAAGGAAGGAATGGAGGAGAAGAGGAAGAATGTGGAGTGAGAAAGTGGGAAGGATAAAAGATTTGGGGGAGGAAGGAAGGAAGTGAGGAGGAAAGATATGAAGATCTGTCCTTAAGGAAAACAGGAGAAGGAATAGAGGAAGGGACAGAGATGGAGAGAGAAAAAGAAATGGGCTAGGAGAAGAAGATGAAAAGAGACAAGGAAGATGACTGTGGACAGAATGAATATAAGAATGTGACAAGAGGGAAAAGGGAAGAGGGGGAGGAAGATGAAAAGAAGGAAGGAGTAGGTGCAGGGAAGAAGGGTAGATGAAGAAAAAAGGTGATGGGGAAGAATTAAGAGTTTAGACAAGATCTAAGAAGAAAGAAGTGAAGCAGAAGAGGTGAGATCCTCCTTCCTATGACAGAATCCAGAAATGAGCGAGTGAGAGAGAGGAGGAAAGAGAAGAAGTCTGGGGGGGGGGCAGAGGGAAGGAAAGAGGGATAAGGAGGAGAAGACAAACATGTCTCCTTCAAAGCTCCATCAGAGACAGCCATCATAGACAGAGTCATCAAAGCAGGAAATAGAGAAAGAGGAGGGAAAGAATGGAGGGAGACGGTTTGAAGAACAAAAGAGATGGATGGATGAGGGAGGAAAGAAAGCATTTAAAAAAGAGAAAGATGAAAGCATTAGAAGATACAATGGGACAGGCTGTTTTAAAAAAGTGATGGAGGAGTTCAGAGAGAAAGAAAGATGAAGAACGAGATGGAGTCTGAATGGAGGGATTGAGAGAAAGAAGCAAAGCATACCAAAAAAGATGGAATACATCAGATCAAAAATAGAAAGAGGAGTCCGTGGAAGATTAAAAAGAAAGACAAGGAGTTAAAGAAGAGACAGAGAGAAAGAATAATGAACAGTAAGAGGAAAGAAAGATGAAGAGCTGGAGGCTTTGGAAGAAAGGCAGAAGGAGATGAGAGATTGAAAGACAACAACCTGACTATTGAAAAAGACAAAATCACAGAGAGACGGAGTGATAGAAAAACGAGTGTTAGTCCTCTTTATGGATCGCTGTTTGCTCAACCAAAGTTTGGCAGCATTGATCTGCTGCCAGCGCTGCATTTATCACTGTGCGTGTGTGTGTGCGTGTGTGTGTGCACGTGCTCATTCACAGTATCTTTTTATGTTTAAAAATCATACCAATAAAGTAAAGTACATTAAAGTGTGTGTGTGTGCTTGATCTTTAGACCTCCTGTTGTGAGTAAAGAACACACACACACACACACACACACACACACACACACACACACACGTGTCCGCGGGGTGTTAAGGCCATTCAGTGGAGCATCTCATGCTACTGGTGTGTGAAAACAATAAGAGAGATGGAGGAGGACGAAAAATCCATCCATCCCACTGAGAGAGAGAGAGCTCCATCAGTGCTGTAAAAACCCTCCCCTCTCTCTCTGTAGGTGGTTTCAGTTTTAACAAGCGCGTGTCGTCTCTGATACAAACAGCTGAGACAACATGAGGAATTCAATCCAAAAAAAAAAGAAAATCTAAAAATCTCTCGGGGCTGTGGTTCAAATCTATGGCACAACATTAGAGGATAATAGCCGTTTATGAAAACTTGAGGTTTATTATTCTACAGTTTTTTTGCCAAGTTCATAGCTGAGATCTGAGAATACAAAGTCCGACCGGTCGAGCAGCACGAGCAGCTGATTGACAGCCGCCCACCTCGTGGAGGTCTTACACTCCAGAGCAGCAGTCAGCAGCTTCAGTCCTGCGTCAGTGTCACACTGGATCAGTTCAGACTGCTGTGGACACTTTGACAGACCCACAGCTCAATACACTGACCACAGCAACTTAACTCGTAACCTGCAGCTTCATGTATCCTGAACCTGCAAGAACTCATAAGGTGGAGGTTCTAGGCAGGGCCTCATTCTCAAACCAGAAAGTTTTAGATGCATCACTGAAAAGGCGACACCGGAAGCTTTCTTTTACATGCACGTCTGCTAACTTTTAAACATCGGTATGTTTAAATTAACAGAAGAGTGCTGATACTCTTCTATTTAATGATGCTGTAGTACAGAAATACAGATCTGAGACTGACTCCAGACCAGCTCTCCCAACACAGCTGCGCCCCAAAGGTCAGGTCAGTGCCATGAAGCAGGAATGCTCCATCCAGCCCGAAGGGTCCAACCCAGAACATCCTTCCTCCCGGTGCCTTGTTAAAGTTTTATAGAGAAGGCTTTGGAAACATCTTTCCCTCCATGTTGTTTGGAGTTCTTTTACACCGTTGTCACCCCAGTTCAATTTACTGAGCTCTCTCTCCATGTTGCCTGTCTCTTGGATCTACTCTCAAATAAATGCACAGAGCCAGAAAAAGTCAAAAAGTGGCTAATAAAATGCAGCTAATGTGAGAAACACCCCCATTACAAGTAAAATAACAAAATATTTTAAGAAACGTGCAAGTTTATCAGCCTCCTGGAGATAAAATGGCCAAACATGAGACAGAGAAAGAGTTTTGTGGGCTATTTGTATGTTTGTTGATGCTCAACATTGACTACACACAGATAGAGAATGTTCAAGTTATTTAAGCAGTTTGTCTCATCAATTTCCTCTCACTTTCTCCTCCTCTTCCTCTCAAGCATTCCTCTATATATTTTTTGTCTTATTTTGCATAATTTTATCGATTGGCCACAGCATCACACAGTGTAGCCAATCAGCTGTTTACTGACAGAAAAATCAGATCTCAGCAGGAGGAGGAGATGCACAGCAGCAAATCCTCTTCTCACTGTAGTACAATGCACCCTGGAAAACAAGACGAAGCTAAAAAGGTTTTCAGAAACATTATGACGTTTTAATCAGTCTATTGGGTGCCGGAGCACACAAACACAGACCCAATGTCCTCTGAGCTAAAAGCATGAAGGATGTCAGAAGGACATGGAACAGAGCAAAAAAAAAAAAACCCTGCCTCTTCCCACCAGTCACCAAGGGAAAAAAGTTTTAATAACGACCTTGTTTTTCTCTTCAAATACAGACTGCACCAACCTGGAAAAGCCACAGTCCTCCATGAATGTGTCCTCTGTCTCTTCCTCTCCCTTTATCCACTCTGTCTGTGTCCAAGTGCCCTGGAACCAATGAGTTGAAGGAGCGGATCATGTGAATGGATGTATGGGACACTGGTTTGAGTGCCTGTATCACTTTAGATGTGCTCCACTGTAATGAAGGTACTGATGTTATTCTGTGTTAAATGATTAATCAAAGTTGCAAGTTGTCAGTGTTTCCCACTGGTTGCTTGCTTGATATTTCACAGTGACGACAGAACGAGTGAATACACTTGCGAGTATTCCTCTTTACAGATGGAGGCCAGTTCTTCTCTACACACAAAGGAAGTAATAAGTAATCAATGCGGTCTAATAAAGAGCACCAAGAATCCTCTTTATTCCAAAACTCTTACAGCACCTGCTGTCAGTCCTTCCATCTTTTTTTCTTTTTTTCTGCCCCTTTTAGCTTCTCTGTCTCATTCTGTGTGAATCCTGGCCTTGTCATCTGTTCATGACTTTTTGTCTTTTTCACTTTTGCTGATAACTGAAAGCTCCAGAAAGGTAATCTAGGTTGACTGACTGACTAACTGACACTGTTAGCCATATGAATAATCTATTATTTTTGCAGTTTCCCATTTTTCTTTGTGTAATTAAACTTTATTTATTGATTTATTTTTTTTTTACTTCTCTTGACTTTCAGCCTGCCACTGAACACAACATTGCCATAACACACACTGTGTGTGGCCTCAGCTAGTCTGGGACTGGATTCATCCTCCTGGAGAAGCACAGAACCAGCTGCTTCAATGAACCTTCAGTGGGTCTTGTTTGGTCAGTGAAGATCAGCGGATCTCCTTCACCATGCTCGGCTCTCTCTGGCACGTTTGCCTCATCATCAGCCCTTCATCACCGCTGAAACAGTAGGAACTCACCATCCTCTACGTGTTCTGTCTGAGACTTGATGCAGAGTTCATTTTAAAAATGAATTTTGCTCTTATTGGTGTTAGCTAGTTATTTACCCCTCATTGTGCTTTTGAGAACATTCATTCATTCATTCTTTCATTCATTCATTCATTCATTCATTCATTCATTCTGTTGACAATAACCTGTTCATTCATTCATTCATTCATTCATTCATCAGTTCAAGTTGAATATATACTTGCGGTCCTTATTCATCCCTATACTTAGTTCAATATCTTAGTTTATCAGCAAATCATTGTATTTGTGTGCTTCCTCCATAATGAATGAATCAGTTAATTTGTTGATTGATTAATAAATGGACGTTGAAAACATTAAGCACCAGATGCCATAAATGAGTAATCGCAACAAACTCTCAGTCTGCCATAGGACTGACCATCATGAACCACCATGTCATCATACTGCAATGTATGTTGTGTTCCTATAAAACCAACAGGTACAGGTGAGAGCTTTGCTGAGCCTCAAGGAAATACAACTGTACTACTTAAAGTTACGATTCTGGTTCACTCAGATCTGGCAAAAACTTCAAGTGATCACACTTCTATTTTGCTCTCCAGTGTCAAAGTAGTCTCACCCAAAACATACACCAGAAATTAGGCTGCATTCATACCGAAAGCCTTAGCGTGTGTGGCCAGTATCAGATCCCAGTGTGAGCTAGCCACGACCCTCCTCAACGCAAAATAATGATAATTTATCATGTGCTGTCACACACAGCACTCTGTCATATGGAAGTAAACATGGACGCCACTGAAGTCAGCATACACTTAGATGATGACGAGGACGAGGCGACAGAGAACCAAATTATTAATTATGGCTTTTTTGTGGAGCAATGGCTGCTATTACTATTTCATCCAAGATTTCAGATGCCAAGTGTTACTTTTCACATCTGTCAGCACCTTTCCACAAGAGTCTCTGTCAAGCTTAGCATTTCTGTGCCTGAGTACAGCCTCACAGAGCTTTCATATATTTGTAAAAGCAGGAGTGCAACTGTTCCATGAGACGGACCAGTGACAGACGCCCAGAAATGCTGGCAGTGTGAAGTTTAGCTCTTGAGCAGTAGTTGTCAGGAAGAAAACACCAGTGAAGGACAAATAGACACTCTTTCTGTTCTCTGCTGTGGCTGCTTACAGCTCAGGGTTAAGCAGGGCTTCAACCATCTAATATGGATCTTTTCTCCACTTTTAGTGTCTTTTTTTCTCCTTCTCACCTCCTCTGGTGTCTCAGCCCTCCTCTCGTTCTTCATGTCTCCCTCCCTCGCTCCTCCCTCTGCTCCGGCCTTCACTGCTAATTAGTTTCAGAGGGAGAGGGGAAAGAGAGGGAAAGAGGGGGGAGAAAAAGGACAGATGAGGAGGAGAGAGAGAGAGAATAAAGAGAGCACAGTGAGGAGAAAAAGAGGAGAGGTAACTGAAAATAATTTTTACTGTTTCTACAAATACTACCACAGCTACTAGTGCTGGAACTACTGATGTGATACTACTATAACTGCTAATAATTGTAATGAAGTGACAACTACTTTGCGCCTTAAATGTCTACTAGTATTACTACTGTAGCTAGTACTAAAGCAAGAGCAAAACAACGTTAATAACTTCTACCATAACTGACTCTACTCCGACTGTTATTATCTACTATAGCTCATCAGGACAGTGTAGCTATACTGCCAACTATTAAAGTAACACCACTGATTTTCTGTCTCTGGACAAGCTTTGCTGAGTCTGCAAAAACAACCCTGATGACATCATCATGACATCATCAGGGCTATGTCAGCTTGCGTGTGGACACATGCAGCCCCAAAGGCATTTGGAAAATTTCCTTTTAACAGTGAAAGTGTCATTCAAAAATAAAGAAAGGACACCACACAGCTCACCTGGTGTCAGACTTAACTGAGGTGCTGGAGCTCTAAACTTTGGTACGAAGGAAGAAAGCATCCACACTCTCAAATCTGTGCAAGCATTTTTCTAAGATTTTTGCTTATGGCAAAGTGGAAAAGCATACACTCGATCAGTGCATTTAGAACAAAACAGCAGCTGCTGATTTTACAGCCTCTACTACTACTACTACTACTACTACTACAACTACCACTGTTCCTGCTTTTTTTTTTTTCAGCTTCCACCACTCCCACCAGCACTTCAGTACAACTATCACTTTTACTACAACTATACTATACTATACTACCCCATAACTATGATTACTAGTACGTCTACCACTGCATTGACAAGTGCTGCCATTGTTAATGCTTCTGCTACTACTAATATTAACACTACAAGCATTACTTCTACTTACTGTAAAAAAACTTCTGCTGTTTTGCCACTACTACTACTGATATTACTCATAGCACACACAGTACACTCAGGCTGCAGTGACACTGAGAGCTTATAGATTAGAGTGTTGCTGTGTGTCTCAGGTTTGAATTTCATCATAGCAATTAGCAAGTCAGTAATAATTTATTCAGGAGGTCAGTGGGATCTCTTTTGCAACAAATAATATATATACAACATATACAGCCACACAAAACAATCATCACACGCATATACATACAAATATTGTGTCTCACCTACTCAGAGTGCAGGAGGTGGACAAATAAAAAGAAACTTTAAGCTTTTTACTGCTGCTTGAACTGTTTGTTCACTTTCTGTGAATGTGTCTGTCATTTCCATTAATTCACTATCATACTGTTCAAACTCTGTCAACACAAAAACTAACCCAATGGATCATTGAAATCATTAACTCTGCTCAACCAACACACAGCATGGCTCCACGGGTGGTAATGTCACTCTGTCCACTGGTCAGCCACCACTTCCACATCCAGGCTTAAGTATCTCAACAACTGTTTGTTGAATTGGCATGAAATTTTATAAAGAGGTTCATTCCCCCCTCGGGAAGGGCTGCAACAACCTTAGTGATTCTCTGACTTTTTATCTAGAGCAAACATCAGGTCTCAAGACTTTGGTGCATCTACAGTTTGGTTTTCTTTGCAATGAGTGTGACAGCATGACTGTATGACCATTTTAAAACTCATGAGCAATAAGCCGATAAAGGAAAGAACATGTTACACAACTGCGGCCATTAATGCAAAACTGGAAAAGTGAAAAAAACTAAAACAAATAGGTGCTCTAGAAAAAATAATGACTAAGACAGGAATCTCTCTCCTCTCCTCTCAGTTAGGACTCTAATTGGACGATGAGAGGTGTCCGAGGGGCCTGCTGAGTGTGTGTGTGTGTGTGTGTGTGTGTGTGTGTGTGTGTGTGTGTGTGTGTGTGTCAGCATTTCGATTTTCTCGTAGCATCCCTCTCTCTTTTCTCTCTCATTGTGAAGAGGAGAAGGAGGAGGTGTCACAGCAGTTACGGTTGCCGGCGGTGACAGGACAGCAGCTGCTCTCTCTCTCTCTCCCCCCTTTTCTCTCTCTGTCTCTCTCCCTCCTCATCGGTCTGGATGAACGAAACTCAGGGGAAATCATCACTATGTTTACTCCAACCCCCTCCCACGCCACCCACCATCTCTGTCCCATAACCCCCTGCTGCTCCGTCCCCTCCAAACCCCCAACCCCCATATCTGTGTTTTCCGCCCCATGATGGTGGTTGTTAGACAGATAGACAGCGCCCCCCACCCCCCTCCACCTCACACTCTCTTGTAAATTTGTGACCTCCGCTTGCATCTGAAGAAAAGAAGAAGAAAGAGATAGAGGGGGGAAAATGGCCAGCAATTGGCGGTGATGTGAGGAGGGAGGAGGGGGGAGTAAAGGCCAGACAATTGGTGGTGAGGGATGTGAGAGAGAGAGAGGGATGAAGGGGAGAGGAGAGAAAGAGGCCTTGAGAGGGCGATCAATGCGATGTTCACCTGCCGTCCACCTCCCCAATTTAAAGAGAAGGAGCGCTAACGATTTCCCCGGACGGCTCCTCCGGACTGATGGAGCCCGAGAGGAGAGGAGGCGCAGAGAAAGTAGAAAAATTAGGCTTCAGCGCAGCAATGCATATAGATGGGAGAGAGGCGGTGGGAAAATTAGCTTTTAATGGTGGAATGCATGTAGTTAAAACAGAAACAAAGGCGGAAAATGGCTTTTAGTATGTGTGGTTGAGTGGAGGCAAAATGAGGCTTTTAATGCAGGAATGCATACAGATGGAGAAAAATTACTGGGCAATTGGTGAAATGCATACAGAGAGAGGAATCTGGGTTTAATACATAAATATATAAAAGAAAGAAAGAGCAGAAAATAAGCTTTCAGTGTAAGAATGAGTAGGCTATAAATAGGATTAAAATCACTGGAGAGTGAATATAGCTCACACATAGTTAAGAAGAAATAAGGTTTAGGCTATTAGAATTAACCCAAATATAAGATATACTGTAATTAAGAAAAAAAAAGTTTGTAATGCAGGAGCCGGAGAGAGGACAGTGTCCATGAGTCCTGAGTGATGTCAGGCAACTTTCAGCCTCGTTCCTGACAGTATATTCACATGACCACTAGACGTCCTGCTCCACTAAATGAAACATCAGTCATTTTAGGCATCTCAGCAAAGAAAATGCTGCCATTTTTTCTGATGAGAACATCCTCTGTGCCAGCTCACTCTCTGTACCACGCTCCTGCCCACCTGTTTTCTCATGCTGCTGACTGACCACTCACTGACAAACAAAGGCCTCCAGGTAAAGTAATGTAGCCATACTGCACAATGTCTGTTAAATCAAGATAAATCATATAAATCAGACAGCTTTCAAGCTGTTAGATGGTATTTTTTTCACTTGTTATGCTAACCCCTGCTTCCAGTCTTTGTGCTAAGCTACACGAAATGGATTTTTTCCATATACACCTGCCTGCCAGTCACACATGAGAGTCTTCCATGGCCACCATATAAATACAGTATATAATGTCTCCATGTATGTCGATATACAATTCAGTAGCCTACAGTTAGTCTGCTATTCTCAGTCTGCACTGTTCCACTCTGTGAGATGTCAATATGTCTGTGTAGAAATGTCAGCAGACTAATTCCTCTGCGTTTATTGGACCTGGTGGCCTCAGTGATTCAGAATTTGAATTGACTGTGTGCCATTGTCATAATATCAAAGCTACAATAAGACACACTGATACATCTGACCGCCCATCCTCCTCCTCGCTCTGCTTTTGACACATGTGACTATTCATGTTCCTGCTCTCCTGCCCCAACCTGTCAGCCCTGTCAATATGATTATTCCTCTCTCTAATTGCACACAGAGAGGAGGAGGAAGGACAAGGTGGAAGAAAAGAGGGAGAAGAACGTGATCATTGTCACTGTAAAGGAGGGCGAGACTCCCCGTTGTCACCCTCGGGTCAATATGGCTGACGAGGTGACAGAGTCCAGGAGAGAGGAGGTGCACATGACGGAAGTGTCGCTGATGTGGTGGAGGTGAGGAGAGAACCAGGAGATCTTTCAGAGCTGTTTCACATCCACAGCCAGCTGCCACTGAGAGCAGTATCACTGCTGGAAAACAGATCCTGCAACGACGCCAAACTCCAGCACAAGTTCTGTTACTTCACTGATGTTTTACTCCAGCAGAGCAAAAGCCAGAGCTGCACGTTTGAGACAAGACGTGAGCCGCACTGAGAACTGCTGTTCACTCTTTAGAGGCGGTTTGTTCACATTTTTCTGCTTTTTTACGCATGTTGAGCACGTTTGCAGGTCATTTATGACCAATGTGGTAGCATCACAACTAGTATTTTTAATGACTGCATGCAGAACATTTAACCAGCAGCAGGAAAAAGGGAACAAGAGACACTATTGTCTCCAAGAAGGCAAAATCAAAAACAAAAGTATCGTTAGATATGAATTTTAAGCCGAAAATCTTTAAAAACTTTAAAGTAAAATCATTTTGACCTGGTGAAATCCCTGATGTTTAATTGAATATTTAATTATTAGGTTTGTGCAATGAAACAGTATTAGAAATAGAACACTTCACTTGAACTTTGCTCATGAGGGTTGTGACTAGTCTCTAAATTGCTCTGACAAACCTCCTTATGGGCTTTGCAAAGTTACAGAGCTGCAGTTTTCTCTTTAGAAAGGAGAACATTCTGACTTGCAAAGGCTGAAAGATCTGAGTTCAAACGGCAGTAGATTGTTTAACTGAGGACCGTTTTCCTTCCAAAGTTTTTGGATTGATTTTCAACCTTCCAGGCACAGATAGAAAACCATCCAGTACAAACACTCAGTCACCTCAGTCAGTGCACACAATGCAAGCACTGACAGCATGTTCAATGCAGAGGCTTACGTCCTCCGGTCATGTCCCACTAGGAGTGTTCAGGCCTGGAGCTGCTGTGTGGGCACCTATATTTTGGCAGCACTTAGATTTGGAGCCTGAAAAGACTTGTGGGGTCACAGTTAAAGCCAGGGGCCAGTATAAACAGTATCTATAAATGAAAATGTATTGACTAATTGGAAAAGGGTTTTGGGTTCTGGGAACTTTTATAATCTGGACTGTTCCACAGAGCCCTGTACATGATGTTCATTTACAAGGTTTTTAGCTATAGACACTTTATGGATGCTGAAATATCTCAACAGCTGTTGGATGGACTGCCGTGAAATGTTGTTCATGTTCCTCAGAGCATGAATCCTTATGACTCTCTGACTTTTCCTCTAGCACCACCGGCACATTGACATTTATGGTACAGAGCACAATATCTTGACAACTATTGGCTGGATTGTCATAACTAAGCTGCTCTTTGCGCTTAGTGCTTACTAATATTAGTGTAAATTTGCAAATGTTTACATGCTAAACTAAGATGTTGACCATGATGAACATCAGTGTGTTAGCATTGTCATTATGAGTTTGTTTGCATTTGCTTAAGTTGGTGAGTACAATGTCATTATGACTGATGACCTGAGCTGTACCACAGCATAATTATCCTTTGATATGAGGCTGATTGCAGCACTTGTGTATTAGTCGTGTTGTAGTCACTTCAGTTTTTGGTTGTGTGCAGGTTAGCTGTTAGTTCTCAGGGCTGCTCTCTCTGTCTGATGATGTGTTTGCTGCTGACCTTTAAACAACTCTGTCCCATCATCCTTCTCTTACAGAGGCCTGCAGGGAGTGAGTGTACACACACACACACACACACACACACACACACACACACACACACACACACACACACAGAGTTATACACAGAGAGAAAGGATAGACAATCTGGCAAACACACGCACTCATGAATGTAAATAGATATCTGCTGGCATGGGAATACACACACTATACATGTAAGAATGGGCACACACACACTGCAAGCACACACATATATGAACTCACACACACACGCACACACACACACACACACACACAGAAGCATCACTGTCTGAGGTTTGGTGGTAATGAGGCCTGTCATCCTTCCACACAGCCTCTCTCCCTCCCTCTTTCTCTTTCCTTCTTTCTTTCTTTTTCATTGATCCACTAACAGATCCCCAATATAACAACTAGCAGTCGCTGTGGGAGCCTCCCTTTCCTCTCCTCTTCCTCCTCCTCCTCCTCGACACGCATCCCTCTGGACCATTTAAAAACCTACCACCACTTTCTCTCTCTCCCCCTCCTCTCTGTCTCTTTCTCTCTGTGTCTCTCTATCGCTTCCTGTTTCTCTCTTTCGTCCTCTAAAACCCTCTCTGCCCTCCGTCTTGGGCTCTCTGCTGCTCCGTCGGGTTCAGACAGTCTTGTTATATCAGCTGACAAACAGAGAGGGGTTTCTCTGCAGCGTGCTGAGGAGAGGTGGTGGATGTTTAAGGTGGTAGTTTGTCCGTCTGTGCGTCCATCTCACCTGGTGGTCCTGTGGAAAAATAAAACAACAAGAGCCAGAAAATCTCGACTCAGCTGAGATGTTTCAACCAGAGGAGAGGATCAGAACATGATCAGAAAAACAGAAAGTGTGTGCCGCTCATTTTCAGAAGTGCATTTTCAGTTTAAACTCGACTGCATGCAGAGAGTGGACAGTACTCGATAATCAGTGATTTGGTGATTTGTGAATCTAAATATGTTTAGTTTCATATAAATGTCTATTAAAAAGCATGCATTTGTTTAGACCTTCTTCATAATGCAATATTGCATCTATTTAAATGTTGTTAAAACAACATCTATGCATCTGTATCTATATAGAAACTTTTATGCCCATTTATAGGATGGGTTTAGATGTATAAAGCGTATCATAATACAACTTTCACACACTTTACATACGGTATGTTGAAAGTTGAAACCTATCTTTTAAGCCTCCTTTGAAATTTACATGCCCGGATCTTCTGATACCTGCATGTGTGTTGATTCAAATCAACACATCTTACTGAGTTTTTGGCAGATCCCAGCATGTCAGTGCATACAAACAAATCTTTTCTCTAAATGTCCGATCGCACAAATCCACCTTTTTTTCAGTCTGACATGAAGTTTGTAGCTTTTCTCGTCATCATATCATCTCTTTTCACTGAAGACATGATTTAGTTTGGCTTGACCATGTTTACAGTATTGACTTTGTTTGTAAAGAGAGTGAACAGCTCACTCCACTCCACTTCAATTCACTTTACTTTATTGACCTTTGCAGGAAAACTCTCCTTGCAGCAGCCATTTGAAATACAAGACAATAAACACGGTGCATAAACACATAAATCTATCAACACAAAAACAATAACAATTAAAAACAATATCTTCTACCTTCAGTGCAGTGATGCGTTGTTAACTGTACAGTCACAGCTAGCTCAGCTCACTGCACTGTCCAAGTAGCCCGCTCAATGCTGTCAGTAGTACTTTATAAACGTAGCAGCTTTCAAGGAAAATACAGATGGAAAATACAAGTGGAAAGAAGACGGACTACAAAACAGCCTTTCTGATGTTGAAAGTCCTCCAGAAGCTCAGGCTGCTTGAGCTGCTTTGAAAGAAGAGAGTCAGAAGTGAAAATAAGGATTATTTTCTTAATTTGTGGAGATCTGACTTTTCAGAGCACGTCGAGTATAACGGCGGTATATTTCACTGTTTTCTGTTGACTTCCTGTCTTCCTCCAGAGATTTCTGCTCCGCTCTGACCTTTGTGTTCAGAGATGTTTTCCTCCCCTGTGTGTGTGTGTGTGTGTGTGTGTGTGTGTGTGTGTGTGTGAAGGTGCGAGTGCATCTGTTTATCTGTTCGTATGTGTGTGTGTGTGTGTGTGTGTGTGTGTGTCTGTGTTGTAGAACAGGGGAAAACAAATCACCCGCTGTAGTTCTCATTAGCAGCAGTTTTGTGTCAGGGCTGAGAGATCAGCTGTCAGCTCTCGGCCTTCCTCTGCAGCTTCACCTTTTACTGATGATAATTACACCGTTTAACGCCAACACTTCTCAAACATATCCATGGCTGGCTCAAATGAGAGACAAAAGAGGCTCTCTGCATTACTCAGGACAAAGTTGGAGTCTGACTTCGGCGTGGTTGCACTGTGGTGCTCTGTCCTGGTTCTCATGTTCACTGGAAATGTTTCAGCAGCTGAGCTTCTGTTCTTCAGCAGACACTTATCTAAAGTAGTTTAGCATTCTTTTACTCATATTCTGTTCTTTCCAGCCATAAATAGGCCTCATATCCATGGTGCAGCTCATCTAAATGTGAGTAATGGATGCTTCTTGGCTGTACTTCACTCAATTCAATTACTGTGCGACCTCCCATCATGTTTTACCTGAATGTTCTGAATAGTTTAGATTTTATAATCCATGTCTTCATTAAAGTTGGCAAAAGTTAGAAAGTTGTTTCCCTCAGTTTTGGCCCTTCGTCTTTACTAATCAGCCAAACTTTTGCACAACGAGTGCTTTCACATGCACTAGTATCCAGGTTTTGAGTCCTATCCTGTTTTTGATCATGTGATATAAAGTTTACAAGAAAACAAGAAGCCTAGTCACATATATCCCTGTATACATGACTCTAACTGAAACAACTGAGAACATGGATAGAGAAGAATGATCGTTGCTACAGATGTGCCTGCTGCCATAAGTTGAAAAAAATGCACCCTGAAAAACCTTGCAAAAAGTGCAGGCCCCCATAGCTCAGAGAAATCAGCTATGGGAGACACCCTCAATCTGCTCGTCCGTGCACCCTGCACTGCAGAGACTTTGTATGTAGATCAGCCAAACAGATCTCCCTGTGTGATGTTGAAGGTAGTCCCGGTCTTCTTAATTAATGGTCAGCAGAGGCTGAGGAAATATGCCATACTCGATGATGGTTCAGAGAGAACGATCATCATAACCTCGGCAGTGTCCCAGCTGCAACCCAAAGCACATGAAGAGATCTTGAATCTCAGAACTGTGCATCAATTGATTCCGATAAGTGGTGAGACCATCTCCTGTTCTATCTCCTCAGTGAGCCAGAAGAAAATCAAATTCCCTATAGCCAGTGCCTTCTCTACCCCTGTCCTCAACTTAGCTGAGCATTCCTGTCCAGCTTCTGTCCTGCAGAGGGAGTAGTCCCACTTGTGAGGCCTACCCTTACCAGGCTTTGTCCATGCTCAGCCATTGATCCTGATAGGTTCAGATCATTCCCACTTGTTGGTGCCCAAAAAGCCTGTCCACATTGGACCTTATGGGGGACCCATCGCCGTCCATACTGCCCTGGGTTGAGCTGTTCAGGGCCCAGCCAATGCCTTACAATCAATAAAGGAATCCTGAATTACCTCAACCTCAGACTTCTGGTGCACAAGCCTTATTTACCCTCTACAGCGCTGTATCCTGCCCAGCTACTGCTGAGTTGATGGAAAATGTGGAGAGACTGTGGAGACAAGATTCCTTCCCACACTGTAAGGAGAAGGAAGTTACCTGTGGAGTAGAGTCTCTCGGTATGCTACTCCATTGCTCAGAGCACCCAACAGTCCACATTTAACATCTTCAACCCATAACTTGTTGCTGTGAGGAACTGAGCGCAGGTCGAAGAAGGACCCTGAACTAATTGAGATCTACAACCAGGAGATCCGGAAACTGGTTGAGATGGAGTACGTGAAGGAGGTGGATCCTAAAGATGATCAGCCAGGTTTAGAATCTTGATATGTTCCACATCACATCATCAAACAGGCAAGTGGGAAACATCGACTGGTGTTCAACTACTCTTTCCAGCTTCATGGTTTGAACCTGAATCACAGCCTTCTTCCCGGTCGAACTCTGGGTCCCTCTCTTCTTGCGTGCTCCTCCGTTTCTGTGAGCATAGTGTGGCCATCAGTGGTGACATAAAATCTATGTTGCACCAAGTTCATCTACTACCTGTTGACAGGCCATTGCTCAGATTCCTCTGGTGAACTATGGCTCAAGCTACACACCCAAAGACCTATGAGTGGCACGTGTTACCCTTTGGTAAAATCTGTAGCCCTTGCTGCGCCATTTACGCCCTGCAACGTCATGCAAAAGAGCACCCAGAGAGTGACAATGAAGTGTTGAACTCCATGTTGAGAGCGTTCTATGTCAACAGTTGCCCGCACAGCTTCCCTTCCTCAGTCACAGCCAAAGCAGTTTTGGACAAACTCTGTGCCACACTGTCCGACGGGCCAGACTCCAGTGTTGTTGAACACCTCCCTCCAGAGGCAAGATCTTTTAGCATGGACTTGTGGCTCTCTCAAGCTGGCATTGACCCCCAGAAATCCACCTTAGGCTTACATTGGAACTGCCTTCCTGATAGCCTGGGATACAAACACCGTGTGACACCCATTGAGATTCCCATGCTCCACCTAATCTATCGCACTCTTGCCAGCCAATATGACCCCTTAAGGTATATCTTACCTTATACCACCAGGGCCAAAGTGCTGGTTCAGGACTTGTGGAAAACCAAACAAGGCTGATCAATGGCTGAGGTGGGAACAGGAACTGGCTGATCTCTCAAGCGTCAGGCTGCCTCGCGGCTATGTGCCCCCTTGTGCTGACCAGTCAGGTGTACACAGAGAGCTACATGTCTTCTGTGATGCCTCGGAAAGGGCCTATGGCACCGTGGCCTATTTATGTGTCCATGACAGCCAAAATCATGTTCATGTAGCATTTGTCACGGCCCGCTCTAGAGTGTCACCGAAGAGACAGTTGTCAATGCCTCGACTTGAACTGAGTGCTGCCTTGTTAGGGGCGCAGTTGGCCACCACCTTGAAGTCTAAACTTACCTTGTCATTGGTCCGAACCATCCTTTGGAGTGACTCCACAACAGTATTGACCTGGTTGATGTCCAAGTCATGCCACTAAAAGGTCTTTGTTGGCACTCGTATTGCAGAGATCCAAGATCTCACAACAGACTTCAGGAACAGTTGGCCAATCAGCAGATTATGTTCAACTTCAATCCGCCAGGTGCTCCACACTTTGGAGGAGTCTGGGAGCGCGAAATCAGATCCATCAAGAACGCCCTACGAGTGATTCTTGGGAATCAGACCACTTCCGAAGCTGTCCTCATACTGTCCTGATTGAGGTAGAAGGCATTATGAATTCAAATCAATCAATCTTTCATCTGATGCCAGTGATCCTGATCTGGTCACTCCCAATTTACTCCTGATGGAGCGGCGGGATGCCTCCCTGCCACAAGCCATCTTTGCCAACAGCAAGCTCCTTGGGCGGAGAAAGTGGCGTCATAGCCAGAGGTTCGCTCACCAATTCTGGACACGGTTCATTCGTGACTATTTGCCTAACCTACAACCCAGAGGAAAGTGGCTGAGGGAAGTCCAGAATCTCGAAGTAGGGAAGACTGTTCTGATCCTTGACCTACAACTGCTTCAGGCCTCTTGGCCAACAGGTTGAGTTACATCCATCACAGCCGGTAGAGATGGACGTGTTCGGTCCGTTGATGTCCAAGGCAGCCTTCAAACTTACACCAGACCCCTGTCTCGTCTGATGGTGCTTCCTGAGTTGGCAAAAGCGTGAGTCTGTCTTCCAGGAGGAATTGATCCCAATTCCGGGGCGGCTGTGAAAAGACTCTCTGGACCATGTGCTCTCTCAGTTAATTTTTCTTTCTAAATATCGTGAATCCAAAGGATACCTGCCACCAGACCACGCCCACCTTACCTGCTGGGTAAGGGGGTGGAGACTATTGTTTGCTCACCCTGCCATTCATCCTTTGCACTCCCTGCCAGCACTCAAGTATATCCACATATCCTGATGTGTGTGCGTCTTCAACGTTAACATGAGTGGTCAATTCATCATTTTGATTGTTTATTTGTATGCCTGTTGTGGTGGCTTTGCTGACATGTGCTCTGCTGCCCTAATCTCTTTGCTCCCAGACATGTGCCAGGAGCCATGTAAGAAGATTGTTTGATGCTTGATCATTTGACTGTTTAGTTGTGAATTGTATATTTACTCATAGACTTATTTGTTGTTTCTTGTTTGATTGACCACTCTGCTGTTTAATTGTAATTGTATTGTCTCTCTGTTTATCTCTTTTCTGAGGCAGCACACGCAAACAAGCCGTGATAAAGACATTAAGAAATCGCAACCATCAAAGACCAAATCAAAGATAAATAGAAGCCACTGGTGTTGCCTCGAAACCTGCCTTCTCCCTTGCCTAATTTCATCACTCCACTCCTTGCCATTGACGTCTTCTGACCGAGACTCTGTTTGCTCACCACACACTCACTCTCCCTGAACCACTTCACCCCTACAGTTCCTTCACTAGCAGTATCTAGGGTTCTGATCATTTGTGTGTAGCTGTGTGTTGATGTTGCACCGTCTCAGACACTAATTTCTGTACCAACAAAGAATGTTCTCAAACCTGGATCAGATGTTTACATGCCACAGTATCCTGTTTTCTATTGAGTATTCCAGGTAGCATCTCCAGGTGCCTGAAACCAGGATGTAATGTTTACATGTGCAGCAGGACATGTATGCATGTAAACACACGCTATGACAGACCTGCTCAGTGAGGGTCAGGGGCCGGGTGGCACAGCAACATTACGTCCAAACGTCTGATCTGTGATTACTCATTTTAAATGTCAGTATAGCTGATCACACAGTACAGGTGTTGTCATTATACTGTATTTATGTTGAGTTTATCATATAATGTTACGATCATAAATCGAGAGTGATTTCTGGTTTACACCATTTCACACAACAGCAACAGAAACATTTGTAAATTACTTATCATGAGCTGTTAAAGCACAGCACAGATGAGAGCAGGAAGGGAACTCTCTGTCCTTCTCTCACTGCTGACCAGATATTGGCTGTCATGCCCAGTTTTGTTGGTTGTCAGATAAAAAGAAGACAAAGAGAAAGACCTGTAGCAGCAAGAGAACATCTTGCTTTTTCCTTTTCTTTCTATCCCTCCCTTTTCATTACTTGTGTAATAAACTAGTTTTACTCTATTTGCCTACAGGTTGAGTCAGCAGCAAATGAAACTGAGATGCAGCCAGATGGACATTTAAGAACAAGTCATATCTCAACAACAGTTTTAAATTTCCTTCGTACTTTGAGCGTACTTATATTTACAGAAAAGCTGCTGGATAGGATATCCTTAGTTTACAGTAACATACAAATGTAAAGCAGGGCATTCTGTTCATCACTGATACCTGACGATTCTGTAAAACTCCAGCTTATTCTCAACTACACAGTTTATCATTAATCATCCATGCATGGCAACTACAGTGTGGTGTTAACATTAGGCAGCTAAAGCACTTCATAAGGTTTGTGAAAGATTGGAAAGGTTTCAAAAACAAGTGTAAATGACGCTCTACTTCCTGCCCTTGCACTGAACATTGGCATCATACCTAAATCCTGTTGTGCACAATAGTCCAATAGGAATGTGTCGCTATGGAGACTGTGAGGAGAGTAATGTTCATCTGTGACATCCTGATTCACATCATGTCCAGGCTGATAACAGACACACACAGAGGAGTTTGTACTGTATGTCTGCCTTCCATTATTTACATCCTGCAGTGGCTTTTTTTATCTACCATTGACTGCTGATCACCTGATTAAATACAAGATGCTTATGTGACATCTGTTGTCTTAGAGAGTTGACTCGGATCACTCAAAGGCTGTGGAAAAACAGATCAAGACGAAATAATAAATGACACAAAATAAAAAGTGTAAAATTGAGTAGCAGCAGCAAGTTGTTTATTGTAGAAAATCCACTTGTTGGCACTCTTCTGCTGCTTTTAGAAACTATGAAACAGAACTTCTGATATGTTTGTTAGAGAGGTTTGAGATGCTGCATTAGCTTCAGTGGCATGAGGAGTATTAGCCATTATTTTTGTAGATCACAATGCTACTGTGACAGTTTCGTGTTAATTGACATCACAACAAGAACATTAAAAAAAACGATGACAAAAAAGCTAAAACTTTAACAGTCAGAATGAAATCAACGACCATGTTCAGTAACAACACACCACACACTACATTTAAGAACATTACTGAGAGGACAGCAACAATATTCAGACAGTATTCATACCCACAAAACGTTTTCCTCCTGTGCAATTTGTGCTGTCGTTTTTTTTTTTCAAATATGATATGATGCATAATGCATCAGGAGGAAAGGGTAATTTAACTCCATTTAACCAAAACACGACAACAGAAATCTTCATTTCAATGATGGAACAATAAAAATCATAAATAAGAAAGTGCAAGAATGGCATTTGATGCTTGCTACAAAGTTTTTTTTTTGCATATGTTTGTTAACAGATACTGGAATGAAGACACAGTGTATTAATATTGATTATATGCATAGAAAGTGCATGCAAATTTGGCAAATTAAGAATGATTTGGCAATAGGAGATTAATGAGGAGCTACATCGTTCTGTAAGTGCAAGTTTCCATGTTATACGTCATGTCTGAGTCACAAAGTATGCTAACGTGGAAAACTGTTAGCGTGAACCACAGTGAGTCTGATAAAGAGTGAACGCACAGCAGCAAACTGACACGACTCCTCTCTGCACACACTGTGTCACTGTCAGCTGAAAACCTCACATCTCCAGCTTTTGATATTTGTATTATATGGAGTACTTCACAAATAAATGAATGGATTCAAAAATCCCCCTTCAAGCACATCAAATAAATGCTGTATGTGACATTTAGTCTTGTATGTGTGGGGACTGCCCATTTTTTTCCACAGCCCAGTATCCCAAAACCCCAATAGTCCGAAAATTGTCCCATTGGACCGAAAGCCCATTAGCCTGTTATCCAACCAACGTCCATTGCTCCAGAGGGCTGTTGTTCTGTAAATACACACTCTGCCTGGAGTTTTTTTTTTTTTGGCTTTTAATATCTTGGTGTATTATTTGAATGTGCAGGAAAGGTTGAAGTCAGGTGATCTTCATCAGCATGGTAAAGAATAATGAACCTTGTGCAATGGTCATAGTTTGGCGAGGCGCAGCCAGGTTTAGGACAAGATCTTGGTTCTTCACCAGAGTGGACTTTGGGTCCAATGGGACATTTTGGGGTTGTAGAATAACAGACCATCAGAACAAAGGCATGGCACCGTGAGTATATTGTTTAATTCATTTTTCTGTTTTTTTTTAGTGACATCAGTCAATCGCCTTGACATCATGCCTTCAGGCTCACAAAACCTTTTGGTTAAAAAGGCCACTAAAGGCCAAAATCTGAGTATTAGAAAAGTCCTTCATTGGCAAAATTGAATCTAATTCAAAACATGGCACACAAGCCTAAAAAGGTGGCCATCTTGGAGACATAAGGTTTTTGCCTGAGCATAGAGAATAGTATGACATGCCAATGTTTGTGTATTCCTGTACTCCCTATGATGAGTTTAACTTGTCTGTTTATCTGTATCTGATCTCCACACTCAGTTTAAGTTGTATGTTTAACAAGTGGATGCTTTTAATTTACCACAGATTAATTTGCTCTGTCCTGTATTCTGTCAAAAAGTTGATAAGAATCTTCCCTCCCTTCAGAGACAATTGTTAGACATCAATGTGTGATATGTTGTGTTAATAACTTAATGAAAATCTCGTCTGCATACAGTGGAGATCGATCAAAAGTCATGTTCAACTTCAAGACCAATTTCCAGGTGAGGACAGGCTGCTCTGTATCAATGAGTGACACTGTCACAGTTTGACAAGTTTATGTTTTGTTGAATTAAAAAAAGAAAATGTTTATTTTCCTTAGAGTATTGAATTGTTTTGGCATCAGTACCAGTACCAACACCCAGCCCTTATAGCATGTTAGTGTTCGCACGTCAGCAAGCAAAACAATATGAAAATGTGAATTTGGCAAACTGGACTTCTGATTGATCACCAGTGTTTCATAATCACATGCTCTCTTTGTTCCGCAGTAAACCTCCTCACAGTGGCATTTACCAGCCCTCCACCTCCACTATGAAGGGCTCTTTGACAGGGATCCTGCCACTGTTGACGATTACACACTCAGTGTATGGCAGGTTCCTGTCGTTGGTGTCCTGGAGCTCGATGGTGTGAACCACAGACTGCAGAGGAGACACACAGAAGCAGAGTAGACACACTGAGTACAGATGGAAAAGATTCATTTAGTATCAGCAGATTTTATGTTGGAGATCATCTGTAAAAGCAGTGCGAGTGCAGAACCCAGCTTAAACAAAGTCCTGAGGAGTGTCTATTAATGTTTTGGGGCAACACAGTTTGTTCTGATCTTCGTTATCCTTCAGATAAACTTGCAGCAGTTAGGGATGGGTATTATTTAGATTTTATCAGTTCTGATGCTGCTTATCAACTCTGGTTGTTATCATATCCTAAGATGAATGAACCTGATTTATGTAAGGAGAATAAACATGTCTGCTGATGCTATCATGCTGACCTTTGCTTCACTAAAATTCAGCTTGGATCCTCTCTTATGAGTTGCTATCCCTATCATTGTTAGTGACTGATAGAAATTATGGGTTGGGGGGCGTGAACTTTTTTCATCTTCTGCAGGGTGGCACGCCACAAAAAGCTTGGTTTAATTGGTGAGGTGCTGTTGGTCGCGATCAGGTACAAAAAAATCAAAAAGTCCTCTTTAAAAGAGGGCGGGGCTTAAGTGACAAACCTCCACCCATCCCAACCTTTCCCTTCCTGGCCTGGACTGCTTCCTGTGTGGGTGGAGCCCCTGAATCTATACAGGAAGTCTGCTCACGGGTGGCACAACTTTCAGAACAAATAAGCAGGCAGACCTCAAGCGGATGCCCTTTTCTCCTTTGGACTGTATGAATGACGGTATGTAATGTTTGTTTAAGAATGAGTTTAGTAACTTTTCTCATCTGTCTTCAGACATTTCTGGAGCCAGACTCTACTTATGAGTATTCAGCTGCCAAACCTTTCTGAAAATGTCATATCTGTTGATGTAAATCTAACCACAGGTCATAACTAACTTTGACGATGGTATATTCATGCTGCAGAGTTACAAAAAGTGTCTGAGGGTCCACCCACCATCCCGTCCAGGACTTTGCCAAAAACCACATGTTTCCCATCCAGCCATGGCGCCTTGGTAGCCAGGATGAAGAACTGTGATCCGTTAGTGTCTGGACCAGCATTCGCCATACTCACCTGGTACACGAACACAAATACAAATACACAATTCATGTCTTAGCCACCTTGCTAATCCTCCATCAAGACTTCATTCAGTGACAAAGTAGAATGAAAGGAGGAAAATGGAAGTTCAAATCATTTTGGCATTTCGGCTCATTGTTTCTGAATACTGAATGTTATGTTAAAAACAGATATGTGTGTGTGTGTGTGTGTGTGTGTGTGTGTGTGTGTGTGTGTGTGTGTGTGTGTGTGTGTGCTCACCCAGCCTGCTCCTAAATGCTTCAGTTTGAAGTTTTCATCTGCAAAAGTTGTTCCATAGATGCTGTGACCTGCATAGACAAAGAATTTGGTCACTTTCAGGTGACTTACTTTTTGCAACTTGTGTGAACTTAATAAGAAAGTTAGCATCCACACAAACTACTGCACTGCTCTCTTTGCCACAAATGGGCCCAATGATGCAGAATTATGTGCACTGTGTGTGAAACAGACAGTGTGCATATAGCTGGATGGAAAGCAGAGTGGATTATGCTGCAGGAGGGGTGTGCTATTCATGATCTGAATCCAGTGTACAAGCCCAGAGTGGTTGATATTTTAAGAGTAACACATTAAGCAGAGAATCACCTCCGGTTCCATCTCCAGCTGTGAAGTCTCCTCCCTGGATCATGAAGTCCTTGATGACTCGGTGGAACTTTGTCCCTTTGTAGCCGTAGCCTTTCTGCAGAGATGCACAGGAAGCTTACTGTCTGCATGTAGACAAGCGCACACGATGACCACTGCACAGTAACAGTCAGGAGGAGGAAACGAGCAGCTTTAAGAGGATTAGATGAAGATGTAGATGATTGCAGCACACAGGAGACTCAGCAGGGACAAACATTTCATGTGGAATTAATGAAAATGAATAAAGTTCACTTGATAAGCCTAGAATTTCAACATTTCAAATGCTTGTAAATGTAATTGTAATTGTGTGGAAATAACACACAATACACAATCAAACCAAGAAATGAAATACATATACATTTAATTTCAAGCTAAAATATTCAGTAGTTCATTTATTAAATTACACCCAGTGTGCAACATTGATGAGAGACATGAAAGTGAAGCACAGCAGGATTTAGTATTAAGTCTCCTAATAAAGTTTTTGAGGACAAGAAAGAGTTACTTTTAAGCCTTAAACATCCCAATTAATTAAAGGCAAGAACAGTTCCTCCTGGTGGATACACTTCAGAAGTTGACATTTATTTTAGAATGAAATAAACATATGGATGCTGTACAAAATGAGTGAACAATGGAAAGGAATATTCAACATGAAAGGAAAAAGGAAAAATGCGTAAAATGATCATACTGGAAAAAACATGTGGAGATTAGAAACATAATTTACTAACTGACTCTGTGTGTGTGTGGGTGTGTGTGCATGTGTTTGAATACACCATCAACCTACCTCTCCAGTTGCCAAGGCAACAAAGTTATTGACAGTGAGTGGGACGACCTCCCCAAAAAGGCCGATGACAATCCGCCCCACCTCATGACCTGCCACAGTGATGTCAAAAAACACCTGGACACACACACACACACACACACAGAAAGACTGTCAACTAATCAGAGGTGTGAAGTGACGAGAAGCGTTCACTTGAGTAGTTTTTGTAGCTCCATTTTTCTATTTTAAAAGCAAAACATTGAACTTGCTTTTAATCTTGTTTGCTGGAAAGTAACATGCAGTAAAGTGCAGTCACCCAGGTATTGTACTTAAATACAAGTTTGACTTGTACCTGTTCTTTATTTGAGTATTTCCATTTTCTGCTATTTGACATGTCTACTGCACCACAGTTCAGATGGAAATATTATGCTTTGAGTTATGTTGTTTAAAGAAATAAACATTACATTTGGCCACATAGAAAGTGCAAGCAGATTCAGTCGCAACCAGTGTAAGGAAGTTAAAGCGCAACTACTTTTAGTAGTGATAAGAAACACAACTAATTACTTTTTCTAATTAAATAATGCAATTCCAATTCTGGAAAATTAAATGGACTTGTTACTTTCATCTTGATAGCAGACAAATGCCAACATAACCCTCCATGTTGTGAACAGACAGTTTACACATGGTGAAACTCTACATTTAGGAACATAAAACAGCCCACTTAGCTAACCACTCAATCCAGTAGAAGGGATGCATGATGGGAAATGTTTCATTATTTGGTTGACACTTTGTGTTGTGCACAGCTAATTTAAAGGAGAAAAATAGATATGAGATATGAGGAAGTACCTTTTATTTGTTGAATACAAATTCAAAATTATTATTGTGTGTATATGTCATTGAATTTATAGAAAAATGTGCTTTATTCTGATATTTATCGTTGTCTGGATAGGAAATGACTAATATCGGGATTTTAGATTTTACCAATAGCTGTATTTAAAAGTAATGCATTACCTTTAATGCACAGACACACACAATAAGGGGCAGAACAGCTTCAATGCATGTCTAATTAAACAAATGGAACAAATGTTCTCCAGTGCCCCTGTAATATTTCTGACCTGATAGAAAGTTTGACTGGTCCACCTGTGGAAAAGTACAATTCCACTGTGGTTCTATACAAGCGATGTGAATCACTGCTTAATGAAGAACATCAGTCAGTTTGTAATGCTGTTTTCTGTCACTGACTCTTCATACTAATGTTTCATTAACACATCCCTGTTTGATTGACACCACTCAGGATAAAAACATGCTGACAGGCCGAGTGCTCAGTCCTTACTATTTTACACTCTGACAGAACAACTGGACACAAGTTGATATGAAAACATATGATACATTGAACTAATGTGAACATGAAAGACACTGAAGTCTGGACAGAGGGCACACACACCAGTGTGAACTCCAGGTCCGGTGTGTGTGTGTGCGTGACTGTGAACGACCTGCATGCAAACGCACTGCGCATCTGGAAAGACACGTGTACAACTGTGTATGTGTGTGTGCTCGCGTGTGCGTGCGTGCGTGCGTGCTATCTCACATACTCTGGAATATATGAAGTATTGACATGTCGAAATATGCAATGAGACAATTGTGTGTTTCCGTGTTCCGGTCCAGGCCTCTCACCACTGAGACATGACACGTCGTCTCTCGAAATGTGTGTGTGTGTGTGTGTGTATGTGTGTGTGTGTGTGTGTGTGTGTGTGTGTGTGTATGTGTACGTGCGTGTGCGCGCGCGCGCGCGCGCGGGGTCGTCCTGTATCTCCGTTATTATCCACGGTACAGCGGCGCGCGCAGCAGCTCGCGGTGAGCGGATGCCTATGGTGCTCGGAGAGGAGAGAGGACTCATGCAAATAAATGCGGCAAATATCATCACCCACCTTCTCGGTGACTTTCGGTCCTGTCCGTGAAGCCGCGCCGGACACAGACTGCAGACAGACAGCAGAGAGGAAGAGGAGAGTATGTATCATCGTCCGGAGCTCCATCTTTTACCAAGAAGAGCGGCGGCAGGCCCCTGCTGGGAGGAACGGAGAGGGGGGAGAAGAAGAAGAAATCACAGCGAGTCACAGCTGGGAGGCTGGCCGGGAAACAGCGCTCCGAACTCGACTGCATCAACAGACCCCTCCCACTGTGGGCTGGACCTGGCTCAAAGCCCCGCCCAGCAAACCGGGCATGCCCTTTAAAAAGGGGGCGGGGGGGGGGGGGCATTTATATGTGTATTTTTTTTTTTTTTGTATTCTATATATTATAAACTTCTACTGTATTAGGCACAGATCATTAGTTGTGATCATTTTATATTACTAGTCAAATATATTCTTATGTCATAGATCATACCTCAAAAAGTAACACAGCCCCTTTCTCTATGGTGTTGGTTCCAAAAGTTGCAGGATGAAATCAGGTAGCCTCTGTGAGCATTTTTTTTTTTTTGTGAACATTAGCCAAGAAGAGAAGCTGGCTACAGCTTAATGGTGTGTTGCTGAAGTGGTTAGTAGAGCATCAGCGACTTTTTCAAATGTGTGAAAACGAGTGCAATTAGCTCTACACATTTAACTGCATTTGAGAAATGTAGGTATAGTTTGCTTTGCAAGCGAATGCCAGCGAAAGTTAGCAGCCATCCCTCTAACTGGCTCACTAGCTAGTTGTGACTTGTGACAGCATAGCATCCTATTTAATATTGTTAAGGAAGAGCTGTGGGAATCTTATGGAAAGCAGCTAGCAGCTTTTACCACCACTATCACAGGTTAACATTAGTAAAATACTGAATTCATTTTTATATTCATTTTTTATATGACCAATTCAGACCAATCAAGGGATGATGAGGATGATTTCATTTTGAAGTAGGAGATCAGAAACAAAAAAAAACTCACCGTTGATAAAGCAGTTCCCAACCTGTGGGTTGAGACCCTGGAAGGGGTCTCAAGATGAATATGAGGCCCTCATGAGACAGAGGGGAAAACATTCCTGCAGAACAACAGACAGACAACATATTTCTTATCTCAATCAAACCTCCTCTGGATAAAGGTTACTGGTCCTGTTTGTGTTGACCTTTAACATCCCGAGCTGATAGAAACACTAACATCTGTGTGTTTGATCATTTGTAGTAACAAGCAGAATGTCACACCTGTCAGCCTGCACACATTTGGATGCTCATACAAGCACAGATCCAGGAGCACAGTGATACTGAGGGAACATAAACACATGATAACCATGGAAAGAAGTCAATGCTTAAAGCAAACAGGTCTTAAAACAAGTGAACAATTCAACCATTTAAATGTATGTAGTTTTCTACAACATGGAGTGTTCGTCCAGCCACATCTGCATGAGTATCATCAACAGTGCCCCCTGTCTCCCGGAGGCGCAAAAACAGACAGACCCAATCATTTCATTTCGCACAGATGCGGCCCTCTTTTGTTTATATCTCACTGATCACATGCAAACATGCGTCATTATCCATTATGACAGCAGGAAGCGTTGATGGTATCACCTTGAAGAAGATACAGAACACTGCTGCACTAAAAACACAGATCTGTGGAAGACAAAAGAAAAATTCCATAATACAGTCAACAAATAATCCTCCATCACGTAACGTAATACGTTGTTTAAAGTGAAATGATTAAAAGGAAACAAACAATGTTGTTTTGGTCTGTCGTTAGTATACCAGGGCTGTAGCCAGGATTTAAAAAATACTGAGTTCATGAGTCTGAGGCCTCTGACACCCAACAAGAAGATTATTATGATTATTATTATGATTATTTTCCCATTTTCTGCAGGTTTTGTGTATATGGAGCTGCTCTTTCATGGAAATTCTTTTGACAGTCAACAACTGCTAGCAAAACTTTAACTGTATCCCCATTATTTCCTTATGGTACAACCAGATAACATATTTCTCTCCGGCAAATTATCTGGAAATTACATACCTGTAAACTAAAGTGTTGCTATTGTATGTCCCAACACGAAGGTCTACATGCTGTTTCAAAGCGCTCTCCATGCTGCTAGGAATGCAGTTTGGTGGAGACATGTCATGATGGAACGTAGTGGGTGATACATGACATACATACGATTATATATATAGTCATACACTTAATGTATGAATAATATGAAATATAAAGTCTAAAATCACAGAAATCAGCTCCAGTCTTACAGCCAACACAGGAAAAAAATGATCCTGCAGCTCTGTGGATTTGTATTCTTTCTTCCTGATTGACAAACAAATGCATTTTCCTGCATGTGGAGATCAATAATCAGCTGTAGCAGTTAGTTTTTAACAATAAACAGAGGGATAATGAAGTCCATACAGTCGGGTATTACAGCTTTAAAACACTTTACTGTGTTAAAAACACCTCTGCTCAGCTCGGCTTCAGCTGCAGGAAATAAAGCTGAAAAAGAGAATGTAAGTCCCAGCTGAATACATGTCTATAGAGATGAATTATAATAGTCAGCCTGCCGTGACCTTAACACCACAGCCGGGACACACACACACATACACACACACACATTTATCGGTCTCCTGTCAAAGCAGCCCGTCCATTCGTCTTTTCTTCCCGCCGTCCGCCGAATTAATTAAGCAGAAATGTAAACGTTTTAATTGAATGTCAAAGCAGGACCTTAACAACTTGCTCCTATGTAAATGAAAGTGACACTGGTTTAAAACCTATATATTTATATATGGACAAGAGGCTCTCACACCAAGGTTACAGGGGAGCTGCACATGTGTGTGTGTGTGTGTGTGTGTGTGTGTGTGTGTGTGTGTGTGTGTGTGTGTGTAAATGAACAGGGAACATGCCTGCCTTTTAATTGAATTACCATCAGTTATGCACTAACTAACCCTCATGGATTTAAACCAACACAGCCTCATTTAGCACCAAGTGGAAATGAAGCCTTTAAACTGCAAATTTTCCATCAAAGGCCCAGTCAGTGTTAAATCACAAGGATATAGCTGTGGAGTGGGACCACTGTGATGACATTAGCGTTAACGTGTGATTATTCAACCTGTCATGATGACTCTTATGATCCTGTTGTCTTGCACTGAAGTACATAAACAAATCAGAAAACATGAATAGTTCAGATTAAAATACCAGACACACTGTAGGAGTGTTGTTGGGGGGCTTTTTTTTTGTCTTTTTTACATAGTTAATGAGAGAGAAAGATGACAGGAAAGGAGGGTTGGAAAGGAGTGAACACTGTGGTTCATGATTGGACACAACATAAGGACGAGCTGCTTTCATGCTGCATGAACTGTAATGTGTGAAATCATCCAGTGTTTTCAGAAAAGTGTTTTTATCATACTCACTCCCTGGATCAACACGTCCCAGTAGCTGTACCTTGACCACTTCTCTGTCTGTCTTTGCGTCACAGGCGTCAAATGATGTGATGCTTCTGATCAACTCAGTCTCACATCAGAATGTATAATAGCTACATTGCACCACAGCGCAAAATGGTTTCGTTTCATGGTTGTTGGCAGCCATACTAGAGGCTCTGTGAGCTGTATTCAGGCACAGTGGTGCTTCGAGCTGAAGGCTAACATCAGCGTGCTAGCCTGCTCAGAGCAACAGTGCTAACATAGTGATGCTTAACATCTAAAATGTAAACCATGTTCACCATCTTCATTTAGCCTGTTAGCTTGCTAACATTTGCACAAAACACAAAAGACTGCTGAGGCTGATGGGAATGTCATTAGTTTTGCAGGAATTTGAAAGGAAAAGTCTTGGAGTTCACAACGGCATTACAATTTATCATGAGGGGAACGTGAATGTGTGTGTTTCAAACAGTACGTCCAACAGTTCTACAAATATTTCACTTTCAATTCAAGTGGTGGATGGAAAAGCAGTTTGTCTTTTAAACTATTCTGTACGGATGTAACTACATGTATCAAAGATGGCTCCATTTAAGGATGATTTTTGGTCAGAAATGTCTCTTGTGTCTGGTTAACACTGATACTTACCTCCATCTTTTATCTACATCTGTTTGCATCCTTGTGAAAGGCTAATCTCTGCTTCACTCTCTGCATGTTCGTGCTGAATATGAAGCTCCTCGGAGTGTAAACAGCATCTCTGCAGCGCTCTCACATGCAGGAATATACGGCTTTGCTAAATGAACTCTTGTTAATATTGTGTTTTTTCTTTTCCTGCAGCCGTCTAAATAATTAGCTTTTGTTGTAGAAAATGATGAATTTGGGCAGTTAATTTATTGATCGGTCGGCTCCTCCGATGTGCTTTGCTTTAGAGAGCCATTAATCAATGGATGAAAACACCTAATTCTCCTGCTGCTCTGCCTTTTCCTTTTTTCTTTTCTTTCTGTATGTTTTCTGTCTTGAACGGAGGATCCCCAGCCACAGTATGGAGAAGAAATGTAATTATGTACTAATGATGATGATGATGATGATGTAGAATAATAATAGACAATACATTTAGAACAAGTAGGCTCATCCATAAAAATACATAAAAGCAATTAAAAAAATAGCAATAAACAGCTCAAATGTAACTGTTAATACTGACAAAGAAAAAGATTACAGCCTCAAAAGTGACATCAGCATTAACATAGTGAGCAAAGCTGTCTGTTCATGGGGAGTCACGGTGTCCTAAAACCTAAATGATATGAAATTTAATGGGAGCAAACGTCAACTAATACATTTAATAGTTAACATTAAGCTTTTTGTCACCTTATTTGAATTGTGTAAAAATGCCTTTTGTACCATTTTAATAATTCAATCAGACTAGTTTAATTTAAATGTACCTTCACGTCAGAGTCCCATTAATCAGTAGCTCATTTCATTTCATGTCAGCCAAATGTCAAAGCAAATATTAAACCTTTCATTTTAAGTGATCTGATCTGATCTGAAAAAACTGAACCTGTGGTTGTAATTCTTGCTGCATCTTTTGTTTCTTTACACGAGAGGAAATTAAATTTTCTCTGAAAACATTCATGTGAAGGACATTCGGTGAGGCTGCTTCACATTTAGAGATTTAAAGACTGTCATCAATCTCTGGTGATGACAGAATGATTATTTCATCCTTCATGACCTCTGCTCGCTGATCATGTCTAACTAGAGTCATTATTATGTTGAGTCACAGAACATTTTAACTTTAGCTGTATTACGATTAAACAGCTTATAAATAATACCACACAAAGCTGTAAAATAAACAGCTGTCGTTCCTGTGGAAGACTTCCAAACATTATACTTTTTGATACCCACTCATAATTGTGAATTCCTGTGTTTTTTCTTGGCTTGTATTGTATCTTTGCTGCTGTGAACTGATTAACTAACTACATCTAGCATTGCTTTTGCAGCTGCATCTCAGAGGAGCTCAATATCTTGTAGTAGATATGTGTAGGAATGTTTTCTTTTTTAGCCATTTTCAGACTAAAATATCTTCCTTATTTTGTCAAGATCAAACAAACTAAAAGCATGAGATATATTTACTCTCATTTGCTCTCTGACCCTCTATAGCTTTCTTGTTGTGAATAATTTTGTTTGCCCAATGACCCAAATCAGATTGAAGTAAATCAGGGACAATTGTCTGAAATTCTACCAAAAGCGCAATATTTTCATGTAATATTCATATATAACTGCCCAAGTTTCCATAACATTACTAGAAATCTCTAAAGTCTCTATTGCGTTGAAAGTTTTGGTTCAGGTTGTCCTCAATAGCGAAACAGACGGAGTTGAAGTGGTCAGTTAGGAGTCAGTAGTACATTATTTAACAAACATCTTCAGTATTATTATGCCACTGTATATGAATAAAATCATGCAGAAATACTTCTTTAAAGCACTTCTTCAGATCTAGTAAGAAGTGATTAGAATTGCGTCATTGTGAGGCCAGAAATGTGACTCAGGAATGTCAAACAGCTAAAAAATCTTGAGACAGAAGGGGACTGAGAGCCCATCCTACTTCCTAATGTCAAAAACTGGTTTTCCTACAAGTCACGTAAAGGACATTTTTGGCTCATGATCCATCTTTATTGGCATTGTACAACACAGGATTTCACAATGAGATGCAGTTTTAGCCCCTTCCATGTATAGAAAGGCAGCACCAAAGGAAGAAATACATAAACACACGCTTATGTGCAATATGTGCAGTATCACCATTTAAAAATCAAAGTAACAGGCTTGGAACGAAGAGAAATTAAGCTTAAATTACCTACTGGAGGAGCCAGGATTTGAACCTAACTCTGTGATTCCCCACTGGCTACTGTCGACCCTGAACTTCTGCTTCAGCCAATCAGACGGCCTGTTGTTGCTCCACATTCCTCTGCGCTGAAAAAGTCGCTTTAAGCTGACAAGAGTTCATTTTCAGACGCTTATGTTTGTGTTTTTGTTCGTTATCAATCCACCAGAGGTCCCGAGGATGACAAATGGGGCCTGTCAAGGCGACGCCAGTCATAACAACACACACGCACACACACACACACACACACACACACACACACACACACACACACACACACACACATTTACGTTTTCAGGCATTTAGCTGATGTTCTTATCCGTGGCAGCTTACAATGACTGATGTACACACATGTACTGTATGCTTTACATGCCTGACACAGTGTGTGTGTGTGTGTCTGTGTGTGCGCATGTGCGTGTGTGTGTGTGTGCATTAGCAGGAGACGGGTGGGAAAGCTCTGGGTTGTGGATAACAAGTCAGACCTAGAAACACAATGAGCTCGGCTGTAATCTGTCTTATCTGCACACACACACACACACACACACACACACACACACACACACGCACACACTGAATTACAGTGAGAGGTTGATAAAGGAGCTGAGGTGAGCTGACAGCATGACGACCACCTACGAGAGCAATAATAATAATAAATGTTGTAATGATAATCTTAGTTGCAACATTGACAAACGGGTTCAAAGTTCTTCAGAAAATGGATGGAGAGAAAGAAGAAGAGACTGGAGCTGACACCCAGTCCCTCACACAGGCAAGTCACAGGGTTGACTCTCAAAACAGCTGATCTTCACCTTCTCCTCAGATGAGACCTCTTGTGGTCATCAGAGTGATGGCTGTCTCAGTAGAAAAGCTAACACGATGTTGTTATAGCTCCCCTCAGGCTCAAACCTTTGTTTAAAAAGTCAACACAAGTACATTTACTCAAATACTGTACTTAAATACAATTTCAATGTAATTGTACTTTAATTGAGTATTTCCACATTATGCAACTTCATACTTCAACTCCACTGCATCTGCATTGTACTTCATGCTCCATTACATTTGTCTCACAGCTTTAGTTACTAGTTACTTTTCACATGATGTTTTTTCCTATAATTACAGTCCAGCAAAAACCATGCATCTCCAAATTTGGTCTGAATATGAATGTTTCTGATAAACTCAAGGATTAAGTGTTTCTTTATGGGATCTCAAGCTAAATAAACTGTTTTAAGCCCTCTTGTTTTAAAATACATCATCACAAAGCTGACAATAAGGCTGCTTTTCTGAGCTCATGACAATGAAAAGTCAAAAGTTGACTTTTCATGCATGGTTCTCACAGGACAGCGATGCTGCAAACATATGCTGATCGTATATATGACAGAGCTGACCTTTGAGGGAATGGATCAGTCCAAATAGGAGAGAGCAAGTGAGAGACATGGTTTACACACTGTTAAGACAGGAGTTGATGGGACGATGAACTGGGTGAAATTGGCTGTTAGCATACTTGTCAAGATTGGAAAAATATAGGAAATTTTCCTGTATCCCGTCTTGGGTCGTCCCACCACCTTACCACTGTGCACATCCCTCAATATGTAGAACTGCATCCCATTTAGTGAGATACTCAAACTTTAAGCCTTTTGGCAGCTGCTCCATCCCACTAACAGTCATCCTTCTTCTTCTTCTTCTTCTTCTTCTTCTTCTTCTCATTTATTGGTAGGTGCTGTTCAAGTAAGTGACGATGTTCCAACTAATATTCTACCTACTGCCACCTGCGTTACCGGAGGACTCGGCTGTTATGCCTCCTGTCAAGGTTACAGCTAACTTCTTTGTTTGTTTCGAAAGGTTTAAAAATATGGGACATTTATGGGAAAATATTTCACTACGAGGACAGCAGGAGAGAAGGGCAAAATTTGGGAGAATCCAAAGAAAAACAGGAGAGCTAATAAGCTAGCTAACTGACAGTTACAATAGCAAACTAGCTAGCTCTTAGGTTTTTTTTCCTTCTTCAGTTGCTAACTCTTTGTGGCTGGCTAGCATGTTAGCCAAGCACAGTAGTTGTCCCTTTGTCACCAGTATTCTAGCACCACCTGTCTTTACTTTTACTTTCACCGTACTCTTTTTACTGTGACAGGCTCATATGCTCTAATGGTCCAACCAGAGTGAAAACACAGTGACGATGAATGATGGTGATGGTGGTGTTGGGTGGAACAGTGAAGCCTAGTCCTGACATGTCTGTACAAGTTGTGAAAGGCTTAAATGCTGTGATTGGTCGAGGGTCCTACATATAGTCTGCCACATCTCTTTATATAATCACCTGATCTGGCACAATGACCAGCTCAAAAGGTGAAACAATCCTGTAATATGATCAGGGCATTAGGAAGGAGGTGGGGTGTATTGTTGGATGGACCATCATCTTCATCTTTCAACTTTGGCTGAGTAGATTTTGGGACCTAAACCTGACTAAGCTACAACAACTCGATGACTAACCAGAACCATGACTCGCCATGGTTTATCATTTAAGTTGGAGAACTTATTGGTAACATCTTCTGTCACTCCAGAGCCAAACAAAACTACTGTTGGATAGCTTCAGAGGTTTTACTGTAAACAAAAATAAATGAATAAATAAATAAATAATACAACAGAAACATCATGTAACACACGTTACTAAATGGTCCATTAGCTTCTTTCTACATGTAAGTCAGTCAGTTCAGTGTGGAAAGATGGTGCATCTGTTCTTAAGTATATTCATCCATCAGTAGGACAGATAAAACACAAACATAAAGATAAGACTGGCCCAGTGTTCTCTTACTGTGAACCACATATATTCCAGTCAACAGTTAGATTTGCTGCTATGGTGGACGGACACACACACACATACACACGCACACATACACACGCACACACACACACACACACACACACACACACACACACACACACACACACACACACACACACACACACACACACACACAGATTTGCATAGAGCCTATGCCACAGTGACCATACGCTATGAACATTTGTACTTGTCAATAAAGATCATTTGAATTGAATTTAACTGAGCTGAATCTGGAGAAATGGAGGGGAGAGATGGAGGAAAACAGAAAAGGCAGCGCTGAGAATGGGAAAACAGAAAAAAGAGAGAGTTGGAGATGAGAGTGGACAAAAAGAAAAAGGAGAGAAAGGAGAAGTGTGAAAGTGCAGAGAAAGACAGAGAGAAATAATACGTATGAATTACACAGAGACTACAGGAGATAAAGGAGAGGGAGGGGAGAGGGCAAGTGATGGAAGAGAGAGAGAGAGAGAGAGAGAGAGAGAGAGAGAGAGAGAGAGAGAGAGAGAG